>CM031584.1:4351318-4951318 GCA_018467065.1 Ephestia elutella
TAAAGTAAATGTTGCAGGCAACATAACATGTATATCCTTATCTATCATAACAACATAGCATTCACGTTCTGTATGTGTATACCACCAAAACACTAAAAAAAGTAGTTTTCTCAGTAGCAAAATTACTTTTTTATGCTTTTGAACTTGCCTATACTTATTAGTATAAGCAAGTTCAAATTATATTTCAAAATACCCATTTCACACGGGATATAAATCAAAATGATCTAATCTAATACGAGGTCTAGGCAAAACAAACGATCTAGGAAGATCAACTACTCTACGGTTTAACAAGTTAAGAACTGCCTCACGACCTCTATGAAGACCAAAATAAAAGAAAGCGAAACAAACTAAAACTAGAATAACAATCGATCCAACAGTAATAAAAAATACATTTAAAGGGGTGAAAAAATTCTCATCAAAAGGAATAGGAGGAAAAGCCGTTGTTGTAGAGTCAATGGTTGTCAAGTCTGTTGTAGTATGGTCGGTGGTGCTAGTAAAGTCAGTGGTTGTCGAGTCTGTTGTAGTATGGTCGGTGGTGCTTGTAAAGTCAGTGGTTGTCGAGTCTGTTATAGTATGGTCGATGCTACTAGTAAAGTCAGTGGTTGTCGAGTCTGTTGTAGTATGGTCGGTGGTGTTAGAAGAGTCAGTGATTGTCGAGTCTGTTGTAGTGCTAGTAAAGTCAGTGATTGTCGAGTCTGTTGTAGTATGGTCGGTGGTACTAGTAAATTCAGTAGTTGTCGAGTCTGTTGTGGTATGGTCGGTGGTAGTAGAAGAGTAAGTGGTTGTCGAGTCTGTTGTAGTATGGTCGGTGGTGCTAGTAAAGTCAGTGGTTGTCGAGTCTGTTGTAGTATGGTCGGTGGTGCTTGTAAAGTCAGTGGTTGTCGAATCTGTTGTAGTATGGTCGTTGGTGCTAGTAAAGTCAGTGGGTGTCGAGTCTGGTGAAGTATTGCCGGTGGTAGTAGAAGAGTCAGTGGTTGTAGAATCTGTTGTAGTATGGTCGGTGGTGGTAGAAGAGTAAGTGGTTGTCGAGTCTGTTGTAGTATGGTCGGTGGTGCTAGTAAAGTCAGTGGTTGTCGAGTCTGTTGTAGTGCTAGTAAAGTCAGTGGTTGTCGAGTCTGTTGTAGTATGGTCGGTGGTGCTTGTAAAGTCAGTGGTTGTCGAGTCTGTCATAGTATGGTCGATGCTACTAGTAAAGTCAGTGGTTGTCGAGTCTGGTGAAGTATGGTCTTTGGTGCTAGTAACTTCAGTGGTTGTCGAGTCTGTTGTAGTATGGTCGGTGGTGCTAGTAAAGTCAGTGGTTGTCGAGTCTGGTGAAGTATTGCCTGTGGCAGTAGAAGAGTCAGTGGTTGTAGAATCTGTTGTAGTATGGTCGGTGGTGGTAGAAGAGTAAGTGGTTGTCGAGTCTGTTGTAGTATGGTCGGTGGTGCTAGTAAAGTCAGTGGTTGTCGAGTCTGTTGTAGTATGGTCGGTGGTGCTTGTAAAGTCAGTGGTTGTCGAGTCTGTTATAGTATGGTCGATGCTACTAGTAAAGTCAGTGGTTGTCGAGTCTGGTAAAGTATGGTCGGTGGTGCTAGTAAATTCAGTGGTTGTCGAGTCTGTTGTAGTATGGTCGGTGGTGCTAGTAAAGTCAGTGGGTGACAAGTCTGTTATAGTATGGTCGGTGGTGCTAGTAAAGTCAGTGGTTGTCGAGTCTGTTGTAGTATGGTCGGTGGTGGTAGAAGAGTCAGTGGTTGTGGAGTCTATTGTAGTATGGTCAGTGGTGCTAGTAAAGTCAGTGGGTGTCGAGTCTGTTGTAGTGCTAGTAAAGTCAGTGGTTGTCGAGTCTGTTGTAGTATGGTCGGTGGTACTAGTAAATTCAGTATTTGTCGAGTCTGTTGTGGTATGGTCGGTGGTAGTAGATGAGTCAGTGGATGTCGAGTCTGTTGTAGTATGGCCGGTGGTAGTAGAAGAGTCATTGGTTGTCGAGTCTGTTGTAGTATGGTCGATGGTGGTAGTAAAGTCAGTGGGTGTCGAGTCTGTTGTAGTATGGTCGTTGGTGGTAGAAGAGTCAGTGATTGTCGAGTCTGTTGTAGTGCTAGTAAAGTCAGTGGTTGTCGAGTCTGTTGTAATATGGTCGGTGGTACTAGTAAATTCAGTGGTTGTCGAGTCTGTTGTGGTATGGTCAGTGGTAGTAGATGTGTCAGTGGTTGTCGAGTCTGTTGTAGTATGGTCGGTGGTGCTAGTAAAGTCAGTTATTGTCGAGTCTGTTGTAGTATGGTCGGTGGTGCTAGTAAAGTCAGTGGTTGTCGAATCTGTTGTAGTATGGTCGTTGGTGCTAGTAAAGTCAGTGGTTGTCGAGTCTGTTGTAGTATGGTCGGTGGTGGTAGAAGAGTCAGTGGTTGTCGAGTCTGTTGTAGTATGGTCGGTGGTGCTAATAAAGTCAGTGGTAGTCGAGTCTGTTGTAGTATGGTCGGTGGAGGTAGAAGAGTCAGTGGTTGTCGAGTCTGTTGTAGTATGGTCGGTGGTGCTTGTAAAGTCAGTGGTTGTCGAGTCTGTTATAGTATGGTCGATGCTACTAGTAAAGTCAGTGGTTGTCGAGTCTGTTGTAGTATGGTCGGTGGTGCTTGTAAAGTCAGTGGTTGTCGAGTCTGTTATAGTATGGTCGATGCTACTAGTAAAGTCAGTGGTTGTCGAGTCTGTTGTAGTATGGTCGGTGGTGGTAGATGAGTCAGTAGTTGTCGAGTCTGTTGTAGTATGGTCGGTGGTGCTAGAAAAGTCAGTTATTGTCGAGTCTGTTGTAGTATGGTCGTTGGTGGTAGAAGAGTCAGTGGATGTCGAGTCTGTTGTAGTATGGCCGGTGGTAGTAGAAGAGTCATTGGTTGTCGAGTCTGTTGTAGTATGGTCGATGGTGGTAGTAAAGTCAGTGGGTGTCGAGTCTGTTGTAGTATGGTCGTTGGTGGTAGAAGAGTCAGTGATTGTCGAGTCTGTTGTAGTGCTAGTAAAGTCAGTGGTTTTCGAGTCTGTTGTAATTTGGTCGGTGGTACTAGTAAATTCAGTGGTTGTCGAGTCTGTTGTGGTATGGTCATTGGTAGTAGATGAGTCAGTGGTTGTCGAGTCTATTGTAGTATGGTCGGTGGTGCTAGTAAAGTCAGTTATTGTCGAGTCTGTTGTAGTATGGTCGGTGGTGCTAGTAAAGTCAGTCGTTGTGGAATCTGTTGTAGTATGGTCGTTGGTGCTAGTAAAGTCAGTGGGTGTCGAGTCTGGTGAAGTATTGCCGGTGGTAGTAGAAGAGTCAGTGGTTGTAGAATCTGTTGTAGTATGGTCGGTGGTGGTAGAAGAGTAAGTGGTTGTCGAGTCTGTTGTAGTATGGTCGGTGGTGCTAGTAAAGTCAGTGGTTGTCGAGTCTGTTGTAATATGGTCGGTGGTGCTAGTAAAGTCAGTGGTTGTCGAGTCTGTTATAGTATGGTCGATGCTACTAGTAAAGTCAGTGGTTGTCGAGTCTGTTGTAGTATGGTCGGTGGTGGTAGAAGAGTCAGTGATTGTCGAGTCTGTTGTAGTATGGTCGGTGGTGCTAGTAAAGTCAGTCGTTGTCGAATCTGTTGTAGTATGGTCGTTGGTGCTAGTAAAGTCAGTGGGTGTCGAGTCTGGTGAAGTATTGCCGGTGGTAGTAGAAGAGTCAGTGGTTGTAGAATCTGTTGTAGTATGGTCGGTGGTGCTAGTAAAGTCAGTGGGTGTCAAGTCTGTTATAGTATGGTCGGTGGTGCTAGTAAAGTCAGTGGTTGTCGAGTCTGTTGTAGTATGGTCGGTGGTGGTAGAAGAGTCAGTGGTTGTCGAGTCTGTTGTAGTATGGTCGATGGTGGTAGTAAAGTCAGTGGGTGTCGAGTCTGTTGTAGTATGGTCGTTGGTGGTAGAAGAGTCAGTGATTGTCGAGTCTGTTGTAGTGCTAGTAAAGTCAGTGGTTGTCGAGTCTGTTGTAATATGGTCGGTGGTACTAGTAAATTCAGTGGTTGTCGAGTCTGTTGTAGTATGGTCGATGCTACTAGTAAAGTCAGTGGTTGTCGAGTCTGTTGTAGTATGGTCGGTGGTGGTAGATGAGTCAGTGGTTGTCGAGTCTGTTGTAGTATGGTCGGTGGTGCTAGTAAAGTCAGTCGTTGTGGAATCTGTTGTAGTATGGTCGTTGGTGCTAGTAAAGTCAGTGGGTGTCGAGTCTGTTGTAGTATGGTCGGTGGTACTAGTAAATTCAGTATTTGTCGAGTCTGTTGTGGTATGGTCGGTGGTAGTAGATGAGTCAGTGGATGTCGAGTCTGTTGTAGTATGGTCGGTGGTGCTTGTAAAGTCAGTGGTTGTCGAGTCTGTTATAGTATGGTCGATGCTACTAGTAAAGTCAGTGGTTGTCGAGTCTGTTGTAGTATGGTCGGTGGTGGTAGATGAGTCAGTGGTTGTCGAGTCTGTTGTAGTATGGTCGGTGGTGCTAGAAAAGTCAGTTATTGTCGAGTCTGTTGTAGTATGGTCGATGGTGGTAGTAAAGTCAGTGGGTGTCGAGTCTGGTGAAGTATTGCCGGTGGTAGTAGAAGAGTCAGTGGTTGTAGAATCTGTTGTAGTATGGTCGGTGGTGCTAGTAAAGTCAGTGGGTGTCAAGTCTGTTATAGTATGGTCGGTGGTGCTAGTAAAGTCAGTGGTTGTCGAGTCTGTTGTAGTATGGTCGGTGGTGCTAGTAAAGTCAGTGGGTGTCAAGTCTGTTATAGTATGGTCGGTGGTGCTAGTAAAGTCAGTGGTTGTCGAGTCTGTTGTAGTATGGTCGGTGGTGGTAGAAGAGTCAGTTATTGTCGAGTCTGTTGTAGTATGGTCGATGGTGGTAGTAAAGTCAGTGGGTGTCGAGTCTGTTGTAGTATGGTCGTTGGTGGTAGAAGAGTCAGTGATTGTCGAGTCTGTTGTAGTGCTAGTAAAGTCAGTGGTTTTCGAGTCTGTTGTAATTTGGTCGGTGGTACTAGTAAATTCAGTGGTTGTCGAGTCTGTTGTGGTATGGTCATTGGTAGTAGATGAGTCAGTGGTTGTCGAGTCTATTGTAGTATGGTCGGTGGTGCTAGTAAAGTCAGTTATTGTCGAGTCTGTTGTAGTATGGTCGGTGGTGCTAGTAAAGTCAGTCGTTGTGGAATCTGTTGTAGTATGGTCGTTGGTGCTAGTAAAGTCAGTGGGTGTCGAGTCTGGTGAAGTATTGCCGGTGGTAGTAGAAGAGTCAGTGGTTGTAGAATCTGTTGTAGTATGGTCGGTGGTGGTAGAAGAGTAAGTGGTTGTCGAGTCTGTTGTAGTATGGTCGGTGGTGCTAGTAAAGTCAGTGGTTGTCGAGTCTGTTGTAGTATGGTCGGTGGTGCTTGTAAAGTCAGTGGTTGTCGAGTCTGTTATAGTATGGTCGATGCTACTAGTAAAGTCAGTGGTTGTCGAGTCTGTTGTAGTATGGTCGGTGGTGGTAGATGAGTCAGTGGTTGTCGAGTCTGTTGTAGTATGGTCGGTGGTGCTAGAAAAGTCAGTTATTGTCGAGTCTGTTGTAGTATGGTCGTTGGTGCTAGTAAAGTCAGTGGGTGTCGAGTCTGGTGAAGTATTGCCGGTGGTAGTAGAAGAGTCAGTGGTTGTAGAATCTGTTGTAGTATGGTCGGTGGTGCTAGTAAAGTCAGTGGGTGTCAAGTCTGTTATAGTATGGTCGGTGGTGCTAGTAAAGTCAGTGGTTGTCGAGTCTGTTGTAGTATGGTCGGTGGTGGTAGAAGAGTCAGTGGTTGTCGAGTCTGTTGTAGTATGGTCGATGGTGGTAGTAAAGTCAGTGGGTGTCGAGTCTGTTGTAGTATGGTCGTTGGTGGTAGAAGAGTCAGTGATTGTCGAGTCTGTTGTAGTGCTAGTAAAGTCAGTGGTTGTCGAGTCTGTTGTAATATGGTCGGTGGTACTAGTAAATTCAGTGGTTGTCGAGTCTGTTATAGTATGGTCGATGCTACTAGTAAAGTCAGTGGTTGTCGAGTCTATTGTAGTATGGTCGGTGGTGGTAGATGAGTCAGTGGTTGTCGAGTCTGTTGTAGTATGGTCGGTGGTGCTAGTAAAGTCAGTCGTTGTGGAATCTGTTGTAGTATGGTCGTTGGTGCTAGTAAAGTCAGTGGGTGTCGAGTCTGTTGTAGTATGGTCGGTGGTGCTAGAAAAGTCAGTTATTGTCGAGTCTGTTGTAGTATGGTCGGTGGTAGTAGATGAGTCAGTGGATGTCGAGTCTGTTGTAGTATGGCCGGTGGTAGTAGAAGAGTCATTGGTTGTCGAGTCTGTTGTATTATGGTTGATGGTGGTAGTAAAGTCAGTGGGTGTCGAGTCTGTTGTAGTATGGTCGTTGGTGGTAGAAGAGTCAGTGATTGTCGAGTCTGTTGTAGTGCTAGTAAAGTCAGTGGTTGTCGAGTCTGTTGTAATATGGTCGGTGGTACTAGTAAATTCAGTGGTTGTCGAGTCTGTTGTAGTATGGTCGGTGGTGCTAGTAAAGTCAGTCGTTGTGGAATCTGTTGTAGTATGGTCGTTGGTGCTAGTAAAGTCAGTGGGTGTCGAGTCTGTTGTAGTATGGTCGGTGGTGCTTGTAAAGTCAGTGGTTGTCGAGTCTGTTATAGTATGGTCGGTGGTGCTGGTAAAGTCAGTTGTTGTCGAGTCTGTTGTAGTATGGTCGGTGGTGCTAGTAAAGTCAGTGGTTGTCGAGTCTGGTGAAGTATGGTCGGTGGTAGTAGAAGAGTCAGTGATTGTCGAGTCTGTTGTAGTGCTAGTAAAGTCAGTGGGTGTCAAGTCTGTTATAGTATGGTCGGTGGTGCTAGTAAAGTCAGTGGTTGTCGAGTCTGTTGTAGTATGGTCGGTGGTGGTAGAAGAGTCAGTGGTTGTCGAGTCAGTTGTATTATGGTCGGTGGTGCTAGTAAAGTCAGTGGTTGTCGAGTCTGTTGTAGTATGGTCGGTGGTGGTAGAAGAGTCAGTGGTTGTCGAGTCTGTTGTAGTATGGTCGGTGGTGGTAGAAGAGTCAGTGGTTGTCGAGTCTGTTGTAGTATGGTCGGTGGTGCTAATAAAGTCAGTGGTTGTCGAGTCTGTTGTAGTATGGTCGGTGGTGGTAGAAGAGTCAGTGATTGTCGAGTCTGTTGTAGTATGGTCGGTGGTGCTTGTAAAGTCAGTGGTTGTCGAGTCTGTTATAGTATGGTCGATGCTACTAGTAAAGTCAGTGGTTGTCGAGACTGTTATAGTATGGTCGATGCTACTAGTAAAGTCAGTGGTTGTCGAGTCTGTTGTAGTATGGTCGGTGGTGGTAGATGAGTCAGTGATTGTCGAGTCTGTTGTTTTTTTTTTTTTTTTTATAGAATAGTAGGCAAACGAGCATGCGGTTTGCCTGATGGTAAGCAATCACCGCAGTCCATAGACACCAACGACCCTAAAAAGGTCACTGATGCGTTGCCGACTCTTTGAGAAAGCGATAGGCTCTTTTCTTGAAAGTCCCAATGTCGAATCTATTCGGGAACACCGCTAAGGGAAGCTTATTCCACAGCTTAGTGCAGCGCAATAAAAAGCTGCGCGAAAAACGGGCAGTGGTTGAACACCAACCATCAAGGTGGTGGGGGTGGTACTTCTCCTTAAGGCGTGTGGTACGGTGGTGGAATACAGCGGCTGGTATAAGGTCGAATAGCTCCTGCGAACACTCCCCGTTGTAAATGCGATAGAAAATGCAGAGGGACGCAACATCTCTGCGTAAAGCCAAAGAGTCTAAACGATCAGAGATTCTGGAGTCGCCGACAATTCGAGCAGCTCTTCGCTGAATGCGGTCAAATGGGCAGAGTTGATATTTCGGTGCTCCAGCCCAGAGATGCGAGCAGTATTCCATATGAGGCCGGACTTGTGCCTTATAAAGTTGCATCCTGTGATGCGGCTGGAAATACCGCTTCGCTCTCCCGAGCACACCAATCTTTTTAGAAGCCAATTTGGCTTTACCCTCCAAATGACCACCGAACTGAACCTCGCTCGAAATGTCGACCCCCAGAATTCCAATACTTGGCTTCGCATTTAGGTCAGTGCCTTCAAAATGGAGCTCCTTCGTAAAAGGGGTCTTCTTGGCAGAGAACACACAGACTTGTGTCTTGTTGGGGTTGTATTGGACTAGGTTTAGTCTACCCCATTCTGAGACTCGCTCAAGAGACACGTTAACGTCCGACGCAATCCTGCTCCGACACTCCTCAGTAGCCTCACGAGAGAGATTAGCACGTCCATGATATAAGGCATCTCCAGTACTGTCATCTGCATAGCAATGCATGTTGCTGATTTGCAACATGTCATTGATATGCAGAATGAACAGTGTGGGTGACAGGACGCAGCCTTGGGGGACGCCAGCATTCACAGGTTTGGATTCCGAGCATGATCCGTCCACAGCGACCTTTATGCTACGTTCCTGGAGAAAGCTGTCCAGCCATACGCATAACCTCTCGGGAAGCCCGTACGAAGGTAGTTTGGAGAGAAGCGCCTCGTGCCACACCCGATCAAAGGCCTTCGCCACGTCCAAACTAAAGACCAAAGCCTCGCCCTTACACTCAATTGCCTCAGCCCAACGATGTGTCAGATAGACAAGAAGATCACCAGCTGAGCGGCCGCGACGGAACCCATATTGGCGATCACTTAGCAACTGGTGATCCTCAAGATACCCCAAAAGTTGCTGATTAATAATGGTTTCCATTATTTTGCATAGTATGGAGGTAATGGCAATAGGCCTGTAGTTAGACGGGTCCGAGCGATCTCCCTTTTTAGGGATCGGGTGCACAAGGGCCGATCTCCAAGACTTCGGGACAATACCTGAGGAGTAGGAGAACCGAAACAACCGCGTCAAAACCGATGCCAGCTCAGGAGCACAAGTTTTTAGCACGACAGCAGGGATGCCATCAGGCCCGCACGACTTGTTGATGTCCAGGGAACGGAGTACTTTGCGCACAGTACTTTGCACGAAGCGGACGTCTGGCATAGAAGTACTACACTTAGGAATTGATGGAGGGGTATTTCCCTGGTCATCAAGGGTTGAGTTCGCCGCGAAAAGAGAGGCCAGAAGGTCGGCTTTATCTTTCGGGGAGTAGGCAAAAGAGTCATCGACCCTGCGTAGAGGTGGGAGCGATGGCCGACAGAAGTTCCCCCTGGACAGCTTTAGCGAGAGACCAAAATACACGACTTCCAGAAGGATGGCGGGTGAGCCTCTCACCAACTCTGCCGATGAACTTGGCCTTAGCCGCAGCCATTTGCTTTTTGTAGGACCTGGAGGCAGAGTTATATTTTTTCCTTATAGCGCTGGTATTTGGATCAGCGGCAGCCCGCGCTACAGCCCAAGCTTGGTAAGAGTCCTGTTTCTGGCGAGAAGCCGAACGGCAAGACCCCCCAAACCAGGGCTTGGACCCTCCACCGATAGGCACCGCAGAATTTGGAATAAATAATTCCATCCCCTGCAGTATCACATCGGTGACAGCGTCGGCACAGGCGCTGGGATCATCCAGCGAGAAACAAACCTGCCTCCACGGGTAGAAAGCGAAAAATGTTCGCAATCCGTCCCAATCTGCCGATCTGTAGTGCCATACGCGGCGAGAACCAGTAACCGGTAAGTGTGCGACACGCGTAATAGGCACGATACTCCTTACCAGGCAATGATCAGAGGAGCCAAGAGGCGCAACAATGGACATCTGGTAGTGCTCAGGATGCGAGGTTAGCAGGAGGTCCAACAAGGATGGGAATTGGTCGTCCACGTCTGGTACCCGCGTGGGCGAGGAAACAAGCTGCGTTAAGTTGTAGGCTAAAGCGAAGTCGCGCACAGATCTTCCCGCGTGGTCGGTTCTATTTGACCCAAGCCATTCGATGTGTTGGGCGTTGAAAATCACCCAGAACCACAATTTCGGCGGAAGGGACCTGTGCGAGAAGGGTGTCAGCCACTGTCTGAATGTGCTCGATCAGCCGGTCGGTCTCGGGGTTCCCGCTGTGGGATCTGTATAGGCATGCATAAAAACGAATGCGGTCAACGCATTCTACTCGCAGCCAGATGATAGACAGATCCCTACCAACAAGATTCACTAGGCGACGACAGCTTATACCTTCACCAACGTACACACACACACCGGCTTGGGGCACAAAGTTGTGCTCCAGATTGTAACTCCGGGTATAGCAGATACGAAGTGTCAGCCGGAGAGGAAATTTTCGTCTCAGTAAGAAAGAGCAGGTCAGGCCTTGCCGTCTCGAGGTGATGGTGGACGGCGTTAAGATTGGAATGGAGTCCCCTAATGTTAGTGAAGTCCACAGAGAGCGTAGAAGGAGATGCCTGTACCTTATCGCTATGGATTCCCCTGAAATGAGCGGCACTGTGCCCACCCCAGAATACATAGGGCAGCCTGAGCTTATAGGCTCAGGGAGGGATTCTCCAGTACTGGTACCCTCCTGGGGTAGTTGTTCTTTTAGTTCCGCTGGCATATTTATAGGGGGGGGGGATTTGGGCTTCCGGCTCTCTCACTCACCTAAACGAAACGCAGCAGCTTTACACTGCTACTTCACGCTGGTATTCTGTGAGAGTGTGGTACTGCCCCGGTCGAGCCAGCCCATTTATGTGCTACTGCCAAAAAAGGCAGCAACAGGGCTCTACCACCAATAACAAGGCTCTACCACCAATGTAGTGCTAGTAAAGTCAGTGATTGTCGAGTCTGTTGTAGTATGGTCGGTGGTACTAGTAAATTCAGTAGTTGTCGAGTCTGTTGTGGTATGGTCGGTGGTAGTAGATGAGTCAGTGGTTGTCGAGTCTGTTGTAGTATGGCCGGTGGTAGTAGAAGAGTCATTGGTTGTCGAGTCTGTTGTAGTATGGTCGATGGTGGTAGTAAAGTCAGTGGGTGTCGAGTCTGTTGTAGTATGGTCGTTGGTGGTAGAAGAGTCAGTGATTGTCGAGTCTGTTGTAGTGCTAGTAAAGTCAGTGGTTGTCGAGTCTGTTGTAGTATGGTCGGTGGTACTAGTAAATTCAGTGGTTGTCGAGTCTGTTGTAGTATGGTCGGTGGTGCTAGTAAAGTCAGTCGTTGTCGAATCTGTTGTAGTATGGTCGTTGGTGCTAGTAAAGTCAGTGGGTGTCGAGTCTGGTGAAGTATTGCCGGTGGTAGTAGAAGAGTCAGTGGTTGTAGAATCTGTTGTAGTATGGTCGGTGGTGGTAGAAGAGTAAGTGGTTGTCGAGTCTGTTGTAGTATGGTCGGTGGTGCTAGTAAAGTCAGTGGTTGTCGAGTCTGTTGTAGTATGGTCGGTGGTGCTTGTAAAGTCAGTGGTTGTCGAGTCTGTTATAGTATGGTCGATGCTACTAGTAAAGTCAGTGGTTGTCGAGTCTGGTGAAGTATGGTCGGTGGTGCTAGTAAATTCAGTGGTTGTCGAGTCTGTTGTAGTATGCTCGGTGGTGCTAGTAAAGTCAGTGGGTGTCAAGTCTGTTATAGTATGGTCGGTGGTGCTAGTAAAGTCAGTGGTTGTCGAGTCTGTTGTAGTATGGTCGGTGGTGCTAATAAAGTCAGTGGTTTTCGAATCTGTTGTAGTATGGTCGGTGGTGCTAGTAAAGTCAGTGGGTGTCAAGTCTGTTATAGTATGGACGGTGGTGCTAGTAAAGTCAGTGGTTGTCGGGTCTGTTGTAGTATGGTCGTTGGTGGTAGAAGAGTCAGTGTTTGTCGAGTCTGTTGTAGTATGGTCGGTGGTGCTAATAAAGTCAGTGGTTGTCGAGTCTGTTGTAGTATGGTCGGTGGTGGTAGAAGAGTCAGTGGTTGTCGAGTCTGTTGTAGTATGGTCGGTGGTGCTTGTAAAGTCAGTGGTTGTCGAGTCTGTTATAGTATGGTCGATGCTACTAGTAAAGTCAGTGGTTGTCGAGTCTGGTGAAGTATGGTCGGTGGTAGTAGAAGAGTCAGTGATTGTGAGTCGGTGCTAGTAAAGTCAGTGGGTATCACGTCTGTTATAGTTATGGTCGGTGGTGCTAGTAAAGTCAGTGGTTGTCGAGTTTGTTGTAGTATGGTCGGTGGTGGTAGAAGAGTCAGTGGTTGTCGAGTCTGTTGTAGTATGGTCGGTGTGCTTGGTAAAGTCAGTGGTTGTCGAGTCTGTTGTAGTATGGTCGGTGGTGGTAGAAGAATTGGTTGTCGAGTCTGTTGTAGTATGGTCGGTGGTGCTTGTAAAGTCAGTGGTTGTCAAGTCTGAGTATGGTCGATGCTACTAGTAAAGTCAGTGGTTGTCGAGTCTGTTATAGTATGGTCGATGCTACTTTCAAAGTCAGTGGTTGTCGAGTCTGTTATAGTATGGTCGGTGGTGGTAGAAGAGTCAGTGATTGTCGAGTCTGTTGTAGTGCTAGTAAAGTCAGTGGTTGTCGAGTCTGTTGTAGTATGGTCGGTGGTACTAGTAAATTCAGTATTTGTCGAGTCTGTTGTGGTATGGTCGGTGGTAGTAGATGAGTCAGTGGATGTCGAGTCTGTTGTAGTATGGCCGGTGGTAGTAGAAGAGTCATTGGTTGTCGAGTCTGTTGTAGTATGGTCGATGGTGGTAGTAAAGTCAGTGGGTGTCGAGCACGAAGTATGTATGGAGAGGAGATGCGCATAGGCATTTTACATATGAAAGACAGTGTCCGCATTGGGAGGGGAGCGGGGGACGTATACTTACCGTAGACAGAAATTAAAAAATGAACTCTTATTGGATAGACATACGACTTATTTTATCTAATTTTACAAACTGTATAGCCACCTATTGGCCAGTAGCAGAATTATTTTCGCAAACTGTTTTATTAATTCTCTTGAGTTCTGCTATTACTCACTAGATGGCTGTACTGACAGGCGCGTATCCACCGCTGTGGGAATAATTACGTAAAAATACTTACGAGTGAAAATATATACTTTTATCGCGTGATTCCTTGTTGTGTGTGTGTTACTTTTACACCCCACAATACAGCACTTCATTGTTAATGAGCACAATCTAAAATTTCGCGTAACTTCGACACATCTGCGGCACGTGTTGACACTATGAAGTGAACTCCGCGAATGCGACAATAGTGACGTCTGGTGGCCAATAGTTAGAAGCCTCAAGTTTGTCGACTGGGGACAGGTCTACTAGCTTATGAACAGCTCTACTATAAATGCTCTGTGGTTGTCGAGTCTGTTATAGTATGGTCGGTGGTGGTAGAAGAGTCAGTGATTGTCGAGTCTGTTGTATTGCTAGTAAAGTCAGTGGTTGTCGAGTCTGTTGTAATATGGTCGGTGGTACTAGTAAATTCAGTGGTTGTCGAGTCTGTTGTGGTATGGTCAGTGGTAGTAGATGAGTCAGTGGTTGTCGAGTCTGTTGTAGTATGGTCGGTGGTGCTGCTAGTAAAGTCAGTGTTGTCGAGTTTGTTGTAGTATGGTCGGTGATGGTAAAGTCAGTTGTTGTCGAGTCTGTTGTAGTATGGTCGATGCTACTAGTAAAGTCAGTGGTTGTCGAGTCTGTTATAGTATGGTCGGTGGTGGTAGAAGAGTCAGTGATTGTCGAGTCTGTTGTAGTATGGTCGGTGGTACTAGTAAAGTCAGTGGTTGTCGAGTCTGTTGTAGTATGGTCGGTGGTGGTAGAAGAGTCAGTGGTTGTCGAGTCTGTTGTAGTATGGTCGGTGGTGCTAGTAAAGTCAGTGGTTGTCGAGTCTGTTGTAGTATGGTCGGTGGTGGTAGAAGAGTCAGTGGTTGTCGAGTCTGTTGTAGTATGGTCGGTGGTGCTTGTAAAGTCAGTGGTTGTCGAGTCTGTTATAGTATGGTCGATGCTACTAGTAAAGTCAGTGGTTGTCGAGTCTGTTATAGTATGGTCGGTGGTGGTAGAAGAGTCAGTGATTGTCGAGTCTGTTGTAGTGCTAGTAAAGTCAGTGGTTGTCGAGTCTGTTGTAGTATGGTCGGTGGTACTAGTAAATTCAGTATTTGTCGAGTCTGTTGTGGTATGGTCGGTGGTAGTAGATGAGTCAGTGGATGTCGAGTCTGTTGTAGTATGGCCGGTGGTAGTAGAAGAGTCATTGGTTGTCGAGTCTGTTGTAGTATGGTCGGTGGTGCTAGTAAAGTCAGTGGGTGTCGAGTCTGTTGTAGTATGGTCGTTGGTGGTAGAAGAGTCAGTGATTGTCGAGTCTGTTGTAGTATGGTCGATGCTACTAGTAAAGTCAGTGCTTGTCGAGTCTGTTGTAGTATGGTCGATGCTACTAGTAAAGTCAGTGGTTGTCGAGTCTGTTGTAGTGCTAGTAAAGTCAGTGGTTGTCGAGTCTGTTGTAATATGGTCGGTGGTACTAGTAAATTCAGTGGTTGTCGAGTCTGTTGTGGTATGGTCAGTGGTAGTAGATGAGTCAGTGGTTGTCGAGTCTGTTGTAGTATGGTCGGTGGTGCTAGTAAAGTCAGTTGTTGTCGAGTCTGTTGTAGTATGGTCGGTGATGCTAGTAAAGTCAGTTGTTGTCGAGTCTGTTGTAGTATGGTCGGTGGTGCTAGTAAAGTCAGTGGTTGTCGAGTCTGGTGAAGTATGGTCGGTGGTAGTAGAAGAGTCAGTGATTGTCGAGTCTGTTGTAGTGCTAGTAAAGTCAGTGGTTGTCGAGTCTGTTGTAGTATGGTCGGTGGTGCTAGTAAAGTCAGTGGGGTCAAGTCAGTGGTTGTCGAGTCTGTTGTAGTATGGTCGGTGGTGCTAGTAAAGTCAGTGGTTGTCGAGTCTGTTGTAGTATGGTCGGTGGTGGTAGAAGAGTCAGTGGTTGTCGAGTCTGTTGTAGTATGGTCGGTGGTGCTAGTAAAGTCAGTGGTTGTCGAGTCTGTTGTAGTATGGTCGGTGGTGGTAGAAGAGTCAGTGGTTGTCGAGTCTGTTGTAGTATGGTCGGTGGTGCTTGTAAAGTCAGTGGTTGTCGAGTCTGTTATAGTATGGTCGATGCTACTAGTAAAGTCAGTGGTTGTCGAGTCTGTTATAGTATGGTCGATGCTACTAGTAAAGTCAGTGGTTGTCGAGTCTGTTGTAGTATGGTCGGTGGTGCTTGTAAAGTCAGTGGTTGTCGAGTCTGTTATAGTATGGTCGATGCTACTAGTAAAGTCAGTGGTTGTCGAGTCTGTTGTAGTATGGTCGGTGGTGCTAGTAAAGTCAGTGGTTGTCGAGTCTGTTGTAGTATGGTCGGTGGTGCTAGTAAAGTCAGTGGTTGTCGAGTCTGTTGTAGTATGGTCGGTGGTGCTAGTAAAGTCAGTGGTTGTCGAGTCTGTTGTAGTATGGTCGGTGGTGCTAGTAAAGTCAGTGGTTGTCGAGTCTGTTGTAGTATGGTCGGTGGTGGTAGTAAAGTCAGTGGTTGTCGAGTCTGTTGTAGTATGGTCGGTGGTGCTAGTAAAGTCAGTGGTTGTCGAGTCTGTTGTAGTATGGTCGGTGGTGGTAGAAGAGTCAGTGGTTGTCGAGTCTGTTGTAGTATGGTCGGTGGTGCTAGTAAAGTCAGTGGTTGTCGAGTCTGTTGTAGTATGGTCGGTGGTGGTAGAAGAGTCAGTGGTTGTCGAGTCTGTTGTAGTATGGTCGGTGGTGCTAGTAAAGTCAGTGGTTGTCGAGTCTGTTGTAGTATGGTCGGTGGTACTTGTAAAGTCAGTGGTTGTCGAGTCTGTTATAGTATGGTCGATGCTACTAGTAAAGTCAGTGGTTGTCGAGTCTGTTGTAGTATGGTCGGTGGTGGTAGAAGAGTCAGTGGTTGTCGAGTCTGTTGTAGTATGGTCGGTGGTACTAGTAAATTCAGTGGTTGTCGAGTCTGTTGTGGTATGGTCGGTGGTAGTAGATGAGTCAGTGGTTGTCGAGTCTGTTGTAGTATGGTCGGTGGTAGTAGAAGAGTCATTGGTTGTCGAGTCTGTTGTAGTATGGTCGGTGGTGCTAGTAAAGTCAGTGGTTGTCGAGTCTGTTGTAGTATGGTCGGTGGTGCTAGTAAAGTCAGTGGTTGTCGAGTCTGTTGTAGTATGGTCGGTGGTAGTAGAAGAGTCAGTGGTTGTCGAGTCTGTTGTAGTATGGTCGGTGGTGCTAGTAAAGTCAGTGGTTGTCGAGTCTGTTGTAGTATGGTCGGTGGTGCTAGTAAAGTCAGTGGTTGTCGAGTCTGTTGTAGTATGGTCGGTGGTGCTAGTAAAGTCAGTGGTTGTCGAGTCTGTTGTAGTATGGTCGGTGGTGCTAGTAAAGTCAGTGGTTGTCGAGTCTGTTGTAGTATGGTCGGTGGTGGTAGAAGAGTCAGTGGTTGTCGAGTCTGTTGTAGTGCTAGTAAAGTCAGTGGTTGTCGAGTCTGTTGTAGTATGGTCGGTGGTACTAGTAAATTCAGTGGGTGTCGAGTCTGTTGTAGTATGGTCGGTGGTGGTAGAAGAGTCAGTAGTTGTCGAGTCTGTTGTAATATGGTCGGTGGTGCTAGTAAAGTCAGTGGTTGTCGAGTCTGTTGTAGTATGGTCGGTGGTGGTAGTAAAGTCAGTGGTTGTCGAGTCTGTTGTAGTATGGTCGGTGGTGCTAGTAAAGTCAGTGGTTGTCGAGTCTGTTGTAGTATGGTCGGTGGTGGTAGAAGAGTCAGTGGTTGTCGAGTCTGTTGTAGTATGGTCGGTGGTGCTAGTAAAGTCAGTGGTTGTCGAGTCTGTTGTAGTATGGTCGGTGGTGCTAGTAAAGTCAGTGGTTGTCGAGTCTGTTGTAGTATGGTCGGTGGTGCTAGTAAAGTCAGTGGTTGTCGAGTCTGTTGTAGTATGGTCGGTGGTGCTAGTAAAGTCAGTGGTTGTCGAGTCTGTTGTAGTATGGTCGGTGGTGCTAGTAAAGTCAGTGGTTGTCGAGTCTGTTGTAGTATGGTCGGTGGTGGTAGTATAAGAGTCAGTGGTTGTCGAGTCTGTTGTAGTATGGTCGGTGGTGGTAGAAGAGTCAGTGGTTGTCGAGTCTGTTGTAGTATGGTCGGTGGTGCTAGTAAAGTCAGTGGTTGTCGAGTCTGTTGTAGTATGGTCGGTGGTACTAGTAAATTCAGTATTTGTCGAGTCTGTTGTGGTATGGTCAGTGGTAGTAGATGAGTCAGTGGTTGTCGAGTCTGTTGTAGTATGGTCGGTGGTGCTTGTAAAGTCAGTGGTTGTCGAGTCTGTTGTAGTATGGTCGGTGGTGCTAGTAAAGTCAGTGGTTGTCGAGTCTGTTGTAGTATGGTCGGTGGTGCTAGTAAAGTCAGTGGTTGTCGAGTCTGTTGTAGTATGGTCGATGCTACTAGTAAAGTCAGTGGTTGTCGAGTCTGTTATAGTATTGTCGGTGGTGCTAGTAAAGTCAGTGGTTGTCGAGTCTGTTGTAGTATGGTCGGTGGTGCTAGTAAAGTCAGTGGTTGTCGAGTCTGTTGTAGTATGGTCGGTGGTGCTAGTAAAGTCAGTGGTTGTCGAGTCTGTTGTAGTATGGTCGGTGGTGCTTGTAAAGTCAGTGGTTGTCGAGTCTGTTGTAGTATGGTCGGTGGTGCTAGTAAAGTCAGTGGTTGTCGAGTCTGTTATAGTATGGTCGATGGTACTAGTAAAGTCAGTGGTTGTCGAGTCTGTTGTAGTATGGTCGGTGGTGGTAGAAGTCAGTGGTTGTCGAGTCTGTTGTAGTATGGTCGGTGGTGCTAGTAAAGTCAGTGGTTGTCAAGTCTGTTGTAGTATGGTCGGTGGTGCTAGTAAAGTCAGTGGTTGTCGAGTCTGTTATAGTATGGTCGGTGGTGCTAGTAAAGTCAGTGGTTGTCGAGTCTGTTGTAGTATGGTCGGTGGTAGTAAAGTCAGTGGTTGTCGAGTCTGTTGTAGTATGGTCGGTGGTGCTAGTAAAATCAGTGGTTGTCGAGTCTGTTGTAGTATGGTCGGTGCTACTAGAAGAGTCAGTGGTTGTCGAGTCTGGTGAAGTATGGTCGCTGGTCCTAGTAAAGTCAGTGGTTGTCGAGTCTGTTGTAGTATGGTCGATGGTGGTAGTAAAGTCAGTGGGTGTCGAGTCTGTTGTAGTATGGTCGGTGGTGGTTAAAGAGTCAGTGGTTGTCGAGTCTGTTGTAATATGGTCGGTGGTGCTAGTAAAGTCAGTGGTTGTCGAGTCTGTTGTAATATGGTCGGTGGTACTAGTAAATTCAGTGGTTGTCGAGTCTGTTGTGGTATGGTCAGTGGTAGTAGATGAGTCAGTGGTTGTCGAGTCTGTTGTAGTATGGTCGGTGGTGCTAGTAAAGTCAGTTGTTGTCGAGTCTGTTGTAGTATGGTCGGTGATGCTAGTAAAGTCAGTTGTTGTCGAGTCTGTTGTAGTATGGTCGGTGGTGCTAGTAAAGTCAGTGGTTGTCGAGTCTGGTGAAGTATGGTCGGTGGTAGTAGAAGAGTCAGTGATTGTCGAGTCTGTTGTAGTATGGTCGGTGGTGCTAGTAAAGTCAGTGGGTGTCGAGTCTGTTGTAGTATGGTCGGTGGTGGTTAAAGAGTCAGTGGTTGTCGAGTCTGTTGTAGTATGGTCGGTGGTGCTTGTAAAGTCAGTGGTTGTCGAGTCTGTTGTAGTATGGTCGGTGGTGGTAGAAGAGTCAGTGGTTGTCGAGTCTGTTGTAGTATGGTCGGTGGTGCTTGTAAAGTCAGTGGTTGTCGAGTCTGTTGTAGTATGGTCGATGCTACTAGTAAAGTCAGTGGTTGTCGAGTCTGTTGTAGTATGGTCGATGGTGCTAGTAAAGTCAGTGGTTGTCGAGTCTGTTATAGTATGGTCGGTGGTGGTAGAAGAGTCAGTGATTGTCGAGTCTGTTGTAGTGCTAGTAAAGTCAGTGGTTGTCGAGTCTCTTGTAGTATGGTCGGTGGTACTAGTAAATTCAGTGGTTGTCGAGTCTGTTGTGGTATGGTCAGTGGTAGTAGATGAGTCAGTGGTTGTCGAGTCTGTTGTAGTATGGTCGGTGGTGCTAGTAAAGTCAGTTATTGTCGAGTCTGTTGTAGTATGGTCGGTGGTGCTAGTAAAGTCAGTGGTTGTCGAGTCTGTTGTAGTATGGTCGGTGGTGCTAGTAAAGTCAGTGGTTGTCGAGTCT
The DNA here is from genome assembly GCA_018467065.1 of Ephestia elutella. Lineage (NCBI taxonomy): Eukaryota > Metazoa > Arthropoda > Insecta > Lepidoptera > Pyralidae > Ephestia > Ephestia elutella. Next base: position 4,370,301 of record CM031584.1, read on the forward strand.
GTTGTAGTATGGTCGATGCTACTAGTAAAGTCAGTGGTTGTCGAGTCTGGTGAAGTATGGTCGCTGGTGCTAGTAAAGTCAGTGGTTGTCGAGTCTGTTGTAGTATGGTCGGTGGTGCTAGTAAAGTCAGTGGTTGTCGAGTCTGTTGTAGTATGGTCGGTGGTGCTAGTAAAGTCAGTGGTTGTCGAGTCTGTTGTAGTATGGTCGGTGGTGCTAGTAAAGTCAGTGGTTGTCGAGTCTGTTGTAGTATGGTCGGTGGTGCTAGTAAAGTCAGTGGGTGTCAAGTCTGTTATAGTATGGTCGGTGGTGCTAGTAAAGTCAGTGGTTGTCGAGTCTGTTGTAGTATGGTCGGTGGTGGTAGAAGAGTCAGTGGTTGTCGAGTCTGTTGTAGTATGGTCGGTGGTGCTAGTAAAGTCAGTGGTTGTCGAGTCTGTTGTAGTATGGTCGGTGGTGGTAGAAGAGTCAGTGGTTGTCGAGTCTGTTGTAGTATGGTCGGTGGTGCTTGTAAAGTCAGTGGTTGTCGAGTCTGTTATAGTATGGTCGATGCTACTAGTAAAGTCAGTGGTTGTCGAGTCTGTTATAGTATGGTCGATGCTACTAGTAAAGTCAGTGGTTGTCGAGTCTGTTGTAGTATGGTCGGTGGTGGTAGAAGAGTCAGTGATTGTCGAGTCTGTTGTAGTATGGTCGGTGGTACTAGTAAATTCAGTAGTTGTCGAGTCTGTTGTGGTATGGTCGGTGGTAGTAGATGAGTCAGTGGTTGTCGAGTCTGTTGTAGTATGGCCGGTGGTAGTAGAAGAGTCATTGGTTGTCGAGTCTGTTGTAGTATGGTCGATGGTGGTAGTAAAGTCAGTGGGTGTCGAGTCTGTTGTAGTATGGTCGGTGGTGCTAGTAAAGTCAGTGGTTGTCGAGTCTGGTGAAGTATGGTCGGTGGTAGTAGAAGAGTCAGTGGTTGTAGAATCTGTAGTAGTATGGTCGGTGGTGGTAGAAGAGTCAGTGGTTGTCGAGTCTGTTGTAGTGCTAGTAAAGTCAGTGGTTGTCGAGTCTGTTGTAATATGGTCGGTGGTACTAGTAAATTCAGTGGTTGTCGAGTCTGTTGTGGTATGGTCAGTGGTAGTAGATGAGTCAGTGGTTGTCGAGTCTGTTGTAGTATGGTCGGTGGTGCTAGTAAAGTCGGTTGTTGTCGAGTCTGTTGTAATATGGTCGGTGATGCTAGTAAAGTCAGTGGGTGTCAAGTCTGTTATAGTATGGTCGGTGGTGCTAGTAAAGTCAGTGGTTGTCGAGTCTGTTGTAGTATGGTCGGTGGTTTTAGTAAAGTCAGTGGGTGTCGAGTCTGTTTTGGTATGGTCGGTGGTAGTAGATGAGTCAGTGTTTGTCAAGTCTGTTGTAGTATGGTCGGTGATGGTAGAAGAGTCAGTGGTAGTCGAGTCGGTTGTAGTGTGGTCGGTGGTGGGAGTAGAGTCAGTGGTTGTCAAGCCTGTTGTAGTTTGGTCGGTGGTGCTAGTAAAGTCAGTGGTTGTCGAGTCGGTTGTAGTATGAACGGTGGTGGGAGTAGAGTCAGTGGTAGTCAAGTCTGTTGTAGTATGGTCGGTGGTGCTAGTAAAGTCAGTGGTTGTCGAGTCTGTTGTAGTATGGTCGGTGGTGCTAGTAAAGAGTCAGTGGTTGTCGAGTCTGTTGTAGTATGGTCGGTGGTGGTAGATGAGTCAGTGGTTGTTGAGTCTGTTGTAGTATGGTCGGTGATGGTAGAAGAGTCAGTGGTAGTCGAGTCTGGTGAAGTATTGCCGGTGGTAGTAGAAGAGTCAGTGGTTGTCGAGTCTGTTGTAGTATGGTCGGTGGTGGTATAAGAGTCAGTGGTTGTCGAGTCTGTTGTAGTATGGTCGGTGGTACTAGTAAATTCAGTGGTTGTCGAGTCTGTTGTGGTATGGACGGTGGTAGTAGATGAGTCATTTGTTATCCAGTCTGTTGTAGTATGGTCGGTGGTGCTAGTAAAATCAGTGGGTTTCGAGTCTGTTGTGGTATGGTCAGTGGTAGTAGATGAGTCAGTGTTTGTCGAGTCTGTTGTAATATGGTCGGTGGTGCTAGTAAAGTCAGTGGTTGTCGAGTCTGTTGTAGGTGTGGTAGTAATGAGTCAGTGGTTGTCGAGTCTGTTGTAATATGGTCGGTGGTACTAGTAAATTCAGTGGTTGTCGAGTCTGTTGTGGTATGGTCAGTGGTAGTAGATGAGTCAGTGTTTGTCGAGTCTGTTGTAATATGGTCGGTGGTGCTAGTAAAGTCAGTTGTTGTCGAGTCTGTTGTAGTATGGTCGGTGATGGTAGAAGAGTCAGTGGTAGTCGAGTCGGTTGTAGTATGGTCGGTGGTGGGAGTAGAGTCAGTGGTTGTCAAGCCGGTTGTAGTTTGGTCGGTGGTGCTAGTAAAGTCAGTGGTTGTCGAGTCTGTTGTAGTATGGTCGGTGATGGTAGAAGAGTCAGTGGTAGTCGAGTCGGTTGTAGTATGGTCGGTGGTGGGAGTAGAGTCAGTGGTTGTCAAGTCTGTTGTAGTTTGGTCGGTGGTGCTAGTAAAATCAGTGGTTGTCGAGTCTGTTGTAGTATGGTCGGTGATGGTAGAAGAGTCAGTGGTAGTCGAGTCGGTTGTAGTATGGTCGGTGGTGGGAGTAGAGTCAGTGGTTGTCAAGCCTTTTGTAGTTTGGTCGGTGGTGCTAGTAAAGTCAGTGGTTGTCGAGTCTGTTGTGGTATGGTCGGTGGTGGGAGTTAAGTCAGTGGTTGTCGAATCTGTTGGTGTATCTTCTTTTATAATTTCTCTACTGTTTTTACGGTTCGGATTCATCAATGATGTTACATTCTCAGTTGTAGGCTTTTCTTCTATAGTCGATTTTGTGTTTCTGTATTTGAAATTTTTCTTTAAATAGTCCATTTGTATTTGCGTTTCTTCTTTTCTTCGTCTTACATTGCGCTTTTTTCTTTTCTTTTTGTTTTTCATAATTACGGATGTTATTTTGAGTTTCGATTTCTTGTTGGATATTCCTATTAATTTAACCTGGAAATTTATTTTAATTTTAGTTGGTTCTGTAGCTTAATTTTAAATATCTACCTTAAAATCACTATTTATTTTACACAATCAACTATTAATGTCATTGAAAAATTTATTTTTTATATTTTGCTGTAAGATCCCGAATAAAATATTGTTATTCTTTGACTTTATATTCTTTTTTCAAAAAGAATTATTAATTTGAGTAGTTTAATACTCGTAATATTATTTTTTTAACATACATAAATCCAATATAAATGAATATAGTAATGTTTTAAATCAAATACACTTTACTTACATATCCTTTGTAGGAACTATTAATTTCATCTAAATGCACTTTCGATGAATGATCTTCTTTTAAAAGTGAACTTGAGTCTAACAAATTAAATTTCTTTTTGACTGTTTCGTTGAATTCATTTCTTTCATAAATTATTACAAATATGTTATCTTTGTCTGAAAACAGGACCCCATCAATATTTACTTCAAGGATTCCACTTATCTTGATAAGATCTGATGTAACACAACTTAAAACTTGTTTAGGACGAATATAACCTGGTTGTATAGTTGTCGAATTAACAAAATCCCAAGATGGAAAATCACCACACGTTTCACGATCATGTTTGAAATTCAACGTGATATCACCATCTTCGCCAAAAATACAGATTATTAAAAAAAATAATGTGAACAATTGAACTTTTTTCCGCATGTTAATATTTTATTTACGATACTGATCATTTCCGTCGTTTCCTTACACACGTGAATTTATTAAATAAATTAAATGCATATCGATAATATCTTATCTTCTGCACTTCCCTTATCGATTGATTTATTGTCACTATTAGTATCATCTTCAGTAATTATATCTTAACTTGTTAAGTATGTGGCTACAGTGTCAATCAAGGTACAGAGAAGCAATATCAAATCATATCGGAATGTTCAGCTTAACACCGAACCTAGGTTTGCCCATTAATAAAATAAAAATAACACTAAAAAAAGCTGTGACATCTTTTCTCTCATTCTTCTACAATTTATGGTATAATTATATAGAAAGAGACTTGCTTACTTTCATGCTGGTCTGGGAACGAAGAAAAAACATAGAATATGCCAGCTGCTTCTCTTCCCGCGCAGATTGTAAAAGTCAATTGAGGGAAAGGGCTTTGAACTGGGGATTCCTCCACTCATAGGCGATGGGCTAGCAACCTGTCACTATATCTGAATCTCCATTCCATCAGAGAGCTCACTATTTAGCTAAGCGTGGCCTTCGAGTCTCACGACTCTTGGCTCTGTCTACCCCGTAAGGGATAACGACGTGATTCTATGTATGTATGTATGTAAAGAGACTTGAAATTAAAATTAAAATCAATAAGTCGTTAAAATTTTTTTTAGACCAAACATAGCTATTACTTCCGTATTAATTCAGGCCGCCTCGATCCTCTGGCTCTGCGCAGGGATGTTGGATCCTTGTGCATTCTCTACCGCATTTTTCACGGGGAGTGCTCTGAGGAATTGTTTGACCTAATACCCGCCGCAAAATTTCACCACCATACCACCCGCCATAAACTGAAATTTCATCCAAACCACCTGGATGATTGGCTGTCAACCACCGTGCGTTTTAAAAGACACTTCTTGCCACGTACGACCAAACTGTGGAATCAGCTTCCTGCGGCGGTGTTCCCGAACCGATACGACATTGGAACCTTCAAAAAACGAGCCTACGTCTTTTTAAAAGGCCGGCAACACTCCTGCGATACCCCTGGTGTTGTGGTTGTCCATGGGCAGCGGTGATTACTTACCATCAGGTGACCCGCTTGCTCGTTTGCCGCCCTATGTTATAAAAAAACAAAAAAGGTTTCTTTTGACATTGTGACGTTACTATCCTTCAACGACGAAGAGACCGCATGAGGCATTGCGTCTATTGTTAAACCACTGTTATCTTAAACGCTTTGATTGAAAGATTAAATTATCTCGCTTTTTATTTTTAGGACGGAAAATATAAATACAAATGTCGACATCGTCGTCTCCGGATTCTGCGTCTTTATTTACCTATTTTTTCCAAAACAAAAAGATAAAGTCCAAAATATATTTTTTGATACCTATTAATTAAAATTTTGAAAAACAAAAGAAATGTTGTCAAATCATCTATATCATCTATCCATATAATAAAACAGTAAAAATATTTTGTCTGTACATTTAGTATTTTTGACTGAAATGGATAGAGGGACACTTAAAAAGAATAATAGAAAGCAAAAATACTTTTTTGGAATTTCTTGTCTGTCTGTCTGTCTGTATGTATGTACGCGTTTCACGCAAAAACTACTGGACGGATTTGAATGAAACTTTTTTTGTTGTATAGTTATTAAGCCTGGGCAACATATAGGCTATAATTAATTTTGAAAACTGGAACACCTGATGAAGAACCTTTACAGAACAGCTAAACTATAAGAAATATGGAAATGGCGCCTTAGCAAAAGTCGTTCAACCTGATGAGCATTTTCTGCTGAAGTATAAAAATTTAAGATTTTGGAACACCTGATGAAGAACTCCAAGAGACCAGCTACACTATTACATATATGGAAATGGCGCCTTAGCAAAAGTCGTTCAACCTGATAAGCATTTTCTACTGACGTAAAAATATTGAAGATTTGGAACATCTGTTCCCATTCATCAACATATATTCCCGCGGGACACGGGATAACCAAATGGCTGCAATATTGAGTAAGTACTGGAGTTTAGGTTAGGTACTACAGTTTGGAACACATAAAGATTTTTCATCTAAGTTAACCTTACGCGGGCGAAGCCGCGGGCAACAGCTAGTATGTAATAATAATCAGATACAAGATTATTAATTAATGAGATAAGTGATAGCAGACAAGCGATTCAAGTGACTATCTCCTCATGTTTTTCTTTAACGAAACAAACTACATAGGTAATATCTATATATATAACTCAAAAGGTGACTGACTGACCGGCTGACATAGTGATCTATCAACGCACAGCCCAAACCACTGGACGGATCAGACTGAAATTTGGCATGCAGGTAGATGTTATAACGTAGGCATCCGCTAAGAAAGGATTAACGCGAGCGAAGCCGCGGGCGCCAGCTAGTCATAGATATATTATACGTCAGTATTATATTATAACTAGCTGCGCCCGGGGCTTCGCTCCCGTAGGACTTTCGGAATAAAAGTACCCTACATGCTATTCCTGGTATTTTTCTACCCGTGTACCAAATTTTGATAGAAATCCGTCGAGTAGATTTTACGGGATTGAGTAACAAACATCCTTACAAACTCACATCCAAACCTGCGCATTTATAATATTAGTAGGATAATTCTCTAGGTAATAACATGAGTCAGAATAGATAACTCCAAGTGGCCACTCCATGGTATCTGACGTAGTTCTTTGTAGTAATCATCAATAACAAAGTCATCAAGTGGTAGTTAAGGTCATTCCCGAAGCACGAGTTCATACTATTACTTTAAAGTTTCCAGAACATAAAGGCACAAAAATGGAATCTATACTAATGTAATACATAGATCCACGTGTGATGATTCAACTTGTAGGATAAGCAACAGTGACATAACCCAGTTTCAGAAGTAACTAGTAGTAAAACTTACTGGATAAGTTACTTCAGTAACTAAGTCAAATGTCACTTGCAAGATTTGAGTACAGACAGACACAGTACAGGTAAAGCTAAATAAAGCTTGTATTGTAATATTGAATTATTTAAGTAAAAATTAAAATAAATACATAATTCTTCATTAAAAAATATGAATATGAAATGATATGAGTGTACTTAATAAATAAAACTAATATATTATGTTAAAAAATTACCTAATTAATCCAATCTTTCATCAAACAATAAAAATATACTACTTAAATGTAATATTATTTTAGATAATGGCATCCCAGAACACACGTGAAGGCCGAAATCTTTGATTTGAGTATCGGAAACGCAAAAAATACTTACTAAATGGTATATTTTAATTATAGATATTCATACTCCAATATATATTCAGAAAATCTATTTGACATTAATTATGATGAATGATAATACTATTATTTATTGAACGAACTGTTCGCAGTAAGCCGGCGATGAACAATGTCTTTTCAGGAAGATTGGTTCATAGCCCGGGAAGTAGTGTCATGACGTGCAAATTTTGGTATCGGAAGAATTCACTTGGCACAGGTGTTATATACATGAAGTTAAGCTAATTTAGCCCGGTAGCCATCCACCCCCTGGTGGGTAGGTAGGGGGCATTCAAAGGTACACGCCGCCGCGCTTTAGTTAAAAAATCATATCAGCTTCTATTTACCTACCACCTCGAGTTTGGTGTCATTTTCTAGTAAATCAGGCATGAGGAATTCATTTTTGAGACATTTAGTGTATAGTTTAATAGAAAAAAAGGAAAATATTGACGAAAATATCAAAATCGGATGTTATTTTTTTTTATTCAACTGTCAATATTTTTGAAAATCCTGAATTTTGTGCAAATAAAAAAATACTATATTAAAGGATATTTATCTAGCTTTTAAAAAATATATACTTTAATATATAAAGTTATCATAGATGTTTCTGAAAAAAATCGGACATGGTACGCGGCGGTGCCTAGGAACTTTTACAGTAGTCTAGTTTCTCATCATTTTGTTGACATATTAATTTGGTTTTATATGCAAAATATACATAATATGTTCTTTCCTTAGTTATTGACTGTCTCTTATGGTCTGATGAATAAATAATAGTATTTTTAGGGTTCCGAAGTAAACATGGAACCCTTATAGTTTCGTCATGTCTGTCCGTTTGGCTGTCCGTCCGTCTGTCCGAGACTTAGCTCAGAGACTATTAATGCTATCAAGTTGTAATTTGGTATAGATATACATATTAATTACGCGGATAGAAATTTAGAATAAAATCATGAAAAAAAAATTTTTTTAGGGCGGTTCCCCTACGGCTAAAGAGGGGATGATTTTTTTTTATCTCGATTATACCATCGTGTGGGGTATCATTTGATAGGTTTTTCAAAAATATTATGAGTGTGTGAACATCATATTTTGATTTAGGGATCCGTTTGTGAAATATTTGACTTTAAAGTGCAAAATTTTGTCAATGTGGTGAAAATGCTATGTGAAAATACCTTCGTATACCGCTTCACTTCTCGACAGTCGAGCAGTGAAGCGGCATGTGGGACTTGGACCCACTAAAAACACCCCGGTGCCTCTACATACCAATACTGAAGAGGTGGGAACGGTGGAGTTACCACCAATCTTCCACACTCTCCAGCCACGGCAGTGACCTTCAAATGTCACCCTGCATCGAGTATAATTACTCCGCCTGCCTTAAATAATAGCCTCTTAAAAACGCGGACGATGGACCGATTACCAGGTCCATCGCCAGCCATTATCAAGGGGGCATAAGATGGGCATAGGCCCTTCTTCTCCGGCCCGGCCGACAGAGCTTGTTGTTGCTCTGCCTCTTCTTTCTTTGGCATTATAGTCTCGCTGAATATCTATGCTTTATTGTGACCTAGGGCGCGATTTTCTTCACGCCATAAAAAGCCCCAGAAAGAATTTTTGCCTCTAGATCCCATGGCAAGGACCCAACAAGAATACAAGCAGCGTCTGCAGAAACTGCGATATCCTCGTATTGTACAGATAGCCCTTTGGGGTCTACGCAACAACATTATGCTCTCCTTTTTTAGATCATCTGCGCATATTGGGACTCCATATAATGCCATCGACCGTACGACACCAGTATAGAGGCGTCGCGCTGGTGTATTGGGTCCTATTAGGCAGTATCCTGGACGACGCAGATGCAGATTTCAAGAGTTTCGGAGCCATACTCTTGAAATGATCGGAAAACTTCCATTTGGCATCCAGGATTAGGCTTCATAGTTCTAGGGTTCATTCAGGCGAGGTACTTCATAGTTCCACCAATAGCGATATTGACCCCACCTACCACTATGCTCGCATTTTCTGGCGGTGCATGTCTACGACGATAAAAACATAGGGCATGGGATGCGGAACGCCACATGACATTTCCCAGCATCGCCATCCTTCTTTCCCTGGGTACTCGACGTGCCTTTCTGACAAGTAGGAGTCCACAATACACAGCACACTCTACATGCACACCCTAGTAAACAGCTCTTAGGAGATGCAGCCGAGAACTGGCTTCCATCGGCGGAACATTCTCTAGCTGTCAGTCTTTTTAGAGAACAGTGCACTTGCGGATTTGGGATAGGAAATGGAATTAAATAAATGGAAACCAAAGTGGACTATTGCACCAGTTGCTGCTACCGCTTGTCGTGAACTGATTCGGTGCAAGCCACGGTGCGGTGTTAGGTGCAGCTGTCAAAATTCAATTAAAATGAACCAAATTATGCCACTGTGGTGGAAAATGTCGGTAATATAATAAAATAATTGGTTAAGTCCGTATCGGACCACAATTGTAGAGTTCCGAAGGTGCCTGCCTGCCTACTCTGTACAAATGTGGATATATCAACTCAAATTAACTCCCAGCTTTATTTAACTAATGACTATAATACAATGTATATATACCATACCATCATAATCAATGAAATATGTTCCTACAAATATTTTTCATACTAAAATCGATTTTGTAAGTTTATCGTCTATTACTAGTTAAAGTGTAAAGCCTACATAATAGTGATAGTTTTCCTTTTAAATTCATTATCTTTACTACGTATCATGACTTTTTCCCGTATCCACCGACAACTATTTTCCTATTCTAAAGGGGGGACACTTGACTCTTAACAAAATTTTGCACTTTAAAGTCAAATATTTCACAAACGGATCCCTAAATCAAAATATGATGTTCACATACTCATAATATTTTTGAAAAACCTATCAAATGATACCCCACACGATGGTACAATCGAGATAAAAAAAAAATATCCCCTCTTTAGCCGTAGGGGAACCGCCCTAAAAAAATTTTTTTTTCATGATTTTATTCTACATTTCTATCCGCGTAATTAATATGTATATCTATACCAAATTACAACTTGATAGCATTAATAGTCTCTGAACTAAGTCTCGGACAGACGGACGGACAGCCAAACGGACAGACATGACGAAACTATAAGGGTTCCATGTTTACTTCGGAACCCTAAAAATACTATTATTTATTCATCAGACCATAAGAGACAGTCAATAACTAAGTAAAGTACATATTCTGTATATTTTGCATATAAAACCAAATTAATATGTCAACAAAATGATGAGAAACTAGACTACTGTAAAAGTTCCTAGGCACCGCCGCGTACCATGTCCGATTTTTTTCAGAAACATCTATGATAACTTTATATATTAAAGTATATATTTTTTTAAAGCTAGATAAATATCCTTTAATATGGTATTTTTTATTTGCACAAAATTCAGGATTTTCAAAAATATTGACAGTTGAATAAAAAAAATAACAAACCGATTTTGATATTTTCGTCAATATTTTCCTTTTTTTCTATTAAACTATACACTAAATGTCTCAAAAATGAATTCCTCATGCCTGATTTACTAAAAAATGACACCAAACTCGAGGTGGTAGGTAAATAGAAGCTGATATGATTTTTTAAATAAAGCGCGGCGGCGTGTACCTTTGAATGCCCCCCCCTACCTACTCACCAGGGGGGGTGGATGGCTACCGGGCTAAATTAGCTTAACTTCATGTATATAACACCTGTGCCAAGTGAATTCTTCCGATACCAAAATTTGCAGGTTCCATACATTGGATGACACTACTTCCCGGGCTATTAGTAGATAAAGCGTGAAGAGGTAACAAACAAACAAACTCACTTTCGCATTTATAATATTAGTTAGGATTAGGATAGGATTGAGTTGATTGTATTTGTTTTCTATGCAATAAACTAACGCTACGAATGGACCTGTACAGCCAACTATCAACCTTCCCAAATCCACTCCTATATTACCGGCGCATAGTTCTAAGCACAGTAACTAGATAGGTAGTTCCCTGTACATTCGGCGAACATCTAAACGAAATATATTCCACGAAGTCCATTGGCCTGACAGGATAATAAGTGAGACTGGTATACACGGGATACAACAGGGAAACAAATGCTCGATATGTGCGAGGAAGAATCGTTACCGGCAAACGTAAATAACTGGATCGGTCGGGGTTCCGATCTATGACGTTAGTTTCGCATGATACCTAATCATGCGAAACTAACGTTTTAGATATTTTATTAGGCTACTAACTTTTGACCGCGGCTTCGCCCGTGTGAATTTCCCACGGGAACAGTGCTTTTTCCCGGGATGAAAAGTAGCCTATGTCCTTGTCAGTACTTCGTGAAGAGCTAACAAACGAATAAACAAACAAACTCACTTTCACATTTATAATATTAATTAGGCTATAGCGTCCCACTGCTGGGCAGAGGCCTCCCATAGCTCTTTTCCTCTCTAGCGTTAGTTCTCCAGTCTTTATCCGTTGCATCATCATCTGACTAAACATTTAATTATTTATTTTAGTTACAAACCGGAAGCAAATGATGGTCTATGAAAACTGCACTTCGCAAGTGAGACCCTGTACATAAATTTATAAGGCGCGAATAGTATTCGAACATGGGTCATACGTATGTTCAGGGCCCAGGTTTAAACTGCGATTACCACCACCGCCTCGAATTTAGTTTATTTAATTAAAATTCATTATAATTTCATTAAAATATTGTTTATATTTGTTGTTCTATAAAACGTCACTTAACATAAAAAAACAACAGTCTTCTATCTAATTAGTAAGTACTAGCTTATTTCCGTGACTTCATACGCGCATAAAAACCCGTTTCCGTAGAAATTTCGAGTGCTCCCCAACACTTCCCAAGTCAAAGTCAATTATATTTATTGCACTTTTACTAATAAACTATATTTGTATTTGTATATAAGATAGTTGACGTCAGAAAATTATTTAAAGCTAAAGTTACTACCGAAGGACACTACCTATCAATGCTAAGTTTCAGCTTTCTAAGCCCAGTATTAGTTTCAGCTGTGCATTGTCTTTCAGTCCCTAATTTTTAAATAGATATTAGGACTAAAGAGGCTATAGACCAGAATTTGATTATACCAACGTTGGTTTATCCAAGAACAAAGCCGACCTTACGAACACCTGGCCCGAAACTTGGTCCATCCATGCCGCATCTGAATTAGAATACCGCTTGATTGGCGGAGACTTTACAAGCGAGGCATCCGGCTCTTGCTTGCCTCTTGAATCGAGACATTTGAGCTCTGATTTGGAAGATGCATAATTTGTGGCTTCACGAATTAAATTTGAATGTATTTTGAATAATTTATTTATGACGCAGCAATAGGTAATTGCGAAATTCAAATTGAACGGAAACTCGATTCGTTTTTAAGGAACGAATTCAGTTATATTTTTCCATAAAATACGGTATCAAAGCCACTTATATTTTGCTAAATTATTCCAAATAAAAAAAACTTTTTTTTTAAATATAGGGCGTAAAGAAGCTAGCGAGTCACCTGATGGTAAGTGACCAATGCAACATAAGGGGTATCACTAGAGTGTTGCCGGCCTCTTAAGAAGACATTCGTTTTTGAAAGTTCCAATGTCGTATCGGTTCGGGAACATCGCCTTAGAAAGGTGATTTACATTTAGCTGCTACAAAATTGTATAGAAAGCTTTATGCAATCGAGCAGCTATATTATCGGTTCTGCTAAATGCCATCGCTGAAATTCCGGAGGCGTGACGTCACGGGCTTCCGGCGGACGCTCGTGGCTAAGTTTGCTCCATCAACTGTATTTTGCTAGTGAATTAACTTCGATAGCCAGCGCTTTCAGGGAAATTGTAGGGTATTTTAAAGAGGAATTAGCTAGGAACCTGCACTGGATAGACAGGAATGGCAAACTAGAGGGGATGCCTTGTCCAGCAGAAGGATACTATAGGCTATTAAAAAAATAAAATAAAATGCTTCCATGCTGGCCTGGGAGCGAAGAAAAAACATAGAATGTGTCAGCTGCTTCTCTTCCCGCGCAGATTGTAAAAATCAATCGAGAGAAGCGGCTTTAAACTGGTGATTCCTCCACTCATAGGCGATGGGCTAGCAACCTGTCACTATACCTGAATCTCCATTCCATCAGAGTGCCCACTATTCAGCTAAACGTGGCCTTCGAGTCTCACGACTCTTGGCTCTGTCTACCCCGTAAGGGATAAAGACGTGATTCTATGTATGTATGTATTAAAAACAGGAACTTCGCTTTTGAGGAAATTTCGGGATATGAACTGCTCAGTATTATTTTCTAGGTTTTGTTCCTTTTTTTACCAAATTTCATCAAAATCCGTTCAGTAGATTTTGCGCAATTAAAACATCCAAACACACCTAGTACACACATCTAAACTTTCGCATTTATAATATTAGAAAAAAATAAAATTATGTAGTTGCGCCTCGCAACACAGGAAATTTCCAATTAAAAGTACTCTACTTGTTATTACAGGCTTTATTCAACCGGTGAACTTCTCATCGAAATTGGTACAAATTACTATGCGTGAATGAATAATACACATGAGGAGTTAAGAAATTATGGTGGAAAACTCAAATATTATTATATTATTAAACTAGCTTTCGCCCGCGGCTTCGCCCGCGTGAATATCCCACGGGAACAGTGCTTTTTCTCGGGATGAAAGGTACCCTATGTCCTTCTCCGTACTTCCAGCTAGCAATTAGCCAGCTAGCTAAGAGTTAGCAATGGAAAGATAAAAATGGGAGGAACTCCACCGACAAGAGCCTCGCTCTTAAATTTTATGATGATGACTAGCTATTGCCCGCGGCTTCGCCCGCGTGAGTTTTGCTTCGTAGTAACCTAAACTCCAGTACTCAAAATTTCAGCCGTTATCCCGTGTCGTTATATGTTGATGAACGGGAACAGATGTTCCAGATCTTCAATATTTATACGTCAGTAGAAAATGCTCATCAGGTTGAACAACTTTTGCTAAGGCGCCATTTCCATATATGTAATAGTGTAGCTGGTCTCTTGGAGTTCTTCATCAGATGATCCTGATCTTCGATTTTTATACGTCAACAGAAAATGCTCGTCAGACTGATAAACTTTTGCTAAGGTACCATTTCCATATTTCTTATAGTTTAGCTGTTCTGTTATGGTTCTTCATCAGGTGTTCCAGTTTTCAAAATCAATTATAGCCTATATGTTGCCCAGGCTTAATAGCTATACGACAAAAAAAGTTTCATTCAAATCCGTCCAGTAGTTTTTGCGTGAAACGCGTACATACATACAGACAGACAGACAAGAAATTCCAAAAAAATATTTTTGCTTTCTATTATTCTTTTTAGGTGTCCCTCAATCCATTTCAGTCAAAAATACTAAATGTACAGACAAAATATTTTTACTGTTTTATTATATGTATATATTATTATATGTATAGATTAACATTCCTGTAAAAAAAGAACACCATCAATTATATACCTAATATAAATATCCACCCATTTTCGCAAACTTTACTTATAAAATGGTGATATCAATCTACATACATATAGGATCAAATTTGGACCTTTGAAAGCGTCATATTTATCACGAACTTCGAAGGCGTCAGTACTTTTAATTTTTCACAGAACCGAATAAAAAGGAAAACAAAAATCAGCCAGAAAAACCTACAGAGCGGAAAGCAAGGTAAGTAAGCAATACAAATAAATAGCTTCATGAATAATGCACACTAAACCATCCAGGGTTGGCGCTTTGTCAACCAATGGAATTAATTTCAACTTTATTTTGATAAAATGTTTCGTGCGAAAAATAAAAAGTTTGGTTCGCAAACTACGATACCTACCTACATCGTTTCATGTAAAAGTTGTAAACTGTCAAAGTTATTATCAAAATGTCAAACTCGGAAAATGTCAAGTACTAGGCTGACATGGTTGAATCTGGCCTTGCGTAAAACCCTTTTGCACGACTTTTGGGCGCAGTTAAAGGCTCTCTTCTTTCTGAGGATTTTCCGCGCAGATTCTTTGCGATCGCGTGCCTGCACCCAGGCTTGGTATGCAGACTGTTTTAGAGCGTCAGCACGAACACAGTCCGCATTATACCAAGGACGGGCTTTGTGACCAAGTGGATTAGTATATTCAAGTAAACAATCAAACTTTTCAGCTTTGTTAGGTATATATCAATATAGATAAATATGTCTAGCTTTCAAGGTAAAATTATGATTATTAGACCTCCTGCCAAAGTATTCAACACTGCATTTTCAGGACCTGTAAAGATAAGATAAAAATACATACATACATACATATTATCACGCCTTTTTCCCGTGGGGGTAGGCGGAGACTAGCGATTGCTACGACCACTTGCTTCGATCTTTACAGATTTTTCTTGCTTCCTCTATACTCATCACTCTCTTCATACATGCTCTCCGGTTATGGGTGCTCCTAATATCTCCCTTTTTAAGGAGGTCCGCAATCTGGTTGGCGTGCGTTCTTCAAGGTCGACCCTGACCAACTCTTCCATTCACCTCTGCTTTATAAATACCTTTCGTCAATCTCTTTTCATCCATCCTCTCAACATGCCCAAACCATCTTAACATTCCTTTTTCAATTTTGGTCACTATATCCTCGATAAAAGATCCAAGATTAAAATAAAGAAGTAGAATACTGGAAAGTGGCCACATCTTCACAGATATTTCCTTCATTCACACCTCATATTCGTGAAGCGATAAGTTGCAACACATGACAACCCTGCCATGTCTCTGCCATTTCTACTGACGAAACGCTCGGCACATTCGGTGCAGACTTAAACTCTCATTCCAGTAATGGCTGATAGTTTATTTCGTGACGTAGTGCGGACATCGTAATAGGTGATAATATTTCTTACGAATCGTTTGTGGTGGTTGTATTGTTTTGTTTGGGATCGCTTAGATTCGACGTTCGTAGAGAGATAGAAGAATCAATTATGGTTTTGGTCCTCACTCTAAAAAGTTTTGTGGACTTATTGAAAAATTGTCACTACATATAATAGTGATGTTAATTATATGTATTAAGGATAGATGTTATAAGTATTTACTTATAAAAGTACTTATTACTTGAGTAATAGAGTTTGTATTTGTTTGTGTTGAATTTCCCACAAGAACAGTATTTTTTCCAGGATGAAAAGTAACCTTCTCAGTATTTTTTTTTTTAATTATTTTATTTATTTAGGCACATCAATAATAATAAACACAAACATCACGTTAATCATATTAAAAACGTAATCTAGTATTACATTAATAACAGACATGCACAACGTAGTATTCAAATTATCATTAATATAATTATTAAGTTAAAAATAGTGTTGAAGCTGTGATTTTGGAATAAAATTAGTCCATGATTTTATCGGGAATCGACTTTATTTCTTTCCACGGGTTAACAAATATATAATACCATGATGGATCTAGAATGCAAATACAATTGTAGAAAATTTTTGCTTTTTTAACGTGGCACTTGCTAGCACACCGGATAAGGAAGAAGAAAATCCAAGAGCTTGTAATCCCTTCGTTGACATGCAGAGGTTATGAAAATGACATTGACATTGACAGGCGTCAACATCTTCCGCCCCGTTGAAGGGTCAATCCTTCAACCGTTGAGTTCTTCATCGTTGGGAAGAGGGCATAATCGCACCAGTGATCGTCGCTTGCATCCTCGTATAGTATTGACGTCAGCCACACGAGAGATTCCATCCGGTCCAGGAAATAGACGAGCCACTCGTCCCAGACGCCAAGATAGTGGAGGAATATGATCTTCTTGCAGTAGTACTAGATCACCAACTTTTAATTTGGTGGTGTCAGCTTTCCATTTTGTGCGTTGTTGAAGTTCCATTACATATTCCCTCTGCCAGCGTTGCCAAAAGTGTTGGCGGATCTGTTCTAGACGTTCGTATCTCTGAAGCCTATTGCTGTTGTGGTCCTCTAACTTTGGTGATGGTAGTGATGTTAGTGGTCTTCCGATGATGAAGTGCCCTGGCGATAGGTATTGGAAGTCGTCGGGGGATGAGGATAGTGGACATATAGGACGGCTGTTAAGAATCGCCTCTACTTGCGCAAACAATGTAGAAATCTCTTCGTATGTGAGATGGCTATTGCCCATGACGCGCCTAATGTGGAATTTGGCGGATTTAACGCCACTTTCCCAGGCACCTCCAAAGTGGGGGCTGTGAGCCGGAATAAATAAAAATTTTATGCCTTCTTGAGTTGCAAATTGAGAGAGAGGCTCCTGATTAGCCTTTAATAGCTTATTTAACTCGTTATCAGCAGCAACAAAATTTGTACCATTATCGCAAAAAATCTCCGTGGGCCTGCCTCGGCGTGATATGAACCTACGCAGTGTCATGAGAAAATCTTCCTTAGATAATCCACCCACGGCTTCCAAGTGTATACATTTATAACGAAGACAAATAAATAGGCACAAATAGCATTTAATTAATTTGGAACCTCGTCCCCTGCGATTTAAAATAAAGAATGGGCCAGCAAAATCAATGCCTACCGATTTAAATGGAAAATCGGGACTAACTCGTTGTTCTGGGAGATTTCCCATTTTAGGATTCAAAGTTTTCCCTTGAATCTTTCTGCATAAGACACAAGTATGGTAAGTACGACGAGCTAGTTGCCTTCCATTAATAGCCCATATGGATTGTCTGATAGTTGCTAGTAGTAATTGAGGACCAGCATGTTTGTAATATATTGGGTAAAACTAAACGCGGGCGTTTCGCATTGCTGCCGCCAGAGGGCGTTCGGGGTTTTCACACTGCTCGTGCGAATGGCTCGCGGACGGTCGCAATTGTCCTATGCGATATCGGTTTGATTTTTAATACGCGAGAGGGCCCGCGTTCTTTGATTGCTAATTAACTTGAGTTGTATTTGTGAATTTCCTGTTTGTTAAATAACTATTGAACTTTGTGTTTGTGTACCCGTCATTGTGACTTTCTCCTGTGGGATGTGACGCGTGGCTGCTCGCTCACATCTACCTGTTGCCGAGCCGATTTCGGGAAGAAATCTATTTATTTGTCCTGGGGAATTGAGATCTCAAGGGTTAGGTAGGGTGATTAGGAATTCCCCTTCCCGAAGATACTCAAGTTTGGATCCGAAGAGAAAGAAGATTTAGCTTGGTAAGTGTTTTTAAGTGTAATTAATTTATAGGTTAGGTTATCATATAGGGCCCTGTAGCTCCCTTCATAAGCTACGGTGGTAGCAGACTGCGTTAAGTTATTTAGGTTTTAGTCGGGCAAACGTGGTGCCGCGTGGAGATTTCTTCCCGGTACTTATTTTTTTACCGGTGGTTTTTTCCCGGTGAAGTTCCGGTACAGGATTCTTCCCGCCGCTTCGTTTGTCCGGATTCGCTCTGCGCACATTTTCTGGTAGCAGAGCGTAGTTGCTCTGCACATTTTCTGGTAGCAGAGCGTAGTTTATCTACCCTCTATTTGTTCGTTTGTAAAAAATAATTAATTGTTTGTAAAAATTATTAGATTTTTCTTAGTTTGTTTGTATAAGAATATTTGTAACCTTTTTTGTATTTGTTTGCGGTTTGTACCGTGCGTTCCGGGTTTGTGCCATTCTCATACCTACCGCGGTTCTTCGTGTAGTTGCTTGATTTTGTTGTTTTTTATTTACCTTTTGTTATTTTTTGTTTGTGACTTGACGCGATGGCGAAGGCCTCCAATGCTAGGGCGACACTCGCCAACGAATTGAGATGGTTTGTGACGGCCGGAGGACTCCTGTCCCGGAAGGACAGGGAGGGCGCCATACTGCTAAGAGCGGATCACCTCCACTCACGATTGATTAGCGCGGAAGCGGCCATGGCGGCGCTTACCGAAGCCGATCTTACCCCGGAGGCCTACGCAGGTCACATGGCGGACATGGACCAGATCCTGAGTCTGCACGATGATATCGCGGAGGCGGTGACCGCAATAAGGGCGAGACAGGCTGGCGGACCAGCCCTCGCACACCTGTTAGACAGGAAGGACCAGCGGTTACTGGTCGGCTCCCCACCCTTCAGCTGTCCCACTTTGGGGGTAGGATGGAGGAGTGGGTAGCATATAAAAATATGTTTGAGTCCCTGGTCGTAGCACGACAGGATTTGTCGAAGGCCCAGAAGATGGCCTACCTCCTCTCCACTCTTGAGGATGAAGCGCGGTCGCTCATCCAGCACCTCCAGGTGGAGGACGACCAGTACGATACGGCTTGGGAGTTATTGAACTCCCGCTACCAAAACTTACGTTTGTTAGCGGATGCGCACGCCGCACCGTTGATGGCCCTGCCCAAGGTGGCCAACAGGGCACAGTTGCGCCTGCAGTTGCTCACGCCCGTTACAGTGGCCTGTAACGCGCTCCGCACACTGGGGCTGCCGGTGGACCAATGGTCCTTTTTGCTGGTGCACATTGTATTGGGCAAATTGCCCAATGACATCCGCTCGCGGTTTGAGCGCGAGAATGCGGAGCGGGACAGCACCACCCTACCAACATTCACTGACTTGGTGAAGTTTTTGGAGTTTGAGGCACGGGCTGCTGAGAATACCATGACGGACTCAGCGCCATCCAGAGCGCCTGAACGTAGGCCCTTGGAACCCTCATGGCGAGGGAAGCCCCAACAGGGACGGCAACCGCCACCGCGTGGAGCTGGTGTGCGGGTTGCACACACGGCAGCAGTCGCGGGGGACGCGGACTGCCTGCAATGTGGCCGGATAGGCCACAGCCTGCTGCAATGCAGGGACTGGCAGAGACTGCCAGTACAAGATCGGCGCCGCATGGCAAGGCGGCATGAACTTTGCTTCTACTGTTTGGGCAGTCACTATGCACGTGACTGTCCCAGAGCCATACCATGCAGTGCATGCCGTGGGCTGCACCACGTGATGCTCTGCATGAACCGGAACGGGGATGGCCCCCGGTTGTTGAGGCATGGGTCCCCTATGGGCGGGGGCGCTCCTGCGCGAAGCCCTCCACCATCGGACGGAGGACGCGGCTTCGCTCGTCGCACCCCCCCTCGGGAGGGGTCGCGTACCGGCGCGGGTCTTGGCGGACCGGGACCACGCGCCCCAAGGTCGGGGCCAATATGTGGCTGGCCAGGCCCCGGATAGGGCCCCCATGGGCGGGGCCCTAGATCGGACGTGAGAGTGGGGACACCCCCTCCACGCGGGTTACCAATCTTATCTTATCTTATCTTATCTTAACACGCGGGGTCCGAGGTCCGGAAGTACTTCAAACCTTGGGTTTTTTTGTACTTACCCCAATGCCTTACTCACCCGCATCGGGAATTCTGAAGAAGGACTGCATGACCTTCAGAATATCACCTGTTGCGAAGTGCCTATAGTCCTCCAGGTCTGGATACGCTGATCCCAGGAGGTCCAGTCGCTTGTTTGCCAACGAGTCACAATAACACAAAATGTGCTTCATGGACTCCTCTGCTTTCGCACAAGCCCTGCACAGAGGGCTGTTGACAAGTTTTAATTTGTAGAGGTGACTGCGATTTTCAAAGTGTCCAGTCAAGGCCCCAATCAGAATTCTTGTCTGTATTCTGCTATACTTGCAGATTTCTTTGAGCCACCTGGTGTTGTCTTCACCAAGCATTGCCTTTGAATGTTTAAGTCCATCCTGTGCATTCCATTCGGAACTGTGTCTATCTTTGACATATGCATTAATTGCCGTAGTTACCATCCCATATGACAGCCCTACAAAGGGTTCAGGCCCTATTAAAGACTCATTTGAGCCCTTCCTTGCCAACTCATCCGCATTCTCATTCCCCTCAACCCCAATGTGACCCGGCACCCAAACCAGCCTAAGTCTGTTGCGCCTACCTAAATTATTTAGGGACATTATGCAGTCAGAGACCAGTCCAGAGCCAACCCTACTGGAGTCGAGGGCAGCAAGTGCAGATTGGCTGTCGCTAAGGATGTAAATCGTGCGATTTTCTTGTCCTTCCTCTAGGTTCAATTTAGCACAGACGGTGATTGCATACACTTCCGCCTGAAAGACGGTCGAGAATCGTCCCATGCTCTGATACAGTTGTCTGTCCGTCGAAAAGATGCCTGCTCCTGTTCCTTGGTTGGTTTTAGACCCATCCGTGTACCAGATTAGGCAGTCTTTTTCTTGAGGTTTAAATTCTCCTTTCCATTCATCCCTTGTTGGGATATATGTCTTATAGTTTCTTTTGAAGTTATACCTCGGGAGAATCTTATCACTGCCCATGTGTAACATCCTTTCGAGATTCTGTGGTACCTCCAGTAGTAGATGTCTAGTCCTTGGCGCATGCCTGTTCCACAATTTAGATACAGATAGTCTGTAGAGTGCTTTACAGGCTTCGCCTTTGATGTGCAAGTGTAGCGGTGGCAGTCCAAGTATTACCTCCAAGGCCGCTGTAGGTGTCGTGGAAAACGCCCCCGAGATTGCACAACAGGCTATTCGTTGCAGTTTCCTAAGGGCATCCATACACGTCACCAATACCCAACACATGCAGCCGCAGCGGTTTTCTCCGCCGCTGCACGAGTACCCACGGCTGGAGTACCACCCGCCATACTATAGGTATGGCAGGGCCGCGGGCTATGCCCCCTCAGGTAGGGATGTGCACTCGCCCGCCATACTATCCGGGTCAGTGGCGCCCCCTGGTTTGGAGAGAGTGGGGAGCCCGTAACTAGCTGGCTCCCTCGCTGGGATAGAGCCGCGGACGGTTCTGCTCCCTACCGCGGTGGTCCGCGTATGGGGTCGTGGGGGAAGCCATGAATTTGAGAGCTCTGTTGGACTCAGGGGCTCAAAGCAGTTTGGTTACCACTCGAGTGGCACACCAGTTAGGTTTAGTCGTGGAAGACTCGCCTGTGCCACTTCTTGGAGTTGGTGGCATACAAGTGAAGTGTCTGACGGGCCAGACACTTGTCACCTTTTCTTCGCTGAAGTCCTCCACAATGAGGATCACGACTTCGGCTATGGTAATGGATACCATTGCGGGTTGGCACCCCTCGACAGACATACCGCCGGGTGTGTTGTCTTTGGTTTCGGGTCTGGATTTGGCCGACCCCTTTGTCTTTCATCCCGGCCCAGTGGACTTGCTCCTGGGCTCGGACGTATTGGGTTGGATTTTGTTGGGTACACAGAAGGCTCTGGGTTCGTCTTCACTGATGGCAGTGTCTACGATTTTTGGTTTTGCCCTGATGGGCCCTGTGTTTGATAATGGCACCGCGGAGGAGCCACCGGTTGTCGCATCTGCGTCCTTGGCCAAGACCATGCAAAGGTTTTGGGAGGTGGAGGAGCCACCTATGAGTTCCAGGATGGATCCGGAACACGCTGAGTGCGAAGCCCTTTTTCGATCGACCACGGAGAGGTTGCCCTCCGGTCGGTTTGTAACTAGGTTACCTTTTGTTGCCTCTCGTCCTAGCCTAGGGCAAAGTAGGGCGCTTGCGGAGAAACGACTGCTGTCCATGGAGCGACGTATGCAGCGTGACCACGTACTTCGCGATAAATATATTGAATTTATGCGCGAGTACGAGGATTTGGGTCACATGTCTCCGGCTCGAGTTGATTGGAGCTCAACTGAGCATTATTTTTTGCCCCACCACGCGGTGGTGAAGGCCTCAACGGGCAAGTTGCGGACCGTCTTCGATGGGTCCGCACCCACTTCGAACGGGGTTTCGTTGAATCTGTGTTTGCATTCGGGTCCCAAATTGCATAGGGACATAATTGACATCATCTTGAACTTTAGAAGACATCAAGTGGTTTTTGGCGCGGACATCCGGATGATGTTCCGCCAGACAGTCATACATCCTGAGGACAGGCGATTCCAGTTGATACTCTGGCGTGAGCGCCCTGAGGATCCTGTGACGGTGTATGAACTCAATACAAACACCTATGGTTTGAAATCTAGTCCCTATATCGCCATCAGATCATTGCTTGAATTGGCAGAGCGGGAACGGATCCGCTTTCCCCGTGGGGCTTCCGTGCTGTCACGTGACTTGTATGTTGATGACGTGTGCACCGGAGCCCAAAGTATTGAGGAGGCCCTCCTACTGCGGGATGAATTGATTGAAATATTGAAGACAGGTGGCTACGAGCTACGTAAGTGGTTGTCTAATGAGCCTAAAGTTCTAGAAGGGATCCCGGAGGATCACCAACAGAACCCTCACCTGTTTGAGGATGTGGATGATCCCAACAGGATAGCGGTGCTGGGCATGCAGTACCAGCCGCTAACCGATATCTTCACATTCCAAGTGGACTTGGAAATACCAAAGGTCTGGACTAAGAGAACGGTGTTGTCCGTAATAGCCCGTATGTTTGATCCAAGCGGTTGGATCAGTCCAGTGATATTCTCTGCAAAGTGTCTTCTTCAGAGACTTTGGACTTTGGGCGTCTCGTGGGACGAGCCGCTGTTTGGCTCTCCATTGGATGATTGGCTCGAGTTGTTTTCATCGATCAAGGAAGTCAATCGGATTGCCTTGCCTCGTCGAATATTGCCCCCCGGGAAATATCGAGCCAGCCTGCATGGCTTTTGTGACGCGTCGGAGCGAGGCTACGCCGCGTCAGTCTATATGCGGACAGTTGACGCCGATGGCCGGGTCAATGTCTCGCTTTTGTTAGGGAAGAGCAAGGTCGCCCCCATCAGGACTAGGCTGACTATCCCCAAGCTTGAGTTGAGTGGAGCTCACCTTCTCTCTAAATTGTTGCATCACGTTGCCAGTGAGCTGGCGGCCACGGTCGAGATACGAGACATCTTCGCCTGGTCGGATAGCCAGGTCGCGCTTGCATGGTTGCGCGCGGCCCCACATACCTTGGAGGTTTTTGTGGGAAATCGGGTTTCCCAAATCCAGAATATCGGAATTGATATAACATGGAGACATGTGCCGGGAGAGCTTAACCCAGCGGACTGTGCTTCCCGAGGTTGTACGGCACCAGAATTGGTGTCACACCCGCTCTGGTGGGGTCCAGAGTGGCTGATGGGATCAGAAACTTCTTGGCCTGTCTGTCAGACAGATGTTACTTCTTTGAGTTTGACTGGGCTCCGTGTACATGCTGTAGTCGCTGAGACGACGTCGGAGCCGGATTGGCTACTTGCTCGGTATAGCAGCTTGGATAAGCTTCTGGGTGTCACCAGTTGGATTAAGCGTTTCATACATAATTGTAGAAACCCACAGGCAAAGCGGTTGGAGCCGATTGCAGGTGCAGAAGAGCGCCGGAGCGCATTGTTGCATTGGGTCCGTGTCGTGCAGACCGGACGGTTTGAGTCAGAGCTTCGTATCTTGCGCGACGGACGCGCTAAGTTGAAGGGCGCGGTCGCTCGTTTGAACCCGTACATCGACTCGGATGGGCTTCTTCGGGTTGGAGGCAGGCTCCGGAAGGCGGATCTTCCATATGAGACTCGCCATCCTCTGTTGTTGCCCAAGGGCGGACCCTTGGTGCAGCTTTTGGTGTCTGATCGACACATTCGTAACGCCCATGCTGGGTGCAATGCTTTGTTGGCTATTTTGCAACGCGAGTTTTGGATTTTGTCAGCCCGAAGAGCAATCCGTAGTGTCCTGTTTCGATGTATTGCATGTTATAGGTTGAAGGCATCCACGATGCAACCACAGATGGGTGATTTGCCCGCTGATCGAATCCGACCGTCGAGACCGTTTGACGGCGTTGGAACCGATTTTGCCGGTCCCTTTTCGATCAAGGCTTCTCCCTTTCGTAATGCCCGTATTGTGAAGGGCTATTTGTGTGTATTTGTTTGTTTGGCCACCAAGGCTGTCCATTTGGAGGTGGTATCGGCTCTGACTACGGAGGCCTTCGTCGCCGCGTTGGATCGCTTTGTTTCGCGTCGAGGTCTACCTTCCCTTATTAGGTCTGATAATGGCACAAACTATAAGGGAACTGTAAATTATCTTAAGGATGTTTCTGTGTTTATTGATAAGAATTGTACTAGTTTAAGTCAAATTGCTGCCCAAAGGGGAATAACCTGGAAGTTTAGTCCCCCCAGTTGCCCCCATTGGGGAGGGATTTTTGAAGCGGCTGTGAAATCCGCAAAGACCCACCTCCGCCGCATTATCGGAGAAACGGCTCTAACTTTTGAAGAGCTGGCCACAGTGTTTTGTAAAGTTGAGGCGGTCCTCAACTCTCGTCCTCTCTGTCCGCTATCTCCAGATCCAAATGACTTGGAAGCTCTCACCCCTGGTCATTTTTTGGTGGGAGGGCCTTTGAATGCCCTGCCCGAATACCCGTGGAAGGACGAACGCGTATATCGGTTGTCGCGTTTTCAAATGTTGCAGCAAATGAGCCAGGACTTTTGGCGTCGCTGGTCGCTTGAATATTTGCATTTGCTGCAGCAAAGAGTGAAGTGGACAGACAGGACTGAGCCTCCCAGGGAGGGTGATTTAGTATTGTTAAAAGAGGCAAATTTGCCCTCATTGCTTTGGCGACGAGCTCGCATATTACGTTTGATTCTTGGCGGAGATGGCACTCCGCGTGTGGCTGAGGTGTTGGTCGACGGTTCGATTTTAAGGAGAGGTGTGACCTCTCTCGCCCGCCTTCCCGTAGAGTAAGCTAGCGGTCTGCTTCTCAGACCGGGACGGGGGGATGTTTGTAATATATTGGGTAAAACTAAACGCGGGCGTTTCGCATTGCTGCCGCCAGAGGGCGTTCGGGGTTTTCACACTGCTCGTGCGAATGGCTCGCGGACGGTCGCAATTGTCCTATGCGATATCGGTTTGATTTTTAATACGCGAGAGGGCCCGCGTTCTTTGATTGCTAATTAACTTGAGTTGTATTTGTGAATTTCCTGTTTGTTAAATAACTATTGAACTTTGTGTTTGTGTACCCGTCATTGTGACTTTCTCCTGTGGGATGTGACGCGTGGCTGCTCGCTCACATCTACCTGTTGCCGAGCCGATTTCGGGAAGAAATCTATTTATTTGTCCTGGGGAATTGAGATCTCAAGGGTTAGGTAGGGTGATTAGGAATTCCCCCTTCCCGAAGATACTCAAGTTTGGATCCGAAGAGAAAGAAGATTTAGCTTGGTAAGTGTTTTTAAGTGTAATTAATTTATAGGTTAGGTTATCATATAGGGCCCTGTAGCTCCCTTCATAAGCTACGGTGGTAGCAGACTGCGTTAAGTTATTTAGGTTTTAGTCGGGCAAACGTGGTGCCGCGTGGAGATTTCTTCCCGGTACTTATTTTTTTACCGGTGGTTTTTTCCCGGTGAAGTTCCGGTACAGGATTCTTCCCGCCGCTTCGTTTGTCCGGATTCGCTCTGCGCACATTTTCTGGCAGCAGAGCGTAGTTGCTCTGCACATTTTCTGTAAATTTTTGACATGCTCGTATTGAAATAAAAGTTTTGTGAGACGGTGAGAAGAATCAAGTAATATAGGATGCCGTTGCTCGTAGGGACAACAAGAAGCCTCAATTCGACCACCAACTCTTATTAGATTACTTGTATTCGTTTTATCCATGTAAGGTGAAAGACACAAAATTTTAGATTTAGATTTCAACGTCTTGCCAGAATTTAATAATTCATATTCTAACGAAAATGACTCCTTTTGTGAAATAGAATATAAATGAAGAAGGGAATCATTCAATTCTTGTAGAGTTAATATTCCAGTTATTTTGTTTTTGGATTTTTTGAATTAAAAATAAATCTTTTTACATAAGCAAAACATCTATGAAGACGATTAAATTTAGAAAATCTTTCAAAATTTATGATGGGTTCAATAGTAATTGTAGATTTGACCTTGACCTCTAATTGTACTTCTGGAAGTACAGTAGATTTATTTGAATTTGGGATTGGCCATTTAGACTCATCGCTAGCTAAATATTGAGAGCCAAACCACCATAACTTTAAATGTGGCAACTGACTAGGATTTACACCTCTAGAAATTAGATCAGCTGGATTTTCATTTGTTGAAACATATCTCCATGAATCTGGATTTGTTCTTTCAAGGATTTCACCTACCCGATTAGCGACAAATGTTTTTAATTGGTTAGGATTCTTTTTTAGCCAACACAACACTACAGTCGAATCACACCAATGTATGATACGCGTAGGCTGGTATCTGATTGATTCCACAACGCTATTGCAAAGCTTTGCCGCTAGCAAAGCTGCACAGAGTTCAAGTCGAGGAATTGTGCATGGCTTTAAAGGCGCCACCTTTGATTTCGCACATAGCAGCCTAACAGTGATTTCATTGTTTGCGTTGATAGATCTTACATATATGCATGCACCATATGCTACCTGAGAGGCATCACTAAAGGAGTGTATTTCAATTGTTTTGGGTGAATCACATAGGACGTGTCTTGGAATATTTAAATTAGATAGTGTTTGCAAACCTTTGCAGATTTCGTCCCAAGATCTTTTTATTTCTGGGGGGACAGTTTCATCCCAGTCTATTTTCTGCTGCCATAATTTTTGAAGAAGAATTTTGAAATTTATTATTATTGGACTCAGCAAACCCAGAGGATCAAAGGTTTTAAAAGAATTGGACATGATAGAACGTTTAGTGACTTTGGAATCTGATATTGCTATATTTATAGGAAAATTGTAAGTATCTGTGTTGGGACTCCAACCTAAACCTAATGTATTCGAAGATTTACTTATCATTAGATTATCTTGTGAATCTTTATCTAAGTTTTCAAGTATTTTATTTGAATTTGATTTGAATTTTCTTAGTTGAAAACAATATTTGTTTAATGTATTATAGATAGTATCTTTAATATAGACTAATTGATCCTCATCATCAGCGCCAGTATATAAATCATCAACATAGAAATCCTTTTGAATTATTGTTTTGATGAGATCATTTTCACATTCCTCGCCTGCCTGCCAAAGACATCTTGTACTTAAGTAACTTGCACTTGCTGTGCCGTAGGTTACAGTATCTAGTCGAAGAGTCTTAACAGGCTGAGACTCGTCTTCTCTCCACAAAATTAGTTGTAGATTACGATCTTGTTCATCTACTTGAATTTGGCGGTACATTTTGGCAATATCGCCAGTCAAAATATATTTATAGTGTCTACCTCTAATCAAAATGGAGAAAAGACTGTCTTGAATATTTGGACCTATCATAAGTATATCGTTTAGAGAATAACCAGATGATGTGGCACAAGAACCATCGAAAACCGCTCTCATCTTTGTTGACTCACTGTCCTGTTTAAATACAGGATGATGTCCCAGAAAATAAGAAGGATATGGCTTGGCGAGAGGCGATTCAGATAAATGTGACAATTGCGCATATTCATGTATAAAATTTACATACTCTGTTTTTAGAGCAGGATTTTTTCTAAAACGTTTTTCTAAACTAAACAATCGTTTTTTAGCTTGATTGTATGAATCCCCAAGACACTCTGGAGAATCAAGTAGCGGTAATCTCACACAGAACCTACCTGACTCTAATCTAGTATAATGAGATAGAAAATGTTTTTCACAAGCTGCTTCAGTCTTGCTTAATATTGTTTTTTGGGGAAGATCTTCGATCTCCCAGAATTTTGTAAGTGTTTTGTTAAGTTCAGCCTCACAATTAGAAGCTGATGCTATAGCATGGTTGCAATTGATTTTGTTATTTGTAGAATTTGTATACATAGGGCCACACAAAAACCAACCGAATTTAGAATATTGAAGCTTAGGATTATTATGACCTAAGTTGTATTGTTGTGGACATATGACGTCCCAAAATATATCGGCTCCTATCAAAACATCAATAGGAGCTGGTTGATCAAATGTGGGGTCTGCTAATTGTATGTCTTTTGGAAGATTTAAACTTTGTATATTGATAGGAGACTTTGGTATCTCACCGGTCAACACTTCAAGAACTAAGCAAGAAAGAGTGACATTGAATGTATTGTATATAGAACTTAGTTTTGTAATACAGCTTTCATCAACTTTAGACATTGTATGATTGCCGATTCCAATGATGTTTAATGTATTGATAGGATTTGATTGTAATGATAGCTTTTGTTGTAATGATTTGGAAATGAATGAGCTTTGGCTACCACAGTCTAGTAATGCGCGTGCCTTTATTGCTTGGTTTGTGTTTGGATTAATCACATTAATCAAAGCAGTTGATAAAAGTACTTGTGAATTTTGTTTGGCAAAATTGACTGCAACATTTGAGTCGCTAACTTCATGGTTATTTATAGTTGTAGATGGATTGTGTAACATTGTATTATGCCTTTTGGCGCATTCACGGCAGGGTCCTAAACGACATTCGTTCACAGTGTGGCCCGGTCGTAGACAATTAACACAAAGTTTGTGTTTTGTGACATCCGCATATTTGTCTTGTATGTTTTTTTCTTTAAAGGTAGGACAATCATAAATTCTATGATCCTCACTACAAATGACGCATTTGGGTGTATAGTATTTCACCTGTGATTGGCTTGCAAAAGTTTTCAAAGTACTCGTAGAAGGCCGCTGGGGTTTATTGTTGTTGTTAAAAGTAGAGGGCGGACGTGAGGTAGGTTGATAATTTTTAGATAGATTATTATTATAGTTTTTGTTTCGATTTAAAGCTTCTAGAACGTCTGCCCTATCAATTAAAAATTTATGAAATTGTTCTAAGGTTGGGACATCAGATAAATTAGAGCGAAATTCTTCCCATTTCACGAGAGTCTGGCTATCGAGCTTTGAGGCCAGCATAAAAATTAATAGAATGTCCCACTTGTCAGTAGGTTGCTCCAAACTGGCAAGTGCGCGCAAATTCTTTGTAACATGATCAACTAAATAACGTAATGATTTGTCTGACTCACGTGCAATAGGTTGAATGCTCAATAAAGAGCTGAGATGGTGATCGATCAATAACCTCTTGTTGTCATAACGTTCCAACAATAATTTCCAGGCCTCATTGTAATTGGCCGAGGAGACTTCAAGATTGGAGATGACACGTGCTGCTTCTCCTCCAAATAGGATATCAAATAATGAAACTTGTGTATGGGTGGAATACGGGCGTTATTATGTATAAGGTTAAGGTACATATCACGAAAGTCAAGCCAACGGAAAAAAGCTCCATTGAATTTATCTATCTGAATTTGTGGTAACTTGAAACCCAAACTTTTATGATCGTGATCACATTGAGTTTCATGAAAGCTAGAATCACGTTTAAGCTCAATCTGAGAAAGATTATGCTGTTCCAATAATGTTTTTGCAGTAGCGAGGCATACAATTAAATCATGCTCAATGGTATCTCGTTCATCGATTTCCGTTTGAATATTCAATGAATTTATGACCTCGATCTCACTTTGCAACACGTCAAATTTTGTTGACAAGCTCTCAAATTTTCCAATTTTTAGTGATAATTCAGCTAATTCAATACTAGACATTGTTGGTTGAGTTGCAATTTTATCCAAGTAATTTTTAAATTTAGTAATTTGCCCTTTGATAGAACTGCGTTTGATCGTAAGCTCTTTCAAAGTTAATTTAGACATTTCTTGTTCTAACGACATTATGTAAATAAATTTATTTTATACTTAGTATAAATGAAATGTTTAAAGTATGTAATAATAAACAAAGTTAAGAGAGAGCGAAGTCAAAACAAAATAACTATTAAAAAGGCTCACTTCCCTCGCTCTGGCGTGGCGTCTGGGGCGCCGCGAAGCGCAACGCAACCTGACAGACCGCTTATCAGCTGTTTCTAAGCCCGGTGCTGCAAGCTATGCCGCGCGAACGCAGCGATGCAAGCCTGAAATAGTCGGCGGGTATCGATTAGGAATGTGAAATAATAATATGGGCAATGAAGATGATAACTGTTTATATAAAAACTGAATATAAGTTTATGGAATAACCTCTATACGGAAAACTTCAAACAGAAAACTCCAAAAATAGGACAAATGTACAGAAAAAATAACTTAATAATGGAAAAATAAGTGTAAGTAATTGTTTAACTTTACTTAAAATGGACAATTAGCAGTAAGTTTGCAAATAAAACCATGCGGTACCATGTGGTAGGGGCCGGCAAAGTATGACGCAATAAATTTGCAAACGTGGATTTTACGTTGAAATACGATTAATCCATGGCTAAATCGTTTGCAAATGAATAAAATATTGAAGAAAAATGAACCAACAAGTGTAAACGACGATTATTTCTTGATTAAATGATAGTGGGAAAAAATAAATGATAGTAGGAAAAAGCATTGAAAATCTTACTAAATTTACGATTGTTATGCGCTAATAGATATATTTAGAATGTTTTATCATGGATAGGAAGGAAATTGAAGGAATTGAATTGGGAGAACAAAGGCAGGGCACTTATCTTTGTATTCATTTGCTGGACGCGGCGGCGGCTTAATGCATTTTCCACTATCTGACCACTTCCAGATACTTAGCAATTGGCTTCTGTCCTTGTTCTCTGCTGGATAGATGGATGGCTGCTGCGGATTAGGTCTCCAACAGGCCTGGATGAAGTGGACCGACCGTAGGTCGCGGCCCAATCACGTCGGGGTCACCAATTTGTTGAAGCTGTGATTTTGGAATAAAATTAGTCCATGATTTTATCGGGAATCGACTTTATTTCTTTCCACGGGTTAACAAATATATAATACCATGATGGATCTAGAATGCAAATACAATTGTAGAAAATTTTTGCTTTTTTAACGTGGCACTTGCTAGCACACCGGATAAGGAAGAAGAAAATCCAAGAGCTTGTAATCCCTTCGTTGACATGCAGAGGTTATGAAAATGACATTGACATTGACAGGCGTCAACAAATAGAAATTAACTTAGAAAATATTACAAGCACAAATAAATTGTTTACTTAATATTGACTTTCAAGTTTTTTTTCTTCAGCATTATAGGACTATCATTATATATATCAAAATCAAATATTTTATGAAACTTATCTATACATAAAATAAAACAGTAAAAATATTTTGTCTGCACATTTAGTTTTTTTGACTGAAATGGATAGAAGGAGACCTAACAAGAATATTAGTAAGCAAAAATATTTTTTGGAATTTCTTGTCTGTCTGTCTGTCTGTATGTATGTATGTACGCGTTTCACGCAAAAACTACTGGACGGATTTGAATGAAACTTTTTTTGTTGTATAGCTATGAAGCCTGGGCAACATATAGGCTATAATCGATTTTGAAAACTGGAACACCTGATTAAGAACCATAACAGAACAGCTAAACTATAAGAAATATGGAAATTATACCTTAGCAAAAGTTTATCAATCTGACGAGCATTTTCTCTTGACGTATAATAATCGAAGATCAGGATCATCTGATGAAGAACTCCAAGAGACCAGCTACACTATTACATATATGGAAATGATGCCTTAGCAAAGTTGTTCAACCTGATGAGCATTTTCTACTGACGTATAAATATTGAAGATCTGGAACATCTGTTCCCGGTCATCAACATATATTCCCGCGGGACAAGGGATAACGGCTGAAATGTTGAGTACTGGAGTTTAGGTTACTACGAAGCGAAAATAACGCGGGCGAAGCCGCGGGCAACAGCTAGTTAAAAGTAAATATACTAGAAATAGGAGCATTCTTACCCAACACTGTCCTACATAAAGTCCTACAGTACTTCTAACTGTGTGTATGCGAAAATTCAGGAAGATTGCTGTAGTAAATAAAGCTTGAAGAGGTCACAAACAAACAAACAAACTCACTTTTGCATTTATAATATTAGTTAGGATTAGGATTGTTGGATAACCGGTAACATTGTAAATAAAAGTATTAGGCGTGTTTTAAATGCTTTGCTTAGAAGTACAATATTCCCTTACTTCCCTGTATAGGAGAAACAAAACTAATAGGTATTGGTATATATAAATGATTGTTCAAGCAGAGATTAGTTATAAATTCGTAATAATTATTTGGAAGTTCTTAATACTTATAGTTAACTAAATAATAACGCATACTTACATTAACAATGTTTATTTTTCATCACCTCACCATAAAAAACAAAAGATAGACGGACTGATCGATAAGCTTCTGAAATTGGCGGGCAGATTAACCAGCTAGTGTCATTGTGACAGCGTCACAGATAATAAACCATGCGATCAGTCCGTTACAAATAATATATTTAATCTACATATTTATATTTAAAAAGGTTTCTAACAGGATTAATACAATTTCTGTTATTTTTAAGTCATAAGAGACTTTACCTAAACAAAACAGAAAAGAAACACCTCCCAACCACTCAAAAAGATGGCATAATCAAAACAAGTGGCCTCCTATAAAGAGAACAGATCAGCTAATTCCATCAGCATAAAATCGCGTCGGACCATTCCGTCAATACCATAAATTCGGTTTTACTACTTCGGTTCTACAGGTACGTCCCCCGACATATTAAAATGTAAATCACACGGCCGATTTAATTTCAGGCTTGGAGAAGCTTAAATACCTCAAGTTTATAAGACGTAGCGTTTCAAAAAGTTCTTTTTGTGTATATTTCTGCTATATATGTAAATCCAGTCATCAAATAACAATGTATTTGAATGCAGAGTACAATTTTAGACTGCCAATTAGTAGAAATGTGAAAACGTATTTCAATCCTAACTAATATTATAAATGCGAAAGTGAGTTTGTTTGTTTGTTACCTCTTCATGCTTTATCTACTGAACCATTCTTCCTGAACTTTTGCATACATAGTCAGAAGTACATATCATTAGAAGGACATATCATTTAGGAGAAGGATATCTTTATTTATTCGCTCTTTCTTATTCCGTGTAATTTGTTGCCTATCAGCTCAATGGAAGGCTGACAAAATAGAAAGAAACAGTCATTATTGAGTCAACATTAAAATTTAGCTGAATCCGCTCAGCTTATGCATTGCACCAAACCACAAATAGTTAGCTCTTCCCCAGGTCTTGTTGGACCAAACAGATTGCTTTAAATTGCTGACTGTCTAATGTACGGCCGCATGAATCTTTTTAATCGTCTAACATTTTTACTGCAATTACAAGAACTTAAAGGCCTCGCAACGATCCCGTAGAAAATAAGTACATGTTTTTACATGACTTACCAAAATACACGACTGACCAAAAAATGAGTGTTATGTTTTCAGGGTTCATGTATGTAAGTTTCTTTATTTCACCGTAAGTCCTGAACAGAGATTTTGATGTGAAAGGTATTTTTAGATTACTTGTATTCCTTCGAGTGACATTAGGCTATGTGAGTCGTCAGTTGTATTTCTTATTTTTTAATAATTAGCTTGTTCATACACGATGTAAAAGTTTTTTGTTTTTAGACATCTAATAAGAATTCGTATCTTTGTTTCTTGGTACTTTCACTCATGTAAATAATAGGTACATTCTATACAAGTAGCCGCCAGGTAGGTGTAGAAAATAAGATCACGCGGTACTTATATAATCAGTAAGTTTTAAATCCTAATCCTAACTAATATTATAAATGCGAAAGTGAGTTTGTTTGTTTGTTGGTTTGTTTGTTTGTTACCTCTTCACGCTTTATATACTGAACCAATCTTTCTGAAATTTCGCTTACACATAGCTGGAAATACGGAGAACCTTTACATAGGGTACCTTTCATCCCGGGAAAAACACTGTTCCCGTGGGAAATTCACGCGGGCGAAAGCTAGTAAATAATAAATATATTCTACGAATTCGTGGCGGGATAGGTTTCGCGTAGAGATTAATAATACCCTAGTAGTACGTAAACTACATTTTACATATTTGTAGATTATCACCGAAATACACTACGTCATAGTATTTATACCGTAATATTTGCCATACCGTATTACTTAATACCGTTTTGGTAGTTAACTCTATTGATTGAAAAAGTTGTAGATTTATTTGTAACTATCTATATTCACAATGCCTGCAAAGGTAAATTTATAAATATGTAGATTTAAGATGTGCGTACAGGCACACCTTAAATCTACATGTTTATAATTTAATGTGATTAAATGAATATGAATATAATACGTGTTTCTCTCTTTCTCTCTCAGCCAAAAGACGTCCACTGCTGGACAAAGGCCTCCCCCAAAGATTTCCACAACGACCGGTCCTGCGCTGCCCGCATCCATGCGCAACCCGCGATCTATTTTTTCGCGAATCGAATCTACAGAAATATTTTTTTTTCAAATCGTGAATCTGTGTTTACGTCTAATTAATTATCTCTATTATTCAAATTTGTTTTATTGACTAGCAAAAATATAAAAAGCTTTCCTTTTTCTTTCCAAAAGTTAACGAAAAGTAGTAGTTTAACTTAGTGGTTTTTGTCTTTGTAGGTGGTAGTAGTATGTTTTACCTCGAAATAAGTCGCAATAAACGTAATTTTTTTAAATTATCTTACTTGTAATTTGGATGGAAGTTTGTTATTCAAGAGCCACAAAGCGAATTTTATTATAAAATTTTATGTAAAATTAGGAATAGAATATTAGCCAAATTTTTTCCAAAGTTTTAAGCTAGACGCAGCTAATCTTAAAACTAATATTATAAATGCGAAAGTGAGTTTGTTTGTTTATTTATTTGTAACCTCTTCACGCTTTATCTACTGAACCAATCTTCCTGAAATTTCGCATACACATAGGTCGAAGTACTGAGAAGGACATAGGGTACCTTTTATCCCAGGAAAAAGCGC
Organism: Ephestia elutella; assembly: GCA_018467065.1. Classification (NCBI taxonomy): domain Eukaryota; kingdom Metazoa; phylum Arthropoda; class Insecta; order Lepidoptera; family Pyralidae; genus Ephestia; species Ephestia elutella. Next base: position 4,405,819 of record CM031584.1, read on the forward strand.
TGTTCCCGTCGTAAATAAACGCGGGCGAAGCCGCGGGCAAAAACTAGTAATAAAAAAAACTCAAATTTTCAGCCCAAGTTGCAAGCAGAAGGTAGTTGCGAATTCATACAATTCCTTGAAAGAAATTCCAACGAAGTCCCGCTAAGTGACCCCTTATTAAAATTCCTCTCAGAACTTTCCTTGCTCATTGAACTGGCTTCGCAATCTTTCTTTTGCATTTTTACAAGCTCTGAGTCGTAACGTTGGCCACGAAAATGCAACAATACGAATACTTATTCTATTTATATTATGTTATGGTAAAAAATATATACGGACAAATCGCACAGATTGAGTTAGCCTCAAAGTAAGTTCGAGTATGTTATGGGATACTCTTAGAAATAAACACAAAAAAATAAAAACATTAATTTCGGAGTTCGATTCCGCGTAAAAAAATATCAATTAACTAATTAATATTTTAAGACTTTTTTGGTCAGTATAAATATATCCTGTAACCACTGAAATCTAAGTATGACGTGTAACTATCGTTTTAACCATACGTTAAACTCTTGTTAAAATAATGATTAAGAGCAAAAATAAAACATAACATTCAAACTAAAGTATGATCAAAACATCAACTTTTCGTACCTTTGATCATAATTTCATATCAAAAGAACGCTCCCGATTCACCTTCATAGCCAGGGTCGGATTTTAATGGCATAGGGCCCCAATTATGGTGTCATCTAAGAAGTTCTATAACCGTGTTTCTACATGACTGACCAAAAAAGGAAAGTTATGTTTTCAGGGTTCATGTATATTTGTAGTAAGTTTCTTTATTCCAGCATAAGTCCTGAACGGCTTAACAGATTTTGATGTGAGAGGTATTTTTAGATTCCTTTCATTCCCTTGAGTGACATAGGTTATGTAAGTTTTCAGTCGTGTCTTTTTATTTTTTAATGATTAGCTTATTTTACAAGTTGCAATAAGTCTAGCCATATTACTTTGAAAAGTAAACATACATACGATATGCGGAGTGAAATCAGATCTGTGTAATTAAAATATATAATTACATTTTATATTCCAGACACTTCTATGACTGATTCCGCTTCATTATTTACTGACTAGACTTCCGTCGGTGTATCGGTTTTATCAATAAGTTTTTTAAATAATATTTGAAGGAAAATATCTTTCAAAGATCTGTAACCTGTTATCATACACATTTTTATTTCAAATTCTATCGGTAGTTCCTGGTAGTTCCTGAGCAAGTTAGAATAAACAATAACAAATACTCCCAGTAAGTATTTGTTTCTAAAAAAATATAAATTTTATATTACCAGAATAACATAACTAAAAGGGCCCCGGGCCCTAATATGTATTGTTTAGGTCCCTCTGCATGGTTTAAATCCGGCTCTGCTTCAAACTTGTTTTCTTCATCGAAATATGCCATAAACAACGCATGAAAGTTTGCCTGAATACATCAAAGAAATCTGTACGTAAAGCAATTTGTTGTTTAAATACGAGGATGAAGGGAGAAAGTTTTTAAATTGAAATGAAGAAAAGAGTTTTTGTGATTGATTTCATTACCATGGAACTAATAAATTAAAATACCTATTATCTCCATGGTGTGACCACAATTATTAGGTTAGCTAGCGGTTTGCGGTTTTAAAGACATTTTAAATTTCCATAAAATGTCAGTCTTTTAAGCTGTCTACAGGAATAACTAGGGTACCTATATAATGTTATCTAGGATAGCGTAAAATCTCAGTCGGTTGATTAAGAGTTACTGTGGAATAAAATACATACGTTCATATATTATTATCAAAAATTTCGCACTACTAAAACGTACTCAGACAAACAACTTCAAGTATCATTACTCCTTAGGTAATTTGCTCCAAGTAAATTCAAGACTTGGTATAAATTATGCAACATAACACTGCAATTTTCAGACGTAATGTTTTGCGTAATATAATATACTGTGACGCATAACTCACCGAAATTCATATTATTCGCTATATTAGGCGTTTTCGGAGGTCGTTCATTTTCCGCTCCTAATATAGGATTAGGTCCTATTTGTTAAAGTTGGTGTAAGATTATGAATTGGCTTATTTGTCTAGGGTACTACATTTTGTTTGAATTTATATTAGGTACTAGCTGTGCCCCGGAGCTTCGCTCGAATGAACATTTCGAGATAAATAGTACCCTATATGCTATCCTCGATATTGTTCTACTCATGTACCAAATTTCATCAAAATCCATCCAGTCGATTTTGCGAGATTGAGTAACAAACATATTATAGAATACTAGCTATGGACCGCGGCTTCGCCCGCGTGAGTTTCGCTTCGTAGTAACCTAAACTCCAGTACTCGAAATTTCAGCCGTTATCCCGTGTCCCACGGGAATATATTATTATGTTGATGAACGGGAACAGATGTTCCAGATCTTCAATATTTATACGTCGTCAGTAGAAAATGCTCATCAGGTTGAGCAACTTTTGCTAAGGCGCCATTTCCATATATGTAATAGTGTTGTAGCTGGTCTCTTGGAGTTCTTCATCAGATGATCCTGATCTTCGATTTTTATACGTCAACAGAAAATGCTCGTCAGATTGATAAACTTTTGCTAAGATACCATTTCCATATCGCTTATAGTTTAGCTGTTCTGTTATGGTTCTTCATCAGGTGTTCCAGTTTTCAAAATTAATTATAGCCTATATGTTGCCCAGGCTTAATAGCTATACAACAAAAAAGTATCATTCAAATCCGTCCAGTAGTTTTTGCGTGAAACGCGTACATACATACAGACAGACAGACAAGAAAATCCAAAAAAATATTTTTGCTTTTTATTATTCTTTTAGGTGTCCCTCTATCCATTTCAGTCAAAAATACCAAATTTACAGACAAAATATTTTTACTGTTTTATTATATGTATAGATGTTGGATGTCCTTTACTCTTTGACGCAAAAACAATAGGACGGTTTTAGATAAATTTTGGTTCATGGGTAAAAACCTGGACAAGCACGTAAGATACAAATAGTAAATTAAGAAAAATAGATACGCAATATACTTAGTAGCAACAATAAGGTTATCAAACACTTGAGAGCTAAACTGCAAAATACCCCTTCTTTCTTACAAAAAGGGGTAATTTAGCGCAAAGTTATAATTCATAATACAAAATTGCGAAACCTTGGCACACGCCAAATCATTAAAAAAATCTCAGCGAAGTTCCATTTTCCCCATAAAGGATAAATTCTAAAACTCTTGCACATTTATCTTTTGGGACGGTGCCAACCGTCACCTTCAGAAAAAGTAAAAAAGCGTTTCGTGTTACAATTAGACGTAAAAAGGGCCAAGGTTCGGAGCCCCACAATAAATTATTAAGTAGACAAAGTTGTGGTTGAACGTTTTTACATTAAAGCAAAGGGTAGCTTATATAAATTTATATCAGCAGGGTTAAAATATAGCCTTCTTACAGGAGTGCTACGGGGATCTGCTTCCGTTAAAAATATTGTATTGTCTACGACACTGGGGCCTTTCTAATATCCATCCATGATGGGAGGGGGTTTGTCATGTCAAAGTCAATTGTTTTTTTTATTTAAATTGGCTTAAAAATAGCACTTTTAAATAGTCATATGCTAATAAACTTGATTAGTTAGTTGACGTCAAAAAATTACTTAAAGCTAAGGTTACTACCGCCTCCAAAGCGCAAGTGGAAAAGAGGCGGCGGCGGCGCAACAAACTCCATTGCTGCATTTTCTCCAAAGACGTCAACATATAAGTCTTATAATTAAAGAACTGTCTATTAAGTTTCATCGCCACGCTTATGCTACGGTCTCACGATCGCACACCCATAACCGACGAGCATGTATGATGAGAGTGATGAGTTTAGAGGAAGCGAGAGAATTCTGTAACTTAAAGCATTCAACCAACAGGAGAGGCCACCACAGTCTTCCCCCTTTGCCAAATTTCGTATGATCTGTTCATACTGTTTGCGATTGTGTAAGTAGTTTTTTAAGCTAGTGGCACGCATTATCTTAGTGTGCGTGTAAAATTATGTTGTTAACACGGCGCATAGCGTTAGTGAGCGCTTTTTCCTCCCACCGAAAGTAACAGACTTATTTGCTTAGACATTTGCGCTCTCACATCGTCTCCCGTTGGTTGAATGCTTTAAGTTCTGTAAAGATTATAGTAGGTAAGTGGAAAACACCTTTAGTCTCTGCCAAGGGAAAAAGTTGCGATAATATTTTTGAGAATTTTGTGCACTCAAGATACAATCAGTAATCTTATTTCATATCTAATTTCTATATTAAATAAGCATGATAATATGTATGTAAAACAAGTTAAAAGAAAAATAGCTTGGAGAAATATGACTAAAACATTAAGAGAAAACAACAGAGAAATGTACAATAATTATGTGTCATAGTATAATTACTTCACACCTCAGTGCCTCAGTTGAGATATGTTGTAAGTTGTTGTCGTCCAACTTATGAGAGTTACTGCAACTCTAGACCAGCTTTGTGACGGCCTGAGAGAGCTACATGGTTCGCTAATAATAAAACAGTAAAAATATTTTGTCTGTACATTTAGTATTTTTGATTGAAATGGATAAAGGGACACTTAAAAATAATAATAGAAGGAAAAAAAATTTTGGAATTTTTTGTCTGTCTGTCTGTATGTATGTGTTTCACGCTAAAACTACTAAATGGATTTAAATGAAACTTTTTTGTTGTATAGCTATTAAGCCTGGGCAACATATAGGCTATAATTGATTTCGAAAACTGGAACACCTGATGAAGAACCTTAACAGAACAGCTAAACTATAAGAAATATGGAAATGGTACCTTTTCAAAAGTTTATCAATCTGACGAGCATTTTCTGTTGACGTATAAAAATCGAAGATCAGGATCATCTGATGAAGAATTCCAAGAGACCAGCTACACTATTACATATATGGAAATGGTGCCTTAGCAAACGTCGTTCAACCTGATGAGCATTTTCTGCTGACGTATAAATAAACAGGACACGGGATAGGACAAAGAGGGACTCGGGGTGGGAGTGCTGGTATACGGGAAATTGTAGATAACGAGCAGACGAAGATCGTTTATTGAACAAAATATCACTTTACATTCATTTACCGTATGTACCTAATATTTTTCCGCGGGACACGTGATAACCAAATATCTGAAATTTTGAGTACTGGAGTTTAGGTTACTACAGTTTGGAACACAAAAAGATTTTTCATCTAAGCGAAACTTACGCGGGCGAAGCCGCGGGCAATAGCTAGTACGAAATAAATGTAAAAATATGTTGTTGTCTCAAAACAGCTGAACCGATTTTGATGAATTTTAGCATAGGCATACATTAGACCTTAGTTAGAGACATACCTATGCTACCTTTGCCAAAACAAGATGGGTTTAAAATGTGACGCAATTTATCACGCAGATAATATCGTTATTTATCGTCCGGGGAAGTACCACCCTCTCACAGAAAATCGACGTTTGAGTAGTTGCATAACGCTTCTATGCTTCGTTCGGTGAGTGAGAGAGCCGGAGGCCCACCCCTTCCCCCACCCCTCAATATGGCAGCGGAATTTAATAGTAGAGTACCCCAGGAGGGTACCGGTACGTTACATACAGGAGAACCCCACCCTGAGCATTCTTGCTTGGGCTGCCCTACGTACTCTGGGGTGGGCAAAATCCCGCTCGTCATTCTACATCTTCTTGAAAGGCCGGCAACACTCTTGTACCCCTGGTGTTGCAGTAGTCCACGGGCAGCGGTGATCGCTTACCATCAGGTGACCCCCTTGCTCGTTTGCCGCCCTATGTTATATAAAAAAAAAAGATGTAGTCGCGGGTACCAGCTAGTTCCATAAATTGTGAACCGTGTTACTGAACACAACTTTATTATATCTATCTTCATGGCTGCTGGACGGACAGACAGTGTTCTTATTAGTTAAAGTTTCGCCTAAAACTTCGCCGTGTCTAAATGGATGAAGTCTTTAGTAAAATTTACTTTAACTACAAATTAAAAAACACTAATGTATTTGATGATATAAACTTACTATGCTGGAAAAATAGATAACTAGATTTATCCGCGGCTTTGCCTGCGTGAATTTCTCACGGGAACAGTGCTTTTCCGGGATGAAAGGTACTCTATGTCCTTCTCAGTACTTCTAACTATGTGTATGCGAAATTTCAGGAAGATTGGTTCAGTAGATAAAGCGTGAAGAGATAACAAATAAACAAACAAACTCACTTTCGCATTTGTAATACTAGTGGTTCACCGCGAACTTAAGACTTCGCGATTATTATTTTAAAAATATGCGTATATCTCAAAAACGGCTGCACCGATTTTGTTGCGCAACGAACTTAAAATTTCTATGGATAGTTGCTACACGTATTCTTAATATCATCGAAATTAATTCAACGGTTCGAGAGTTATCGCGGAACAAACATGCATACATTCATACATACATACAAACAATGTGTTTTCGCCCCAACTTGAATTATAGCCCTCGCTCGCTTCGCTCGTTCAGTCAATTAAAATAGACTTTTTAGGAAATTACTTTCGTGGTTAATAAATGTTTTAGTTCAGAATGTTTAGGTTAGAACTAATATTTGATTTATTTTCAACAAAATTCAACAAAAAGTATGTACTGTGAAGATTGTTTACATAATAGAACAAGGAGTTTCTTCAAACTATATTAATGATGTTATAAACGTACCTACGTTTATAACATCATTAATATAGTTTTCTTATCTCTAAGGACTTTCTATCTAACATTTCAGAAGGATTCTGAGTATATTTTTAACCGCATTGAATCTGCAATAATTAATTTGCTTTTCACTATTCATGAGTAAACCAACTACTTTCTACGTAGTGAAAATACAATGAGAAACTTTACAGCGCAGTAAAAGTTGTATTGTTGAAGATTTACACTTTTTTAACATTTTTCAACAAGCACATAAAGTAGAGAGGTCGAGCTGTAGAGTTGCAATATTTTAAATTGTTTCACTACTTTTGTGCTATGAAATATTAATTTCTTTTGAAGGAACAGTTTTAGATTTAAAGTAATGATGTTTTAAATGTTAATAGATAAGTATTATTTTTTTATCCCACTAATAATAAAAAATAAGTACATAATCTTATGATTCTTATCAATTTTGCGTGACCGATGTTATAATTGACAAGGGAATTAAAACTGTATCAGTACAACTTCAGAAAATTTGCACTCTAGTTGACGATTTAATAGCTTATATGTGGAATGGAGAAGGCAAACTTCAAAATCACTCAATACCATGTCGTCGCGTGTGCGCAACATTTCACGAAAGTAATCCTAACTAATATTATAGATGCGAAAGTGAGTTTGTTTATTTGTTTGCTTGTTACCTCTTCACGCTTTATCTACTAAACTTATCTTCCTGAAATTTCGCATACACGTAGTTCGAAGTACTGAGAAGGACATTGGGTACGTTTCGTCCCGGGAAAAAGCACTGTTTCTCACTCGGGCGACGCCCCGGAAAAGCTAGTAATATCATAAGTTAGAAAAAAAAAGTTTCTTTTCTATATCTATGAAGATAGGTACCAAAGCTTTTCAAAACGAAAAAGTCGTGAAGAATTTTTAGACGCTAAGAAAAAAGAGCTGAAAATGAAACGTTTTTAAGTTAAAATATGTGGTATTATAAGTTAAAATATACGGTGATTTCCCAAGTTCTACAAGTACTTACGTACATTTAGTTTTCCGTCGCCATATTATTTAGCCATAAAGCATTTTATCGAGTACATTTCCCGGGGCAAGCCGCGGTCATGACGTTGCCTGTTTTATCGCAACACTTTAGATTTTATGGACGATAATAAATTGAACTTAAAGCTTGAGTTAATTAAATTTTCTTAAAACCGACGCGTTCAGGATTACGCGCAAAGTGTAGGGTTTTAGTGCTTTGATAGAGGGTGGGAAGTATTTGTACCACGGCGCACCGGTACCTAGTAATATAATGGTGGTACTCTAGAGAACTATCTGATAGTATCACCGGTGGTACAGTTCGGCGGTACTAGTAGAAACTAAGGGGAATTCATATTTAGTGTTTGAAACAAGACGTAGCAGTAGACATTTTTTTCTTACATCTGTGCCAAATTTCATAGGTTTCAGCGGTTGAACCGTAAAAGCATAACAGACTTTTGAATTCATAATATTAGAAAAAAATAATATAGATGGGGTATTTGTTTAAACAATAAATTATTAAATCGCCAACAAAATCTATTTATAATTTCACGCACTATCATTTTTTCTAGACTTTAAGATATGAGGTAGGACCAGAAACTAAAGAACAAAATTCGAAGAGCGGAGCCATGAGCAACAGCTTGTAAACAACATAAAAAGAAAAGGTCTAGATAACATAGTATCATAGAAAAACAGGAACACAACAAAAAATACATTCAAGCCGTCGGACTTACACAAACATTTTTCTTAGTGCAACACTTTTTGTCCTTCAAAGAATAACAGGCATGGCTCTTTTTGCTCCTGTAATAAAATCTGGACCATCCCCATAGACTAGAGAAAATTTAGACAAACCACCAGAAAAATAAACACAATATCAACTAAATAAACGGAAAAACTATCAGTCAAATTATTATCTGTTCAACGTTAGATAATTTTATATTGTGAACAGTAATTCCCGAACATACACTATTTATACTGTTTTATTTTAAAAGTTAAAATAGTTAAAACTATTAAACTATATTTTTTTATTCAAAAATACCTTAATCAACAAATAAAATATAAGTAATTTTAATTATGTATACTGTAGTTTCTGTAGTATACACAATTAAAGTTACTTTGTTACTTAAAAAATAAATCACACGGATGAAGCTTGTTCCAAAATAAGTTTCATTGTGCTATGAGATAGGTACAATAATACTTTTTATTTTATAGAAAGATCAACAGCTACAATTTTAATCTTAAATGTATAAATAGAATAGTTAGCTAAGGAGCCACTTAAAGGTCCTCACAGATAAAAAACAGAATATAAAACGAAAGTAGAACACTACGAACCAACGAACTAATATACCATAGAACTCTAACAACGCCAAAAAAATGGTTCCACGAAATAGGAACCTCGGTGGGCGGGGCGTAAAAAAGACACCTCACTTCGCCGTGGGCAGCGCGTTCAACGGTTGTACTTGTACCAAACGCATAAGTGTCAATTGTACGTATCATCGAGTAATTTCGCAAGTTTAATTAGCAAAAATAGGCCATCGTGTGTCGTAAAGTGGTGTAGAAATCACACAGATATGAAGAACAGCGGAATTACCTTTCTTTCCTTTGCCGAGACTACGTAGTACTTATATTAATTCTGTGCCGAGACTTCAAACGCCAAGCAACTGGCCGTTTGTTTGAGCGGTAGCCGGCTGCCGCGGTGTGTTGACCCCGCCCCGTGACCTTGACGCGCCCAATCGTGTACTAGCTTTTTCTATGAGAATGTGTGAGTGTCTTGTTGTATTTAAGTACATTTGTTTGCGTAAATGGAACCAAGATTTGAGCTTTCGTTGTATGAGAGTTACACTTCCATATTTATTTATAACTAGCTTTTGCCCGCGGCTTCGCCCGCGTGAATTTCCCACGGGAACAGTGCTTTTTCCCGGGATAAAAAGTAGCCTATGTGCTATTCCAGGTCATTATCTACCTCTGTACCAAATTTCATCGAAATCCGTCCAGTAGATTTTGCGTGATTGAGTAACAAACATCCTCACAAACTCACAAACTCACAAACTCACAAATTCACAAACTCACAAACTCACATCCAAACATTCGCATTTATAATATTAGTATGGATTCAATGCTACGAACAAACTATGTATGTATATAGAAAAATTAATTTATCCACACATTGTCTATTATGAAACTTTCTGAACTCTATGGACGGACATCCTACGTTCCCTTTAGGGGTTGTAACTTTCTTTCTTGTCACCAACACTTTATACGACCATAATTTAGCGAAGGGCGAGAAATCCTTTGTTTCATTAAGTTTAGGACGGCCCGTGTTAGTTTTATGGTAGCCTAAGTGGTGGTTTTATCACAAAAATATGTTAAAATAATCTCATAAAATTATGACGCTAATTGATTGTATGTTTAGTAAGAAAGGGGAAGGTGTAAAGTAAACAAGGAAAACCTGGATTTTCTTAGGTTTAGGTATGATAAAATGAATTAATATTTTTGCCTTTTTCCGGTTCTTGTTCCAAAACCTAGGTTTTTGATAAAAAAAATCTTTAGAAACCTGCGACATATTTATTTACAAAATAATATTCATCGCCTTGTCTTCGAGTTTCGCGACTTCTGGCTATGTCTACCCCGTAAGGGATGGAGACGTGATAATGTATCTGTACAAACTAAAGACGTAGGTACTAAGTTCAATAAATTAAATTAACATTTATGACTTACTAGCTTTTGCCCGCGGCTTCGTCCGAATTTCCCACGGGAACAGTGGTATTTCCCGGGATGAAAAGTACCCTCTCTCTCTTGAGTCGTATTTCCTCATGACTGAGGGTCGTGGTCATTATATAGAATGAAACACACACAACGACTCTCTTGGCCATTTTTAATGGAGTGGTTTGCCATTGCCTTCTCCATTTCTCACACTAGCTGATAATCATCAACCAGAGTACAGGTTTCCTCACGATGTTTTCCTTCATCGGAAGCAAGTGGTGGTCGATGAAAACTAACATTGGTACATAAGTCAGAATGGTATACAAAAACTAATGTAACAGGGGCAGAATTCGAACCTGGGACTTTGCAGCCACTGGCGGGCCCCCACCACTCGGCCACCATCGCTTCAAAAGTACCCTAAGTCCTTCTTAATACTTCAAACTATGTGTATTGGACGTTTCAGAAATATTGGTTCAGTAGATAAAGCGTGAAGATTACACACACATTTACATTACATCACATTTATAATATTAGTTAGGATGTTTCATCCATGTTATCTACAAAGTCAAGTATTCATAGCTAATTCCCACAGAAGTAAAGCTCCAGATATCCCTACGTAGTTATACGAGTATATACTTGTAGTATATAGTATGTTTATTAGTTGTTAGAGCCATATCTCCTTATATACAAAGTTATTACTTCGTGCGCGGCATACAGTCACCTGCAAAAGTTACTCTGCGTGGTCGTCGATGCGGTGGCAATAGTGGCAAATTGCACTGAATTAGTAAAAGTTTATGAGCTGTCGACTGTACGTGCACGTTTAAAATTCAAGACTCGACTGGCGCTAATATCGGGGTCTTGTGATTTAATTCTATAGTCCGATCAACGAAGCTTTTGTAACCCGAATAATTCTCCCGCCTATGAAACTTGGCACATGGTGAAAATAGGTAATACAGATTATAGATATATAATAATCTAATAATTTTTATTACGAGAAGTTAGGTATTTTTACCTAAACATGAAAATCGTATAAAGCTCTCTGTGAAAAATTCCTCAGACTGAAATTCTTTCTGTATACGTACCTATATGTACTACTTAGAATATGTTTATAAAAGTATCTAATTTTTTTCGATTTCAAAGATACCCAAAATTTAACTTTTAACATTTTGCTCTATAACTTCTACTGAAAAATTGCTCTGCTAGTTTTTATTTTTTAATACGCTTTTATTTACATAAATAAATAGCTTTAATAAGTTATCTTAAAGATTTTTCTTTACAGTATTATAATTATTATTTTTCCGTAATTACGTTGTGTGAATAATTGCTCAGGCAAATTAATTACGTTTCTTAGTTAGGGGTCGCTCTATTATAATAGATTTTTCAATAATCTAATTAAAATTCAACTAAATAGCAAGTTTTTAAAATATCAATTTGTTAATGCCGAGTATTCACCGTGCCGCTTAGCAGTACGGGCGCGCGGGAGTGCAGAGGGGTGCGGGGCGCTCGCGCAGAAAAGCGCGGTGCCCCAGACCGGCCGCGCAGGCGCGAACCGACTAGAAAACGAAGCAGTTGTGTGTGTTTGCGTATACCGTGTACTTTGTACCGACTTGTACGAGACTGGACGTTTCCCTCAATTGTATTTACAAAAGTGACACTTGCATCAATAACATTTTGCGAAAGAGACCTTTTGTAAATGTGACCTTTTGCGAAAGTTTTCTTTTGCGAAAGTGATCTTTTGCGAAAGTGACGTTTTGTGCGAACTGCGAATGTGACCTTTCGCAAAAGTTACTTTATACGAAATTGACCATTAGCAAAAGTAACATTTAGCAAAAGTGACCGTTTGCGAAAGTTACCATGCGAAAGTGACATTTTGTGAAAATGATCTTTTGCGAAGATGTCTTTTTGCAAAGTGACTTTTTGCATTACCTGTTAATAAAAAATAAATATGCACTTATTTATTGTATTTATAAAATAGGCCCAGGCGCAAAATGTCTCTTTCGCAAATTGTTCTCTAGTCCTATAATGTCTCTTTCACAGAATGCATCTTTCTCAGAATCGCTAACACACCTAATAACAATAAGCAGGGGATGGAAGTTAGTATGAAACTTTGTCATTTTGAAAGTGAAAGTGAAAATGAAATTTTAGATTCATGTTTCTGTTGCAAAAGGTCACTTCTACATAAGATAACTATCACAACACGTTTACAAAAGTTACCTTATGCGAAAGTGACCTTTTACGACATAAACATAAGCAATGACCTTTTGCGAGAGTGATCTTTTTCAAAAGTGACCATTTTCGAAAGTGAAGTTTTGCGAATGTGACCTTTTGCGAAAGTGACATTTTGTGAAAGTGCGCCTTTTGCGCAAGGAACTTTGTGCAAAAATGACATTTTGCGAATGTGGACCTTTTGAAATCAAAACCTCCAAAAATGGCAAAATAAAAATCGAATCGGAGAATGTTCGTCAGTGTGACAGGCATATTGTAATGTTAATACCTACATGGTTAATACGCACAATCGAATCTTCAAATGTTACGTTACAGGTTAATATTCGCAGTGTGGGACCAACTTAACAATCTACTATTTATCTAAGCGAAACTCACGCGGGCGAAGTCACAGGTAAAAGCTAGTAATCCTATAAAGTCAATTGCAGCTTTTTAGGGAACGTTCCCAGAAACAAGGGAATGTTCCCCATACATAAGTCGGGAATATTCCCCGGAAATTTGGAAATATGCCCGGGAACGTTCCCGAAAAGTAGGGAATATTGAAGATTTTTCAAAAAATGTTGTAATTATTATCTAAGGATATGTATTTAGATTATTTTATTATATTAGAAGTGATAAAAACCGCAATTATAAATTTTAATTGCAATATTCCCCAATATTTCCCCGGGAACGTTCCCTTCGTTTCCGGGAATATTCCTTCGTTCCCGGGAACGGCACATCACTAGTTTTATTTCGAAATATACCTACCTACTTCCTTGTTACAATAGCATAAGGTAATGAAAAACTCGCTACGGACATGCGCTAAATTTTTGTTACAATTTCAACCTTACAAGAGTAGTATTAAGAACGTTTCGCTGACTTTAGGCCGCGAACTGCATTTCGTCTGCCGTTTAGTAATTCCTTAAAAGTATATTATCGTTAGAAAATTTGTTAGATTATTGATAAATCTGTTTTAATATATAATCAAATGACCAATAGATATATAAGAATGGACGGAGTAATTTTTCACATGTCGTAATTAAGCAAAATTAAAAAAATATATGTTTCAAAATGAAAAACTTTTAGATAACTGAGAAAAGCTATGCATTTGAACATATAAAAGCATATTGAAAAATAAAAACCAGCAGAGCAATTTTTCAGTAGAAGTTATAATGCAAAAAGTTAAAAGTTAAATTTGGGGTATCTTGGAAGTAGAAAAAATATTAGATTCTTCTATATACATATTCTAAGTAGTACATAGGTACGTATAGAGAAAGAATTTCAGTCTGAGGAATTTTTCACAGAGAGCTATAAACGATTTTCATGTTTAGGTAAAAATACCTAACTTCTCGTAATAAAAGTTATTAGATTATTGTATATCTATAATCAGTTTTACCTATTTTTACCATGTGCTAAGTTTCATAGACAGAGGAATTATTCGGAAGTCTCCATACAACGAAACTCCTCGTTGATCGGACTATAGGCTAAATTACAGCTATTCATATCCAAATTAAAGGGAATAGAACTGTTAGTTACTAGTCGAACCTAAATTTATCCTCCGAAGCGTATACGCGAGCTATATTTTTTTTACACGACTGCTCAAAAATGGTGTGTTATGTTTTCAAGGTTTATACATAATGTGAGTTTCTTTATAAATGTTAGTAGGTACATGTTTGTAATTCTGTGTCATCGTAAATCTCAAGCAGATGAATAAATTCCGATAAAATTGTTGTTTTTTATAAGTTTGAAAAAGATTTGAGAACATTTTGTTCAATAGCTCATTTCTGGTTAAATTTACTCATACTTTGAAATAACATAATACAACATAATAAAACCATCTGACAGGCAAACCTTCGAACTAAACAGAAAAATAAAAAATGAAAAAAAAACAAATTACAATTTATTATTTATTCAAAAACTAATATTCCATTCACACATAAACATTCATTCACATATTAGCGGTGATTTCTAACCATCAGGCAACCCGCATGCTCGTTTGCCTACTAATCTATAAAAAAAGTAAGTTATTGAAATCCAACACATTAATAATATAGAAGTATGTATGTAAAAAGCAAATCTACTTATCTAGAATTGAAATCATTCGCATAGGATCCCACAAGATCCCATCGTAGTGATGTGCTAGTAACGTGATATCTCGATAAGTATTGCGATAAGTCGATAATATATTTGTCTCAATTTGTGATGTTAATAAAATTAAAGTGACTAGCTTTACTCCGTGACTTTGCCCGCGCAAATTGCAACCTTTTTTATGTATATTGTATGCATTTCTAACAATGACAACTTCTAAGAACATCAACTTCTCTAAATGACAACTTTTATTCACAAAATGACAACTCTTCGTAATTTCTACATTATGAAAATATCTGCTTCAAGATTCTACCCGAACAAACATAGTTGCATACACACAATATACCTATATACCTACCTACATAAATTGCAAGTTAAACAAAAGCTTGTAATGGTAACACTTGGTTGACTGGAAGAAATCCCTTTTTGGGATAAGTCCGCCATTGTACGCCTCTCTTTTTGTTTTACTATGTTTAGTATTTTTCTTGTGTGTATGTGCAATAAAGAGTTTACAAACAAACAAACAATATACTATGCATAGTGTATTGTTTGTTTGTTTGTAAACTCTTTATTAAAGACTATAACCATTTTCACTTTAATAAAAAAGAAAAAATAAAGAAAAATGATATCGATAAATGCGGCCATGATCTGAGTGTTCCCATATCTTTAAACCAGTGCAAGCAGGAACGGGATCCGATTTTAACTGAATTGAGTTTTGTAAGATTTCTGCTACCTTCGCTGAAAAAGGACCTTAGATTATTGGCTTTCTCAGATACTACCTTTTGCCCACGGCTTCACCCGCGTGATTTTCCCAAGGCAACTGTGCTTTTTCCCGGGATGAAAAGTATTATTTCCTTCTCAGCACTTCTAACTATGTGTATGCGAAATTTCAGACAGATTGGTTCAATAGATAAAGCGTGAAGAGGTAACAAATAAATAAATAAACAAACATACAAACTCACTTTCGCATTTATAATATTAGTTAGGATATTACAAGGAAGGGGCCGATGAAGAAAACATAGCCTTACTAATAGTATATATTATCAATTTGAGAGTTTTTAACTATGTTTATCACTCCTTCGCGTATGGTCGGATTTCTATGAAATTTTGGCAGCATCATTTAATAATTTCACACTTTTACTTACTACTAAGAGACCCGAAGTTGATCTTGGCCTCCGACACTAGATGACGCTATTTCATGTGGTCTTGTACCATACAGCTCCGTAGATCTTTCAGAACCTCATCGATCTAGCCAAACCTAGGGCATAATTAGGTAACAAAATGTATATATTACTAGCTGCACCCCGGGGCTTCGCTCCCGTGGAAATTTCGGGATAAAAAGTACCCTATGTGCTATTCCCGGTATTTTTCTAACCGCCAAATTTCATCGAAATCCGTCCGGTAGATTTTGCGTGATTGAGTAACAAACATCCTCACAAATTAACGAACTCACAAACAAACTTTCGCATTTATAATATAAGTAGGATTCTGATGTATGTGGTCTTCACGCTAGCTTTGGACCGATTACTGCCATTAAAAGCTTAAAGCTTTTAGGTACCGAAAATATACTTCTATTGAAAATACTCGTGTAAATCGTAATCCTATTCAGCTCAGGGATGGTACTGAAAATATGGCCGCAAACCGAGCTTATTACCGGAATAACGCAAATACCTTTAGTCCGGGAGGCTATAATACTAATTGATTCGGCGGTAGTACACCTGTGGCCAATGACTCAATTGATGTATTTTGCAGGGCTTGGGTCATGATTTGTGACGTCATCGTGGTATTATACAGACACAGTAAGTAGAGTAAAATATTATGTCTTTATTCCGGTAATCCTCTCTTAGTACTAGTAACTTCCTACGCCTAGTAGTTTTAGCTGTACGTTGAATGAATGAATGATTATTTGCATTTGATAAGGTCAGAAAATGTTACAATAGATTTTACATCCAAATCAGCGATTTCAATAGCATGCAAATTTAATTTAGTCGTCTGTCAGTCACTCAGCAATGGAAGAATTTTATATATATTGATTGATATTATACAAGTATTAAATTACGGTATGAATATCTAACCTATAAACTAAATTAATTATACAAACATCAGTTTCCCAGGTGCTCCGTTTCACGCTAGCTCTACGTAAAATTAATTGGCCTATAAAAGTTGTATTGCTAATCAAAATGTTCAGTTAAGGCGCTAACAGCCTGCCACCATAGTAACTGTGCTTAATTAAATAGGCCTTTAAGGGCTCATTGTTGTGGCTCCCATGGCATCGTCAAATAAGTACTTAATGAGATATATGAATAACCCTTTTTGGGGTAACACATTGTTGTCTAGGATGGTGAGCGTTATGGAAAATGTTATCACAGATTAAATATATTTACCTTTACCTCCCTTTAAACCCGTTAAGTCTTATGAATGGTCTTAGAAAGCTTATTTATGTAGTAGACTTGATTTAAATATATCCATAGGTACATATTTCAACTTCTTTGTCCTTGACGTCGATGACAGTGCCTCTGGATGTTTAATCAAAAACCTACATAAGCCTTCTATATGCTTGAAATTCTAAAAATTGAAGCGTTTTTAGCGTCTCTACTATTTAGAAACGAGTTTTTTTCTGAGTTTTTAGTTTATTTTGAAATTAGTTTTTGGTTATTTCGATCACTTTGATACCTAACTAGTATAATAAATTAAATGCGTCGTATTAAGAGTATACTGTTAAGCTACAAGTCTCAAAAACCGCAATTACTAAAAGGATAATTTTACTGACACAAGTCATTAAAATTATCCTTTTTTATTAGACCGGGAATCGAATATGGAACCAAGTCCTCTCAGCCAATGTCTTTGGCATAAAGGCGTCAAGCAATATGTTGGCAATTTTAACCAACGTCGTATACGCAGTTTCACTTGTTTTAACGTTATTAAATTTCGCGATAAAGATCCAGGGGTGTCAGTGACCCATTAAGGAAGAATAGTTGGCGGTTTCCATAATTTACTGCCAGGTGCGGAACCCTAAAGATTGTGTTAATTAAAACTGAATTCGAATATTTGGTTGCCCTCCGGGGCTCCAGTGTATTGAGTTTCTGGATTTCGTTTCACAATAAATCTGTAAAGGTAAATTAATTTGAGAGCTTATGCGATTTAAATTATGTTATTTAATGCAGCAATTTTTATGTGTATAATTTTCATAAAGCGCTGGATAAAATACCTTTATATTATAACTACATAAATAGGTTCGTTGGTTCTCTTTTTTGCCGGATGTAAATCGATCGACTCTATTTTACAAATAATAAATTTAATAAATTTCCACAGATTTCGCAGGCCATAGACACAATACCTAATTTTATTGTTTGATAAATTATGTGTATCTTTGTATTGCTTGACTTAGCTAAGGCATAAAGCCGGCCGCACACGTCAGTTTATTTCCGTACGGAAATTTCAGAACCGGGGACCCGAATGCACGCATTTCATACAAAATGTTCGAGTGGGCGCACACGTGACTTAAATTTTCCGTTCGGAGAACAAAACGGACGTGTGCCAATCGAACATTTGGTATATGATTTATTGCAAATAAATTATTTGATTGATTGATTGATGAAAAGCATGCATTCGGGTTTTCGAATTTCATGACAAAAAGATTAATTTAGTATTATTAGCTAAAGGTATACAGAGCCTGGGTAGCTTGAATCAAAGTCAGACTCCCGGAACGTAGACATTTTATTTTAATAAATCATTTACATATATGTTCTTACCAAAACAAAACCATAGCGAGTTCTAATATTGAACAACGCCATCTAGTGAACTCATTAGGAACTAAACTAATACAACCTATACATACATATACTATACAATCCTTAACAAACTAATACAAAAAAAACTAAAGTAAGTTTACTAACTAAATAGTGACATAAGATTAGGACAATTAGCAAGTATATCAAACTATATGTTTATGACACACCTAAAAGCTAATACATTGAAGTAAATTTGTTAACAAATCAAAATAAACTAGTGGACTGTAAACACTATGAAGCACTTGGCATAAAGTTAAACTGTAAATGTTAACAGGCATGAGAAAAATGTAGGCAATAAACTTATTTAATAAAGAGATCTTATCTAATCTAATAACTAGCTGAACTAATCATGCTCGGTATTAACCGGTAAAACACAAAGTTTTGAAATTGGACGCTGAATAAGAGACTTTTTATAACGCAATGTTACGACCCTTATTAGGTCATCCTTTCCAGGATGCACTTTTTCAACTCTACCATAAAGCCACTTTGTTAGAGGCAAATTATCCTCGCACACTAATACAACGTCCCCTGTCCTCAGTTGTGGAGATTTAGTTTTCCATTTATATCTTTGTAAAAAGCTGTTCAGATATTCCCTAGACCAACGCCGCCAGAAACTTTGCACCATTCGCTGAGTAAGTTGCCAACGACGTAAGCTACCAAGATTTTGAAATTCATAGTTATGGTCAGGAGCAGCAACCAGAGACTCGCCAACTAAAAAATGACCTGGCGTTAACGGTGCTGGATCGTCAGAATCTGAGCTTGACTGAGAAATGGGACGAGAATTTAGACAAGCCTCGATTTGGGACAGTACCGTGGCTAATTCTTCGTAAGTCAGTGTTGACTCGCCAATAACCCGACGAAGGTGATCTTTGGTACTCTTAATTCCTGACTCCCACAGTCCACCGAAATGCGGAGCATGGGGAGGAATGAAGTGCCATTCCGTGCCATTGTTAGAAAAGGATGTCGCAACTTCATTAGAAAATGAAGAGCACTCACTCGACAGTAACAACTTCAACTCTTTGGCAGCGCCAACGAAGTTAGTTCCGTTGTCGCTCCAGAGATGATTACAGCGCCCTCTTCTAGCGACGAAGCGCTTGAACGCTGATAGGAAACCTTGGGAGGTAAGGTCGGATACGGCTTCAATATGTACAGCCCGTGTGGCCATACAAATGAACAAACAAATGTATCCTTTATAAGATCTATGACCTCTGCCTTTCGATACTCGTATATTTATTGGACCAGCGTAGTCAACACCCGATTGTAAAAACGGTTTTTGAGGTGTTACCCTACAAGATGGCAGCTGGCCCATTAATTGAGTTCGAATCTTGGCGGCATTACGAACGCAAGGAACACATTTATGGATATGAGATCTTACTAAGTTCTTAACCTTTGTTATCCAATACTTCGTGCGAATATAGTTACAGGTTAATTGCTGTCCTCCATGTAACGTTTTATCATGGGCATCTGCTACCAAGAGTTTAGCCAAATGCGATTCGCCTGACACTATAAAGGGATGTTTGCTGCAATCAGGTAAGTCCGACTTCTCAATTCTACCTCCTACTCTTAATACTCCATTGCTGTCTATATATGGATTTAACGTAGATATTTTACTTTTATTATTAATATTTTTATTTTTCAGAAGCATAGTGATTTCTTCGGAAAACCACTGACGCTGATGCTGGAGTATACAACACGTAAGAGCTTCCTGGATCTCCGTGGCGGTAAGGTAAGGTAACGGTTTAGATTTTTTAGTAGTAGTATTCTTTAGACGTAAAAATCTCCTACAATAAGCAATAACTCTTATTAGTTTTCGCAAGCTAGAAAATCTTGTGCTAATATCGTCCATCTCTTCACAGTTTTCCACACGAGTATGATGTACTTTTACCTGACGCTTTTCTAACTCTGTCTTGGTGCAAATAGAACGTGGTTTTACATATTCAATTTCGCTATTCTGTAACCAACTTGGGCCGTTCTTCCATAACTTGTGTTCTATTAACTCTGATGGCGATACACCCCGTGACGCGCAGTCAGCAGGATTTTCCTTAGTCTGAACGTACGACCACTGTGCAGCATCTAATGAGGTAAGTATCTCTGAAGTTCGGTTGGCCACAAACGTCTTCCAACGACTTGGATGATCTGACAACCAAGCCAACACGATAGTAGAGTCCGTCCAGGCATGTATATCTGACTTATCGATATTTAGAGTTTCAGATACTTCCACGAACAACTTGGTGACCAAAACAGCTGCGCACAACTCCAGACGCGGGATGGATATTTGCTTGATGGGTGCTACTTTCGTTTTAGCAGTTACCAGGTGAGTATAAACTTTATTATCTATAGTAACGCAACGAATATAAACCACTGCAGCGTAGGCTGCGTTAGAAGCGTCACTAAACCCGTGTAACTCCACTTTTGCATCACTATTCTGCCTACGGACCCATCTTGGAATGTTATAACATTCTAAGTTTGGTAGTTCCTTGCGATACTCACGCCACTCCTGAATAAGCTCCTGGGGCAACTTATCATCCCAGCTCAATCCAGCAATCCATAGTTTTTGGATAAAAATCTTTGCTGTTACTATACATGGAGCTATCCATCCGAGTGGATCATACAAACGACAGATTTCACTAATCACTTCACGTTTAGTTTCAGGAGCAGAAGCGGCAGAAGAAATTTTAATGTTATAACCAAACTCGTCTGTTCGGCGATTCCAAGCGATGCCTACTATTTTGGTGACATCATTTTCCTTGAACTCTCTTTCCGTATCCGTTTCTGTCCCGTCAAACAACCCTACTCGATTACTCGACCACTTCTGTAACCGAAATCCACCCTTCATCAGCAACTCATTCATCTCCTTGTACACTCTAACTGCTTCTTCTTCTGTTTCAGCGCCGGTAAGAAGATCATCCATGTAGAAATCCGAAAGGACCCTACTTGCCGCACGCGGGAAATAACGACCTTCATCCACGGCTACTTGCTGTAACGCCTTAACAGCTAAGTAAGGGGCACATGAGGTGCCGAACGTGACAGTTAGGAGACGATAGTCTTGTATAACACCATCTTCCGATCGCCATACAACAAGTCGCTGAAAATCTGTATGTTTTTCTGCTACTTTAACTTGCCGATACATTTTTATGATATCAGCTGTGAGGCATATGGGATGCGTACGCCATCGCATTATCAAGTGGCGTAATTCCATTTGTAGTGTTGGACCGACCATCAACGTATCGTTTAAAGATAATCCATTAGCGCTTCGATCGGCTGCATTAAAAACCACTCTGGTTTGTGTTGTGCTTTTGTCTAACCGAATAACAGCATGGTGAGGTAACCATACTTTACCTTCTATGTTCGATGACTTATCATCAACCTTCTCCATATGTCCAAGTTTCAAATATTCGTCTATTACATGAGAATAATTCTTCTTCATTACGCTGTTCTTCTCTAATCTCTTTTCTAGACGAAACAGGCGTTTTACAGCGACTGACCTAGTATCACCGTAGTCTCGACGAGCATTCGAATTAAATGGTAACTCCACTACATAACGGGTTGTAGCGCTGAAATGATTTTCACAATCCTGTTCTTCTGTAGTCAAGAATTTTTCCTTTGGACTGGGTTCAGATTCGATCTCCCAAAACTTCTTAATAAGCTCGTTTTCTTCTAGCTGAACGTGAAAGCTCATTATAATGTTATGGCATGCTGCTTCTTTATTATCATAGCCGTCAACTTGGCCTGACAACACCCATCCCAGGTGAGTATCCTGTGCAATAATCAAACCATTAGGGCTTTTAATCAACCCCTTTTTCAGGATAGCGCAATACACCTCGGAGCCTAACAGGATATCGATTCTATTAGGCGAATTATATTGTGGATCAGCCAAACTGATGCGGCCAAGTTCAGTCCAATTGGGTGGGCTGAACTTCCTTTGTGGTAACACTGTAGTCACCGTTTGAAGAACATGTGCTTTTACTTGTAACTTAAAGGTTGGGTCACAGAGCGACTGAATCTTGACCTTAACCACATACTTTGCGGTTAAGCCACTCTGACCGCCACCCAATCCTGATATACTGCTTGTCTCTGCAATCTTGTTCAGTCGTAGTAACTGTACGGCTGCTTCTGATATAAAAGATGCTTGAGACCCTTGGTCAAGCAGAGCTCTTAATATCAAAGGAGAACCATTTTTTGACTCAGCCCTGACCAAGGCTGTGGCTAACAAAGTTTGATTTGATAGCTTTCCTGTCACAAAATGGCTTATAATATTTGTGGTCTCATTCGTCTCAGTAGAGTGCTCCGGTTGACTTTGCTCAATCTCTACCTGCTCGGTAGCTACCGCAACTGTGAGTGTGTTGTTTCCGTGAAGAAGTGTGTGGTGTTTTCTTTTACATATTCGACATCTCGTAGTACTACGACAAGCTTTCCCTGAGTGACCGCTGCTGAAACAGTTGAAACAAAGTCCAAGATTCTTTACAATATTCTGACGGCTCGGTATTTCTTCGCTGCTAAACTTACTACATGAATATAACTTATGGTTATCATTACAATGAGGGCAGGGTGAAATTGAAGTAGTGTGCAAGACTTTGAGTTGTGTGTGATTAGGATTTGGCTTAGACTTACCTTTAGTGGGCTCGACAAACTCTAACGCGCGATAACGTGCCTCTATAAACTCTTTAAACAAATTAAATGAAGGCAAATCTTGTCCGCAATTATTAACATAGATTTCCCAGTTTTTTCGGGTTTCAACGTCCAATTTCTGACTGATTATAAAAATTATAATAACATCCCATGTATCGACTTTAATTTTTAAATTGGTTAACTCATGAATACAATCTGAAGTAGTATCTAACAAATCTTTTAACGCTTGAGCAGACTCACAATTCATGGACTTTTGGTTGAACAAACGCTTAAGAATACAATTCGATAAAAACCTTTTATTATCATATCTATTTTGCAACAATTCCCAACACTTTTTATAATTATCATGCTTAATTGGAATGTGTTTTATTAACTGTTCAGCTTCTCCCCTCACTTGTGTCTTCAAATAATGTAGTCGTTGAACGTCGTCGAGTGCAGAGTTGTTGTGAATAAGAGACTTGAAAAGATCCTTGAAGACGACCATTCGATGTATTTACCGCTGAAGAATGGTATGGTTATCTTCGGTAATCTAACAAATGGCTCTTTGCTCTTATCCGTGTTCTCCTTACCAGTCGGCTGCGCAGTCGACGTACTCGGTAATAATGTTTTCAACGCAGATTTTAACTCAGCTTTGTAATTTAAATACATTTCATAGCCTACATTGTAAATATCACTTTTGATATAACTTTCAGTTTCTTTGTATGTAGCTATAATGTATTCATGCTTCTCTGAAAATTTATGTATAATTACTTCTAAACCTTCCAATCGCGTTAACACATATGATTCTGTAATTCTTTCCTTTGGGGACTTCTTAAAATTACTCAATCCCCTTTCTATCTGGTTGTTTAAGTGTTCCATTACTTTAATACAGCCTTCCATGGTTAATGTATTCAATTCTAAACTTCAACTAATTTTGAAATTTTTATTGTAATAATAATTGCTTGTCACCGCTATAAAATCCAGCATAGATTCCTCGTCTCGTCACTTTTAACCGAATTATTCTAAGTCCAAGAATCTACACTTTAAAATATTCTGTCTTTATCACAAGTTTGGAATTTTTCTGTCTTTATCACAACACTATGAGTTATCAAAATGTACTTACAGTTTTTCTTGCACATGTACCACTTACGTCACCGCACTTCACTCCGCTATTAGCCGGCAGATGGCGCTGCTAGCACCCGTACTTCAGCAATTTGTTTCACCACTACTAGCGCCGCTTCACTCACACCAGTGTTTATTTAGTTAAAACTGCCAAGTGCTTAAGAACTTTTCTTCAAAAATCGATCCGGCTCGAAGGACCCTTAGCTAAAGGTATACAGAGCCTGGGTAGCTTGAATCAAAGTCAGACTCCCGGAACGTAGACATTTTATTTTAATAAATCATTTACATATATGTTCTTACCAAAACAAAACCATAGCGAGTTCTAATATTGAACAACGCCATCTAGTGAACTCATTAGGAACTAAACTAATACAAAATGTTAGGCCAGATTAGACAATTATAATAAACAAATTAACATTATTTAAAAAAAAATATTTTGACATTATTGACATTGATGACATTAATTTATATTATTATTTTATATTTTATTAATTTATCAAATTGAATTACTATATTATTTCGTTTATTTATAACTATTATTTTTTAAATCTATTTATTTATTGAATTAATGTCATTATGTTTTATTCAAATTTAATTTACAATTATTTTGACATTAACTTGCAACTCCCTACCTGGGTTCATGTACAATGAGGGATTTTCCGTGACACCAATTAAAAAAAGAAATAGTTCCAGATGACTTCATAGATGGTGCTTAGTAAAAGGCGAGAGAAAAAGTTCCATACAAAAAGCAAAAAAATCACGGGATTTGATTAAAAAAAAATAAAACTTAGTTTAAAAAAAACAACTAAAAAGTATCTATATTGTGATTTGTGCAACTGTCAAACTGTTGTGATTTTTTTTCTGCCTCTGGTTTACAAGAAAAAGCGCACCATATAGGTTCAGCCATTATTACGACTCGGCTTTCATAAAACGCTATCTGTTGAGACTTTTTTATACTGATTTTTTTTTCTTAATTAGCTGTCAGAAAAATCGCTCATTAAACCTATAAAAACATTATACATCAACCAATGTAAACCTGTACGTATAAGCGAGAATAAATGAATTATGAATTATTATGAATCTAACATTTCAGAACGGACGTGTTGAAACTGACGTGTGCGGCCAGCTTAATGCTATTATCATTATAGAGCTTTTTCTAAACATGTGTTTGAAACTTACGTCCGTTTTAAGATTTTTTGTAGTCTGTTGAAGTGGCCCACTATTGTATAAAGCTATTTTTAGGTATACAAAAACGCGTACATTATTTCGTTTGTAATTATGTTTGCAAAACCGTCCCAAAATAACGGAACTATGTAAATGGTTGTAATTAACCGTCCCGGTGGAATTGAACCGGGTCATTTTGATCGGCGTAGCGGGACTTCGCCATTGGGCCGTTTGTATCTGAATGGAATGTATTGTCGTCTGTTTGTTGAAATATTTTGTATATAGTACTAAATATTTGGTCATAAGGCCTGATTTATATTTTTGAAGTATCTAGAGAAGCGTAGTCTAACGGTACGGTCTGAAAATATAACGCCTTTATTTTGTGTAAAGAAATATTGAAGCGGTTAAATACCTTGTAAATTTTACATACTATCCACAGACAGAAATCGGTATAAATATGAAAAATGCTAGTGAGTTGGTTGAAAGCATTAAATACTTAAATTTTAAAAAAGTATGGCTTACTAACAATTACAAAAATTTGGCCTGCAAAATCGATTCGCACAACTTTAAAAATTTGGATTCATCCATCACTACAGACATTATGTTCCAAATTAAAAAGTTAAAACACTAGGTACCCACTTCGATTGTTTTCAAATAGCAACTTTTAAATCTTTTAGTGTGTATGTTTCAATGCCAAAATGGGTTGTCAATGTCAGGGCGCTGTCATAGGCATGGAAGTAATAAGTAGTACTTACTACTTCCATGGTCATAGGATAGAAGGAAAATAAACGCCAGCCAGAAAAAACCATAGATATGTCTATGGATTCTTAGCAATCCATGCATGGCGCGGGCAGCGCAGGACCGGTCGTTGTGGAAATCCCTGGGGGAGGCCTTTGTCCAGCAGTGGACGTCTTTCGGCTGAGAGAAGATGTCTATGGAAATAACTCCTAAATATGGAAACCGTGGTCTCACTGTGTCTTTTCCTTCGAGCAACAAGTACTTCCGCGCTTAAGGAGTCCGTGTTGCTCTATGTTCTTTCCCTAAAGTTAGCAATTTTTTTTTTATTTTATTCATTTTTTTAATGATTTTTTATTCTATGTCTATCGTTCTTTCCCTATATTTATTATCTATCATCTATAACTTCAGAAAAGTAGTACCATATTTAAAAGTAAGAATACTGGCCAGTATCAAAAGGTTTTTAAAACGGCACATAAGGCCGGGACACACGTAGCCAACTTGCAGCCGAAGTATGGCAATAAAACTGACTTGTCTCGAATATTGCCCCATTACGTCCGCCGGCTTAATTTATGCCTTAGCTAAGTCATAAGGTAGGACAAGGCAGCGTGACGGATATAGATTTTTGGTAGAAACGCCCCTATTTAAGCTGGAGTTTCAAGTTGAGTCAAAGTCAAGTCAATTATTTTTATTTAAATAGGCTTAAAAATAGCACTTTCAAATCGTCATATTCTTGTTTTATAATTAGTTGACGTCATAAAATTACTTAAAGATAAGGTTACCACCGCCTCAAAGTGCAAGTGCAGAAGAGGCGGCGCAACAAACTCTACTGCTGCATTTTCTCCAAATACAAGGCTAATGGTATGCAGTTATAAAAATTAGGTGTAATATTTGTTTTTTTCTTTTTTTAATTAACTTGTAACATAAGTGTAACATAGACAACAGATGTTATGTAACATTTTATAACTTAGCAGTTATAAAATGTTATATAACATCTGTTGTGTATTGGAGCACCATTTAAAGCTGGAGTTTCAAGTTGAGTCGAATACAAGAAAGTATGATATTTATACTGATGTCATAGTCTTTCTTAACCTTTCGCACTTTTAAAGCTATAATACTAAAGGCTGTAATATTAACTATTGGGCATAGTGGGCATAGGACAGAACCATATAACAGTGAATGAATGAATGAATGACTGAATGAAAATAGCTTTATTTAAATAGGCTTAAAAATAGCACTATTAAATCGTCATATACTTAGTTGACGTCAGAAAATTACTTAAAGCTAAGGTTACTACCGCGTCCAAAGCGCAAGTGGAGAGTCTATACCAAAAATTATTTCTTAAGCGACTTGAAAGACGTGAAGTTAAACGAGAAAAAGTGCCTTCTTTAAAGGCCAAGTTTCAATAAAATATTTTGACATTGAAGCAACTAAAAATATTTATTATCGACAGTAAATTCAAATTCTAATTAATTAAATAAGTACCGCAAACAAAACAAGGTGACCGTTGTAAAACCAATTGAATAATTAATGACCAATCTAATAAATGAATCATAGAATTCGTCAACAATTCTAAAATCAATACCTACTCACAAAATATGACGAATTTATATAGGTATTGGTATTGGTATTATTTACATTAGTATTATTTATCATATGGATGGATCCAGTGAATTGAACTCACAAAGAGAATTTACAGTTTGTATCAATTTTCAATGAGTTTTGAATTAAGTAAGTACATTTTGTGTATTATTATAATAATTATTTTAATAAGGGCAGAGAACAGAATATCAATGGGGCCAATGACAGGGCGGTTGCTGTGGTCACTGATCGTGAAACTTTCGAAGAAGAATGAATATGATGCTTTGGATAAAGATTCTGTAGAATTATACTTTAAGGATTAAACATTTTTTACATGTTCTCCGATTAGAACTTGCTTCCGGTAAAGGAAAACATCGTGAGGAAACCTGCACTCTGGTTGATGATTATGCTAGTGTGAGAAGTGGAGAAGGCAATGGCAAACCACTCCATTAAATTTGCCAAGAGAGTCGTTGTGTGTGTTTCATTCCATATAATGACCACGACCCTCAGTCATGAGGAAATACGACTCAAGAGAGAGAGGGTACTTTTCATCCCGGGAAATACCACTGTTCCCGTGGGAAATTCGGACGAAGCCGCGGGCAAAAGCTAGTAAGTCATAAATGTTAATTTAATTTATTGAACTTAGTACCTACGTCTTTAGTTTGTACAGATACATTATCACGTCTTCATCTCTTACGGGGTAGACATAGCCAGAAGTCGCGAAACTCGAAGACAAGGCGATGACCCTCAGTCATGAGGAATACGACCAAAGAGATCTTTAACTGATTGAACTGAAATTTAGTATACACGTTTAGTTTGGATGACAATGCATATCGGTTGCCAACGAAGGAACACCTCATAAGTTAACAGCACTGACATCAAATTTTTATTATGCATTTAATAAGATCTCCCTGGTGACAATAAAAGCTTTTAGCAAAAATTAAATTTTTGTACGAAACTTATTATTTAAAAAAATATGCTTACCACATCTAGCACCATAAAGCAAGGACGAAAGACTTGCCAACGAGAAGGGAAACTTGACGATTTATTATCTTGGTGCTTTCTAAAAGTTTTATCTTAAACGTTACGCGTGTACTGGGTGCCGGGATTATATTAATTAGTTAATCTTCTTGTAAAGGGAAATTGGCGTTAGAACTCATGTGAGAGTTAAGAGTTCAAAGATTAATGCCAGCTTTCTGTTAAGTTTTATCAACATCTATTTCTTGTTATTGTGATGTTTGGGTGTCTATTAAAATACATATTTTTGTCACATCGATTTATCATGTCCCAGAAAACTATTCCATGATTTTTAATATATTTTTTTCTTAAAACATCGCAAAACTTATTATCGCAGTTTCATAATATCGAACAACATTTCCTAAAAAAAAGTTATAAAATTGCCACTATTACAAACTAACGTTTCACACATGTATTAAGATATCGACATAAACATTCAAAATAACATATTTCAATATGTAACGATGCGCATCATAACTTTTAATCGCAGTAACGTTTCATCGAACGCTGCATTTGCTTGTTGACGATAAAATCTGTTGCAACTCGTTCCGTTGGCCCTTCAATTCATTCGGGTACTCAACCTCGCTCCGCTCGAGAGGTCGGCGGCTCGCTTCGCTCGCCACCTCCCCCCTCGCTTCGCTTCGGCCTCGTGCCCTCATTTTCTCAGGACCTCCGCGCGAAGGAATAACACTCTAGTATATGACAAAGTTGAGCCACGTGGAGTCGAGGTGCTCTGAGTCGGATTTGTGATCCATTTATAATTAGTGGATTAGCTATAAATTTATTGTTGATCATTACAATACTACCAGATTAAATAATGTAATATTTGATGTTTCAGATATATTACAAACTGAAACTTCCATGGAAATAAAATTATGGGTAACAAAACTTTGATGTTTCATTATTTCGATCGAATCGAAATACATAAAATATGAAAAGAAATAACGATACACTGTGTTTGTACGTAATTAATAATCGTGCAAATGAAACTTCGATGTAAACAGATTTAAGGATTTGTTACATATTGTATTAAAATATCTGCGAATGGTTTTATGGGACATGAAAATCGTTGAAGTAAATTGCGATAAAGTGATGGGTTCCCGTGATGTTTAGTGTCATTCCACTGAACATCACCAGACTACGTTTTTAAGTGGAAACAAGATATAAAGTACTATATCTCTTATTCCAGATTTTATCCTACTCGTATACCAAATTTCATCAAAATACGTCTAGAAGTTGTCATCAAACATTCAAACAAACTTCAATTTTCACAAATTTTATAATATCAGTAGGAAGTAGGTTATATCGACAAAGTAAGCGTTTGGATTTTGGATTTGGTGATCCCAGTAAGGAGGTAAACATAAATCTAACCATCTAGCCAAAAAAATCATTTGATCATGATTTAACTAGTAGTGCATTAGATACATTAAAAAAATGTTTTTTCTTTCTTTATT
Source organism: Ephestia elutella (assembly GCA_018467065.1). Classification (NCBI taxonomy): domain Eukaryota; kingdom Metazoa; phylum Arthropoda; class Insecta; order Lepidoptera; family Pyralidae; genus Ephestia; species Ephestia elutella. The sequence continues at coordinate 4,435,976 of CM031584.1, forward strand.
ACTTACATTTTTTTTTATCCTTAATGATTTTTTTATTTTTATTAAATTGGGTTTGACATAAAGTAAATCATCGGGGAATAACAAGAAATCAAGTTTTACAGTTTAACAAATTTACACATGGCATGTCCCAAAGAGCATGTGCTTACGTGAAATTGTAAACTTAATTTGCAAGTTTATTTGTGATTGTTAGCGGATTTACATACCTTGGAGTTGTCACGTCGCAATCAGGGAAGTCTGATCTGTCACGATGAACTTTGTGACCCTCAGGGCACGTAGTAGGTTGATACGTGGAGGCACATCTATCTGAATCTCTTTTCAGTTATTCATTAATTTATTCATTCATTCAATCTAACGTCATCATCATCATCCACAGCTTTCCGTGACCAACTGCTTGATATAGGCCTCCTTCCGTCTACGCCAACCTTCTCGGTCCTGGGCCATCCTACTCCAGTTGTTGCCAGCAATATTCTGAAATCTGACGTATGATGAATGATTGGTGAATACTGATACTGGATTCCGCTCGCGTAAATTATACATCAGAATCTTCTTCATGACCAACCATTGTTGAAAACCGCGTGAAATTCCGTTCAGTAGTTTTTGACTTTACTTTGAACGTAGTGTTGGAAGGCCTCCCACTCGGTGGACCGACGACCTGGTTAAGGTCGCGGGTTGCGCATGGATGCGGGCAGCGCAGGACCGGTCGTTGTGGAAATCCTTGGGGGAGGCCTTTGTCCAGCTGTGGACGTCTTTCGGCTGAGAGAGAGAGAGAGTTTTTGACTTTAACACGGACAGACAAACGTTTCGGGGTTTACATAGTAGATTTCCGAATCTGATGTACTTGTACCTGATGTACTTGAACCTTCTTCATGACCAACTATTGTTGTAAAACGCATGAAAATGTATTTATACGGGTATTGTGTTTATCGCAAAAAGACATAATTTTTGAGTTTTCACGAACAAAGACGCGGCGGGGATCTTAAGTGATGTTTTAATTGTTGATTTGAATATACTATTAAAATTACCAGTCTTTTTTTAAACATTATTTATTTTCATTTCTTATTTATTTTGTGTGTATAATGACTAACAATTGTGTCAAACTGTCTACACTATTCATTCAAACAGGACAAAGACAGATGAAAATGTAGCTTTTAGTGAATGCTAAATTGTTCAAACGATAGTCTCGAAATTAACCTACTCTGTACCAAAACATGCCTTCGAATTGTACGAATAAATTGATGATTTATTTATAATGATGATAACGGGTTATTCTTACCTAATATAAGTGATGGATGGTATTATTACATTGGCGCTTCTTAATAACACTTTATTGGTTCAATCAAAATATATACTGCCTTTTTATTTGAAAAGTCAAATGTAAAAATGGCGGCCATATACCTGAAGATTTTCATAGAAGCAACAAAACTTAAATTTTATTTTCGCCATATATTTATTAAATATTAGTTACATGTTAAGAATCTAACTTCTTACTTCTTATTATTGTTATTCAATCACGCCCGCTTAGCCGATTTTTAAGAAATTTAGTATATGGCTAGAGATAATTTTTTTATAAAACATTTTTTTATATTTTAATAGGATAATATCTACAGAGAGTACATAAAATGAATGTCTGATATAGCCGTAGATATTGCAGCAGTCGACCGTTTACATAAGAGACCTCCAGAAAACTTGACTATTTCTGTGTCTAAATAAATACGGATAAAGTTTCTCCCCTTGCTAAAGTAAATTTAAAGATAACGACGTCCTTTGATGCTGTTACGAGTGAAGCCTCGTTATACTCTATGGTGTCACGGAGAATCACGGAGTTACGATAGTTTTCCGTTATTTGATATCCTTTATGCGATTCTCGCTTTGTCTTTGTGGATCGTCATTATTGTGGGGAAATGTCTTAGGATTTTCTTTGAAGCGACAACATGCTAAGAAAACTACGCCAAGTGTAACTCTATACGAAAAAGTGTTAAAATAATGAATGCGTTTTATTGTTTGTCACATTTATAGATAAAAATGAAAAAATATTTAAGAGTAGTTTTTGTTCTCAAGGGTTTGTTCAAGCTGTGGATACTAAGACCAAATACAGAATGAATTCAAAAACATTGGCACCCTTTCTACTGGTGAAAGTACTTATGAATATGAGCAACTTTTTGCATGGGACCGACTTAATCCGACCAAAAAAAAATCTGCTGTTTTATACATTTTGGGCGAGTAAGTATTGTAAAACAGTATCGATCAGCAGATTTTTTTTCGGTCGGATTAAGTCAGTCAGGGAACAGTACATTTCCGGGATAAAAAGTAACGTCTATCCTTCTCAGTACTTCTAACTATATGTATGCGAAATTTCAGGAAGATTGGTTCAGTAAATAAAACGTGAAGAGGTAACAAAGAAACAAAAAAATACACAGAAACAAAAATCAAACAAACTCACTTTCGCATTCATAATATTAGTTGGGGTAGTTGAATATTTAAAATGGAGATTCAAAATAAAACTTTTTTTTCAAAAAAATGAACCGACTTCCATCATAAAACTTATAATCATGAAATAACAATAAAGAAAAATGTATTAGCATTCTACCTACTGAATGAGGTGAAGTCGGTGCCAAGTGCAGGAGTAAGGGTGTTATGTAATTGTTTAGCTAGGTATTTTATATATTATACATGATTCTAATATTAACTTAGATTATTTAATATTCAATTTGGCACCGACTTCACCTCATTCAGTAGGTAGAATGCTAATACATTTTTCTTTATTGTTATTTCATGATTATAAGTTTTATGATGGAAGTCGGTTCATTTTTTTTGAAAAAAAAAGTTTTATTTTATCATTTTTAGTTTAATAAAAACTTTTCTTTCACTAGCCGAAAATAAAGAATTAAGAATTCGAAACTTTTTATGTCAGTTTGATTTGAAATGTCAGAACATGTCAAATTGTCTATTATTTTGGCACATAAATAGACCGAGATCCCGTGACGACCAAACCTTCCTTATTTTAAAAATGCTGAATGTTTCTCTGCGTGGTATATACGGGTAAAAAATATTAGCGACTAGGTATGAAGTTTGGATCCTAGTTGCTTATGCAGGTAATATGGATAGTAAGGATGATTTTTATAGGTAAAAAAAGCAACCTTGGGGCCTCCCAAAGTAATATAAAATTAAGCTTTTATAAAACAAATCGCCTCTCGCCGCCGGGCATTCACCGCGAACAGTCGTGTGTCATTCTGTGCAACTTTAAATTAAATTCAAAAATCACTATTGGCTAATTTCTCAAATTTCAATTCTCGCTTCCTCTCGTGGTCTACATATGGACTAGCTCCTTCTACTGGGCGTGTCGCGAGTGAGATAGTAATAATTTACTAATTCGTCTTTGAAAATAAAATTTGGTGCGAAATTTTATTGGTGGCCGGATTTGAACCTGCGACGTTTGAAACCCGCAAGCGAAACGCTACCACTACACCAAGAACCAACTGGGAGCTACGATCGAAATTTGTAGTAAGTTCACTCAACCGCTACGAAGTCTACGTGCGATTACGTCAGTGCGCCTACGCTGCCCCTCTACTTGCTACGCAGAACCCCCGCGCATCCGTAGCACTGCCCGCGTTCGCCCGCCATCGCTGCGTATGCGAGCTACGAGGTTCTACGACGCTCATTTGCTACGACGCGTTATCTGTCTACTTGGGTGATCAAACTAGTTTAATCCTAACTGTGTAAGTTATAACACTCATATTACATATCGTACATATTAAATATCGTAAATATGTCGCTTGATACGACACCTCCTTCAACATCCAAATCTGACACAGATCTATTTAACTTATCGAAAAATGCTTTGCCTGAAAATGTTACCACAAGAAATAAGCGTTTTAGAGCAGAATCATCATCACCGCGAGATGAGTCAGACGAAATGAGAAAGGAAATAAGAGATATGAGAGCAATCATGGAAACAATGCATACAAATCAAATTGCATTGTTTAATAAAATATCTGACGATATGTCTGAGATTAAAAAACAGAATACACAAATCCAACGGACAAACGCTGACATAATCAAACGAATGGATGATATGAGGGAAAATCAAGAGAAATTGACCGATAGGATAGACGTCTTGGAGAAGGAGAAGCAAGCCTTGCTCACCCACATCCATCAGCTACAGACTCAGCTCCGAGATTTGCAACTCAATTCACGTCCATCCGCGGTCGAGCTTCGTAACATTCCCTGTTCTGAAAACGAGACAGCTGAGGATATCTACGCCCATGTAACCAAGGTCGGAGAGGTGGTTGGCGCTAACATTCAACTAGCAGACATCCGCGATGCATATCGCCTCCCCGGCAAACCTGGAAAGCCTAGGATCATTGTGGCCGAGTTCACTACGGTCCGCCAAAAACATAACTACCTAACTGCAGTTAAGAAATTTAATGACTCACGTGTGAAGGACAATAAGCTCAATTCCACACTGATTGACAGACAATTTATATATCAGATTTCATCCCCGGCAGTGGAAGAAAACTGTTTTACCAATGCCGTGAATATGCTAAAAACAATAACTATAAGTTTTGCTGGATAGCGAACAATAAAATATACCTACGCAAAAACGAACACTCTAAAGCCATAAGTGTGGAGTCAGAGACTAGCCTTGGACGTATTCAGGCAGTATGACTAGCCTGCCCTCAAATGGGCAATTCTATGTTTTTTTCCTATTTGATTTCTGAGTTTTTGAGCTGTAATCAGATATTTTTCGCTCTAAGTTCAACTGTAATCAAACAAAATAGTTTAATCTTAGATATAAGAACTTCATGCATTTGCTGCGTCATTTATTACAAGCTACAAACAATTATTATATTAAATTATAAATTTTTAATGGAACATATAACTACTACACAAAACACACATTTTATACACACAACAATTACTTATGGAAGCTTAAATAGATTTTTGTTTTTAACAAACCTTTTATATAAAATAGTACTATGTCGGTCCGGATATAGCCTCTTTAGAGGTGCCTGTTATGGACTTGATAACTTCAGTTTTCTCCCCAAATTTTTTTTTTTTTTTTTTTTTTTTTTTTTTTTTCTCATTTATATTATATTACTTAAATTATGATTTTGGATAATATTCATAATATATCATTGGAACTGGAGCATATAGGTCCTTCACAGGCATTCACATGTCGCCCGGAGAATTGTGTTAACTACATACAGTACGAAAACAAAACATTATCTGTAGTACACATGAACATACGAAGTATTAATCATAACTTTGCAGAATTTGAAACTTTATTAAAAGTTATAGATATTCCAACTGACATAATCATCCTGACAGAGTGTTGGATTTCTAAGGCACCTTATTTACCAAAACTTGACGGCTATAATATTCATCATTCCCTAAAAAACGTTAACCAAAATAGCGGTATAGTTATATATGTCAGAAGCTCTTTTAACTGTAAGGTGTATGAGCCTGATTTAATAAATGAGGCTAACTGTCTAGTCTGTGAAATCAATAGAGAATGTGCTCTAGTTGCTGTTTACCGCTCACCATCATATCTTGATGCCAATACTTTTATGAATAGTCTTGGTGATCTTTTCACAACCTTATCCAACTTTTCTATACTTAGTCTCATGGGTGACATAAACATAGACATAAAACAAGACACTGACGATAGTAAAGCTGATAATTACCTGGATTTAAACGCGCTACACGGACTTCTTCCTACACACACATTTATCACCAGGGGCATTAAGTGTTATGATCATGTAATGCTTAGATCTAAACAACCCTCAACTACTCTAGTCTTGGATACTTTCATAACAGATCACAAACCGACAATTCTTATGACGAGCCTAAAAAACAAGCCCGTAAATATACCCAATACGCGAATCAAAATAGATTATGATGCCATACACAAAAACTTGCTAGATACAGACTTTGGTCAAATTTATTCTGCTCAGGATGTAAACATTGCTGTAAATAACTTAATTTCTATAGTCTCTGATATCATCAAAAATAATTCATATACTGTTAAAGTTTCACGCAGTAAAAAAAACATTAAGCCCTGGATTACACCTGGGCTCCTTCGATGTATCCGACACCGCGACAAATTACATAGAATGCTACAACAGGATACCGACAATGCTGTACTGAAACTTACCTATAAAAGGTACAGAAACTTTCTAAATAAGCTTCTAAAAAACACGAAAAACAATTTTCACAAACAATTATTACTTAATGCAAAAAACAATATCAAATCAACCTGGAGTGCTATTAAAAATATAACAAGCTTAAAATCGTCACATTCTAATGCAAAAGAACTCCTAAAGCTACCTACACAAAAACGAAAATACTTCTGTTAACCGTGTAAACAAATTTTTTGTAAACATTGGTAAAAACTTGGCTCAAAAAATCCATAACCGACAGCCTTCTCAAAATTTATCTATGATGCCTGATCCGGTACGTGACTCCTTTGTTCTCCATGATGTGGAGGAAAGCGAAATAGACCAACTCATAACTAATCTTCGTAAAGACTGCGCGATCGGCTGGGACGGCATCTCTACCCGCATCATACAAACATCCAGGGTGATTTTTGTTCCTTTGCTCACCCGTATATGTAATTTGGCAATAGCTACTGGTGAATTCCCCAAGGCTTTCAAGAAGGCATTAGTTCATCCCATCCACAAGTCTGGTGATAAGGCAGAAGTCACTAACTATAGGCCTATTTCGGTGCTTACTGCTTTATCTAAAATATTGGAAAAAGTTCTTAACAATAGACTTGTGAGGTATTTGGAGTCTAAGAACATTATTTCTAATAATCAGTTTGGGTTTAGGAAGGGAATTAGTACCGAAGATGCAGTCAATTCATTACTCGACACAGTAGTTAAAGGGCTGGATGATAAAAATAGATGTGCCGGCATATTCCTTGATTTCTCTAAAGCATTTGACACGGTGTCTATTCCCTTGCTATTGTCTAAATTAGAAAAATATGGTATACGTGGACTTCCGCTGTCAATTTTCAAAGATTACCTACAAAATCGCACACAATGTGTAAAAATTGGAGATTTTGTTAGTAGTGAAGAAGAGCTAACCTATGGAGTGCCGCAAGGCTCTATTCTTGGTCCTACACTTTTTATCATATATATAAACGATCTCTGTAAACTTGACATCCCTCACTGTGAAATATATACATATGCCGACGACACTGCATTAATCGTCAAAGGTTCAGACTGGTCATCTACCTTTACACATGCTGAAGACGCACTTTCTACAGTCTTGTCCTGGTTGGATTCTAATTTGCTCACTCTAAATATCCAAAAAACTAGTTACATTACATTTGCAATGAACTCATCTACGTTACCCTCAAATGAAGATGCAGCCATCAGAGCTCATACCTGCTGTAGAATTGCTAACGCATGTAACTGTTTACCTTTGGGGAGGGCTAGAGTGATTAGGTATCTAGGCGTACATATAGACGAATTTTTATCATGGGATCCGCATATAAAAATCTTGGTACCAAAAATAAGAAAACTAATTTACGTGTTTAAAAATTTAAACTCCTGTGCTGACCCTAATACTTTAAAAGTAGTGTATTTTGCACTTTGCCAATCCTTACTTTCTTACTGTATAACGGCCTGGGGTGGAGCGGCGAAAACGATTCTACTGCCACTGGAGAGAGCCCAGAGAGCTGTTCTCAAGGTAATGACTAAGAAACCATATCGGTATTCTACTGATCAACTCTATGCCGACACAACAGTTTTGACCGTGAGACAACTCTTTGTCATGGGTACCTTACTACGTAAGCACACCCAACTTTTCTACGATCCTTCTATATATACTCGGAAACGAAGATCTGACCTTGTCTGCTCTGCTCCTCGTCACAGAACAGCCCTAGCTGCCCGAAACTTTCGAGTTTTTAGCTGTAACATATACAATAAGGCCAACAAAATACTAAAAATTTATCCGCTTACAAAGCGAGAGTCAAAAAACAAAATTCAAAAGTGGCTATTAACACTAAACTACTCAGACACCGAAGATCTTATGCCCTGTAATAACCTTATTTAAATTGTAACCATTAATACTAAGTGATAATATTTAAAACGATAATCTTTGATTGGCTCATTTTCTTTGAAACATTAATAATAGCACAAAAATATATACATACACGCATACACACACGCACACACACACATACCTAATACATTATTACACACGCGGCCGAGAGCCGTTCGCAGCAATAGCAGATGCATTTTATTTTGTATATAATTTAGTTTACTTTCATATTTTTATTATACTTGCTACTATTGTGAAAATTCCCAAAAAACAGAATTTTTCTAGTTTGGGAATTACTGTATTCAATTTAATACCACAAACCTACCTAATGTTTCTCTATACACTGTTTCAATCTAGTAAATAAGTCAAGCCACCTACTCACAGTCGTGTCTGCGGCTCCGTCACAAGGCTACCTACCATTCGAGATACAGGTTTATTCCTAGTTCGATGGTGGGTTGCTGAGTGCCGCCGAGCCAATGCATTGCTGGTCTGGCTTCAATACTAAAATGTAATACCTACTTATGAAAACTTTGTTTTGAAACATGTCAATAAATTTATTTTTATTTTTTTATTTTATTTTATAAATATAACTATAATTTAGTAAGGTTACAATATCTAGCAGGGGTTTATATCTGCACCAATTGCTTGGTAATGGATGGCGTGATTTCTAATATTATTAGGAAAATAAAATCTTTAAAAAACTTTACTTTGAGGAAATTGAGTTACCACTTTAAATGTTATTGCTACAAGTAATCTGCCTAAGTAATCATGCACCAACTTTTATAGTCGCTAATCGCTATTTCTATGTTGGGGACATACACAGAAAATCTTGAGTTTTAACAAAATAAGGAAGGGCAAGCTATCGCGGGCTTTTGCTCTATAATGCAATGTTGGTATTTTTATATTTTGTTAGGTATCTTTAAAATTACCGAACAGATTCTGACGTGGTTAAAATGGGACCAACTTGGGAATACACCATTACGAATAAAAAAACAATTTTGGAAATCAGTCCACAATTGGCTGAGAAATCGGCGAACATACATAAAAAAAAAACATACATACATCGAAACATATAACCTCCTCCTTTTTTGGGAAGTCGGTTGAAAAAAATACACGATTAACTTCTCTTAGCACGAATAAACTTGCCTTGCTTCTGTACGATTTAGGCCTATCTACCTACAACGGCGGATCCAGGATTTTTTTCTGGGCACAAGTAACGTGGCGGATTATGCAATTTTTGGTGGGGGGGCTGGTGCAACAAATGCCAGGACCAGATTTGCAAAAAATCAAGAAATAGACCAGATGGGCAGAAAATAATCTGTTATTTCTTTATTTGATATGCACTGTTATGGAATTTTCCCTCCACAGTAGGTACCTACACAAAAAGCAGTCTTGGGGGGGGCATGTGCCCCCGTGCCTAAATCCGCTACTGTCTACCTACATTACACGCCCGATAATATAGTATCGGGCGTGTAATCTAGGTTATAAATTATTATAAAATATATGAATGACGGTTGATCACTTGAAAATATCTGATATGATATCGGCTTTATTTACCACATATTAACACAATCTTATCTAGGTATGTGATTTGACATTTAAGCCTATTAGTAAGGAGATGTAACAAAATTTACGATTATCTATATACATATAATAAAACAGTAAAAATATTTTGTCTGTACATTTAGTATTTTTGAGCAAAATTTTATCAATCTTACGAGCGTTTTCTGTTGACGTATAAAAATTGAAGATCAGGATCATCTGATGAAGAACTCCAAGAGACCAGCTACACTATTACATATATGGAAATGGCGTCTTAGCAAAAGTTGTTCAACCTGATGAGCATTTTCTACTGACGTATAAATATTGAAGATCTGGAACATCTGTTCCCATTCATCAACATATATTCCCGCGGGGCACGGGATAACGGCTGAAATTTTGAGTACTGGAGTTTAGGTTACTACGAAGCGAAACTCACGCGGGCGAAGCCGCGGGCAACAGCTAGTAATAGATTAGATAGTTTTATGAACTAAATCAGTTTGAAGCGGTGCGATGGTGGCCAAGTGGTAATGACACCTGTCTGAGGTCGGATAGGACCGGGGTTCAAATCCTACCTGAGTCACAGTTTGTAGACGAATCTGACTCACGTATGGTAGTTTTTTCATAGACCACCACCTGCTTCCGGTGAAGGAAAACATCGTGAGGTAACCAGCACACTGGCTGACTGTTAAGTTTACTAGTGTGTATACGACTACTGCCACTAGATGGCGGTAGTCGTAAAAGTGTCAGTCATAAAATCTGATATCAGTGTTATTAATAACACACTCGATAAAAAGAAGAAGAATCAGTCCTGCGATGTATTTTTATCATTTACTAGCTATGCTTCGGGAATTCGCTTGCAAAGGAATATTGGAATTAAAATATTTAAGTGAACGACTTAAAAACCAATTGATATTAAAATCCACGCAACAGTTGTCGTATTAACATTTTCGCTCTTTTGATATATTAGCAGACGTTTATTCAGTCACTAGCTTTCACCCGCGTGCATGTCCCACGGGAACAGGGCTTTTTCCCAGGATGAAAGGTACCCTATGTCCGTCTCCGTACTTTTAACTATGTGTATGCAAAATTTCAGGAAGATTGGTTCAGTAGATAAAGCGTAAGAGGTAACAAACAAACTTACTTTCGCTTTTATAATATTAGTTAGGATTACACAAAATCATCTAAAAGCGCAAATAAAAAAAATCAAAGAGAAAAAATGGAGGTGCTTCCAAAGAAAGCTGTAAATTGTCCCTCGGATGGGCGCCTCAGATAAATCAAGTTGGTTGTAATCTCGCACATCTCGATATAAAATCGATTCTTTTGGCCAGCGATCTGGAAGGAGGGATCAGTTTTGCTTAACGTCTTATTCTGTTGGAAATCTCAGATTTACTGATTTTGTTTTCCTTTTAACTCGATTACACGGTCGAAATGAAGTGTTATGATTTTAGTTGTTTGATATAGTAACGCTGAAATTGTTTTATCAATTATTGGTACATACTGACGTAGTATAGGTATTATTAATAAATTACGCGCGGGCAAAGGTATCTATGTTTTTACTAGATTTATCACTAGTACCTATCAGATTAAAAAAAAATAATTTGCATAAGATAGCCAAATTCATATTCCAAAGGAAAAATACAATTTAGTAGTACTAAAGTCCACAAATGAAGATAAAGAATAGAAATGATAAATAACGAATTAATGATCCTTAGAATGGATGTTTGTTACTTTTTTAACGCAAACTACTGGACAGATTTCGATAACATTTCGTGTACGTATAGACTGAGGCCTGAAATAAAACATAGGGTACTTTTTACATCGAAATTCCCACGGGGGTAGAGTTTCGGGGTGTAGTTAGTACTAACTAATATTATAAATGCAAAAGTGAGTTCGTTTGTTTATTTATTTGTTTGTTACCTCTTCAAGCTTTATCTACTAAACCAATCAATCTGAAATTTTGCATACACATAGTTAGAAGTACGGAGAAGGACATACCTCTCATCCCGGAAAAAGCACTGTTCCCGTGGGAAATTCACGCGGGCAAAGCTGCGGGCAAAAGTCAGTAATATATAAATAAAAAAGTATTACTCGTACCGTGAGGAGAATTTGATACAGTGATCAATGCATTCACTTCACATATCAAATAGCGCTCTTGCTGCAAATAAAGTAGCATGCTATCGTTTTTGACAGGCGGGGACTTTGAAGTATTCTGACGTTAAGTTTGTCCATATTTTCCAGACTTCCCTTGCACGATAGGCTTAGTTGCAATAAAGTAGTGTAGTTTGTTAGAAATATAGGACTAAACAGCTCTCAAAGTATAATTTTCTATTTATTGTTTGAAAATATATTTAAAAATCTATTCTATAACATCTATTGGCGTGGCTTGGTGGTAAAATCAACTCGAATGCCGTGACGAAAAATGGCATGATGCGTCGTGCCTCGATGCTCATTTGTTTTACATACGGGCGTTTCGTGACGGCTAACTTTTTTAAAATTACCTCTATAGTAATTATCTCAATTCCTAAGTATGTAGCCTCAACTTGGGTTGAGGTTGGTTGAACACCTTTTTTTATTACATGAGGCGGCAAACAACTGGGTCACCTAATGGTAAGCGATCACCCCTTCCCATGGACAACTCAAATACATTTTTAATTTCACACTTTCACATTACATCTCCCGGAATTTCCCAGAATATAAAGCAGAACTAATTACAAGTTTTCTGGCAATTAAGATAATGCAAACTCCACAATATTATTGCGGCGAGGTAATCCCTAACATTATGGGGTAGCAGGGTAGTTAGTCTCTTTAATAGTGCTATGTGTCTGCCACCTGAGTACTGAGGCTTTTTATTACAACAACAAATATTCCAAGATGTGGGAGTGAAGTGGGAAAGTTACTCGGAATTAAGTGTAATGTGGGTTAATTTAACTACTTTATGTTGTACAAACAAATGCTGTTAATTTTACTTAAAGCTACTACTGAAGAAAGTTGTTTTTTGGCGGCGTACTTTTCTTACTGGTCGTTGCAAAAAGCTACAAAAAAAATTAATTTTTTTTAATTAGGTAATTTGATACACGATATTATAGTGGTCCATTTAAAGTTTCCTGCAAAATAAAAATAATAATAAAAAAATAATTAGAATGAATTAACAAATTACTTATACATCCTCAGATACAAAATAAAACACGATCACACAACTTTTTAGAAGTAAATAACACATCAACGGTAATTATGAAAATAAATATATAAAATTCTGAAAGTCGATTCTTTATTGATTGAAACTGATTTCTGTTCCGATTCCATATGATTTCCATTATAGAAAGTTGAAGTTGCTCGACGGCGGTCTATGAATATTCACCGAGTTAGTTAGCCATTAAAATTAGTACAAATGAATTCAGACCAAAGTGGCTGGCTCTCAAAATAATTTTGTGTAATGAACAGACGGTGGAAAGCCACGGTTATTTTCATTTGTAGCATCGGAAAGCTTGAGTTGATGAAGTTTGACTGTGGTTATATTTGTTTATTGCATTTTAAATAGTTCAGCCATTATCAGCTATTTGAATAACCCCACCAATGGGGCATTCGCTATGGTCGGTTTTAGCTACTGAAAATACAGCTGGGACCTCTGAAGGACGGATAAGGCCGAAATTATAAAAAAATTATCAACCCACTTCCGTGACCGACCATTGCGAAAGTTACAGTCGATGAAATAATCCACGACCGATACCTTGAATTTATATTTAAGTGCCAACCAAAGTCTATGACCTCCGTGGTGCAGTGGTAAAGACCTTGCCTTTGAACCAGGGGGTCCCGGGTTCGATCCCCAGTCAGGTCAAGATGGAAAATGATCTTTTTCAGATTGACTTGGGTCTTGGATCTATACATATATTTGTTATAAAATATAGTATCTTTGAGTTAGTAGGTATCCCATAAAACAAGTCTTGAACTTACTTTGGGGCTAACTGAATCTGTGTGTATGTACTTGTTAATAAATAAATAAATATATACGGATATATTTATTTATTTATTAACGAAAGTTCAACGCTCGGGTCTTTCATCTGGTAATTAGTATTTAATTATGATCATAATTACGGCGATATATTTGAAGTCAAATTTACATTACCAAGTAATTTCAACTACCTTTGAAGTTCATTGAACGTAGATTCTTTGTACCCATATAAGTATGTATTTGTATTAGATAAGCAGGATTTTTCAAAACATGACCGTTTTTCTAGATATTTCGATATATTTTCTCTTTTTTAACATTTTATCAAATTCATAATGCTAATGCATGCACTCAAACTTCCATTCAGTATTCATATTGCTTGAAATGTAATGTTATAAGCGAAAATTTAGTATACTTGTTTGCGTAGAACAACTCAATTATATTACAGTCAAGATTCCGAGCTTAGTAGTGTTTGCACGGCTGTTGAGAGTTCCAATTTTGAATAAAGCCATTTAAGGCTAGGGTCATATTTACTCCCTAGGGACGTATTTACTCCCAAAACTATTTATACTAAAATTAGCCAAAGTTTGGCTTCTAAATATTTTTTGAGATTAACCATCTCTCTCTCTCTCAGGCAAAAGACGTCCACTGCTGGACAAAGGCCTCCCCAAGGATTTCCACAAGACTGCCCGCATCCATGCGCAACCCGCGACCTTCACCAGGTCGTCGGTCCACCGAGTGGGAGGCCTGCCTACACTACGTTTTCCGGTTCGTGGTCGCCACTCGAGAACTTTTCTGCCCCAACGGCTGTCTGTTCTACGAGCTATGTGCCCCGCCCACTGCCACTTAAGTTTGGCGATTCTGCGGGCTATGTCGGTTACTTAAGTTCTCCTACGGATCTCCTCATTTCTGATGAGATTAACCATAGACGTAGGAAAAAAAATCAATAAAATTAAAAAAAAATTGCTCTATGAGATTAACATATGTTTGCTTAAGTATATTACTCGTACACCACGGGCTTTACTAGGGATAGTTAGGATATAATTTCAATTAAAGGGAAGTTAAAGAGAAAACGGGGTCCAAGGAGGTCTAGAAAAAGCTACGACAGACAACTTACAAAAGGCAGATGTCATATCATACGTATCAAGAACTAAAATTCAAAGCCATAAATGGAAAAACATTGCGATTAGATACACTTATTTATTAAGAGATAGGTATTCTTCTTCCTATTGTTTTCTCACTTAAAAACAATACCAAGAGAGTCCAACTTACTAATATTATAAAAGCGAAAGATGAAAGCAATTGAATAATGAACATTCACATACATAATGATTGTTACTCAATCATACAAAATCTACTAAAGATTTTTACGAAATTTGGTACACGGGTAGAAAAAACCTAGAAATGCACAAAGTCAACTTTCTATCTTGAAATTTCCACGTAATCGGCTACCCGGGGCAAAGTTAGTCCCTGTATAAATAAGAGGAAAGACGTAAATGCTTTTTGTAAGATCATACAGTCCAATAGTAAATAGTGACTTTCACGTCATGGGCTTGACTGCAATAAATCTAAAGGGCTTAGGCTTACTGTGTCCCCTTCCCCTCCTTGGCATAGGATTATCCCCAATTACTTTCTTCCACACGTCTCCACCTACCCTTAAACCGCATACGGACTAACTTTTAACTGTGACTTTGTTCGTGTTGATAACAAATGTTCACAAATACTCTCATATAGAACTCGGATGGTTTAGGCCCTTTTGCTTTTAGGCCCGCTAATAACTAAACCGTCTTTACTCAATATGGTGAAAAAATTAAATATAGTGGTGGTGGTGTATAGTGGTGGTGTAATTAGATATGGTGAACAAAATAAATATGGTGGTGGTGGCTCCGTTGAAAGAGCAAGGTCGTATAAAGACCTGGTCGCGGATTCAAGTCCTGCTCGCATGGAATTTTTTCACCATATCTAATTTCCATATGAGAGTACTTGAGTACTTATCGCATCTGAGATGCATAACAATTCAAAAATAACAAATGTTCACCTTATGTGCTGCTTAAAACATAATATAGATTGAGTATATTCAAAACTTCATCGACATCCATCAATCAATCAATCAATTTAAGAACTTCATTCTTGTCGGTGGAGTAATTTCCATGTATGTCTTCTGTCATCGATTTGACCTCTCTGTACGACACGACCTCTACCTTCTCTTTAATTTCGTCTATAAATGCCCTTCTTGGCTTTCCTTTCCCTCTTCTCGCTTCAACTTTTCCTTCAATCAGGTATTTCATAAAGTTGTCGTGTCGTATAAGGTGGCCAAACATCTTTCCTCTTCTTGTCTCTATTGCTCTGATTAATGTTCTTCTCTCATTGATCATATCCATAGTATGATAGTATTTCGATCTTACGCTATGTTATAGAGAGAGTTTATAACAGTAGTATCGACATGGTCTTGGAAAGTGTTGACCCTTAAGCCGCCAATAGATTTGAAGCGTTTAATGTACCCCACCTTGCTTTTAACCTACATGTAATGAGCATTCTAACGAGCATTCGAGCAAGTTTTTTAGCTAGCACACTATAGTAAGCATTCTAGCGAAATGACAGTTATTTTGCTTTAGCTTTTTGTCGAGCCCAATAATTTTGGCAGCACAGGCGATCGTCAAATCTAACAACTCCGACTAAAATATATTTTTACGAATTAAATGATCGTGAAAATTTCTTACTACGCAATTACAAAACGGCGAACTCTCGATGTTATTATAGTTATCGGTTTTATTTATATTAATGTATTTAAATGTTTTCATCAGCCGACTTAAAGAAAAGAGGATTTTCTATATTCGACCATATAAAATCCTCTTTAGACTATTTTAGACTATTGAATTTCGTGACTAAATAATAGTATACAGTACAATACAATATTGACTTAACTAAAAATAAACAAAACACCTCGTAAGTATATTAGTCGCGTTGCTAAATAGTACGTATTTAATAAACGAAGCATTGTCTGTACTCTGGTTTAAAATATTTATTAGCTTATTTAATTTATCTCAGTATCAACACAGTTTGAATCATAGCAATTTGTGACTAAAACCTTTCTTTTAATTCAGGTTTAGGTACATTTCTATGATAAGTTAAGTTTGTTTTTGAAACTAGTTGGTCTTTTAGTTAGAACTTTAATGTAAGATGCTTTGCGTGTGCGGAACTCTCGGTGCACGAGCTTGATTTGCACTTGGCCGGTTTTTGTCTAAATGTCAGTAGGAACTGAAAAAGCTGACTGAAAATGCTAGTTCGGTTTAGTTTTTTTTATAACATAGGGCGGCAAACGAGCAAGATGGTCACCTGATGGTAAGTAATCACAGCTGCCTATGGACAACAACAACACCAGGGGATTAGGTATGTCTGAATACTATTTAGGGTATAGAATAGAAGTTATAAGTGTCTCACAGCAAAAAAAAAACGTTTTTTTAATAACTAGAGGATACTCCAAGATTAAAAAGGACCAAGGTATTACAAAGTTTACCTAATGGGCATTATAAGTCAACTGAAAAAGGATCAAGGTATAAAACATCTCTCACCTTTGCGCGGTGTCCAAGTTTCTCAGTTATTTGAATTGTAAAACGGTGCCAATTTAAATTTGAAACGAGGTAGGTACATTTGTGGGGCAGCTTTGGGCTTTAAAAGTTGGGCAATGAAAGTTTGAATTCGATTGTTGGACTACATCAAGCGGTAGAGTTATTTAGACTTTTTGTTCAGGAAATTTCTAAAGATTAGGTGAAATAGACAACGATATATATAGAAGAATCGTCCACTAGCAATTATTCATCTTATCGAGCGAATTTTAGCTACCGAAGTGGTATTGCTTGTGTATATAACTTGTTACAGTTGTCGACTTCTGTAGCAAAGTTTCATAACTGTATATAAAAATGCCAAGCGTGGCGATTACGGCAAAACCCCCACGGATAAAATCCTTGGGGAGGCCTTTGTCCAGCAGTGGACGTCTTTAGGCTGAGAGAGAGAGAGATAAAAAAAAATGAGTTTTTATTCACTTTTTCATAGTAATCATATATGTAGATAAAATTAAAATTTGATCTATTTTTGTTACTGGCTAAAGTTTATCTATCTTCTTCTTATTATTATTCTATATATAAAACTCAAAGGTGACTGACTGATTTACTGACTGACTGACATAGTGATCTATCAACGCACAGCCCAAACCACTGGACGGATCGGGCTGCAATTTGGCATGCAGGTAGATGTTATGACGTAGGCATCCGCTAAGGAAGCCGCGGGCGTCAGCTAGTTATTTAATAACCAGTTAATTTCCGTTTTCGTAGTAATTATCAAAAATAGTTACAAAAACGGCAGAAGGGGGTAATAAAAAGGGATAAAATTTTCTATTTTTAACTAGGTGACGTTTTATTCTCGGAGGCAAATCCATGAATGATTTGGTCACTAGGAATTACGAATGGGCACAGGGTGTGAATTTCAGGAATAGGAAAAAATATACGGAGAAATAAAAGTGGCTGTTGAGAACAACATAAAAACATCGTCCTACCAGGACCTTTAAAATTAAAACTAAACAAACTTGTTGTCTTTGACGTGTGTTGCTGTCTCGCTCGTTCAATCCAATGCTTTCTTCTTCCGCTTGCCTCCGTGCGTTACACACGTGTATTCGTAATATTCTAATTTATATATTCACAAAGTCGTGTACCGAATGTGATAAAGTGCTAATAAACCAGTGTTGCTGCTAATCATCATCTTTTACTGTGTGCAAACACCACTGCCATCCGAAACTCGACCTCAACAGGGTTCCACAGTCCACTCCAAAAAAATCAATTATGGGCCATTGGGCATTGTGCCACCTAGAGGCCTTACAAAAAATTGGGCAAGTAATGGCTGAACACGATACGAACGGTAGTATTACACTATTGCATAAAACTACTAAAACACTGTTAGTTTTCAGACGCTAACTACATCGATAGCCATTTAGCTAGCACGTTCGATAAAAATGTCTGAAATATACATAAAAATATACGGTAACAGTAGACTGTTAGTAGTAGACTGTTATGTAGTACAGAATCAAGTTTCGTTAAAATTACATATTAAAATTACAGAAATATTTTTTTTCAAAACAAGCATTTTCATATCTTACAAAGCCATTGCTAAGCCATTACAAAGTTTTCGTTTAATTAGTTCATAGCTTATTAAACGAAAACTCTTAAATTAGTTATATGTTTATTTTTGTAGTTTTCATATTAGATTTAGATTTTTTTGTTAATTTAGTTTTAATTGTACAAATTTACCCTATAAAATAAGTTCTGTGGGCAATAAATATACTACTTATACTCGGTATAGAAGATTCAGAGCAAATAGTTAGAGTTGAGATAAACTTATTAAATATGACTGTTGCGGCCTGTGAACTTTGCCTATTAGTCGGGGCTGTGAATTTTCAGTTGTATGGAGGTGGTCACATTAAATCCTACGATGGTGATTTTTATAAACTACATAGATTATGATATTACAACTGCAAATTTAAGTGTAAAAAAAATCACCACCGCCGTTTTTTTTTAAACGCTATTATAAGACTCATATTGTTATAACCCTCAAACAAAAAATCCTACCAGGGTGATTTTTTGTTACATGTTTCCTTACGAATAATAAAAGCTTGATTTAAAAAATCACCAATAAATAACAATCCGAAATTGATTTTTTAATGAGTTGTAATTTTTATACTTTAAAAACATCCTGTACAAAAACAAAAAATCCAGCAATGGTGACTTTTATATATTACTAGCTTTTGCCCGCGGCTTCGCCCGCGTGAATTTCCCACGGGAACAGTGCTTTTTCCCGGGATAAAAAGTAGCCTATGTGCTATTCCAGGTACCATCTACCTCTGTACCAAATTTCATCGAAATCCGTCCAGTAGATTTTGCGTGATTGAGTAACAAACATCCTCACAAACTCACAAACTCACAAACTCACAAACTCACAAACTCACAAACTCACATCCAAACTTTCGCATTTATAATATTAGTATGGAAGTATGGATTCGTATACGATTGTAATGAACCATATCCTCAATTTTTATAAGGGTGACTACAACAGTTTTTTTTTATTAACTTTAAATTTTTTTTTTAATTCTACAGTCGAGAAAATTGTATATTCGTACGTAATGTGAATTATTCAATCTTAATTTTAAAAAACGACTCATGTTTATGAACCCGATTTCCTGTAATTAAATAAAAACTATATTGACATTTATAACGTTAAAAATACATTTTATGACTAGAAAGCCTTATTATAAACCGGCCAACTTTTATTTACAGGTAAATGAAGTCTTCTTATTAATAAATTGTGAACAGTAATCTCTATTGTAAACTTTTTTGTTTACGAGCAATTCTGTATAGTTTATTTACCCCTCCCATTTCATATCGGATCATCAAAATTCTTTTTTTTTTATATAAGGATGTCTAAAAACATCAAAAGAATCATGGTTGTAGGAATTTGTCGGTAAAAAAAATTTTAATGCCTATATAATGTTACCACTAATCGTACATTGCGAGTTCATATGGGAGCTATTTATTGGCACAAGATAAAATTAAGCAATGGACGTCGATTGCCATACATTGTCGTACCGTATTGGCACATGAGTAGTTAAATGGGTATTTAGTAATCTGGGGTATTGGTAAGTGAGCGTATTGGTTTTTATACTAGAATTTTTTTTTCATGGTACTGTTGATTTAATGGTAATCCAAAATCAGTTTTTACACTCCTGTACGCAAATTACTGTCATAAATGCAAATATACCTCCGTGACATTCACATACGCTTGCACACACTCTACAAAATTTTGAATATTTCTATAATTAGTACTTATATAGATTAGTCTTAAATTTAATAACTGGGTGAGACCTGGCAACCCGTAACACAGGATCTTCGGAGCCTAGCACGGGCACCAGTCTCAACAACTACGAGATTCCCCAAAATTTGTACTAAATAATTGTACCTAGGTTATTTTGTATTGTGTATTATGGAAAAAATAAATAAACTTTTTATAATTTAGAAAATGAGCCCCGAATAAAATCTACTTTAAACCTGAAGCCAACATATCGCCAAAGAAATGTATATCTCTCTGCGCAAGACTGCTTCAAGCAACACGGAAGTACGCATTGCTCGAAGGCTCTATAAGTATGAGATGAGAATATCTCTGACTTACAGAACTTTGCATATTTTTGGTTATTTTTTCCAACCTTAACCCGTCATTGCGTTTACCTTTTTGAGGTGCGGATCCCTAATAAAAAACACATTTCGCCTCCCCAGTGATCCGTATCTTGTGACCATTGACATATATCGTTACATGCTGGAGTTTAAATAGAAAACAACTTCATTTGATACTGTCATAAGATGCAGATAGGCTGACAAAGGTTTTACTGAGTTATTTCAATAAGTCAAGGTAAACATTGCAATGGAAGTACTCTACATACCTAGTAATGTAAAACATGAACAGGTAAAAGAAAGAACTTTACTTCATTAAATAGTAACAAAATAAATAAAAAATGTAGATATCTTATTTAAGTGGGATAAAATAAGGATTTTTAAGTTAATTCTAGGTCTTGGTATATTTAGTACAAAAATACATAAATATTATGAACCATGAAAACTTTACTCTCACTGAGGATGAGCAGTCGTGTAAACTCTTGAGGTGTCTAAAAAATGGGACATGCTATTAGAACTAACATACATCGTACTCGCATACTTCGAAATTGGGTACTTTAGCACTGGAATACGTAGGAATAGGATACTTTAGAACTAATGTACATCGCACTCGCAAACTTTAGAACTAACGTACATAGACGTATCGTACTTAGACATTCCCCCTCACTAGTTGGCGCTATTGACGTGTAACGTCTGTCAGATGGTACAAACTGTCATTTAAATTTGACAACTGATGACAGTGTTGTACAACACTAGCTGAAATAGTGAGCGGAAAAAGATAACCCTCATTCGTTTGAAATATAGCATGAAATACGATAATAAATTCTATCCAGCAAATACATGAGTAGGTCAACGAGCTGAGTTATATACAAGCTTTATTGACATCGCTGGTGTCTGTTACGTTTGATTGGCTTTTATAAGAATTGGAAAATAACGACTGCAGAGGGGATAAAATGGTCACTTTGATGAATCGGATGTGATCCATTTATAATTTCCTAAATTTTTCAAAATGTATCTTATGTATGATTGAATAAGGTTCTTTTTTAAATATTTTTAACCCCCCAGATGCTGTGTTCGGTTACATTTTCTTGTTTACCGGGTGACGAATTTTACTGTAAGTAAATTTGACTAAAATAAAATATCTATTTTTTCAAATGTAATGTAACTACATTTTTATCGCTTCTAAATCTCACATGTATCTATTGACGAATATAAAAACCAACCAAGTGCAAATTCAACTCACTTGAATAGGCTCCGCACTTTTACGAAACATAATTTCTTTTTCAATATCTATTTCTTTTTGTAGGTATACAATTTGTATTTCTATATAGAGTTTTAGACGTAATATTATCGATTATCATCTTTTCAAATATATTTATGATCAGGTATATCAGTTAAGTGTGGCAAGCGCATGGAACAGATACTGGTCTATAAAGGAAATTATGAAGAATAAAGATTTTCCAATCAAAGGTGAGAAGAAGATATTCAACACTTGCATCTTGCCATGTCTGACATATGGCTGTTAAACCTGGGCTTTGGCACAGAATCATTTCCGGAAGCTGAGAACGTGCCAGAGAGGTATGGGGCGTAGCATGTTGGGATACACGGTCAGAGACAGGAAAAGAGCTGAGGACATAAGATACAGACTGGAGTTAATGATGTAATAGAGAAAACTAAACAACTCAAGTGGCGCTGGATAGGGCATATACCAAGAGAAAGCAGAAATAAATGGACTAAAATAGTCACAGAATGGTGGCCCCGTGATGGTAAAAGAAGGAGAGGAAGGCAAATAAAAAGATGGGAAGACGACATTAAAAGCACGGGAGGGCCGCTATGGAGAATAAAGGCAAATAACAGAGCAGAATGGAAGATGCTGGAAGAGGCCTATGTGTCCCATGACACGCTGGTGGCAAACACCAGCAGCTTGGCTTAATAAATAAATATCAGTAAAAAAATATTTTTCAGTCAATAATATGTACCTAAACCATTTTATTTGAAAATTTATTGCGTAATTAATACACACACAAATATTCACGAATTTCAATACTAATGAAAATGTAATTCATCTAGGTATCAGCTCTACACCAATACTGAAATCATCAAAAGCCAAACTTTCCTAATTTTCTACGAGTAATTCTACCAAAGTAAATATTAATTTGACAACACGAATACGTTATACAAAACCTAATATTTGCATACAACAACGAAATTCAAACATCGAATCACAACTGCCATCATTAATATGAAAACTTGTTTGCTGCCAGTATTGCAAATAGCCGATAAATAAATAAATAAAAAACTATAATTGAATCTGGTTGGGTCGTCCCTTCCCTAGGCGGTGCGCGGTGATTGGCTGATATTCAAATTTAGAACTAACAAGATATGTACGGTGTGTGAGCGTGATGTCGTTTCACGCCGCAGCTAATATTTTCATAGCCGAAGGCAAAGCAAGGTTAATGAAGCAAGGAATGGGGCGGTTAAAAATCCGACGCGGTTGGTTGGTCGGTAAATTTAAATAGCTACGCGGCTTCGCATGTAGTTACAAACCTCCCTGCTTTCTCTCATATTAGCTCAGCTGACTTTTACTACCAGACTAAAAAGGCCATTATTTCCATGGTAATTTGGTGGACTCACTTTGGTTTGATAGTTTATTACATTATCTTATAGAAGTAAACAAACATACATTCTTATGCCGTGAAATTTCAATTAGATAACTCATATATAAGACTTCAGAACAAACAGTTAAGGCGACTAACTGTAGAATTATAGATAGACTAGATGTCACGTGGGGTACAAAGTGCAAGCACCCCGCGTGCGGTGCAGGGCAATTTTACTTTTGCAGTTGCGAATTGCACGAAAAAATTTTTTGGAAGTAGGTAGGCAAAAAGTCATCTACATAGCAGAGTTGTCGGTTAGGATTAGGTAAAGAGCCGAAAGACTATTATCGCTTTTGCTCTAGGCTATGAAGACGCAGCCATCCAGCGGTTGGTCCCTGAAATACTCAGAAATTATTTAAAAAAAAGTGTTAAATTTTTATATTTATCTCACCACCGATTTTCACGGAATTTTTCATAATTCGCTCTAGAATAAACGTTTACTGGTTTCTGCCCACTTGTTTTCAATTTGTGCAAATGGAGAAATGTTTAATTAGCAAAGCAAAGGGTTCAGACCATTCGTGACTAATGAAATTTCCAAGAGCCACTGAATAAGAATTCCATTTCGTTGTCAAACAATCCTAATTTGGGATTTAATTGATAGCTCTAAAACATTGTACAAATATACAAAGGTCTGTCACCAGTCAGGTCACGGTCAGGTTTGAATTTATCAGATTCAACTCGTAAAGTCTGTCTACCATCGAAAGAACGCTAGGTGTTTGACTGAAAACGAATATAATGCACACTATAAATCTATTTATACATACCTAATGGATGATTATATTTCTCTAGCCTCTTTTTTGAGTCATATAAATGAATAAATCAGTGAAAAAACAAAGGTTGAAATCGCGAGGCATAGTTCCATAACCCTAGCTTTATAGCGCAGTATTCGTCAGTAATACCCTATAATAAGAAGGTTAACCAAACATATTTATGATATTAATGAATGAAAGTAGCTTTATTTAAGTAGGCTTAAAATTAGCACTTTTAAATCGTCTTACTTAGTTGACGTCAGAAAATTACTTAAAGCTAAGGTTACTAGCGCCTCCAAAGCGCAAGTGAAGAAGAGTTAATATAGATGTTAGGATCTTATCATATTTGCTGCAGGGTCCGTGTTTACGGTAGCACGTCGAGTCTTGGACCCCTTTGTACTTAGGTACCCCAAAGCCTTACTCACACACAGCGGGATTCCTGAAGAAGGACTGCATAAGCTTTAGGATATCACCGGCTTAGCTTTCAAATAAAATTTTCATTCATTATTCCTTCGTTTATTTATTCATTTATTCATTCACCGGCTGCGAAGTGCTAGATGTTAAGATAGATCAACACTTTATCGCACCATTTATAGTATAGATAATACAAAGTAACATTTTGCTTACGGTTTATTATTAGAACTGGTCTTTTATTCTAAGACTCTTTATCTTCTTCTTCTAAAGGTGCCTCTCCAACTAGTGAAGGTTAGCGATCAACATGCTCAAGTCCTTCTTGTCCTTAGCTCTACGGAACAGCTCAGCAGCATTTGCTATCCCGGTCCACTCTCGGATGTTTCGCAACCAAGACTTTTTCGACTCTTTATCCTGTTAAAAAAGTAATACACCAAATAGAATATATAAAAAAAGAAACAAAATTACTGGAATCGGGAAGCGAATTCCGTCCGCTAATTGAATGCAGCCCTAGGGTGTTATATTTCGTCGCGCTATCACGACGCCGCGGATATGTCCGCGCTGGGACCCAGTTGTTTTGCTTAAACAACGATATATACACGCCGGGGAGCGAAAGGGACATTTTTTTACCCACTGACAACGCCGTTTCGGAATATTTTTGGGCAGTTTTCGTTGATTTTGTGGATATTTCACTAAGTCAACATACATTAAAGATATAGGTTAGAATACAAGTCGGTTTTGCTGTCTCAATGCCTTGCTATTAATGTTTTCAAATTAAAGATTTTGATGGCATACTATAATTACTCTGAGCTCAGAGTAAATTGCTGGGAATTTTCGCAAATTTTGTTGATTTTTCGCTCAGACATCATATGGGTGAATAATATTAATTGGTCAAGATTGATCAGCAATAAGTTCCTAATGATTTAAATCTGCGTCTCTTTAAAACACTGAATAAGATACAATAATTACATGTAGGCATTAGTACAATACAATACAAAAAACTTTATTTGCTCACAGGTAATTATATGGCCCAAAGGTTGGCTGGAAGAAATTGCATTTGCGATAAGCCCGCCTTTGCGCTCATTTACGTATTTACTTTTGTTATACTTTGTATGTTTTTTTCTGTAAATGGTGCAATAAAGTATTGATCTATCTATCTATGGTATACATTAAGTAAACTTAAAACTAATAAAAAAAAATCCAAAAAAATGAACCGACTTCCATCATAAAACTTAAAATCATGAAATAACATAGGCAGATTTATCAAAAAGAAAAATGTATTGACATGCTACCTACATAACGAGGTGAAGTCGGTGCCAAGTGCAGGAGTAAGGATATTACGTAATTGTTTAGTTAGGCATTTTATTTATACTACATGATTCTAATGTTAATTTAGATAATTTCATTTTTTATTTGGCACTGACTTCACCTCGTTAAGTAGGTAGCATGCCAATACATTTTTCTTTTTGATAAATCTGCCTTGGCAATGGATGGCATGATTTATTATTCGGAATAAAATCTTAAAAAAACTTTTACTTTGAAGAAATTGAGTTACCACTTTAAATACGATTGCTACAAATTATCTGCCTAAGTAATCATGATGCAACTATTACAGTCGATAATCGCTATTTTTGTGTTGGGGACATGCAAAGAGAATCTGGAGTTTTTATAAAATAACGAAGCTTTTGCTCTATAATCCAATGTTTATATTTTAATATTTTGTTAGGTATCTTTTAAATTACTGCACAGATTCTGACGTGGTTAAAATGGGACCAACTTGGGAATAGACTCTTTCGAATAAAAAATAATTTCGGAAATCAGTCCACCACAGGCGGAGAAATCGGCGAACATACATAAAAAAACATACATACATCGAAACATATAACCTCCTCCTTTTTTGGGAAGTCGGTTAAAAAGAGAGGAAGATGCGCAAAAGGCAGTATTTTATTATTATTAAAAGTATACACTAAAGAACACAGAACAGTTATAGAAATTTATGACCACGTAAAGATCACTTATTCATTTCATCAATTTAATGCACTTGAACAACATTGAAAGTCGCCATTTTAAACTCACTAGCCACATCATAGGAGTCCCATTTTATTGGAACCCTGGATTAACGATGTTGCTTCTCTAAAGTAACTTTATTGGGACATAAAAGCAGTACATAAATTCGGCCATTAAACCAACGAACTCGGTTTAAATTAACCAGAAAAGAAACTGGCTCAGTCATTTTAGTACAACAATGTTATGGCAAGCTCCAAAAATAAATTGGTTTTTGATATTAAAAGTTGAAAGAATAAAACCCAACTTGTATTTTTACATCGGCATTTTATACTTCGCTCTCGTAAACTTTAGCACTGGAGTACGTAGTACTAGGATACTTTAGAACTAACGTACATCGTACTTGCATACGTCGACATTGGATACTTTAGAAGTAACGTACAGCTACATCCAATTCTGCAGTCAGAATTTCTCATACTAATTGATTAAAGCAGTAATTGCACTTAAGACCTTATGATTATGTGTTGTTTCTTAAATTCTAATGTGTGTCTAATGTCGACTGACTACGATGTTTCCGTATAGTTCCAAAGAGACGGGACTCCCATATAAAAAGTGTCCGACACTAATGTCAAAACGGAGGTACTACTGATAGTGATGCACTTATGCGAGGAACAGCAGGTATGAATAAGATGAAAATAATCGGCCATCAAAACGCTACCCCGTTTCATAAATAAGTTTTTTCCTTTGAAGTTGCGACCACATTCGTATGGAGCAGCAATAAAAATGAATATTTGACGGTGAATGAAAAAAAGACAGATATTTATTACCGTTTTAGTTGCAAACTGTGATGAAGACAAATTCACTTATTTTCTAGTGATACCTATTTATCTATTTGTGGAGTATACCTTACCAACACTTGACAATTCAGACCAATAAAAATATTATGGAAACAAAGCGAAATTCATATAGTATTGCTTTGCATAATAGTGGCAGCAAAATAACCTCAATTCCTAATGAAAGTAACTGGATAGAGTAAGTATGTTTAAATTAATAAATAGCTTTGATAATTACTATGTGTAGGTATGTAATGTTTTGAGATCGAACATAAAGTCATAATATATAATGTTTAATGTATTGACATATAATAAATGATTTTGCTTTGCAAAAGTGATAGCCTTAAAATTAAATAAAAAATATTAAGTAATTAAATATTATAATATTGTTTTAGTGGAGGACACGTTGGGCTTAGCGATTTGCTGATGCAGCCTTGCAGCAAAGCAGAAGACCGACTATTATCTCTGAGCAGCAGCAACGATAATATTGGAAGAATATGAAGGCTATGGTTTTACCTACCAGGCGTTTTGCTGATCTATTTGATGTTTATCTACTGTTCGTCGTGCACTTTAAGCTTCAAAAAACTGGATAATTTATTTCGTTTCCCGAAATAAATATCATCCTTGGCCAGCGCAGTCTCCTGACCTCAACACCATAGAAAATCTATGGGGCCTGATGGTGTATAGGAGGCAAGCAAGGAAGAATCAGTTTCTCACTGTATGAAAGTTTAGAACAGCTTTATTGTGATTGAAATGTGTGTAGAAAAACAATAACGGGGCCTATACAAAATAGTGAGTTAGTGATTGGTGTTCAAAATGAATTAGTGAGTTCATTAATTAAGTAGGTATATTCCAATTATCTTCTTTCTATTATTAGGTAATATCAAATCAGGTTTTATTAACGTATATTACTCGTATAACATTATTTAAATTATTTTTATACTTATTACTTGTTTTTGTATAAAGAAAACGAGGTTATGTTTCGTATAAAAAAACATATTCTATATAAATTGTTAAATGTTGAGGTATAGTTTCAATCTTCTTTTCGTAATGAAAACGAATACTTAAGCTATAACCTCAATATTTACTAACAAAGAGCGAAGGTAAAATTTCGTAATAAGTAAAATAAATAAACAGATACTTAGCTTACTGCAGATGCTTATTTTTTAAGTTCATTTTAGGGTTTTTATTTTGTAATTAGGTAGGGAATAGATTAAAATATAAATTTTAATTTGCACAGAAGTTTATAATAATAAATTATACATAAGTATAATAAACCTATATATTTACACGAATAAATAGCTGTTATGATTATTGTGCATTTTTATTTTATAACAAATATATATAAACCACATTACTTGCATTATATAAAATTACTCTAAACTTAAGAATTGGGAATTAATTTATAATATAAAAATTAAGTTTCGGACTGTGACTCGAACTTGGACCTATATTAACTGCAGTCTATCCGACTACCAATTAGACTAGCAGATGCATTAACTTGTGGTGAAATTAACAATTGGTTGCGTGTCGCTATACTCACCATTATTAGTTTGCTTTACAATAAACTATACGTATTGTATATTATACTTCTGTCTCAGACTCGATGGTGTCATAATTCTTAATACTTAGTATACCGTGAATTTGATAGATGGCAGCACGTAGGCAGCATGAGCAGTGAGCACGCAGCAGAGTTGTGTCTAGGTGTGGGTGGGTAATATGATAATTAGCTTAGTGTGAGTAATGTTCTTATTGTAATTATACGTCCGTAATATGCACGTTACGCACACAATGAAGGACTGCGCGCCTGCAAGGCAATACGATCTTTAAGGTATGACTCCATTTTTGACGTTTGACTGTACATAGACATTTAGTACTTAGACATTCCGTGGCGGAGTCTCCTATGTCCTATGTTTTGTGACCAGTACAGATGTTAAAGAGGATTCAGTTCACCAAGGTAAGTTATTATTAAGTTAACGCCACGCCATATAATACACTAGATTTATATTAGCAGGTATGAAAGAAATCATAAATCAAAAGCTTTTATCCCAATATTATAGATACTCCGTTTGGTCTAATGGTTGACAGGTAGAGAAAGTACATAGTACTTAGTTTAATAATAAGATAGGCTTTTGTGTCTTTTTCTCTTTTATTTTGTGCAATAAAAAGTATTGTAAAAAATTGTGTCCACAGTGGGTGGAGCGAGTGGTGGGAATGAATTAGGGTTTGAACGTCTATTTCCCCCGAAAGAAGTGTATATATCCAGAAGGTACCTTAGGCCATTCGCACTACTCCAACATCGCTGTTCAAGATAGGCTCTTGGGTGATTCGTACCGCGGTACGAATCGCTTGTGGTGTGAAACGATCAAAGACCATAAAAATTTATAGATTAATCATACGTACCGTACATGATTGCACATAGAGCGTTCCCATGCGCTTAGAACCTCTATATTATATTTATAACACAGCAGATGCTATTTTTAGTTGTGTTATATTCAAATTTCTGTGGCAATAACGTATCTTATTTCACATATATTGCTATCAAGGTGTCAGAGTCTAGAAATTGTTCTCAGTTCTCAGTAAAATAGGTCACATCTTATATTTTCATCAAGCTGAAAGCAATAGTCTACGGTGCCAACGCTCCAAGGAATATTGTCAAATTTCTACAGAAAATTCCAAATAATTTTTGAATTTGCCAAATTGAATTTTAGTGTCCTCTAGACGTGGAGATACATGATGTGGTATTATTGTTCATTGGGTTTTGAGTTTTCAATGTTCAAAAAGGATTAGTATTTACTTTAGAGTCAATGCTTCGACTTACCTATTTATTCTCCGTAATCGTAAAAGGTATATTTTCTTCTCTTTTATTTGAATAAGTCATTTTATTTTAGATAAATCTTTGTAAGTTGTATAGGACATTTTAAAGTAGTCTTTTTATATTATAGTTTGCAAACGAGCAACCGGTTTACATGCATCAGTGATGTCTTACCATCCGATTGTCTGCTTGTCCATGGACAACTGCACCACTAGGCCATTGCACGCCTCTCTTTTTGTTTCACTATATTTTGTATTTTCCTTATGTGTATCTATATATATATATATAACTCAAAGGTGACTGACTTACTGACTGACTGACTGACATAGTGATCTATCAACGCACAGCCCAAACCACTAGACGGATCGGGCTGAAATTTGGCATGCAGGTAATTATTATGACAAAGGCATCCGCTAAGAAAGCATTAACGCGAGCGAAGCCGCGGGCGCCAGCTAGTGTGCAATAAGAAGTTTACAAACAAACAAGGGGTATGAACTATCCACATTAAAACACAAGGCCGGCGGCACGGCCGAAGGCCGCCTATGTCGCCGCCATACGCTCCGTTGAGCCGACAGGCGCGACTTGATTAGTAAAGCCTTTCCTGCACATCACACTACGAGGGTATACTACTGCGAAATAAATTCATAGCTTCGGTACACATGTCACGTCATCCGGCGTTCTTCAGTAAATCGCTTTAAATGCGACAAAGAAACGCGGCGCCCGCCGCACAGTCGTGGGCAGATAAAACTGACCCCCCCTTATCGCGTGAAACACGGCGTCGCATCGCGCCGCAATTGTCGCATTTGAAGCCCACGCAGGACATGTTAGTTAGAGCGCGTCCCGGCAAGACGAAGCCACAGGTTTTACCGCCGTGGTGTGTTGAAGCGCCATTAGAACTAGTGTGAACCAAGAAAACAGCATTTAGTATAATGTGCACCCACTAATGATATCAACCAGCAATAAACCGTCCGCTAAGCGACCTCCACCGCGTTAATTTGCTCTGAATGCATTTTAATGCGTTTGCAGTTAGCTAACGAAAAGTTTAAATAAATGTTAAACTAGTGGGGCTCCGTACCCGTGGTAATTTTGATAAAAATGTACCTGGGTGTAAATAAGAACTCGTGTTTCGATGGAAAAAGTGGCAGCGGAGTAGTAGCAAGCGCATGGGCAGTTTGGTTGCGACTTTTCGACAGGTATCAAAGTTCGATTTATATGAGACGATCCCTCCCCCACCTACGGGGAAGGCACGGAGCGCTCGTAACTACTACGATAACCAACTAATTTATTGACCAAAATAAACACAAATAGGTATATAAATGTAATGCAATTGGTAACAAAATATACATTTAGAAGAATACAACATTTAAGTACCTAAACATCTTTGTACATAAAATAGAAACTACGGATTCGCGTCGCCTACAGTACCCTTTGTGCAAATTTAACTGCTATTTCCGGTTTTTTCTACTCATGTCAAAATTCTATCATAATCCAGCGCAATTGTATTGCTGAAGATCCAACTTAAAAACTGATGCAGGTTTAAAATACTCGTAGATACGCCGCCGCTTACAACCTGGAACATGAACAATACCCAATTACGCACAAGAAGTCGCGGGCAAAAGCTAGTATCCTACTCCTACTAATATTATAAATGCGAAAGTTTGGATGTGGGTTTGTGAATTGTGAGGATGTTTGTTACTCAATCCCGCAAAATCTACTGGACGGATTTCTATGAAATTTGGTATACAGGTAGAAAAATTCCGGGAATAACACATAGAGTACTTTTATCCCGAAATTCCTACGGGAGCGAAGCCCCGGCGCATGGCTAGTATAATCATAAAATACGAGTGAATCCTTAAGTCATTAGGAATTCCATCACGAAATGCTTAATGTTCTGACTTGGCCATTACGATGCTTATAGCTTTGAAGAATGTGTGAACGCGCTAACTCGCTAGATATGGCCAGGGTCCATTTGTTGGACAGTTTATTGCCAGGACATTTATTATGTTTTATTTATTTCTTTGTCTGCGACTTCATTTAAGTGAATTACGCTTTTAGTACGAAATTTTAAATTTCAAGTTTACAATAATTTTCCCCAATTTCTTGCAATATGTTACCTACTCAAATTGTAGTTTAATTATCTACAATAAAAAAACACAAATGATAACTATGAATGTACCTACATTATGTAAGGAATATAATTTGAAACAGAACAACTACAGTCTACGAGTTACGGCTAAATATTAGATTGTGGGTGACAAGATGTCTACGAGTGTCTACGACATTGCTACGTTGCTACGAACAAGCTACGACCGTAGAGCTTGCTACGTTGCATTGTAGCAATTTTTTTCCTACAACATTTTATTTTTACACGACTGACCAAAAAAGGAGTGTTATGTTTTCAGGGTTCATGTATGAATGTATGTAAGTTTTTTTTCACTACATTTAACTATAAGTCCTGAAAGGCTTAACAGATTTTGATGTGAGAGGTATTTTTAGATTACTTGGATTCCTCCGAGTGACTAAGCTATGGGAGTTGCCAGTAGTGTTTTTTATTTTTTAATAATTACCTTGTTACATAATTTTGTTGGAAGAAGGGGATTAAACCTGTATATATTTACTTTTTAGTCATAATAAATATTGTAATTTTTTGGTGAAATACGTTACGTATAAAATAAATAGGTTTAGCTTGTAATAGGTTAAAACATTATATTTCATTAGAATTTAATCAACGTATTTATTATTGAAAAAATGGAAAGAGGCCTTTGCCCAGCAGTGAGCACTTGATAGCTCAAAAAAAATAATTTATTATCATTATATACCTATTAAGAATTAAAAAAAAAACAAAAGTTTAAGCATCACTAAACATTTTAAGTATAGTAAAATTTTCAGAGAAGCTTAAACTTGTGTTTTTTGCGTTATTTTAACTAAAACTTAATCCTTAGTTACTGCTTGAGAAATTATAAAGAAAACGGAACTAAATTCCGCAAACAATGCACAATGTGGGCCATCCAAAGACAATTTTGTAGATGTCTTTATAATGAATCCCATTCACTAACAATACAATATCAGGGATCTCAACCTATTCAGGCTGCCGTATTCTCTGGATCTAAGGCTGGCTCTTCACTGAAGTAGCGATCTGGAAATATATTCTCAGGCGCCACACAGAGCGATAAGGCCGCCATTGTACATTAGCCGTTAAGACACATATTGTATTCCTGTGTATATTCATGGTGCAATAAAGAGTTACTTACTTACTTACAGAACGATGCTCGAGCGGCAATTTGGTATTTTTACCCGACAGCAAAGGAAGGGTTATGTTTTTCGCATGTATATTGTAGGTACGTATGTAATATTCTTTAGTACCTCATAGCTCTCTAACTGCTGGGTTTCCATAATTAGGGTATCGTTACATTCATATGTTCACAAGTGTTCTTAGCTAAGTACCCTTTAAAGTAAACCCACATAGCGGTTGTCAGGTGCCATAATTGGAAGTATATCTAATCATAAGGTTTTCAAAAATATTTAGGTATCATGCCCATAATATTTTTTTGCAGTTGGGTTTTTAAAAATTTAATTTATGACTTATTTCACCTATAATCAGTAGTATTCGATGTTCATCCGATAGATATTCGTTTATATTACAAGCTGAATGTCGAGGCTTTGCTCTACGTAAGTACCCTAAGTGCTATTCTTGGTACTTTTCTACCCGTGTTTGTACTCTTCTTCTTCCGTGCCTTATCCCATTATTTGGGGTCGGCCCTCCTCGTACGTCGGCGCCAGGACGATCTGTCCTGGGTTGTCAGAGTGTCCACTTGAGCCCGTCCCAAATCTTTGGTGACGGTTGTCATCCACGTTGCTGGCGGTCGTCCTCTGCCCCTTCTTGTTTCAGGTATGGCCATAGCTCTCCTAACCGCATGCTCTTCCCCTCTTCTCATCACATGGCCAAACCATCTCAGACGACCCTCGGCCATCTTGTCTGCTATTGGAGCGACTTTGAAGGAGCCTCTGATATATTCGTTCCGAATCCTGTCAAGCCTCGTCACACCAGCTGACCATCGCAACATTTTCATTTCAGTTGTGTGCAACTTTTGCTCATGTTTTTTCGTAGAAGCCCAACACTCGGAACCGTACATCATAGCAGGCCTTACTGCAGTCTTGTAGACTTTACCCTTAAGTTTTATTGGCATTCGATTATCACAGAGCACTCCTGTTAGGGATCTCCACTTCAACCAGGCTGCATTTACTCTGTGGGTAACATCTACGTCTATATCTGCATCTGCAGTTAACATTGACCCTAGATATTTAAATTGGTCAACTTTAGGCAGTGGTTCTCCTTGAATGCAGATGTCAGTGCATTGCATTGGGATGGTTGGACCCGTGTTTGTACTAAATTTCATTAAAATCCGTCCAATAGATTTCGCGTTTAGCAATAATATTTCAGCCTATGAGTATATAGGATTAGATTAGATTAGCATCAAATTATCTGTCATATCGTCTCGTCGTATCTTCGAGACTGAGGGTCGTGGTCATTATGTGGAACGAAACACATGCAATACGATTAACTATCTTGGCATTGTTAATGCAGTGTTTTGCCCTTGCCTTCTCCATTTACGCACCACATTAATAAATTGCTTTGCTTTGGTGGACACTTACCTTTATTAAAATGAGCAGTCTTCGTAGCTATACTCATTATAACTCTACTCCGATATTCTATTGTGGAAGGGTCCTATTATACTCTCATTTAACTTAGATCAAGACTGTGTGGAGAAATATAATGGAATGTTGTCACATTTCAATAAGGTCCGGTAATTTGACGTAGTATTTTGGGAATCAATTCATCTCTAATGGATCCCTGATTTTTGTAGTAGGTGGCCAATTGTGGTGTTATTTAACAAATTGCAGTGGTGGCCTAGTTTTTAAAACACAGAAATCTGTATTTATTTTAGGGTCGAAAGTATCCAGGTTTAAATCCTACGCCTTAAGAGTTTTTTTTTACAAAAAAGTAAAAAAAAGATGCGCGACGTCCTTGACGCTTTCCAGCCGGATTGGTCGAATGTTAGGACAGGGATAGGTGGAAACAAGTGGGGAGACCTTTTTCCAGCAGTGGGACAACACAGGTTAATTTAAAAAAAAAAAATCTCGGGCAACTTTTTTTTTTGGAAGCCCCTTTGAAATATCTCACAGTAATAGAATCAACAGTAAAAGAATCACATCAATAACCAAAGTATTTCCCAAGATATAACAAAAAACTGTTATATTTGGACGATACCAAAGGCAAAACGACCTTTACTAAAAGTACATTTATATATGACATCACGCGTAGAAAATGGACGTTCCCAAAAAGTTTAAACTCTTATAAATTAACTCAGGAGAAAAAACTAGTTATGAAAAGTCGCAAAATATATTCAATTTTATGTATTCTATCATAAAATTACATATTTTTACACGACTGATCAAAAAGGAGTGTTATGTTTTTAGGGTTCATGCATGTAAGACCATAAGTCCTGAACGGCTGAACAGATTTTTATGTGAGAGGTATTTTTGATTCCTTGCATTCCTCCGAGTGACATAGGCTATGTGAGTTGTCAGGCGTGTTTTTTGTTTTTAAAAGTTTATGTAAGTATGTTCGTTCGGGTTTCCACCCGAAACTCAACGTTCGTTCTTAGAACTCAATTTTGAAGTAGATATCTTCAACCAATGGAGCTGAAATTTTGTACACACGTTTAGTTTGGATGGTAATACATAAAAGCTTCTTTTAAAGTTTTTTTACTATTAATTTATATTAATCTATATATATATATAACTCAATTGGTGCGGGACCGCAAAAAATGGCGTCATCTCGTGTCGGAGGCCAAGATCCACTTCGGGTCGCTGCGCCGCAGTAGTAAGTAAGTATATATATAACTCAAAGGTGACTGACTGACTGACATAGTGATCTATCAACGCACAGCCACTGGACGGATCGGGCTAAAACTTGGCATTTTGGTAGATGTTATGACTTAGTCATCCGCTAAGAAAGGATTAACGCGAGCGAAGCCGCAGGCGCCCGCTAGTTTATTTAATAATTAGCTTGTTATCAATTCTCATACCTTGCCCGGTCTTGTCTGGAGTCGATATCGAGAACAATCAAATGCACTATAATTTA
The DNA here is from genome assembly GCA_018467065.1 of Ephestia elutella. Lineage (NCBI taxonomy): Eukaryota > Metazoa > Arthropoda > Insecta > Lepidoptera > Pyralidae > Ephestia > Ephestia elutella. The sequence continues at coordinate 4,472,335 of CM031584.1, forward strand.
CGTATCGGTATACCAATTCAATATTCTAATATGGTGTGGTAATTGGATACAGTGCTTTGATGTAGGTAGTACATTAGAACTCAGTGGACGTTTATTACCTTAGTAAAGCAATTACGTACTAGGTAGTGCTATACCAATAGATGTAGGTGGTATTATAGAGAGCATGTGAATTAATTGTATTTTTTAAGGCCAGCTAGGTCTGACCTGAGCAGGATCGAACAGATTTTGTACCGATTTGGCAACTATTTCTCAAAAATCTTTAAACATATTAGTATAAAAATAAAATTGCTCGATTAAAACTTTAATATATAATATATATATATTAACTAATTATATAAAAAAATATATATGTTACTGCGCTGAAAATTTTAAATTTCATGACTTGAAAGCTGAAATTTTCTCTAAATTTTAGGTGCCTTTAGGAATTAATTAAGCCGAAAATATTTATTTTTATTAAAAAGTACACAATTAAAATTTTAAAAAAGATCCTAATTAATCTATATCCTGTATTTTTTTCCACTTCGTAATTAAACTCTAATTAGTAAATATCTTCATGAAAAATGAAAATTATTTCGAATGTGGGGTACAAGCTCGCCTTAATCAAACTTTTGGTATTATTTTCATATTGGCATTAATTCTATGAAATTTTTTGTACCTACAAAATTTTGAAAATGCTTTTAAACTGCTACAGAGATTAATAAAAATACACGCAATATTTTGACACCTGTATCCCGTGGGAGTAACAATCGAAATTTATAACAATATACAAAATATATTGAGTAGGTACTATAAATAGAACAGTTCCTATATGACAATGATAAATTAAGTACAGCTTTAGATATTACACGAAACTACTAATATCAAATTAATCATGCACATGACAGTACAATAGGGTTGGCTAACGGCAAAAGCAAACAATCTATCTATATAGATAGATATATAGTATAAATATATAACTCAAAGGTGACTGACTGACTGACATAGTGATCTATCAACGCACAGCCCAAACCACTGGACGGATCGAGCTGAAATTTGGCATGCAGGTAAATGTTATGACGTAGCATCCGCTAAGAAAGGACTAACGCGAGCGAAGCCGCGGGCGCCAGCTAATATATTATATAGCATGTGTGTATTGAATAGAACATTTTATGTCTATTCTATATTTAAAACGTCATAGGTTTTGGAAATGACGTTTGTTTGTTTGGATGCTTGTTACTATTTCACGCAAAACTTAATGCGCAGATTTGAATGAAATTTGGTACACAAGTAGAATAAACCCTGAATTTCTAAAAGGAATCGATGCAGCTAGTATTATATTCCTAAATGAAAATATTTATTGGTATTGAATAATTTGAGCAAATATCAGTTTTTACCGCGGCTTCGCTCGCGTGAATTTTCCACAGGAACAGTGCTTTTTGCCGGGATGAAAGGTATCCTATGTCCTTTTCCGTACTTCTAACTATGCGTATGCGAAATTTCAGGAAGATTGGTTCAGTAGATAAAGTGTGAAGAGGTAACAAACAAACAAATAAATAAACAAACTCACTTTTAGGATTAGGATTAGTAGGTAATTTTTGTTTCGACTAATTTATAGAATGTTAATTATTTATTCATAACATAGTACATTTTCAATATTTTCAATGGAATTTTATCATTGAAAACTTAATGGTAATTGTAACATATTCAAAATTCAAATATATTCAAACCTAAATTAAAATAGTACTATATTTCTTGCGTAGCCACACGATTATCACAATGATTAACGTTATTATTATTATTGCGTCTATTAAATTTGCTATTTCCACTTCCTGAATTTGACAACCCTATTCGCTGGTGTATTGTAACGTGGCATATACATGTTACAATACAGTAATTAAGTGTAATATTGGATGAGCACTCAATTTGCTTTATGACATTGACTTACCCATAGGTACTCAAGTTTATGACGACTGACTGATTGAAATTGTCAATAAGGAGACGAAAATGCTAAATGTAGGTTAAATTTTGTAAAGAGGCGTAGGTATCTCTAAGAAAGGAATTTTGAAAAATTATTGCAATGGTTGAAAAACAAAATTCACGAAAAATTACTTCAGTTTTATCTAAATGTCTCATTTAGTTTAAGATTGGCACCATTGTATGTAATGATGTTACACGAGTAAATGACAACTTTTAAAAATGCATGAACTCAAAAAACTTTGTGAATTCAAAACGACTTTTAAAGAATCTATGAATCTCGAAGCGTTTGATTCGAAGTCAGGCGCAAATTCAAATGCCTTATTTGTTTTACAAGTCCAGAACTTGAAAGTGCAAACACAAAATAGAAAAATAATAGAAATAAAGCTTTACAGCGAGCACTTTGAATATTATTATTTGCATGCACTAATGTTCAATTCAAAGTTCGAACTGAACGAAGTTAGCACACGCAGCAGTTGTGGCTCAGTCCGCTAGGTTATTTATATTTTGTGGCAGTACTGACAAGCCTTAGAATTTAAAAATTTAATTTATCGATTTGTAATTTTAAACACTTCGAAATAGTGGCAGGATGTTTGAATCTTATTTAACGATCTGCAGGAAAAATAACATTATTTACATTCTATTTTCCTTTCACTCGTAGATCAGCATTATGCATCCTAGGTAAGTTACAGAACGCTGCGCTTCGCGATGCGATTCTATGCTACATACAAGGCACGTGACAACGCCGACAACACAGGCCATAATTATATATGTACCTTGGTACATATATTTGCACATACTGTGAATTGCTTTTTAGAAAGGAATTATATTTGATATTAACGCATCGCGTTGCGTCGCGCTACCTTGACTAGCACAAATAGGAGACTACATTTCTATACTCTCACTATTCTGTAATGATATGAACTGGAAACTAACTCCGTTGCACTTGGGGTACGCAAATAGTCTTTGTTTCCATATGACTGTGGGTTTGTTTTTATTTCGACGCGTACATATTCATCGTTTCTAAGTTATACCTATGTGCTTTAATTTAACGAGCTACTCAAGCTGGGCATCCAGATCCAATGTTGGACTTCTCGTGGATGAGATGACGATTAAATTATCATCATCATTCCACTAGTAAAACTTCTTCTCTGTTTAGGGGGTATTTTTTTCAATTAACGCGGGCCATGGCCAAGCTATTGGAATGGTATCGTAGGCGGCCGAAGGGAGAAGAATAATAAAGTAAATGAATGCTAGCTGAGGTAATGTAAATCTTTATCATTAACGCCTCAAAGGACCGAGCCTTTAAGGCGTTCATGGGTCCAAAGCCGATATGAAATCCCTTTTGTACCTACTTTTTAGGGTTCCGTACCTCAAAAGGCGAAAACGGAACCCTTATAAGATCACTTTGTTGTCCGTCTGTCTGTCAAACTTTTTTTTCTCAGGAACGCTTAAAAGTATCAAGTTGAAATTGCATGGGCACTTTTGCGCCAGGCATGACCCGGGGCGGTCTCTTTGACTAATGTTTTCTTTTTAAATTTTGTTATTAGACTTTTATTTATTTTTGTTTAAATTAATGATTGTGTTGTGTATCTGGCATGAGTTGAAATTAATATCAAATACTCGGATCCACGGTCTCTTTCAGCAAAATAATAATAAATTATACGTCTACACAATCAGGAGATATAACCGTAAATGTGTTCATTTTTTGCATATTTTGCGATTCCCGTTGACCCAAAATTATGAAATTTGGCAAAAAGCAAGGTCTAACAGTACTTATACAGGAATAAATCTGAAAGTTGTAAATATGTTGTTGGAAGTCTAAAAAAAAGTGTTACAAACTTATTTTTGCGCTCGATGCAGTATAAATCCTAGGGATCGAACTACAAAGTTAAGTTTGTTTTTAAAATTTGTTGGTCTTTTAGTTAGAGCAATAATGTGAGATGCTTTGCGTGTACGGAACCCTCGGTGCGCGAGCTTGACTCGCACTTGGCCGGTGTTTTTTGTATTATTATTATAATTTGGAAAAAAAAAGTAGATAATGCTCTATGCTCGGAGACTTGATACCTAACAAAGGCTAGTAGAGTAATGGCTTCGTCGGATGAAAACCTCATTTGTATAGGAAAAGTTGAAGTAGTACTGAGAAGTCACTGAAAGATGAAAAGGTCTTTTAAATTCATTTTTATAAATTCATATTGGTACTGAGTATTGGCAACGAGAGGCAATGATGAATTATTCCGATATGTCACCTTTTTGGTCCCCTCAGGGGGACAGATCATAAAAAAGTTTGATGTGTCCCCTTGTTAGCAACGAAGTGACATATAAAACTTTTTATTTGTTTGTTTATAATAAATATCTGCGGTCTTTTAAAATACGAGAACTACTGTTGTCTGACACACACTAAAATAATTTTTCGTATTTGTAATTAAAAATTCTAACTCTAAACTAAATTCAATTTGTATTTAAATTAAGTGTGTGACAGAATCACGCATTTTTGACACTTCTATTGCCTTTATTTGGAACTCTATGTTTCTTAGATTCCTTGTTCATGAACTGCAAGTTTTATCTTTCAAGAATTCTATTTGTCACCTATGTGTCTATAAAGTCACCAACTTCTGGCGGTAAAGAGTTCCTCTTTACCGCCAGAAGTTAGTGACTCTCAATCCTTTCAAGTATTTACTTAAACTTAAGTTAAAATTTACTCCCTCTCTCTGCAGTCTTAATTAGTATATTGTGTAATTAGGCTTCAATTTCAATATACCTATAAGTATTAAATTAACTATCCTCTTTGTACTCCTAGATCTTTTAAACTGCATAGCGGGTTTTAATGTAGATTTAACTTCAGATACTTATGGGATCAGGAGATCCTAACTAATATCACAGGGCGGGTGCTTCATAGAAACGGCGCGTCAAATATGCCTACTACTACTACAAATGAAACTGTATATCCGTGAACACGTCAGTAACACGTCAATGTGTGCGTTTTCATAGTCGAACGTCCCACAGTTACACAAGAACGGGGGAGAAGTGCGGAAGGAGCGGGGGGGTGCCATATTGCGGGAGGGGCAGGGAGTTTCCTTTCTGTACGTAGTACTAATATTAATTCTGTGCTAATATTATAAATGCGAAAGTGAGTTTGTTAGTTACCTCTTCACGCTTTATCTTCTGCACTAATCTTGCTGAAATTTCGTATACACATAGTTAGAGGTACTGAGAAGGACATAGGTTACCTTTCATCCTGGAAAGAATCATTATTCCCATGGGAAATTCACGCGAGCGAAGCCGCGGGCAAAAGCTAGTTTCGTAATAAATAAGAATAAAATAAGGCAAAGCTGGTGTGTCATTGGAGATAAAAGTATGTAATACAACATAAATCCTTACAACAATCCTTACAACATAAACTCTTTAAAAAAAATCCTGTCAAAATCACATTTTCTAGCTAAATTAAATTTCTTATGACAGTATACTACTTACTTAACGTTACATTAACTAAATATACTATCATTACATACCTACATACACATAAAAGCTAAAAAACAATTAAGTGACGGACATGAGACTTGATCCAATTAAGTATGCGAGTCAATTGATGCCTGACACAATACGTTGATAGGCAAGTGGACAAGAAAAGGCGCGAAAGCCCGCGCATGCGTCAACGAAAATTGTTGAAAATTCACTCACGAGGATTCAGTGTTCGCGCAAACGTCACCACGGAAGGACGTGACGATTGGCTTCGAAAATACGGAATACGATATTGTAAAAAAATAAAATACGCGAGTGCTTTTGGAATGAGCGACTGATGGTTTCGCTAGTCAGGGATGCAACGTGTACGTGATGATACCGCTGGGTTTCATCGTGATTTTGTTAGTGCTGGACCCCTGTGTACCGTTTTTCCATCATCAGTTCGCCGTTCATGTGCCTGGGGGGCCGTCGGAGGCAGACGAGGTCGCCCACAGGCATGGCTTCGTCAATCATGGACAGGTAAAGTTTTGGCTCACACACACATAACATACATCGTACTCGTATATTTCGACATTTGTCATAATAAAAAAAAATACCTTACAAATTTGTAAATTAAGTTATAATTGAACAATACATACGATCGCCATATATAAGAACGCCATACTAATAAATAATTAAACTTTGACATTGTACCCAATCTCTTTAGAACTACCAAACATTGGCATTTCATCCTTCGCTCTCGTAAACTGAAAGATTTTTTCTGAAACTTTAGCACTGGAATACGTAGTACTAAGGAAATTTAGAACTAACGTACCTACATTGTACTCGCATACTTCGACATTGGATACTTTAGAACTAATATACATCGGCATTTCATATTCCGTAGCGGAGTCACAAAATTCATGAGTTGGAGGACTAGTGTATTATAATGTATACATTTCGTACATATTTTTTAACTCTTATTGAAATAGTACATTTTCTGAGTCGTTTACGTAATAAGTAAAAATAATGACCATTTACTGTACAAAATATCATATTCCTTAACAAACAATAACACCATTTTTGGCATTAGTCAATTCCAAAATTACAGTCTACTTTTTCTCATGATATTTTATTATTACCGGGAATACCTAAATGTCGATTTAATATATAAAATTAGGTATCTGAAAAGGATTGTAAATTTAACACTGGTTTACATTATAATCTTAGTAGAATACGAATTTTAGAACATACGGTCGCAAAGATACTGTTACTGGGACTACGCATTCATTTAATTAAACACCTTTCAAAAAGACTATCAAAAGATGAACTTAGGAAATAGGTACAAAAAAAATCGTAAACAATGTTAGAAAAATAATATAAGAAATGAAAACACAAGCAAAATATTCGATCAAATTATACCGAGAATAAAAGCCTAATGCGTAAAAAAATATCCTCCCGAGAATTCCACTATAATCTTTTAAGCTCACGCGATATTTATCATAATTGGTACAAGAAAATGTTTTCAAAGAAACGTCGGGAAATCTAATTGTAGGTTATCTTTGGAAAAAAGGCAAAAGGAAGTAGATTCTTAGGTTTTAATTCAGATAGTTTTTCTCCGAGGCGATTTATTTCTTGGCCGAAGGAAATTCTGCCTTAGTTTGCATTCAATCTAAGAAATGACTTTGTGTTATGATTCTTTTGAAATTTTGTATGGAAAAGCTATCTTGATATCATTGTTAAAAATAGCCAATTTTTGTGCACACTATATTTTTATTTTGTAATTAGTGATCGACATAAGTATATCTTATTGTCAAAAGCTATAATTTTGGTTTTTCATAGATTTGGGACGTTAAGCTTAATGTTGGGCGGGAAAATAATGTCTGTTCTATGAAATGTGTAAAAAATAGGTACGAGATTCAATTTTGCGTAAATTGTTAAATTATGATGTATGGTATTCTAGGTTACGCTTAGTGTTATTTCAGGTTGTAATCTATTCATATACCAAAGATTTAGTGTTGTTTTCAAACCATAAATAAACTTTTATTTAGAAACTCTTGACACCAATGTCAGTTCCTATTACTTAATCAAACCAATAAGACTCAAACTCGAGAGTTCAATAGATGCACTGAAGAGTCCCACTATTCGAACTAAATATAGTCGTACATACAAAGTTTATTTATTTTATTTATTTTTATTTACATGGAAGACCAACAACTTTCATTATAGGTTCTATAGATAACAACTTAAAAAACATATAGTCATTTACAGGTCCTCACATCTAGAAAACGGACTAAAATAACATTCAATTGTCATCTCAGAAAACAGAATAAGGACAATAAAGAATATTAATTCTGAAAAATAAATAAAAAATACGTTCTCTCTCTCTCACTTTATCTCACAACATTATATAAATAGTTATTATATAATTACTCAAGAAATATTTATAAATAAATTAATGTCAGTTACCCATATAGAAACTGATTAAGAGTCTTCTTAGCCTTGGAAGGCTGGTGTGGAATAAGTCGAGATCAAGTTCATCTGTAATGTGGTTGTACCTATTGCCAGTTCGCCAGAGAAATGAGTTTTGCCTGTAATTCGTGCTAACAACAGGAGTATAAATGAGCGGTCTGTATCTCAATATTCTGGGAGGAGCTAAGAAACCTATTCGTTCAAGCAGCTCTGGGCAGTCCAAAACACCATTAACAATTTTATATAACAAACTATATCAGCAACTTCTCTACGCTTGTCTAGAGGTAAAAGATGCTGTCTTGCACAGAGTTCAAAATATGAGTCAGAATCAAATTTAATATGTAGGCGATAACATAAATATTAATATATATATAGTTAATTTCGATTCGGCAATTAGAGGTATGAGGTTGTAAGTAATGACTTCTAAGATACCTATAATGACATTATATAGTATCGTTGAGTTAGTATTCCCTTACACAAGTCTCGACCTTACTTTAGGGCTAGGCTCAATCTGTGTGATTTGTATACAGACAAATCATACAGATTGAGCCTCTCTCTCTCAGCCGAAAGACGTCCACTGCTGGACAAAGGCCTCCCCCAAGGATTTCCACAACGACCGGTCCTGCGATGTCGATTACTTTAATTCTCCTACGGATCTCCTCATTTCTGATTCGATCACGCAGGGAAACTCCGAGCATAGCGCGCTCCATCGCCCTTGGGGTGACCTTGAGCCTTTTTATGGTCGCTTACTATGGGCCCATAGTAAGCGACCACGTCTCTGTTCCGTATGTCATTACTGGCAACACACACTGGTCAAAGACCTTAGTCTTGAGACACTGCGGTATTTTGGACGAGAAGATATCGCGAAGCTTCCCGAACGCTGCCCAGCCGAGTTGGATTCGACGGTTGACCTCTTTCTCGAGATTGAGCCTATTTACTTTTATTTTATTTTCAACTCTTACAGACTATCATTACAGGATATTCTCCTAATACAATAGTTGCATGCGACAACATATCTTCCGTTTTGACTAAATTAAATAATTATTTTTTTATTTATTTATTACATATCTAGCTACAAGTTAAAGTATCGTTTAGCAAATTCTCTATATTTTCACGACACTGTCGTAAAGAGAAGTATAATGTTAAGATGTTTTGTTTTTAGGATTCCGTACCTCAAATGGATAAAACGGAACCCTTATAGGATCACTTTGTTGTCCGTATGTCCGTCAATATCCTTTTTATATGACTGACCAAAAAAGGAGTGTTATGTTTTCAGGGTTCATGTATGTATGTAATTTCTTTATTCCACCATAAGTCCTGAACGGCTTAACACATTTTGATGTGAGAGGTATTTTTAATGCCCTGCATTAATTAGCCATAAATTGACAGTCGTGTTTTTTATTTTTTATTAATAAATCTGCATTCAATAATAATAATATGTACTTACTGAATTTCATGTATGGAGAAAAATAATAAAATACTTTTTTTATTTTTTTTCTTAATTGTATAGACTTCATGCCATATAATAACTCCAACCCTCTAAATACGACAAAAAAGGATATATTTTTAAATAATCCCGAGGGATAACATACACATGAATGAATTTTAAATTTGAAATGAGTAAATTTAAATGACGTGGCATAAAATCCTCAGACAAAATTATAAAAGGGAAAAGAGGCTATAAAGGTTACTTCGATCCTTTCGTGATAAAATCGAGTTTTCGGAAAATATCGTATCTTTTTACGATCACCGCATTGTTCTGTTCAATCTGAAAGTTTAATAAGGTTTTGTATACAAAGACATCTTACTATCTAATATTATAAATTCATAAGTAAGGATATTTGTAGTGTAAGTATTCTCGCTGTACTCCACATCGAAAAAAAATTAGGATATAGCCAGTGGGGAACTTATAGTGGGGGCTAGCGGGAATTCACCATATTTATCGGAATAATCGTCGCCCTAATTCTGATTAAGTCAGGGAAAAAAAATTGGGTTGTTCCCGAAGTACTCCATTCTTTTGTTCTAATAATAATAAGAATCTCATACATGAGTTCCCAAGTTACTCCACGAAATTATTATTATTAAAAAATACTTATTATTTTGTTCCCAATCTACTCCATAGGTATTTTGATTTATTCTCAATGTACTCCGCAGATTATTTGATATCAATTCTCAAACTACTCCATCTAAATAATTTTAAAATATTTCACTATGTACAGTCAGTCACAAAATCGTTCAAACAATATAGTTCTGAATAAGTTCAAAATTAAAGAGAAAAAAGTTGAAAACAAGTTTGAATTGAAAATGTGTGCATGTTAGCTTGTTATAATGGATGTACGAACGAATGTGAGTCGCAACCTAGCTGCTAAGATGGAAATTTGATGTTTCTTTTTATATAAATATTTTAAGTTTTTTAAAAAATGTAATTTTATTAGTTACTTCTTGAGTTTCTCTCAAGCCGAATTCCTACATATATATAATAATCATAAATCTCTTTGGTGGAAAATACGTAAAAAAAGCTCATTTATAAAAATGTTTTTGATTGTTTATTTTATAATATAAATGTTGATATACAAATGTTGATTATTGAATTGTTAAGTCTTTTATTACCTTCGCTAATAAATAATTAGTGCAGGTCCTATTTATTGGATCTCAGATTAATAATTCTATTCTCAGATTCATAATTATTTTATAAATATTTACAATTGTGTGCAATTACAGTCTTTTATTTAAAATTTTCTTTATACATAAAAATATTGTTGCAAAGCTTTTGAGCCTGACTGTACTATACGTTAGTTACACTTTTTATTCTAATTAATGCGTTTTGATATTAAAATCGCGTGGAGTACTTTGAGAACATTTTAATATTACCGCGGAGTAGAATGAAACTTAATTTAAAATATTATTTTTTTCATGGAGTAGTTAGGGAACATTTTTTGGAGTACTTTGGGAATAACCCAAAAAATGGGTTGTTCCCGAAGTACTCCATTCTTTTGTTCTAAAAAGATAAGAATCTCATACATGAGTTCCCAAGTTACTCCACGAAATTATTATTATTAAAAAATACTTATTATTTTGTTCCCAATCTACTCCATAGGTATTTTGATTTATTCTCAATGTACTCCGCAGATTATTTGATATCAATTCTCAAACTACTCCATCTAAATAATTTTAAAATATTTCACTATGTACAGTCAGTCACAAAATCGTTCAAACAATATAGTTCTGAATAAGTTCAAAATTAAAGAGAAAAAAGTTGAAAACAAGTTTGAATTGAAAATGTGTGCATGTTAGCTTGTTATAATGGATGTACGAACGAATGTGAGTCGCAACCTAGCTGCTAAGATGGAAATTTGATGTTTCTTTTTATATAAATATTTTAAGTTTTTTAAAAAATGTAATTTTATTAGTTACTTCTTGAGTTTCTCTCAAGCCGAATTCCTACATATATATAATAATCATAAATCTCTTTGGTGGAAAATACGTAAAAAAAGCTCATTTATAAAAATGTTTTTGATTGTTTATTTTATAATATAAATGTTGATATACAAATGTTGATTATTGAATTGTTAAGTCTTTTATTACCTTCGCTAATAAATAATTAGTGCAGGTCCTATTTATTGGATCTCAGATTAATAATTCTATTCTCAGATTCATAATTATTTTATAAATATTTACAATTGTGTGCAATTACAGTCTTTTATTTAAAATTTTCTTTATACATAAAAATATTGTTGCAAAGCTTTTGAGCCTGACTGTACTATACGTTAGTTACACTTTTTATTCTAATTAATGCGTTTTGATATTAAAATCGCGTGGAGTACTTTGAGAACATTTTAATATTACCGCGGAGTAAAATGAAACTTAATTTAAAATATTATTTTTTTCATGGAGTAGTTAGGGAACATTTTTTGGAGTACTTTGGGAATAACCCAAAAAATGGGTTGTTCCCGAAGTACTCCATTCTTTTGTTCTAAAAAGATAAGAATCTCATACATGAGTTCCCAAGTTACTCCACGAAATTATTATTATTAAAAAATACTTATTATTTTGTTCCCAATCTACTCCATAGGTATTTTGATTTATTCTCAATGTACTCCGCAGATTATTTGATATCAATTCTCAAACTACTCCATCTAAATAATTTTAAAATATTTCACTATGTACAGTCAGTCACAAAATCGTTCAAACAATATAGTTCTGAATAAGTTCAAAATTAAAGAGAAAAAAGTTGAAAACAAGTTTGAATTGAAAATGTGTGCATGTTAGCTTGTTATAATGGATGTACGAACGAATGTGAGTCGCAACCTAGCTGCTAAGATGGAAATTTGATGTTTCTTTTTATATAAATATTTTAAGTTTTTTAAAAAATGTAATTTTATTAGTTACTTCTTGAGTTTCTCTCAAGCCGAATTCCTACATATATATAATAATCATAAATCTCTTTGGTGGAAAATACGTAAAAAAAGCTCATTTATAAAAATGTTTTTGATTGTTTATTTTATAATATAAATGTTGATATACAAATGTTGATTATTGAATTGTTAAGTCTTTTATTACCTTCGCTAATAAATAATTAGTGCAGGTCCTATTTATTGGATCTCAGATTAATAATTCTATTCTCAGATTCATAATTATTTTATAAATATTTACAATTGTGTGCAATTACAGTCTTTTATTTAAAATTTTCTTTATACATAAAAATATTGTTGCAAAGCTTTTGAGCCTGACTGTACTATACGTTAGTTACACTTTTTATTCTAATTAATGCGTTTTGATATTAAAATCGCGTGGAGTACTTTGAGAACATTTTAATATTACCGCGGAGTAGAATGAAACTTAATTTAAAATATTATTTTTTTCATGGAGTAGTTAGGGAACATTTTTTGGAGTACTTTGGGAATAACCCAAAAAATGGGTTGTTCCCGAAGTACTCCATTCTTTTGTTCTAAAAAGATAAGAATCTCATACATGAGTTCCCAAGTTACTCCACGAAATTATTATTATTAAAAAATACTTATTATTTTGTTCCCAATCTACTCCATAGGTATTTTGATTTATTCTCAATGTACTCCGCAGATTATTTGATATCAATTCTCAAACTACTCCATCTAAATAATTTTAAAATATTTCACTATGTACAGTCAGTCACAAAATCGTTCAAACAATATAGTTCTGAATAAGTTCAAAATTAAAGAGAAAAAAGTTGAAAACAAGTTTGAATTGAAAATGTGTGCATGTTAGCTTGTTATAATGGATGTACGAACGAATGTGAGTCGCAACCTAGCTGCTAAGATGGAAATTTGATGTTTCTTTTTATATAAATATTTTAAGTTTTTTAAAAAATGTAATTTTATTAGTTACTTCTTGAGTTTCTCTCAAGCCGAATTCCTACATATATATAATAATCATAAATCTCTTTGGTGGAAAATACGTAAAAAAAGCTCATTTATAAAAATGTTTTTGATTGTTTATTTTATAATATAAATGTTGATATACAAATGTTGATTATTGAATTGTTAAGTCTTTTATTACCTTCGCTAATAAATAATTAGTGCAGGTCCTATTTATTGGATCTCAGATTAATAATTCTATTCTCAGATTCATAATTATTTTATAAATATTTACAATTGTGTGCAATTACAGTCTTTTATTTAAAATTTTCTTTATACATAAAAATATTGTTGCAAAGCTTTTGAGCCTGACTGTACTATACGTTAGTTACACTTTTTATTCTAATTAATGCGTTTTGATATTAAAATCGCGTGGAGTACTTTGAGAACATTTTAATATTACCGCGGAGTAGAATGAAACTTAATTTAAAATATTATTTTTTTCATGGAGTAGTTAGGGAACATTTTTTGGAGTACTTTGGGAATAACCCAAAAAATTATTATGAATATATACGAGCAAATCACACAGATTGAGTTAGCCCCAAAGTAAGTTATAGACATAGACATAGAAAAAAAAATCATTCTTTAATAGACTGATAAGCTTGGTTGTCAAATAAAGCCGAAAAACGATTTCCAAATTTAATGACAGTATATGAAAGTGATGTGACCTTACAACTAAGCATCGACATTTTGTATCGATACTACATAAATAAAAACATTTTTTTTATCGAGGTGAAAATGCCTTCGCATACCGCTTCACTTCTCAATAGTTGAGCAGTGAAGCGGCATGTGGGACTTGGACCCACTAAAAACACCCAGGTGCCTCTACATGCCTATACTGAAGAGGCATGGGTAGTGCCAGTAGTACCTTTGTTGCCAAATTTCACAATTTTAGTCAATGGGAAGTAGATACCCCATAGGTTTTGATTCCTGTCTGAAAAACAAATTATGCGAAAAATCGCAACATTTACGGTAATATCTCCTAATCACGTGGACGTATAATTTTGATTATTTTTCTACACAATGAGGTTTGTAATAAAAATAAAGATTGAATTTAATCAAAATTAAATATTTATTTTTATATCTATATGTACGTACATATGGTCTTTACATATAAAAAAACTGTAACCAGTCTGTGACTATTCACGAGAGATATGGAAAAAAAATAGAAAACCATTCTTTTTTTTTCCATATCTCTCGTGAATAGTCACAGACTGGTTACAGTTTTTTTATATGTAAAGACCATATGTACGTACATATAGATATAAAAATAAATATTTAATTTTCCATTAGAATTGATGATATTAATACTCGTATTAACAATAATAATTAATGGGCGGACGAAGTCGTGGGCACAGTAATAAGTAATGTCAGTCATCAGTAATGGTAATTGCATAATATAGTCTCAACGAACTGCTCTTTTAAAATTGCAATGTTTTCGAAGAGCAAAAGTCAAAATCAAAGGCATCCAAGACAAGCCAAATAGTCGAAATAAAAGTCATCCAAGAGAAGCCAAATGAAGCGCAAGAGCACTATCTGCCTTTTCTCGAAGCGCTTCGTAATTTTTTTGAACTCTCATAACTAGCGTTTGGATTTGGAATAAACCAGATAAACAAAATTCTCAGCATATAATTGTAGTAAATCACCCCCACCCTTTAAATTAGGGCATGAAAGTTAGTTACAAACTTAGTTGGTATAGCGGGTTTTCTTAATCGTATAGCAATGTAAAAGTCGTTGTTGTCGAAGTGTCGACTACATATACGAGATCCTTCATTTGGTTGCATTATCCAAGTTGCATTTTTAGTTATTTTAGGCCAAGTGTGGCGTCGTTGCCGATCAGTGGTGATTCTGAAATCGAAGATAAGTATGTATTTAGCTAAGAAAAATATTGTTTGCAAAATGTATTTGACGATAATTGAACCTTTTCTAAGTTTCGAACTAAAAATCCATTTATTCTTACCAGTCCTATCATGTAAACAATCTTCACAGTATTTTTTGTTGAATTTTGTTGAAAATAAATCAAATATTAGTTCAAACCTAAACATTCTAAAGTAAAACATTTATTAACCACGAAAGTAATTTCCTAAAAAGTCTATTTTATTTTTATATTGTTGTAAAATCATGATTGCTTACATGATAGGACTGGTAAGAATAAATGGAGTTTAGTTTTCATTTAGGTAAGTATATATTGAACCGAAAATGTTGTTTTGAATTTTTATCGATAATTATACCTCCGGTACCGGTCCTACCAGGCAATTGCCTCAAAAAATGCCAATATTTCGATACTCAATATTTTCTTAAATAGTTCTTTTTAATATGCGATGATACATTTTCTTACAAGAAAACAATACAATACACGAAAAATACATCATTGAGACGAACATATCGATGTATATCAACAAAACAAGCTCACTGAAATTCAACTATTGTAAACAACATTTACCTGTAAAAAGAGTACCATTGATTGGCATTTCTGTTAGAAGATGAATCACAATTCAGAACACAAAACTACACCATTTTCACTCGATGAAACTTTAAAAAGCTTATCTATAATAATAAGGGAATAAATTAACTTATAAGGTTTGTTTACAATACAATATCAGTTCCAAATTAAGCTTCGATTGTCAAAGTCTACTGAAAATTGGATTCACAGAAGATATTACCTGTCCTTCACCAACACAGGTAAAAAACATATCTGTCATCCCGCTTCCTCAGCTGTCAGTGCCTCTAAATAAAATAAAAAAAAAATTTTCCTAGCTCTATGGTTATAGACTTGTGTGACGGGACACTAACTCAACGCTACTATCCAAATCCTTGCTAATATTATAAATGCGAAAGTGAGTTTGTTTATTTATTTGTTACCTCTTCACATGCACATGGTTCTCAGAAGTACTGAGAAGGACATAAGGTACCTTTCATCTCGGGAAAAACCCCGTTGGAAATTCACGCAGGCGAAGCCGCGGGCAATTTTTATCCCTGAATTCTAATGCAAAAATAGCCAATTATATTTTTTTATCCACGCAACATTATATTATATTCCTCCTTAAGTCCTCAGTTAATATACTGGAAAAGATTGCACTTGCGATAAGGCCGCCTATTGTACGCATTACCTAAATGTTACAATCCTTAATTTTTTGGTGCAATAAAGTATTTTTAATATAATTAATTATGTCTACCAGAATCTGTTGGCAAAAAAATGGAAGAAAATCGCTCGATTTTCATACATTTTTTGCCATCAGATTCTGGTAGACCTATAACTTTCTTAATATAGGTCCTACCTTCATTTCTTTGTCAAGTCAGTTGCAAAACCCATTAAATGAATTTGCACTTGAATGGTAATATTCCCGCCACAAAAGTAAGAAGTTTTCTAAAATTAATCCGCGAATAACTGAATAGTGAATAATCTAACTACATCTGCAAATTTTATAAAAGGTATATTTATATTATCAAACTTATATTCGCTTTTGGGACGAGAAATCGCAGTGTAAGCCTCACGTTTTACTATAAAAGTAGGCAGATAAAAATCAATGTATTTAGTGCGTTGTACGTACGTACATGCTATTTTGGCTTATAAATCATCAATAGGTACATATAATAAAACTGTAACTGGTCTGTGTCAAGATAGATAGGGGAATTTTTAGGGCCGATAGAAGCCAAAATGATTTTTTGTAGACTTTTTGTCTGTCTGTATGTTTGTACGCGCATCACGCAAAAACTACTCGACCAAATTTGATACGGTTTTCACTGTTGTATTATAGAAGGTCAAAGTTAAAATCTGGCTACGTTTCATCTTGATACGCCGCTTACAACCTGAGATATGCGCAGACGAAGTCGTGGGCACAAGCTAGTCCAAAATAAAAATTGACGTGATATGTCCAGAGATCGGATATTTCAGTACATATTTACCTAAACTTCGAGGAGTACGTAACATGAGTGGTAATACCACCTCTAATAAAATCATGAATTGTTATTGAATTAAATTTAGTTACAAATTATTAATTGAACCATTATATTCTACTTTTGAGAGTTCCGTACTAAAATTGTGTCAAATTAAAATGTTCTTCAAGTGAATAAAATAAAAAGAAAAACTCAATGTCTTTATTCAATTCAGTTATTTGTTAAATATCGAAATTTATTTTTTTATTTTTTAGAGGTGGTATTATCCACTCATGTTACATACTCCTCGAAGTTTAGGTAAATATGTACTGGAATATCCGATCTCTAGTTATTACCCACGTACGAGTATTTAAATTTGCTTGAATCCGTAAATTCAGAAGATAAAATTGCCAACATTAAAAATTATCAAAAATATATTGCTACTAAGTATATATAACATAACAAAATCTCAACTCGAATTTTATTACCAAATCTCAGATCCAAAGATTTAAAATAAGTACATCATAAGGAAGATCTAATCAAGCAAAGTGCTTCTTGTGATGTTTTGCTTATTATTATTTTCCCAAAAGATTTTCATGAATGTCATTTTCCTTATAATATAAGAAAATATATCCTGTTTATTATGAGATCAAAGAAAAAAGATTATGAGACCGCGAATTTGATTCAAAGAGTTGTATAAGTAGTATAATTCGCCTTACACGTGGCTAAATGACGGATTTAACTCTCGATGTAAAAGAGGAATGTTATAAGATGTTTACCAAATACCAATGTTTAACTATTTGAATGTTTTACCATCTACTGAACTCAATCATGACAGATTTTGATTAATTGTTATCACAAGGTTTAAATTGTTATCACAAGGTTTATTAAACAACTTGGTTTTGCTCTTTGCTTAATTTTTGCTATCCTAATCCTAACTATTATTATAAATGCGAAAGTGAGTTTGTTTGTTTGTTTGTTTGTTTGTTTGTTTGTTAAACAGTGCTTTTTCCCGGGATGAAAGGTACCCTATGTCCTTCTCCGTACTTCCAGCTATGTATGCAAAATTTAAGGAAGATTGGTTCAGTATATAAAGCGTGAAGGGGTAACAAACAAACAAACTCACTTTCACATTTATAATATTAGTAAGGATATTGTGTTGTTGTGAAAAATAAATACTTTTTTAGTTTCATTTTCATTTTGATTAGGTAAATCCCTACAGGCTGCCCTTAGGTATTAAATCTTGTTTCATCTAATAATTCTTGCCAAAGTTTATCCCCCAAATAAATTAAGTAGGACCTAAGACCCGGACTTTCGTTTGGGGAAAACTATCCATCCTGATTATGACTAGACAATTTGTGGGCCAGATACAGTTAGTTGAGATCGTAAGTTTAGTCCAAGATTGTCCCAGTAGGGCAAACTTATTAATACAGGTTAAAAAGTTAATTATTTTATGATAGAGATGGATGTTGCAATATTTTCTTACTTATGCCTTGCTCTGCATGGCCGTAGTGTATTTCAACTAATATTAAAAATGCAAAAGTTTGTTTATTCGTGTGTTTGTTACCTCTTCAGGCTATATCTTCTGAACCAATCTTCCTTAAATTTCGCATACAAATAGTTAGAAGTACCTACTGAGATAGACATAGCTATGTCAGATAGATAGGGTAACTTCCATTCCGGGAAAAAGCACTGTTTCCGTGGGAAATTTACGAGGGCGAAGCCGCGGGCAAAAGCTATATAAGCATCATAAGTAAACCTGCACGCTAAAAGACCTGTATGACGCCACAGATAATGGTTTAGGAGTTATGTAGGTTAGGTAGGTTAGGTAGACCGAGGTATCTGTGGCGTCATATTGGTCATCACAAATTTGAGCCGCCGAGTCGACACGCTAAGAAGAAGAAGAAGATTACTAACTATCCAAGACTTTTACGCGTAGTACTCGTATGACCTAGATTTAAGTTAGACGAGGTTAGACCATTTAGAGATAAATCTGCCATCAATCAAGTTAGGTACGAATACATTTGCGGCTGCGTAAGTGCTCTTACATGCCTGAATATAACCATACTTTAAGTGGATTTGAAGGAATTCTTTTCATTACAATTAAACCGATCATAAGTTAGGTCATTACGAACGAATCTATCAAAGATGCTTAATGCGCTTTTTATGTCGATAGTACAAGTTGAAAATGTGAGAAAATTTAAAATGTATGTAATGTAAGTACAAAATTCATGATGTTCAGAATCTGCCAAGACAGGGATCGAGATACTATCAAGTAAAGACCCATCAGATGGGCTCTACCATCTACAATCTAAAACTTTTTAATATAGTACTTTTATGTAATAGAAGTACATTGTAATAAATAACGCACTTCAAACAGACTGCAGACCTCATTAGAGAAGATATTTGGAGCACCAATAACCGGCGAGTACGTATAAAGAGAGTGATGAGTGTAGAGGGAGCAAGAGATGTAAGCATCCCCCAAGTGAAAAAGGCGTGATCATATGTACGTATGCATTGTCATCTATTATTTCTAAGTATCGTTGTAGGTAATGCGTGCATAATAGTTCCATCAAAAACAGAAAAGTTGGTCAAATTCGACTTAAAAGACTTAATTACAGACAGGTGAAACTAAAATAAAAGCTTGTGAAAAAAGAAAGCCAGCCAGTTACCGAATAACCTCAATAACCCAGTAAAGTTCCCCACATAAATAACTCCGGAAACTACTTGGATTACACCCTCAAACTTTTGCTATTCACCTTGTATTTATGCGTAGGAATTAGGTGGATTTTTAAACACAGTATCCAGAGTTTATATATTACTAGCTTTTGCCCGCGGCTTCGCCCGCGTGAATTTCCCACGGGAACAGTGCTTTTTCCCGGGATAAAAAGTAGCCTATGTGCTATTCCAGGTCATTATCTACCTCTGTACCAAATTTCATCGAAATCCGTCCAGTAGATTTTGCGTGATTGAGTAACAAACATCCTCACAAACTCACAAATTCACAAACTCACAAACTCACATCCAAACATTCGCATTTATACTATTAGTATGGATGTGCAATCGCTAAAGATCAATCAATATATATTAAACTAGCTGCGCCCCGGGGCTTCGCTCCGGTGGGAATTTCGGGATAAAAAGTACCCTATGCGCTATTCCCGGTATTTTTCTACCCGTATACCAAATTTCATCGAAATCCGTCCAGTAGATTTTGCGTGATTGAGTAACAAACATTCCAACAAATCACAATTTAGAATTCTTCCGTTACTGACTGTTATTATATTGGTAGGATTCTTCTGTTACTGATTGAGTAAGAAAACGTACAGCCAAAACTACTGGGCGTAGGAAGCTGAAATTTGGCATGTAGGTTCCTTAAGGTGTGTAAGCGAGCAATAAGAGAGGATTTCCCTAAATTTCTACGGGAATCTAGTTCCGGGCATGGGCCGGGTACTTGATTCCCTTGGGAATTTCTAGTAACTAGTAATCAATATAGCGTATATTTTCGACGATATTACTTCTCATGTTTGACTTGTATATTCGATCGTTTCTACGTTAGTTACACTACAGACCCAGAACTCGTTGTTTATAAGAAACCCTTGCAATGGCCGCTATAAATGTACCGTAGGATTCAAATTTAGCCCGCAACTCGGTCCGTATCTCTTTGGAATAGGGTTTGTTTTATCGACGAGGGTTGGATTGGATGTTTTGGTGTTAGTATTTTGGACTTATTGATAGACCGTTAACCCAGACTTACGATGGGCCTACCTAATGTTATTGAACCCTTGGCTAACAAACGAACGCACTTTCCGAAATAATGAGCGTTTTTGCGCAAATAGTAAATAAAATACATGAAATAAACGGAACGTTGTTAAAGTAAAAACAAATAAGCAGCTCGTGAAAAAATGTTTAAAAACATTTTTACCAAAAAAAAATATTGTTACTGTTGTTGATACGTTTCGTAGAATATAACAGTTTATTAAATTAATGTATATATTTTTTATTTATAATTCTTTATTCTCTGTCTATTCATGTTTCTGAACTGAAATTTTTTATTGCGTTTTCACAAATATGAAAATATTATCAGTAAAAAACTCGAATTTAAATTGTGAATATCACACATTTTTTGCAATAAAGTTACCTACGCAGTGCACACTAAAAATTAAAAATATAAGTAACATTAATTTGAAAATATGATAACTCGAAAACGTACAGTCCCGAAAAAAGGTTGTACCATATACAGGTCACAACATTTCCGCGCCCTTTTGTGGGACCATAATTTCTGGCAGTGATTATAAAGCTATCATTAGAAGTTGTTTTTGCCCTTGGGAGAACCTCAAAGTTCGTTAACTTGATTAAGGTCAACATTGCTAGCTACGCCAGCGATACCATAGCTAACTGTTTGGATGGCTATTTGTTGCTCAATTGCGACTCATTAGTTTAGCCGATTTTGATGAAATTAAGTTCATGGATATAATAAAACCTATAATGTTGTTTAAAAACTTGGAATAGAATAGAACATTTTTTTTTTTAAAGCCTGACCGGAAATATAAAAAACCCTGAATTAGAGGCAGCACTTATGCGTTTTATATTGCAACATTATTGAAAGCAGTAGCGGATAAAAGGGTGGAAGCCCCCCCCCTCACCCCCGACTGCTATTTTGTGTACATTATACTGTGGAGCATAGATTACAATTGTATATAGTGTACTGTGGAGGCAGCTTCCATTACAGTACATGTCAAATTAAAAATCGAGTTGTTAAAATAACAGGATTTAGTAGTAATAGTTACTTACAAGTAATTCCAAAAATTTTATCCGTCATAATTAGTGATGTAGCGTTCTCGAAATTTTCTAAGGCCAAGCGGAAACTTTTTAAAAAAATTCTCGGAAATATTTTCGAGAATGGAAAAGGGTGCCCTTCCCAGAAAAAAATACCTACTGGATCCGCCCTTGATTGAAAGTCAAACTTTGACAGAAGAAATGACAGATGGGTTTTTAAATTAGTTGCCAGTATAAGAAATTAGTTCTATTTTCCGCAACATGGCGAGGGTTTTTATATTCCTGGTCAGGCTATACATTGAATTTATTATGAAAGAAAAATCCCCTGTCAAGTGCGAGTTGGACTCGCACACATAGGGTTTCGTACCTTCGAACGATATTAACTCTAATCATAATAATTGCGTGAAAACAAATACGATATACATATGTAATTATAAAAGAAGAAAAAAAGTTATTGAAAAACACAGTTTTAAAATACCAGACAAATAGAAGTTCTAAAAAAAAAAATTTATAAACGCGCGTGTTAAAAAGTCAAATTACAAGAATCCACTATAATTAGTAGAAATTAGAAATTATTTTCCCATTACATCGATTGGTGCTCAATACTCCAATTGGCTGCCAGAAATAGTAAAGAAAATGATACATCATTCAACGACCCATATTTTACTATAGGTTTTATGATACAAAAACAAAAGGAATAGACGAATTAGGGTTTGAACGTCCATTTCTTCCGAAAGACCACATCCCTTGATACACAATATTAGAACTGCTGATAATAGTGAAGATTTGTTACGTACCAGTAAAAATAAATTCTACAGCCTCCAAAAATAATATTAAAAAAAAAACAAAGTAAAAGTGGAAAAATGCATTCAAAGGAAAATAAATCAATGTTTAAAAGAGTAACATTTTTAAAAAACATCCCTATTTGTTGACATCCATTAAAAAGGTACGCACAATAAATCCACGCGAAGTTTTTACACTATTGACATTGAATTACCTCAGATCCTCAATTTTTGTCCCTTTCTCTGATACACATTTCGTTATATATCTTTCTCACTCTGATAACGCTACCTTGTTTTCCTCATTCGCCTTTTTAACTTAAAAATACTTTGGGAATATTTAACCTGCAAATTGACGAAATTCTTCTTGACTTGGACTAATTTGATGTTTACTCTTGTTTAAAATGGCTTTAGAAAAAGTTTCTTGATTCGGTAAATTTGTTTTTTTTTTATGATTGCAGCTTTTGATGGTATTTTAGAGATGGTTTTTTGGATGGAGAACAAAAATATTTTTGGCGACTAAGGACCGGGAAAATTACTATTTTGTTTTTTTTTCGGTTCAGTATCTTTTTTAATATTTATATATATATATGTTACCTACAAATATGGACCCCTTCAAAAAAGTTAATGAATGGTTAATTACTAGCATTAAAAAAGTAATTACGAAATGGATAATCCGTAAGCTTTTGCTACGTGTTGCAAAAAATAATCTTCAATAATTATTGTACATTCATAGCATGTTTGACAAAATATTAAAAAAAATAGCTGTACCCAGCGGCTTTGCTTTTGTGGGAATATCGGGGTACACAATACCTTTTATTTCGTATGAATATCATAAAACAGAATTTTATGATACAACGGTAGCTAGATGGGTCGACGATGTAAAAAATGTTGCTGGCAAGAACTGGATTGCGATGGCCCAGGGTAGAGAAGGTTGGCGTAGACAAAAGGAGACTTATAGCCAGCAGTGGGTCATGGAAAGCTGATGATGATGATGGCAGAATTTTCAATTCTAAATGGTTATAAACCCTTCCTTCAAGAAACGACTCAACGTTTTTTTAAAAGGCCGGCAACACTCTTGTGATACCCCTGAAGCAGTTGTCCATGGGCAGTGGTGATCGCTTACCATCAGGTGACCCGCTTGCTCGTTTGCCGCCCAATACTATAAAAAAAAATATTAATCATAAAATCTATGTGTAAAAAGCATATTTTGGCGCCACCTTATTCAAGTTGCTTTTCCTAGTCAGACGCCCTTACCTTTTCAGGCTTAAGTGCCACAAGTACCATCGTTTCAGTGACACTGCCGGAAAACTGGCTATTTTGCCTTTTAAAAAAAGATCTATTCTTTACCTTAAAAAATGAAAAAGAATGCGTTTAGGGTAGAATGTTATTTATACGTCTGTGTATAGATAACTTGCTTGCGGCCTGTGGTGCGGCCCTAGAATAGCACCAACCCATCTCTTCCCGTGGGGGTCGTAAGAGGCGACTAAGAAATTTAAAACACCGGAGGATGGGCAGCAGCATCTTTCCGCGTACTATGCCATCACACTGCGATCGCCAACCCGCCTGCCAAGCGTGGCGATTACGGCAAAACCCTCCATGGATGAAATCCTTGGGGGAGGCCTTTGTCCAACAGTGGACGTCTTTCGGCTGAGAGAAGAAGAAGAAGATAGATAACTTAATGCTCTTAAGCATCTCCAATATGTTTAGTTTAGTCATGGTTTCATGGTAATACATAGTGATTCAATAGCTATGAGATTTTGTATTATCCTTTAAATAGCTATTGTTGTATATCCTTGAATTACGTTTATTACAAAAATAAAACTGGGCCTTTTCCCTGTTGTTGCGATCCATCAATAAATGTTCTTCAAAGTAGGATCGTATATAAGGAATGTAATACGAAGAAGATTGATGAAGGAAAAATGTCAAGAGCTCTGGTCAAAAGAGAAATTGGCGTTTTGTGTTGTAATACAATGTTTTCTTGTAAGTCTAGCCTTTACCGTCGGCTTCGCCTGCATTTCGTTTTTCGCTCAATTCAATCCATTGGGGTCCATCCACTAAAGTAAAATCAAAATATATAAAGAACAATATAAATAAATATATATATATATATATAATACAATAAAATATAAATACAATATACAGGGTTATTCTTAATTAACTAATAACCTTCCTGGGGGGTGAAAGTGCTCATAAATATGAACATAATAATATTTTGTATGGGACCGACTTTGAAATTAAAAAAAAACAGCTGTTCCATACATTTTGGGCGAGTAGGTATTGTAAAATTTTTAGAACAGCTGATTTTTTTTTGAGATTTCAGAGTTGGTCCCATACAAAAAGATGTTCATATTTATGAGTACTTTCACCCCCAGGAAGGTTATTAGTTAATTAAAAATAACCCTGTATACATATATTTTCAAAATATATAAAGAACTTCGCTGCAAAATTTCAATTTCCTATGTTCAGCGGTTTCGTCTCTATATTGATACTAATAAGGCAGCGTTAATTTTATTTATGTACTAGCCTGTGCCCACGACTTCATCCGCGGCGTATCAAGATGAAACCTTTCAACAATACAACAGTGAAAACCGCATGAAATTTGGCCCAGTAGTTTTTGCGTGAAGCGCGTACAAACAAACCGACAGAAAAACAGACACACAGACAACAATTCTACAAAAAATGATTTTGGCTTCTATTGGCCAATTGAAGACCCCTCATAGTTTTTTTCTTAAATATTTTCTATGTACAGACACACATAGCTCGCAGAACAGATAGCCGTTGGGGCAGAAAAGTTCTCGAGTGGTGACCACGAACCGGAAAACGTAGTGTTGGCAGGCCTCCCACTCGGTGGACCGACGACCTTGTGAAGGTCGCGGGTTGCGCATGGATGCGGGCAGCGCAGGACCGGTCGTTGTGGAAATCCTTGGGGGAGGCCTTTGTCCAGCAGTGGACGTCTTTCGGCTGAGAGAGAGACAGACACAGACCTGTTACTTGCAGTTTTATTATATGTACTGATTGATTGATATTGATGATAGGTATACAGATTGATAAATAAACCCTAAACGTGGAAGAGGATACATTAAATTCAGTACACGCATCCTTCATTCAAATGAATACAAAAATAATGTAAAGGAAGAAGAAAAATTGAACATTTCATTTGAATTTCCCACATTGAACTGTAGTTATCCTGAGGGCCAACAGATGGCGCCTATGTCGTAAGTTAAGTCTATTCGGTTAGAAGTTTGGGTCAAATTCGGTCCCTCCAAGTTTCATTTGGGTTGTAATACAGTATTTTACTGGTTGTATATTTGGGTTTGTGTATACTACTATGGAATTGTCCATAGTACACAAACCCAAATTTTCTTGAATTGTTATTTCGATTTTGTTGTTGGTATTTTTTATCAAGCATCTGTATTTTTTATCACAAAGTAATGATGATTAATTGCAATATAGCTATAGTTAGTCTCGTAATAACAGGTATTTACAATGTAAACGACTCGGAAATTGATGGAAAGCTCTAAAAATAAATAACCAGTAATCAAACTCTAATAACAGTTGTACTTACCAGAAAATTTTAAAACTATTTTTGTCTACGTAACAAGCTACAATACGATGTGTGTTTTGTTGTTTAGTTTTTATTTCATTTTACGTGCTACCTTTTAGAGAAAATTTTTATATCTTTCGACTTTGACATTAAACGATGTATAGATGCAATCGTGTCATCCAACGCAGCATCCTTATTTCAGTAGATTTCAGAAGCCTATTTTCCTTTTCTTAATGCTGACATTATGTCAAGTTAACATATCATTATTTTAATTACTCTTAAGACCAACATCTTAACTCGCTTATTATGAAAATGAAACTGCTTAATATATCAAACTAGCTTTTGCCCGCGGCTTCGCCCGCGTGAATTTTCCACAGGAACAGTACTTTTTATTTTTTTTATTGGTTCGCAAACTGGTTGCTACAAGGTACACAATAAACAAAGATACAATTATAACTACCTACTACGAGCGAACACGGCATGCACATGATATGTAGCTCGCAGAATACAATTAATATTAATAAGTTAATAAAATCATGTTCATTAAATTTGTAATAAACAAAAAAGAAATTTAGAATAAAAAGTAATTTTTATTAAGATAACAAAGGTCGTTTCATGGTTTTGGTCGATGCACTGAAGATGTCAATGTCATGGCAAATTGCGTTTTCCCGGGATGACAGGTACCCTATGTCCTTCTCCGTACTTCTAACTATGTGTATGCAAATTTTCAGGAAGATTGTTCAGTAGATGAAGCGTGAAGAGGTAACAAACAAACAAACAAACTTATTTTCGCATTTAGAATATTTAGTTAGGATTCTTCCGGTACTGACTGAGTGACTGATAGACAACGCATAGCCAAAAAAACCTGGGCGTCGGAAGCTGAAATTTG
Organism: Ephestia elutella; assembly: GCA_018467065.1. Lineage (NCBI taxonomy): Eukaryota > Metazoa > Arthropoda > Insecta > Lepidoptera > Pyralidae > Ephestia > Ephestia elutella. The sequence goes on from CM031584.1 coordinate 4,499,461, forward strand.
GCATGTAGGTTCTTTAGGGACCTTAGGAACAGAGGATTTCCTTTAGTTCCAACGGTAACAAAGCCCCAGGATCATGCCAGTTCTATATACAACTAGCTTTCACCCGCGGCTTCGCCTGCGTAAATTTTCCACGAGAACAGTGCTTTTCGTCGGGATGAAAGGTACCCTATGTCCTTCTCAGTACTTCAAGCTATGTGTATGCAAAATTTCAGGAAGATTGGTTCAGTAGATGAAGCGTGAAGAGATAACAAACAAATAAATAAACAAACTCACTTTCGCATTTATAATACAAGTTAGGATACCTACCACTCATGACTTCGAATGACCACATAACCTACATATTCCAGTTTTTCATATTAATTAAGAGGCGTCTGAGTTTTCAATTATCCATGGCTTTTGTTTTACCCATTTTCACCCACTCTCATTGTTCACGGCTCCACTCGGAATATTTTCATTCCTCTGCGAATATTTCATTAATTACGTACAGCTTTTTTGATCGTATAAATCAATATAAATATTATTTACCGGCTGAGGTTGGCTCCTATGGGAATTTCGGGATGGGAAATATCATATTTGATACAAATTGGGTTACCACGCCCTAGCCCGTGAATCTTTCAACGTTTATTTATTTTCTTGACCAACAGTATTATCTAGAAAGGTTTCTATAGGTGCATAATAAGAAGAATCTATGACTAACTTTCACTAGAAATGCTTAAAATATAAAATGCTGTAACCTATGGAAAAGTGTCACTAGCTTAACGAGTATTCTACATTTTCTCTATTACAAACTTAGGAATTGAAGTTAGAATCTCAAAGTGAAAGTCAATTCTTTTTATTCATATTGGCTTAAAAATAGCACTTATAAATCGTCACATTCTTGTTTTTTAGTTAGTTGACGTCATAAAAATACTTAAAGCTAAGTTTACCACTGCCTCCAAAGCGCAAGTGGAGAAGAGGCGGCGCAACAAACTCCACTGCTGCATTTTCTCCAAAGACGTCACTTTACAACAATTGTCTTATAATTAAATGACTGTATATGTGGACGAATAGAAAGAAGTATCTAATTAAGTTGTCGTTAACGAGGTTTAATTAAACATGCCACTTGATTTGACTTGACAGACGTTATCTATAAACGGCCGCAATTAGAGATAAATACTCGTAATTGAGGCTATACTCCATATCCACTCCTCAAATTATCCTATACAACTAATATTATAAACTTTCGGTTTATCAGTATAGTTGTTTTTTTTACTGACGGATTTTGATGAAATTTGGTACACGGATAAAATGAAATCTATATTATCATATAGGATACTTTTTGTCAAGAAATTACCGCAGGAGCGAAGCCCAGGTAGTACTGTAATCCATGTTAGAATAATAAGTATTACATTGTCATCCAATTTAGACCAACAATGAAAACTTATTGCTCAATTGGAATAATTCGGAAAATCTAGGTCAAATTTAAATAAGAAAACGGCGACATTTATAAACAGACACTAGGATGGAAATGAATGAAGTGTAATAAATAATACATTTTTACGCACCTTTAATATGGTATTATACACATAAAGGTAATAATCATAATGGAAATACTGACACAAAAGTGTTATTAATTTCATTTCAAAGACATTATAATTAATTAAAAGGACAATGTACGAGTAGGTACAATAACATGGCATTATTTTAATTTATTAATGAAAGAACACCGAAGAGTATTCTCAACAAAGAAGCTTCGAAATGCATTAAAAGTGCTCTAATTAATTGAAAAATATTTAATGAAAATTCTGTTCAATCTACAAATTCACTTTAAACGTCTACATTCTACTCTTAATAATGAACTTTGAATATTCTCTTTTAACGTTTTAAAAAGAAAGCGTCCAATTTTCACGGGTCAGTAATTTTTGTCCTACATTCACGTTTAGTGGGTACAAGTTGAGAATTAAACTTCATAATTTTTGCTTTTTTGTTGGAAACTTCTGATATAGTTTTCATATTGAAAATGTATTTTTTCTCTCTCTAAGATTTTTCCTTTGATATGTGTTGATGTATAACACCAACCGTCGTCTCAATAAGACGTCACATCATTACATGGCATTTTTTTACCGACTGGCACTATCATCATTCACACCCCATCGTGACCCACTGATTTGATAATCAGAATTTTAATTTACATATTTCCTTTGGGTATAGTGTAGTGGGTCGATGATGTTAAAAATATTGCAGCTGGAGTAGGATGGCCCAGGACAGAGAAGGTTAGCCTAGACAGAAGGGGGCCGGTACCCATCAGTGGGTCACGGAGGGGTGTGAATGATGATAGTGTAGTAGTAGACGATGAAGGAGCCTTTCACTAATCATCGACTCTCGACTCAATAAAATTTTACAATCGTCGCGTCAGCACAACCTCTTTATTGATTTTTTTTTATAACATAGGGCGGCAAACGAGCAAGCGCGTCACCTGATGGTAAGCGATCACCGCTGCCCATGGACTACTGCAACACCAGGGGTATCACAAGAGTGTTACGGCCTTTCAAGAAGATGTAGACTCGTTTTTTGAAGGTTCCAATGTCGTATCGGTTCGGGAACACCGAATTGAACATTCATTGTGTTTTACATCAAACATATACTCAACAGTTTTTTTTCTTTGCAGATTGGGACCCTCAAGAATTTTTTTCTCCTGTCACACCCACACATTAGCAAAAGATCACCCAACGCCAGTGTCGACCACGAGATCAGACTGAAAAACGATCCACAGGTATACTTCCCATCACGTGAAAAGGCCGCTGGTAGGGTGAGGAGGGGGTGAAACTTGCGCATGGGTACGACTGACGAACCAATCGCGCGCGCCGGATGAGACCCGCCCGACCCCCGCTCACCGCATAGACCGATATATCGCCTACTGCGCAGCTTAACCGTCAGCGGCCTTTTTACGTGACGGCAACTATAAACAAGCTGAAAGATTTTTCCTACAAACCATTTAGTTCTGTACATCGAAATACAACTAATACGTATCCTAATCCTAACTAATCCTATCCTATCTAATATTATAAATGCAAAAGTGAGTTTGTTTGTTACCTCTTCACGCTTTAATCTACTGTACCAATCTTGCTGAAATTTCGCATACACATAGTTAGAAGTACTGATGACATAGGGTACTTTTCATCCCGGGAAAAAGCACTGTTCCCGTGGGAAATCCACGCAGGCGAAGCCGCGGGCTTAATCTAGTAGTACATAATATTTCGATAGTTCTGTACTGTTATTTTTATACGAATTTTAGCTAACTAGCCGGCGCGGGACTCAGATCACGTGGGAATTTTGAGATAAAAAGTACCCAATGTGTAATTCGAGCTTTTTTTCTATCCCGGTACTAAATTACATCGATATCCATCCAGTAGTTTTTGCGTGACGTTTGTTACGTAATCACGCAAAAAAGTTTGACGCACGATTTTAATATTAGTATTAAAAACGTCAAATCCTATTACTATTATCATCAGTTATACATATACACGTCTTTATCCCTTACGGGGTAGACAGAGCCAAGATTCGTGAGACTCGAAGGCCACGCTTAGCTTAATAGTGGGCTATCTTATGGCACGGAGATTCAGGTATAGTGACAGGTTGCTAGCCCATCGCCTATGAGCGGAGGAATCCTCAGTTTAAAGCCCTTTCCCTCGATTGACTTATACAATCTACACGGGAAGAGAAGCAGCTGGCATATTTCATGTTTTTTCTTCGCTCCCAGACCAGTATGGAAGCATCAGTTATACAACAGATAATACAATTTATACCATATTTTCTTTTCACCTATCAGCATCATTAGATATTCCACTCATGTATCAAAGTACTATCTCTGAGGTAGTGATTTATCAGTCCATCTTACAGTCTGCTTGCGATGCGATGAACGTACGTATCTTACCTATGTGAATGTGTATATATTTAAATCACGTAACGTTCTAGAAATGTACATTTATGATAAAGGTGAATTATTTATTTACGTAACAAGTTAATTTTTAAAAATAAAAAACACGACTGACAAGTTTTTACTCAAAAAGTACATACAAAAATATAAGTTATATACATTTTCGAAATTGCCTTTTAAAGCCCTTCATTTTGATATCCCACTCGATAAGATTGATCAAATTTTATATTTTTGGTCTGCTATTTATCGCATATATAATCCGCCATTTTGTTTTTATGATGACGTCATATAGCCTATGTCACTCGGAGGAATGCAAGGAATCTACTCGTAAAAATACCTCTCCCATCAAAATCGGTTAAGCCGTTCAGGACTTATGGTGAAATAAAGAAACTTACATACATACATGAACCCTGAAAATATAACACTCCTTTTTTGGTCAGTCGTGTAAAAATGAGATAAAAAAAAGGTCAACAAATTAGTGCTGTGCTTATCCCAAAATAAATTCTATGCAAATTAAAATTACTAATTACTGTGCAGGTATTTAGTAATTTTAATTTTAATTCAGTTTCTTTCACCTCACGTCTATTCAAATTGTAGCAATGTCACTGAGGTATAATGTAGCTTTTTATTAATGAAAGATTTTTTTTAACTTAAGGTATAATACAACACATTCGCCACTGGATAGTGTAATAAAATAACTAAAACAGTAAATTATTTTAAAAATACGCAACTTAGTTACCTTATTTCTTTTAGTCAATTTTTTGTTTTATTTTTTGTAAATTTTTAAATCCCAGTTCGAACATACACCCAACTGCAGAATCGAGCCCAAAATCGTAAATAGTGATGTCTTTTACCCCTACTAGGGTTGTGCTCGTCAAGATTTTGCAGATTGAATAATTCCATTCTTCTCTTTTTCCAACAAACAAACTATAATTCTGTCTTTACGATTATTTTAAAATTCTAATGGCACTTTTATCACACATTTTTATGAATGTGTTTGCAATGCATTTTCATAAAATGAACAGTCATTTTAAGCTTTCGACGGGACCATAAAACTTTACTATGACGTCACTACACTAAGTAAGAGAGGTGCGACGAATACTCGTAAAACTTTAAAGTTCGTACTTAACCCTCTGCGACTGACGTGGTAGTCCCACAGACACCACTAGTGTTAAAATCAGCTCTAAAAACTTTTCTCTTTGAATTTTGTTTCCCGCATTTTTAGTACCTTCCTAGAATGTGCCGCCGAATGCGTCGATATAGTATAAACAATCACCGATATCACATGAGGACATAATCGCCGGTGTCCACTATACTACCACGTCAACATTACCGTAAGAATCTATCAGACTACCACGTCAGTAATATCGTTAAATTTCCATAGTGTCTCCTAGGCTACCACTTCAGTAGAATCGATAATTTTGTTTGTTTTATGCAGATAATCTAAAAGACAATATACACTTCGTCAACAGAGAGGCAACAGTCCACCGGGTTGTGTTACCTAAGCCAAAATACAATAGTTATCTAATTTGAATATTGATTTGAGATTTCTTTTTCCCAATTTTGTTGACGTGGTAGTCTGACAGACACCATTTTCCACTAAAACATTAATTAAAATTGATGACATCATAAGACTTATTTCATTTACTTAGCTTAATGTACAATATAGATACAATTTAGAAATTGAGAATTAAGTGAAATAAACTAATATTTATATGCCAATGTATGTCAAATTGGTCCACAAAAATTAAAAAGTATTGAGGCTGTATAACTTTTGATTCTACCAGTAAATTTAACTAATGTCTGTTTGTTTATATTACTTGTTTCATGTTTACTCCGAAACTTTTGAGAAAAGTAAAAACATTCCAGTTATATATTTTATTTTAATTATTTACGAAGACATTTGAAATGTTTGTTCTTTTTATGCCATGAGCAATAAAGGATTCTATTACTTAAACCTGATTACAAAATCACGTTTTTTTAATTTCTCAATTGTTTCATAAGTATAGATTGCAATAAGCTAAATAAAAAAGGTCTAAATTACAAATTGTAATAAATATTTAATTTAGAAAAGGTGTCTGCTAGACTACCACGTCAGCAAAATTGTAAAAATTGGACCACGTCAGTCGCAGAGGGTTAATATAAAAGTTTTGAAAATTATTTTTCGACATTACTATACAGCTTTCGATCAAAAAAGATAGAGATGTAGATAATAAGAACCAAATAAGGTTTTAAAATAGGTAGGTACGTAGAACGATATTATTAATTTGTATGATTAAATAACTAATTAAAGTACATATTTTGATTTGGGGCGTTGTTTCATAACAGGAGTTATAATATAAGTTATATTAATAATATTAATGTCGACTAGAGGACAAATTAGAGATTTTCTTATTAGTACAGTTGGAAAAATTAATTAAGGTAACTAAATTAGTAACGTTCTCATAGTACTTATTTACGTCGACTATTAAAATGAAATTCTTACCTAGAATTAAATTATTCCATTCGATTGTAATCAAATATAAAATAATTAAAATGTTTCTTGGAAAGTAAAAATTAAATGTAGGTATTTAATAGGTAATTTCATATTAATTCATCTTTTTATTAAAACAATTCGATATTATTTTTATATGTAGATAATTCATACATCATTAAAAGTTAGCGCCCCGCCCCGGCTTAGCTCGGCTATGTATGTATGTACATAAATTGTAGCCTATGTCCCTCAGGTATAATATAGCTTTCTATAGGTGAAAGGCAGTGGGCGGGGCACATAGCTCGCAGAACAGATAGCCGTTGGGGCAGAAAAGTTCTCGAGTGGCGACCACGAACCGGAAAACGTAGATAGTGTTGGCAGGCCTCCCACTCGGTGGACCGACGACCTGGTGAAGGTCGCGGGTTGCGCATGGATGCGGGCAGCGCAGGACCGGTCGTTGTGGAAATCCTTGGGGGAGGCCTTTGTCCAGCAGTGGACGTGTTTCGGCTAAGAGAGGTGAAAGAATTTTTGAAATCTGTTTAGTTCTGAAGATTACCCGCCTACAAACAAACTAACAAACTTATAAACACTTCTTCATTAAGTGTGATGTTTACTTAGGTATTTTACCTTCGTTCAATTGATATGATTTTTTACACGAATGACCAAAAAAGGAGTGTTATGGTTTCAGGGTTTATACCAATCTGACTCATGTTAGTTTTCATCGACCACCACTTGCTTCCGGTGAAGGAAAACATCGTGAGGAAACCTGCACTCTGGTTGATGATTATCAGCTAGTGTGTGAAATGGAGAAGGCAATGGCAAACCACTCCATTAAAATTGCCATGAGAGTCGTTGTGTGTGTTTCATTCCACATAATGACCACGACTCTCAGTCATGAGGAAATACGACTAAAGAGAGAGATGTTTTCAGGGCTCATGTATGTAAGTTTCTTTATTATTTTATTTTATTTTATTTATTAGGAAGACCAACAGCCATTTAAACTACAATAGGTTATCACTTAAGAACTAAAGAAGCCAATTACAGGTCCTCACAAATAGAAGAATAATTACATAGTTGAAAAAGAAGTTGAACATTTTTTTTTTTACACTACTTTAACAAATACAGTGGGTATATGTTACAATTACAAAAATAAGTTATTATTAATATTATTCCACCATAAGTCCTGAACGGCTTAACAGATTTTGATATGAGAGGTATTTTTAGATTCCTTGCATTTCTCCGAGTGACATAGGCTATGTGAGTTGTCAGTCGTGTTTTTTATTTTTTAACAATTAGCTTGTTAATAATGAGCTTGTTGTAAGAGTTGGAAACCTGGAGATGAAGAGTTACATAGGCTACTTACTGTTGTGGATGGAGCAGCCGTCAAGCAACATATTTTTACTAAGGTGTAGAGTTTGTGAAGTTAGGGCTCGTAGAGTTAGAGTGGTACTTCTCTGTACTTCTAACAATGTGTTTGCAAAATTTCAGGAAGATTGGCTCAGTAGATAAAGCGTGAAGAGGTAACAAACAAACTCACTTTCGCATTTATAATATTAGTTAGGATCACACGAACATCCATTCCTTAATTTTAAGGGTAGATTTATTGCTAAATGTAAAACAGGAATTCATTAAATTAATTGTGAAACTTACCATCTATAAATAACCTCTTACCAACTATATTGGTCTCGATCAATTATTCAGTGTAACCTTAGAATAGGACCCGGAACCAGGAAGATTTAGGTCCGTAATGAATAAATTAGTAAGGAAGTACTAGTGTCAATTGTTTGATCTTGTCTGACATTTTGATTTGAATCAGAGTATCATTGGGATTAAGACATGGCACCTTTGATTTGATTAAAACTTACGTGAAAAGAAGCTACCGAGAATAGCAAATAGGCATTATTATCCCAAAATTTACAATGGAGCTACACCGAGGCGCAGCTCGTAAGAATACTAATACTAACTAAATCTCTCTTCAAAATCTCGAAAAGGCTCTTCTGAAGACCTCATCTCTGTCCCCGGGCAAGATTATGGTCAAGAGTTAAACTTATCTTTAATTAAAAAAAATATATAATGAGAAAGTGAGTTTGTTCATTGTTTGTTACCTCTTCACGCTTTATCTACTGAACTAATCTTTCTGAAATTTCGCACACACGTAGTTAGCAGTACTGAGAAGGACATTGTTCATTCCTGGAAATAGCATTGTTCCCAAAATATACGTGGGCGAAGCCGTGGGCAAAAGCTAGTATATTTTATAAGAATTTATTTTCGTGAGGTACTTATCCCTGCTATACTCCTATTAACAGAAATCTTGAAGCAAAATTATTTGATTTCTAATTGAAGCCTAATTTTTCAACCTTGTCACCAGGTGCGATGGGTGATGCAACAGCGGGAACTCCGAAGGTCCAAGCGGGACCACCAGTGGAGCCCCAGACATGTAATGAGGCAGTCCAGCTCGCCGTCCTTCCCCGACCCACTGTTCAAGGAACAGTGGTATTTGGTAAGTCTTACACTACTACACACCAAAATCGCCGACCCGCCGGCGACGGCCTATCTATGTCGGCAATTTATTTTTGTTTGTATTGCCCATATAATTCTATCGGTTGTGACGGTGAGCTGTGTCAGTTGTCGGTGGGTCGGCGACTTTGGTGTGTAGTGTGCTTACGGGTTCCCTAGGCTAGAAAACCGTTTGTTTGGCAGCCCTTGATCAAAATCAAACCTTTTCAGAAATTAGAACTTCACGGGCGCTTCCCAAGCCAAATTTTAAATTATTTTACAACTAGCTGTCGCCCGCGGCTTCGCCCGCGTGAGTTTCGCTTAGACGAAAAGTCTTTGTGTTCCAAACTGTTTCAGATGTTTCGGATCTTCGATTTTTATACGTCTACAGAAAATGCTCATCAGATTATTCAAGTCTTGCTAAGGCGCCATTTCCATATATGTTATAGTGTAGCTGGTCTCTTAGAGTTATTCATCAGATGTTCCTGATCTTCAATTTTTATACGTCAGCAGAAAATGCTCATCAGGTTGAACGACTTTTGTTAAGGCACCATATCCATATTTCTTATAGTTTAGCTGTTCTGCTATGGTTCTTCATCAGGTGTTCCAGTTTTCAAAATCAATTATAGCCTATATGTTGCCCAGGCTTAATAGCTATACAATAAAAAAAGTTTCATTCAAATCCGTCCAGTAGTTTTTGCGTGAAACGCGTACATACATACAGACAGACAGACAGACAAGAAATTCCAAAAATTTTTTTTGCTTTCTATTATTCTTTTTAAGTGTCCCTCTATCCATTTTAGTCAAAAATACTAAATGTACAGACAAAATATTTTTACTGTTTTATTATATGTATAGATATAAACCTCAAAGTTATAAACTACTAGCATTCAGAAACTCATTTAATAGTATTGGTCCCCTTATTATGCTTTTTTCACAAATACAGGATGGATAAAATGTTTTTATGGTTGGAAATTTATATTAATTTAAATTTATACTCTTATTGGTAAATTCAGTTGAATTTAATTATCGACATCAAATTCATGTTAGTTTCACTTCAATTAATATTAAGTCGATATTCCTGAATTTGAACTATTCATTATTATACCCTTAAATGAACAAAACCGGTCCAACATTCCGTGTTCAACAGAATTAAATTCCCAAAGATGTTAATCTCATAACGTTAACAGAAACTACTGTAATTTCAAAGAATTCTTTCGTTGAATAAATTTGCCCAGAATTTTACCTCGAATCGCTTTGTCTGATCATTCGAATGCATTTCGTCTGCTAAGCGAGGGTTCGTTCACTTGTAAATTCCTGTACTTGCCATATTCAAAGTTATATGCCATCTGCTCAATTTCGTCTTTGTTATTTAAGTACTTGGACATTTTAAGTTGTATTTAACATTATTGATAAAATTTAAATTTAAGTTAAACATATTTGAAGATTAGCGTAGACAGAGGGAGGCTTATACCCATTTGTAAGAAGACAGCTGACAATGATCCCGAAGGTTGACTGGTAGAGAATACTAATAGCGTTAAGTCCATCTTTTCTACCATTGTATTATTTTGGTCTAATAAAGTTTTGATTGTGATAAAGATGTGATTGTTATATAAAAAGCAAGAAACTTCGATAACTTTTAAAAAGTAAGTGACTGAAAGAACCTAAATAAAAATACTCCCGAATAGTATTGCGAAACAAAATGACCAAATAAATCAAGTAATTACGGATTTTTATAGAATATTTGGTCTGGTTCTGGCCTGTGGTGTGGCCCTAGAATAGCACCAACCCATCTCTTCCCGTGGGTGTCGTAAGAGGCGACTAAGGGATAAAAAACACCGGAGGATGGGCAGCATCATCTTTCCGCGTACTATACCATCACACTGCGATCGCCAACCCGCCTGCCAAGCGTGGCGATTACGGCAAAACCCCCCACGGATAAAATCTTTGGGGGAGGCCTTTGTCCAGCAGCGGACGTCTTTAGGCTGAGAGAGAGAGAGAGATAGAATATTTAGTTTTAAAATTTAGTAATGATGCATTGATTATTGTGCTCTAATTAGCTATAAATTCTCAAGAAATTTGGTACAAATGCGAGTAGAATGAAATATATTCCTTTTTTGCCTTTTATTCCAAAAATCGTGGCAAAGCTCTCAATGTGCAGAAAACCTTGTGTATTTCTTAACATTTTATCACACTGTTTATTTAAAGAGCTAAGTTACCAATGTACAAAATTTCCTACTTTCAGTTTTAGTAACTTAGTTGCGGCAGCAACTTAGTTTTAGGGAAACTGTTATGTTTAAGAAGAAGTTCGTGACTTAGAACAATATTATCTTAACGCAAAGTTTTATAAAGCTAAGTAAGTATTAGAATTAAACTTGAATAGTTTATTTCGTTCTCTAAGTAAGTTGAAACAAAGGCGGTTGTTTTTAAATCATTGTTAAATTATATTGTTTAGATTTCATTCAAAATATACCTACTTATCATGGGCACAAATTTGTGATTGAAACGAAAGTATATTCAAATTTCACATGATTTAATTGCATGAATTTGAATAATATCCTTTTGTGTTATTTGAAATTCACTTCAATATCTTCAAGCAGGCTCCACGTACAAATTAATCAATGAAATTCAACACCTGTTGTATCTGTCTGTACACAATATAATTTTTATAGTATAGCGTCATTAGCTAACGATTTCCATACGGTTTGTACTATTACTACGTAGGACTAATATTAATTCTGTGCTATTACATCTTCTATCTATATATATAAAAGAACAAGGGTGTCTGATAAATCAACGCCCAGCCTAAACCATAAAAGCTATAAACTTGAAATTTGGACCGAAGTTTTATGTTAATACGTAGTGCTCAGATAAGAAAGGATTTTTCAAAATTAGACCCCTAAGGGGGTTAAAATAGAGGGCAATATTTGTATGAAAAAAAATTAAAATCTTCACTGATTTACTTGAAACTTAGCAAGAATGCTTCTCAACTAAAATAACCAATGGCGTGTTTCAGCGTTTTTTGAAATTCAACCTCTAAAGGGGTAAAAAAGGGGAGGTAAACTAATTTATCATCACAAAACCGAAACTATAAAAGCTATAAACGTGAAATTTGGTTAGTGTCTTCATTATACAATATACTGCCCACATAAGAAAGGGTTGTTCACAATTTCAACCCTTACAGTCCAAAAAAGGGGTGAATTTGCGTACCTTTAGACAAATCCCATTTGAAATTTCGCCAGTCACAAACAATGCATGTTGGCCTATCGGTAGAGGCCGCGTATTGTTTTTTTAAGTACAGGGTTCGAATCCTGCCTGATGTGACTTTTTTTTCCAATTTTTTTTGCGTTTTGTATTAGTTTTTTTGAATTCTATATTTTTTTAAATATTTTAGTAAAGAAATATTTCAAGAAAGTAGCTGGAAGTAGCTGGATCGAATCCTGCCACTAACAATAATTTTCTGTTTTCGTTTTTTATTTGTTTTCTAGAATTATTTTCTTACTTTTTTTTTAATTTTGAAAAGAAACGAATAAATTCATTTGCAAATTTATTTCCGGTCATCCGGTGCCAAGAAAAATATCCAATAGATGGCGTTGATAAAATGAGAAATGTAAGCTGAAATTATTTCTCAATATTTTCAATAGATGGCGCTGCGCCATTTTGGTGATTACTTCGCGCTTATTTAACAGCATAAAGGGGTTGTGGTTATATAATAATAAAACAGTAAAGATATTTTGTCTGTACAGTACATTTAGTATTTTTGACTGAAATGGATAGAGAAAAGAAAAAAGAATAAGAATAAACTTAAAAAGAATAACAGAAAGCAGAAACATTTTTTTGGAATTTTTTGTCTGTCTGTCTGTCCGTCTGTATATGTATGTACGCGTTTCACGCAATATCTGCTGGACGGATTTGAATGAAACTTTTTTTGTTGTATAGCAATTAAGCCTGGGCAACATATAGGCTATAAGTGATTTTGAAAACTGGAACACCTGATGAAGAACCTTAACAGAACAGCTAAACTATAAGAAATATGGAAATGGTACCTTTGGAAAAGTTTATCAATCTGACGAGCATTTTCTGTTGACGTATAAAAATCGAAGATCAGGATCTTCTGATGAAGAATTCCAAGGGACCAGCTACACTATTACATATATGTAAATGGCGCCTTAGCAAAAGTCGTTTAACCTGATGAGCATTTTCTGCTGACGTATAAAAATTTAAGTTTATGCAACATCTGATGAAGAACTCCAAGAGACCAGCTACTCTATAAAAAATGGAAATGGGGCCTTAGCAAAAGTCGTTCAACCTGATGAGCATTTTCTACTGACGTATAAATAGACAGGACACGGGATAGGATAAAGAGGGACCCGGGGTGGGAGTGGTGGTACACGAGAAATTGTAGATAACGAGCAGACGAAGATCGTTTATTGAATGAAATATCACTTTTGATTCATTTTAACACCGCGACTGTACTACGAGTACCTAATATATTCCCGCGGGACACGGGATAACCAAATAGCTGAAATTTTGAGTACTGGAGTTTAGGTTACTACAGTTTGGAACACAAAAAGATTTTTCATCTAAGGAAACTCACGCGGGCGAAGCCGCGGGCAGCAGCTAGTAGAATTATAATTCATACGGAGTCACTGGCAACAGCTAGTAGTATATAAACTAATATTTCTGAATTGGAAATTGGTTTCGAAAACACAAAAAAACCCGGTTTTGGAAACAGAATTATTTTTCTTAAAACGAGTTTCGAAAACAGAATAAATATTATTATTTGGAAACTAGTTTCGGTTAACGAAATATTATTCGTTATTCGAAACTGGTTTCGACATTTTGGTTTCGAAAGCGGCCGAAGGGCAATCCATATACCTATACACACACTGTTGCTGACTGAGTGACTGATAAACAGCGCACGGCCAAAACTACTGGGCTTTAGGAAGCTGAAATTTGGCATGTAGGTATTAGGGAGTATAGGGGAGCACTAAGAGAGGATTTCCTAAATTTCCCACGGAAACAAATTCCTGGGTCCATGCCAGTATTTAAAGTATAACATTCGGAAAGGCTCAGTAAATAGTATGTTTATTATTATAAGGACTAGCTGGCACCCGCGGCTTCGCTAGCGTTTAATCCTTTCTTAGCTGATGCCTACGTCATAACATCTACCTGCATGCCAAATTTCAGCCCGATCCGTCCAGTGGTTTGGGCAATGCGTTGATAGATCACTCAGTCACCTTTGAGTATATTTTGCGTTTTTTTTTTATATATAATAATATATATTACGATGTTAATTCAAAGTATATTTTCAGAATGGGGGTGCAGCCGACGGATTGGACATGAACGTGGGGTATGCCTGGAGGAAGGGGTACACAGGGAAAGGGGTTGTTATCACCATCTTAGATGACGGTATACAGCCTAACCACCCCGACCTGTCACAGAATTACGTGAGTATTCGCTTTGAGATTAAAATTTATCTTAGGTTTCGTAATATTATGTTTATTTCAAGTATGAAACATCTAAAGATTAATCTTGAGATGTGTGAAGACGTCGTTTGTTTTGTTATATTTCTTATATAATTAATACAGTTTCTGATATTCTTGGAATTTTATTTGTAATGTTGTTAAATTTTGGATCTCGTTTGCCTATAGATGGATGAATAATGTTGTCGGAGAATACAAACAGCTTTTTAATTAACCAAAATAATTATTTTAATTATTGTTTGCCAATATTGATATATAAAATCATTGATATATAATTTATTTACAATTCACGCTCGACGATTCAAACTCGACGCCAAATTAAATTAAACAATTTAAATTCAAGAGGTCACCGGTGCGAAATTGTATTGAATAAAACCTCAATTCTAGGACCCTGCGGCATCGACAGACATAAACGGGAACGACACGGACCCGACCCCGCAGGACAATGGGGACAATAAACACGGTACCAGGTGCGCGGGAGAGGTCGCCGCGGTCGCCTACAATAGGTATTGTGGCGTTGGGATCGCATACAACGCCAGCATCGGGGGCGTACGCATGCTAGACGGCCTCGTTAACGACGCAGTGGAAGCGCAGGCACTCGGATTCAACACCCATCACATTGATATCTATAGCGCTTCCTGGGGACCCGAGGACGACGGCAAAACCGTCGATGGCCCCGGCCCCTTAGCTAGAAGGTATTGTCTAATTGCGCACGATCGACTGCGGCTTGAGGCAGCTCATTAAAAAGTGTTTTGTTTCAGGGCTTTCATAAACGGAGTCACAGTCGGTAGGGGAGGGAAAGGTTCTATTTTTATATGGGCGTCGGGAAACGGCGGCAGGCACACCGACTCTTGTAATTGCGACGGCTATGCTAATAGCATATTCACGATATCTGTTTCGAGCGCCACGCAAGGTGGATATAAACCTTGGTATTTGGAGGAGTGCTCATCCACTTTAGCCTCGACTTACAGTTCGGGAACTCCAGGAAGGGATAAAAGCGTCGCCACTGTTGACATGGATGTTCAATTACGACCTGATCACATATGCACAGTGGACCATACGGGCACTTCGGCCTCTGCTCCTTTAGCCGCAGGGATATGTGCGTTAGCTTTGGAAGCGAATCCTTTGTTATCTTGGAGAGACATTCAACATCTTGTCGTTATGACTTCACGATCCCAGCCTTTAGAAAAGGAAGAGGGATGGATCGTTAATGGCGTCAAAAGAAAAGTCAGTCATAAGTTTGGCTACGGACTAATGGATGCAGCTCAAATGGTCACATTAGCGGAACAATGGACGACGACTCCGCCCCAACATATTTGTAAGTCTCAAGAAATAAATGAAGATAAATCCATAGAGACATCTTTTGGCTACACTATTTCTGTACATATGGACGTGAACGGTTGCAGTGGCACAATGAACGAGGTCAGATATTTGGAACACGTTCAATGTAAAATTTCACTGAGCTTTTTCCCAAGAGGTAATTTGCGAATACTGCTTACGTCGCCAATGGGAACTACGTCCACCCTTTTATTCGAGAGAACGCATGACGCGACTAGTTCCAACTTCGACGACTGGCCATTTTTGAGTGTACATTTTTGGGGTGAAAACGCCGAGGGCCGATGGACACTTCAGATAATAAATGCTGGGAACAATCACGTAACACAACCGGGAGTGTTAAAAAAATGGCAGTTAATTTTTTATGGCACTGCTACGAATCCCTTACGTTTACGTAATAAAGGTCATTTCAATAGCAACTCTAATCGGGAGGAAAACCTACCATATAAACGATGTTTATGATGCTTCTGAGTATTCGCAATTCCTAAACGAGATCGAGCTTGGAATTTCCGATCGACGAAGTTATACGAAAAACATTCCCTCGGTGCAGAGAAAAAATGTATTGGCGGACGCGAACGATAAGCAAGTACAGAGATTGTGTGATCCGGAATGCGATTCGCAGGGCTGCTACGGGAAGGGTCCCACTCAATGTGTTGCTTGTAAGCATTATCGATTGGACAATTCTTGTGTCTCGAGATGTCCGCCTCGTAGTTTTGTGAACCAAGGAGGCGTGTGTTGGCCCTGCCATGAATCGTGCGAAACGTGTGCCGGGGCCGGACAAGATTCATGTCTGACATGTGCCCCGGCACATTTACTTGTCATTGATTTAGCTGTATGCCTTCAACAATGCCCTGATGGATATTACGAAGACCCCGATGCAAATGCTTGTTATCCTTGTGCGGAACACTGCGATATGTGCTCAGAAAGGGCTGATATGTGTTCCGCGTGCGTTCATAATTATGTTCTGTATAATGGATCTTGTTTAGCCGCATGCCCGCCCGGCACATTCCAAAAAGATGACTTCGGTTGCATGCCTTGCGACGAAACATGCGAGTCTTGTCACGGACCGAGCAACACAGACTGCGTTTCATGTAAAATAGGAGCTTATGCTTTTGAAAACCGCTGTATCTCTAAATGTCCCGTGGGATACTACGCAGATGCACAAAGAAGAGAATGCTTACCGTAAGTAAAGTGGCCATAATGATGTCTACTTTTCATTTCCGCTAAACAAATGATAATACATTTTATGTTGTTTTAGTTGTCCGATCGGTTGTTCAATTTGCACGTGTGCCGTTTGTTCTGTTTGCCGAGAGAAATGGATTCTTACTAAAGGAGGAAATTGTCTTCCGGATGGCAATGACAAATGCGACACCAGTGAGTAATCTCCAGTAAACAATGATTCCCCTGAACGAGCTTTATTGAAATTCTCAATTCTTTTTTTCTCTTTCCAGACGAGTATCACGAGGGAGGTCGTTGTAAAAATTGCCATTCGACTTGCGAGAAATGTAGCGGTCCAAATGAGTGGGATTGTTTGTCTTGTTCAAGCCCTTTGTTATTGCAAGGATCGAGGTAATGGCACTTATTACGTGCGATTTTTCTTGACGGGCTGTAAGCGGGGATTTATTAATAATATGATTGTTATTTTCAGATGTGTAGCTGAATGTGGACAAGGGTTTTACCAGACTGCTGGTCGATGTTCGCCATGTCTGCATACATGTTCGGCGTGTGTTTCGAGATTGAATTGCACGTCTTGTGCTGGTGCCTTACGCCTGCAATCTGGGACATGTCGAGCCACGTGTGCGCCTGGTTACTATCCTGATGAAGGGACATGTTCGAAGTGTTATTTATCATGTGAGACGTGTACTGGGCCTCGAAGAGATCAGTGTGCTTCTTGCCCTCCTGGTTGGAGATTAGCAGCTGGGGAGTGTAGACCGGAGTGTCCTCAAAACTTCTTTCCGTGGGGAGACAGTTGCCGTCGATGTCACCATTACTGCCAAGACTGTCACGGTGCGGGTCCTCAGCGGTGTACGTCTTGCCCGCCACACTTTTCCTTGGAAGGTGGGCTGTGTGTGGAGTGCCTTAGTTCCCAGTATTATGAGCCAAGGACGAGGACCTGCCGTCCATGCCATGACTCGTGCAGGTCATGTTCTGGACCCGGTCCAACTAGTTGTGTCACTTGTGCACATCCTCTACGCTTAGATAGGTGAGTTTTGCTAATATTTCAATTTTTTTAAGCTATACTATAAGAGTACGATAACCACATGCAAAAAATATATCAATGTCTTCAAATTATATAGGTTTATCAATTCTTCGACGATGATAAAACCCTTAATATAATTTTATATTAGGATTTCCAAGTAGGAATATAATACTAGTGGTTCTGTCAGAACAGTAGACCTCGCGAGCCCTTCCACGAAATAACCGATATTTTACCGTGTCCCTGGCTAAAAAGAGTTTTAAAACTAACCTACCAATGCTGGAAAGAAGTAAAAAGTTCTCATATTTTACCCATAAGCCGAAACATGTTCTTGTGGTTGGTCAATGCCACCACCAAAAAAATTACTGAAACCTGCCTTTTTTGCCTCAAATAATATAAATAATAATATAATAATAAATATAGACGGACAAATCACACAGATTGAGTTAGCCCCAACGTAAGTTCAAGACTTTACGGGATGCTAATTTAACAATACTATATTTTATAACAAATACATATAGATAAATATCCAAAACCCACGTCAATCTGAAAAAGATTATTTTCCATCTTGACCCGACCGGGGATCGAACCCGGGACCTCTGGTGTAGCCGTCCGGGGCGTGATGACCGTTAGGCCACGGAGCGGAGGTCGTCAGTCGTCAGTAATGCATGGTACCAATTGGTTATATGTATGTATCATAGAGCAACACGGACTCCTTGGCCGCGCGCGGAAGTCCTTGTTGCTCGAAGGTATGTATGTATATGTTATTTGCGCAACAAAATTAAAGTTAAAAAAAGAAAGTTCAATTTGAAATCGAATCTCTCTGATTAGTAGGTATGTAGGTATTATATATATTACTTTTTATTATAATAGGATTCTAATCATACAATGAAGTTTTTTGATATCAGAATTATTTTAAGTGTTCAAGATAATTCTACCATGCAAAGCAATCCACAATACAATACCATTAACCAAATAAATACACACAATTCAAAGCCTGTGTCCAAAAAATGTTTTGTTTAGACAAAAAAAAGCCATATGATTTGTAAGAACCATTTAATTTTATTTAATAAATAAATCAAGTCACTCTTGTAAACGTATTAGCGATTTTGCGAGTATTAAAAGCTTTGCTGCGCCATCTATTGATTTTTTTGTAAACTATCGTATGAGAATTTATAACATATGGATTTATAGCAGTTTTATTGAATTTTACTATGTTGTTCAAATAAAAAAAAATGCGTCTTAATAAGAATAACAAAAATGTCTAATGACATTTTTGAATTATTTTATAAATAGCTGAGATATGAAGTTTTTTTTATATATTTCGGCCATTTTTTAATATTTCGAAAAACTGGCTCGACTAAAAAATTCTATAAAATTACCGAACCTGCTTACAAAATTTCATGAGAATCGGTTCAGAAATGCGACCTGTAGGCGATAACATCCGGACAGACAAAAGAATTTTCGGCTAGTGGAAACTGAGACGCTTCGCTCGCTGCGCTCGCTCGGTCGATTAAAAAGCTACTACTCGAAACTCGATAGATAGACGATTTTTCAGCAAAAGCACTTTAATCCTAAAATGCCATTTATGATAACTGAAATGACGTAATAACATTTTATACTTTTATTTTCGTGTTTCCGGCTTTCTTCTCTATGGCTTGTAAAATAAAAATGGTGCACGTAATAGCTATAAATACGTTTATTAATAGACGTAAAATAAAATTAATGAGGGCGCTTAGATGCGATAACGTCTGAGCTCGCAAAATTACGATTTTAATGCCTATAAAGGCAAGTACCGATCGGGAACATTCGTATTCAAAACGGAAACAAACGCAACACTAAAAGCAGGATTTTAATAGCAAAATGTATGCATGCATATAATTAATTTATACTATTGAAATAGTAATTAAATTTTACTAGGAATTTTGATTTAATGTAGTAACACAATTTGTTGAAGATTATATTTTTGCACAAACTTGATGAAATATGTTACTATTTTCTATGCAAACGTGAACTCATTATATTATAACATAAATATTTATTTCAGTACTATCATAAAAGTAAATTAAAAGTTTTTAGTATCCAACTAAAATGTTAGAATTGTTATTAAATAAATAAAATTTTATAGTTAAACATAAATACAGTTTTGTTCATATTTCTCATTTTTCTGGCACTTAAAATGTTTATAATCAGTACGCAACCTTAAACTGCCCTTTTCAATATAGATTTGTCATTAATCTTGGCGTGTCTAGGGCTAATGTATGGACCAATTGGGCTGTTAATAAGCTGTTTGATTACACGAATACCGTTAGCCGGTCTCAAGGACCTTTAATACGGACTGATTGATGAGATTCGATCGCTGGTAAAACGTTTTTAGGATTGTTTTAAAGCAGTTATACAGCGAGTTGGAAGTACAGCCAACAACATAAGTAGGTTATCAGGTCGCAATACTATATTTTCAGTTTACCTGTATACAATATCTCTGTTTTGTCAATATTTACTTTCATCTATGTAGATAATAATAATAGGATGCCATTCAGCATTTATTTATTAAACGTCACAGTTAAGTTTATTTTAGAACTTGGTGTTTACGGCGGGTACGCTTGCGGCTAAAAGTAGCTTGCGTATTTTTCATACAACCTTCTATCATTGGGATTCTTCTTTTGGGATTGATTGTTTGTAACGCGGCTACGCGTTAATCCTCTTTGGATCTTATTATACGTGCGCTGGCACATACATACTTATTTCACCTGTCATAAATTTTAAACTGTATTCATTCATATTCGATTCTGTATTTTGGTTGTCATTCTTGGCCTAGTATCTACCGATATATATTTCTTTTATGGTGAAGCTAAAATAATACTATTTTAAAATATTATTAAACTATAGACCCTTATCGGGTATGTATTACTAGCTGTCGCCCGCGGCTTCGCCCGCGTGAGTTTCGCTTAGATGAAAAATCTCTCTTGGAGCTTTTCATCAGATGTTCCAGATCTTCAATTTTTATACGTCAGCAGAAAATGCTCATCAGGTTGAACGACTTTTAATAAGGCGCCATTTCCATATATGTTATAGTATAGCTGGTCTCTTGCAGTTCTTCATCAGATGTTCCAGATCTTAATTTTTATACGTCATCAGAAAATGCTCATCAGGTTGAACGACTTTTGTAAAGGCACCATTTCCATATTTCTTATAGTTTAGCTGTTCTGCTATGGTTTTTCGTCAGGTGTTCCAGTTTTCAAAATCAATTATAGCCTATATGTTGCCCAGGCTTAATAGCTATACAACAAAAAAAGTTTCATTCAAATCCGTCCAGTGGTTTTTGCGTGAAACGCGTACATACATACAGACAGACAGACAGACAGACAGACAGACCGACAGACAGACAGACAGACAAGAAATTCCAAAAAATGTTTTTTGCTTTCTATTATTCTTTTTAAGTGTCCCTCTATCCATTTCAGTCAAAAATACTAATTGTACAGACAAAATATTTTTACTGTTTTATTATATGTATAGATTAAATTTTATTAGTTGTTTCGGAAGTAATTCTAAATTTATAGTGAAGTGTGTTATCTTTTCTAATCTTTATATATATATGTTTGTTATAGGTCTTATGTTTTACCAATAAATTATTATACAACGACCCTGAGATTACTATTATATAGAGCATTCACACATAAGCCTATATTTGATCTTGGGTCTATAACTATACCTATCCCCTACACAATTTCATCAAAATCGTATCAGCGGTTGAGCCGTGAAAAAAAATCTGGCAGCAGAGTTCACACACTGTATAAGAAAGAAGTTAATATTCAGTCATCCTATGGTGCATCCCGTCCCATCTAATAGGTATTATAAATGCGAAAATGAGTTTTTTGTTTGTTACCTCTTCACGCTTTATCTACTGAACCAAATTCCCTGAAATTTCTCATAAACATAGTTAGAAGTACTGAGAAGGAGATAAGGTACTTTTTATCCCAGCATTCCCAGGAGTCCCGGGTGCAGCTATATTACTACAAAAAGTATTAATTTGATGGCTGTTTTCAGGGTGAATCACAAATGCTTGCCGTGCTGTACAGAAAGCATGTCATTATATTCCAGTAACAACCAAACTGATTGTTGTCACTGTGACAAAGATATTGGTAAGTGATTTTAAAAAGTTTATTAGATCAAGCTAATTATTTAAAAATAAAAAACACGGCTGACAACTCACATAGCCTATGTCACTCAGAGAAATGCAAGGAATCTGAAGATACCTCTCACATCAAAATCGATTTAGCCATTCAAGACTTATGGCGGAATAAAGAAACTAAAATACATACATACTAACATACATGAACCCTAAAAACATAACACTCCTTTTTTGGTCAGTCGTGTAAAAATCAAATGGCTGTAGACACGGACGACGACGCGGGCAAACGGTAGTACCTAATTTAATGAATTTCAATCTGTGATTCTATATCACAAAATTACACACAGGTAATATATAATATATGTTACATATAGATTATCCATTTAATAAAGCCGATTAGTCTATTATAATATGATTGTATTACGGTAACTGCTCACGCATATGTAAAACGTTTATTACTGAATTAGTTATAGGTATTATAAACCCGGAATAATATTCTGGTAACACTAAACGCTCAGTGGTTACTGGTTTGCTAAATATTAACAAATTTAATTAGAAATTTACAGTGAAATGATAATTTAATTGAATTTAGGTTATTGGAATATGTTTCATAAATTATTCAATTTGAATATGATATTTTTAGAATTTGATGAAATTGCTTTAATATTTTTAGCAATTACATAATTCGAAGATACAATAACATGATTCGAAGGATAGTACCTTAATCCGAATTTAACCTAAAAGAAAGTTAAATAGTTGGATCTTTTAGGTTTAATTTGGTCAAGTTAATTCGTAGTGATTTTTTAATAAATGATATTGAACTTTTGGTATAAAGTATTAGATAAAAAATTAAGCACAAATAATTTCTGTTCGAACTATGGCTCGAATTGCTTGTATACGATTCAACAGTCTCATAGATAGTGTGCGAAAGAGGCAATGTTCTCTCGGAAATCTCACTCTAACCCTACGTCCTAGCCTAGGACGTAGGGTTAGAGTGACATTTCCGATTCCACTAGTACTAGGACTCCTAGGTGAGCGGCGCAACGCGATTTGTACAAATCACATGTTTGTAATGTATCGGCGTTGTTTGTTGTTGTTGCTTGTAATGTTTTCCTTGTAGCACAGCATTGCATTGCGTCACGCAAATGTCGCTTACCTAGGACGCTGGATACAGCTCTTAATAGAAAGGCATTCTAATCCTATCCTAACTAATATTATAAAAGCGAAAGTGAGTGTGTTTGTTTATTTGTTTGTTACCTCTTCACGCTTCATCTACTGAACCAATCTTCCTGAAATTTTGCATACACATAGTTAGAAGTACGGAGAAGGACATACGGTACCTTTCATCCCGGGAAAAAGCCCTGTTCCTGTGGGACATTCACGCGGGCGAAACCGCGGGAAAAAGCTAGTAATTTAATAATTTTGCAGGTGGCTGCCAAAACGGTTCATCGGCCGGCAAGCGTCGGATAGCAGAAAACATACGAACACACATAACTGCATCTTTCTTCGTGGAAGATTCTAATAACGACTCTAGTATAATAGACCGCAACTTGCTGACCGTATGGAGTATAGGATCTACAATATTAGCTGTTATAGCTATTGTTATTATTATAAAGGTAAGTCGTTTCTTTGGGCCTCCGCTAAGCCGTTGTCCTAGGAAAGCGTCAAATTAGCAAGGCTGCGCGTGGCGACGCGATGCTTGGATCATGAAATATTTGTACGTATATACTTGTGGCCTACGGAAATATTGTAGTACAGCATCGCATCGCGCCGCACTGCGTTCTGTCGCTCACGCGTATATTGAAATTATACAAGGCCAGTACGCACAGGTTCGGACTGCTCGCGTATAGTTTCAAATTCTACATTACTAAACTTTTTTTTGAAACTATACAGGGTTATTACGTTTTTATCGCGTATATTTTCCAATTACGTACACTTACAATTTGTGCGAAAAATATATTGCGCTAGTTACCATAGCAGACTAATCGTGTATATTTTCTTAGTGCTACGCACGATGATGTACTTGGAATCTATACGCGAAGAGTTTAAAGGTAGCCATTTTGTTTTATTGCTTTCTCTTTTTTTCACAAGAATATGTCATCTTTTTATTCTTTTTAAAATTATTGTATCATTAAGCTACGCGCCATTGTTTTCGTATGCAGTGTTTTGTTTATTTTGATTCCAAAAAGTGTAATTGATTGAATTACACTTTTTGGAATCAAAATAACTAGTAAGTAAGCAAAAAATTTTTTCTCTTATCTATTCATATAATAAAACAGTAAAAATATTTTGGCTGTACATTTAGTATTTTTGACTGAAATGGATAGAGGGACACTTAAACAGAATTATAGAAAAAAAATTTAGCTATTAAGCTATAGCTATTATGCCTGGGTAACATATAGGCTATAACTGATTTTGAAAACTGGAACACCTGATGAAGAACCATTTTCTACTGACGTATAAATAGACAGGACACGGGATAGGACAAAGACGGTCTCGGGGTGTGAGTGGTGGTACACGGAAAATTGTAGATAACGAGCAGACGAAGATCGTTAATTGAATGCAATATCACTTTTGATTCATTTTAACACCGCGACTGTACTTCGAGTACCTATCTAATATATTCCGCCGGGACACGGGATAACCAAATGACTGAACTTTTGAGTACTGGAGTTTAAGTAACTACAGTTTGGAACACAAAAATCTCACTCACGCGGGCGAAGCCGCGGGCAACAGCTAGTTTTATAATAAAAAATATATCATCTCGTAAAAATCTGTTTTTTTATTCCCAACCCATACAAAAAATGTATTAGAAGGCTAAAACCTATGTCAGAACATATTGTTTTTAGCCTTCTAATACATTTTCATATACTTAATATTGTCTTTCCAAGCTTGTATATTTTACAAACATTTGTTACACGTTTACATTCTTAAACTATACAATGTCAGAACATGTGGATTCTAACCTTGTATATTCTCCTAACTAATTTACTGAATCAGTGTAAGAAAGTATACGCGACCATTACGTAGAAATCGTGTATATTTTCAAAAACTTTATTTTGCTACACATTCTGAAACCGTACAGTGTTAGGACACTATGAATGTGTGCTGGCCTTGTATAATTTCAATATACGCGTCGCTCACCTAGGATACCGGGTAAACGTGTTTTGAATAAGTTATTTTTTTTTTTCACAAAAATTGCAATTTTGGCACAAGCATTATTACATTTCTCTACTCATATGCTTTTATTGTCGTCATGGAGTACATTAAAAAATATATATCTGTTCAGTTAACCGCTGAGGAGTTCCCTCGTTGGAAGCCCATTCAAGGTGCACTAAGGTCATAATTATCATAATAATGCATAGTCATTGGATCTGAAGCCTCGTGTAAAATTTTAATTCTGTAGGACAAGCGAAAGTAGGTCGAATTTAACTTTTTAACTTGTTCGCCCGCTGCGGGTCCGTCTGTGGTTTTAGCAAACGGCCTAACTTTTGTTTTCGTGTCTGTGTGACCAAAATGCCCAAATCTGTTTTTAGTATGATTTTTATACGTTTTATTTTTACGTACTTTCAACCTGAACGGTGATTTCATGTGTGTCATTCTCTCAAATAAAATATCAATGTACCGGTTTCCAATAGAGGTAAAATTTCGCAGTCATTTTTAAGTCTGGAAATTTAAAAAAAAAGGTACTTTAAAAATCCCGTTTAAAAGTAAATAAAAGTAAAAATATGTACCGCAAAAAAAGGTACAAACTGCTATTATTATCTTATATAAATTTTAAATGAGAAATACTTCGCGTGCGTGCATCTAACAACATAGCGTTTCGCTATATTTAGGTAATTATACCCAAAATGTGAATAATGGCCGTTCTGCAAAATGATTCTCTTTGTTGGCACGCTGCAAGCTACAACTTATGTTGTTCGTTGAATTGTGGCTGAAACTTTTATGACATCGCGCTATTTCCTATTTTCAATAAATAATGCAGCATTTCCGTCGTTTATTATTCCTTTCATAATTAAAAATAGGCTTTGTAGTTAAGATGTTTGTCTATGTCAACGGGAGTACCCCATTTGGGTTGAAATTCTTTTTGAAATGGCTTTTAAATCTGAATTTACGGTCGTTGCAGAAGTACCGTTTAAAAGCTATTTATTTATTTATAATTTAGGTTTTCTGATTAAAATAGGTCAAATCTGTACATGAGTTAGATTTTTTCCTGGTAGCTTGATTACCTCTACGCGTAGCTAAAATGATAAATGAATTAGATGTTTTCAATTTGTAGTACTTTCTCTAAGAACACAAAAGCGAACAAAACTACTTTTAACTGATTATTGCAATCATAAGTTGTTTTCATAACAGTTTTGAGTGTAACATGGATATTAAAATGCATAATTTGTTCACAGCTTAAAACGAGGAGGCAAAAACATCACGCTCTTTTTCCAAGAACTGAGTACTCCCAACTCACCACCATTGATGAAGATTTGGTAGTTCTAACATCATCTAGCACTCTGAAGGCCAGTGAAAACATACAAACTATTAGTGAGGAACCAACATAGCGAAATATATGTCAATACCAGTAGATTATACAATGCAGACTGATATGTAGTTCGGATATACAGAATGTATATAAAAGTATAACCGTTGGCGAATGTGTCATAGTATGGATATGATATATGATATGATTTACTGAAAAAGTATTAAATGCTATTTTTAGTAACTTGGTCCGTTACTATTAAAATCTTGTACAATCGTAATTCTTTTGATTTTATGAAAAATTTGGTTAGGTTTTTATATACATACCTAGTTATTACAAATTATGTGTTAATATTAGAATATTAACTAAACGTGGCCTTCGAGTCTCACGACTCTTGGCTCTGTCTACCCCGTAAGGGATAAAGACGTGATTCTATGTATGTATGTATGTGTTAATAAAATTTGTAAATTTTTCATTTGTTTAAGATTTAAAATTATTTTTTATTGTGATTTGGGTTTCTCACATATTATATTTTTTTCCAAGTCCCGTAAGAAGAAAATAAGAAAAAAGAAGACGATGTTTGTTACGCTATAGATCAATAGTGATACGGCCTTGTCTTAGCTGTATTGTCTATAAACATCATCAAAAAACTAATAAAGACCTTATGGTAATTTTCAGAGACAAAAATAAATACATACATATTATCATGCCTGCCCCATAGGATTTCCACTTGCCACGATCCTTACAGATCTCTTTTTCTTCCTCTAAACTCATCACTTTCTTTATACAAGATCGCAGATCTCCCTTTCGGTCCGCAATCAATAAGTCAAAGTAATATCCAAAATACTATTATATATTTTAAATCAAATTCACTCTCTAAATATTCAACTCAACTAAAACTTCAAGTGATACACATCACATGTTACACGGAACTATTTTCCAAATTTCCAATTCTAATGCGCAGATGTTCGCACCAGAGGGCGCTTTTATGTAATATCTTGCCTGTCTCTCATGCTATAAACTTTGTTTTGTGTATGTGCAAATGGCGCCATTTCCAAAACAAAAGACCAGATTTGCAATGAAGTCGTGACTATTTCATTTGTTCACGAGTGTTTGTTTAACTCATACGACGATTGAATGTTAATCTCCTTAAAATTGTTTATTATTGAATTAACTTATAATAATTGAGTGTGAGAATTTCGGGATAGAAGTACCTTATTCCTATAGCAGATTTTGCGTGATAATTAACTATGAGATTAAACTGTTTTTTATTAGAGATCAACATTTTTTTATTTCAAAGTAATAATAATCAGTTAAATATCGATGTACCCATTTTATATATTTGACTAAATTTTAAAGGCTATATGTACTAACAGGGCTTGCTAACCTGGTTAAAATTCTAAACCAGCTCACTCGATGCGCCATACATTTAAAAAAAGAGCGTTTTAAATCAGTTACGGTTGAGCAAAACCATATATTATTTCTGGTTATGTTCAAAGCGCGATATCATTTCAGTTCCTGTTCAAAATACCGGAAAGACCCAAAACATTTCGCTCTTTTCGACGATCGTGTTCTATCTCGCTCTAACTATGATTATTTCTCACTCTCGCTCGATATAAATCTAACCAATCTACACGTTGAGACTTGCAAATGCGTAAGTGAGATAAAACGCTGAGCGATATACCCGTCCTTGTCACTCGCCCGCGCGGGATTAACCAGGTAATTTCCGCTCGCGAGACCGATTCAAAAGGGTTTTCACTCCGATCGTAATGGCCCGAGCGTTACTGCGTAAACAGGTCAAAACACTTATTTTTTAGGTTTTTTATTAACCGGTTTCAAGCCCTGTGTACTAATAATGTCTATCACTAAGACATTATTTGTATTGTTTAAGTTTGTAGAAGTGATTTTTTAACGGCGTACATAATGTAAATGTACATTGAGATTAAACTTTCCGCTAAAAGAAATTGATTAATTAAAATAATTGAATTATTATTTCCATATAAAGTAAAAAACAAAAACTAGTAATACAAAAGCAATGATGAGTAAAATACATTTAAAATGTATAAATTTATGCTCATAAATTAATTTCCACTTTCAGCATATTTGAGTTTGTTAATATAGTTGAGTGATTAATATTGGAATTACGATTTAAAATTAATCCTTGCTATGAAGTTGAAAATATGTAGGTAATGAGTTAAAATTTCTAAAATTACACAGTCGAATAACGGACCAGATTTTAAGCTGTTTTCATGGGACCTAAATATTTGCTTTTTTCATTTAATGATATATATGTTTCAATATGTCATATAGAGTTTAATATTAACATATCTAAATGTAACTTAATTTCAGGGGCTAAAATTGTTGATCTGTCATTCGAATTGATTCAATGATGTAAATATACTATGCAATTATAACTCTAAACCTGTAAACTAAGATTATTTTGTAAATATGTAAATAGTTGACAAGTGTAAATATATTGATGGTTTTTATGACGGACATTATACATTGTTTTATTTGTAACAAATATTATTCCCAATAGCATCAATATAAATAGGTAGACAGCTAATAAAAACTACCCCTTTTACAAATGATCATAAGATATATTTTTTAAATTAATTTTCTTGTGATACAGCCAAGTGCATTATAAAAAAATAACATAAAAAATGCACTGTTCGAGCCATGGAAAAAATTGGAACTACTTCGAGGATATCGCTACACACCAAAAGTAAGTAGGTATATAAAGTACTACACTATTATAATATTGGTAATCAGAGTACGTTATGCATTAGGGATATTTATTCTCCCAACGATTAATCTACCTTCGGTTGGGTGAACCGTCTTTTCTGTACAAAGACATTAATAACACTGGCCACACTGAATAATGGTGGCTTCGTTACGGTTAGTTTTCGTTTTAAAAGAAAATTAAATAGAACAACATTTTTATTATGTTCGTGACTACAATGGTGAAATTTATAGGAGCCTCAGAGAAAGTTAAGAATTTAGATTTTTTATGAGCGAAAAATCTTTGTCCAATGGCTGAGCAGAAACTCAGAATGCAAAGAAGCCGACGAATACCCGAAATTTTAGTCTTTTCGCTTCACCAAAATCTACAAAACAGATTTTAATGCTATAAGCGGTTTTCCTAGGTAGAAAGGTATCGTCAACTGCCTGTTACAGTTTTACTCAATCTACTCTATGCTGCGGTAATAGTGGCGAATTTGCAATGAATTAAGGTAGGACAGAAGCGCTTCCAACTGTACATAAATAAAGTTTAGTTTATAACTTCTCAATATTAGATCATAATCGGTGTTGTGTTGGGATGATTTCAAAGTTATATGGAAAGATATTTTGAAAGTTGTTTTTTTAATTAGCTTTTAAGAATAACTGTCCCTCTAAGTAGTAAATAAATAACAAAAATGAGCAATGAAATGAACCTTAGCTGAAAGTAAGTAAGAAGGATGCCATTAGTGGCGCGACAATAAAAACAGATTACCGACATTGCTGGCGAAACGTATGATACACACGGCTGTTTAAAATGGCTCTAACAAAGAAATAGAGCCGTAAAAATTACTGAACACCATTAATTAGTCAACGGCCCGAAGTTAGCACTAAGCTTTTGTCGTAGGCTGGGTAAAATGACTTGAATGGGAAAAATGCGAGCAGGACTTGAACCCGGGACCAGGTCTTTATATTTACTTACTTCCCGGTCACAGTGACCCAAAGTGAGTCTTGGCCTCCAACACAAGAGCACGCCAGCGTCCACGGTCTTGCAACTCACGTAGGTCCACCTCCACCATATCGCTCCAGCTAGGGTTACAGACGTCCAGATAAAGCCGGACATAGGTAGGCTTTTTTATTGCTTTTCTGGCCAAAATAAACGATGTCCGGCCCCGTCCGGCTTTTGTTAGGCTTTTTACATTTGGCCAACGAGCGAGCGCCGAGCGTGGCTCGCCCCCCTGTGCTCTGTCGGTATTACCAAAAAGCTTGATTTTACATAAAAAAAATTGTCGTACCTATTATTACTGAGACAAAATCGTCAATAATATAGGGTGTCCGGCTTTTTTACCCAAATGTCCGGCCAAACTGGCTGGTCTGTCCGGCTATAGGTTTGGCGACCTGGCAACCCTAGCTCCAGCGGTACCTGAGGCGGCCCACCGGCCTATGACCGACTGGACGGCTCAGATAGGTTCTCTTCACGGCTCACAATATGGCCGAGCCAGCCAAGACGCTGCCTGTGCCTTGGTCTCGCCCAGGTCTGTTAGGCTAACCGATGAGATTTTCTACCTCGGCATTGCTCCTGATTCTCCATTTGCCGCCAGTCGCTATCACAAGAGGTTTTTAAAACAGGTTTTTAATTTCAATATTAAATAAGAGTACATATAAGTACACAGTTACTGTTTCATTATACCTCTGTACTTAGATACCATTCCAAATCAGCCGTATGTCGCATGTAACTAACTCGAGAGATAAACAGTCTCGCATCCGAAATACATCTTCTGGAAGGGAACAAATGCCGTGAGAAAATAAGCCTTTATTTTCACAGTCAGTGGCGCCACAAAGTAAAAATATAGTAGATTGGTCACCTGATTGACTACAATGTACTCCATCGGTGAACACAAAGATTCAGATTTCGAATATTGCAAAAAACATAACAGTTTCCTTGCAGTCGGATATAAATAAGAATAATTTATTATCTTAACGCTAAAAAGAAGTAATAGTAAATATATATATAAAAAAAGAAAAATAAAGTAAATGAAATGTAACTGGACTATCGAATATTGCCCAAGTTAAAAATTCCATGAGGGATGTTAAAACAACGTTACATATAGGTAAGTTAAAATTGGATGGGAAAAAATACATTTTTATTTACAATACATAGGGCGTACCTGCTGTTAATTAATTGCATTATGATTATTTAGAATTAAAAGAATTGATTTATAATATTGGCATATTGTCTAAACGAATAAAACAAGCAAGAAAACATAACCACTATTAAAAAATGAGAAAAAAAACAAGAATTCTTTTTTTTACATTTTTTTTGGGGTCGGCTCAGTAGTCGTTCCATATTTCATTCAAACGCATATAATATGTTCGTTGCCTATACATGCCCTGTGGTGTCTGTGGATTTCTGAAGGATATGAAACTCGGATCCACACAGGTTACCCTTCCGTACCTTCACTATACTTTACTCTGAACAATGCGTTAAATGAGTATGCGATGTGAATCGCTATCTAAATGATGGAGCGTGTGCTTAGTGCTGTGATAAAATAAACTTGGCTTTCCAAGGAGCAGTTTGGATCGCAGGAAAACTGTGACAAATTCTCTCTATATACCTATATATGTATATACTAGTTTTGCCCGCGGTTTCTACCGCGTGAACTTACCACGGGAACAGTGCTTTTTCCCGGGATGAAAGGTACCCTATATTTTTCTCAGTACTTCTAACTATGTGTATGCGAAATTTCAGGAAAATTAGTTCAGTAGATAAAGCGTGGCCTGTGGTGTGGCCCTAGAATAGCACCAATCCTTTTCTTCCCGTGGGTGTCGTAAGAGGCGACTAAGGGATAAAAAACACCGGAGGATGGGCAGCAGCATCTTTCCGCGTACTATGCCATCACACTGCGATCGCCAACCCGCTTGCCAAGCGTGGCGATTACGGCAAAACCCCCCACGGATAAAATCCTTGGGGGAGGCCTTTGTCCAGCAGTGGACGTCTTTAGGCTGAGAGAAAGATAAAGCGTGAAGAGGTAACAAACAAACTCATTTTCGAATTTATATTATTAGTTGGGATTATATGTTAATATATATTGAAACCTGAAGTTACAAAGAACAAAAAAAGTAACAGAACGGATGTATATACGAGTACGTATTTGATTTGATCATATTTAAGTACGAATGTTAAGAAAGAAGCGGTGGTGGCCGTGTGGTAGGGCGCCCGCCTGTGGATGCAAAATCATAGGTTCGAATCCTGCCCGGGCTACATGAGTTTGTATACTAATCTGACTTATGTTAGTTTTCATCGACCACCACTTGCTTTCGGTGAAGGAAAACATCGTGAGGAAACCTGCACTCTGGTTGATGATTATCAGCTAGTGTGTGGAATGGAAAAGGCAATGGCAAACCCCTCCATTAAAATTGCCAAGAGAGTCGTTGTGTGAGTTTCATTCCATATAATAACCACGGCCCTCAGTCATGAGGAAATACGACTAAAGAGAGAGAGATGTTAAGAAAAGGAAAATAAATTAAAAAACAAAAAATTAAAGCGAGATAATAGGAATAGAATAGTGGCCAAGAACAATTTTTTTTTTGTTTATGAGGCTTGAATGTGCGATCGAAATTTAGGGACTAAATGAGTATTTTGTAATTATTTTCAGAAGTCAAGATAGAAGAAACCGAAATAAGTTTAATTTACAAATATTTGTAGTACAACAAACATAACATGTTTATTATAGTCGTTCAAACCCTCGTGGCCATAATGGGCCAACTTCAAACTATTTGGGGACACAATGGGACAATCTGGTTTTATCGTGTAGGATTCCTTCTTTTATGTGATTTAACAATTTAGGACCAATGGCACTCGAGATAAAAATATAGACAAGATCAAAATAAATTAGATATCAGGACCATTAGACGAAGTCAGATTTTAATATCGAAGTTCGCAAACGCTAACTTGAACTTGACTTAAACATTCAAAGGGGATGACATAAGGTAATGCTAAATCACATGGTCGATCGCCATCGTCATCGCAAGTTCATAGAGAAAACGATTCGAAACCATAGAGTAACTAACTGTTTTTTCGCTAACTTCCATACATTTGACGTTCGCTTTCGCTTTGATGACGGAAGAAAATTGTTTTTGTCATCTATCAAAACGATTACGAACTTAGATATCGTATCTCTACACATCAAATGAAACTTTGGCTAAACCTGCAGGGGACCGATTCCACTAATCTTCTTTCTTATAGAGTGTGTTATTACTAACACTGGTGTCAGATTTTATTCTAGTCGCCTAAAGGTATCAGACATGACTTTTACGGCCACCGCATCTTGTGGCAGCAGCCGTATACACATTGTAAACTAAACAGTCAGCCAATGTGCAGGTTTCCTCACGATGTTTTCCTTCACCGGAAGCAGGTGGTGGTCTATGAGAAAACTACCATACATGAGTCAGATTGGTCTCGTCCACATACACAGTTATTTAATTGTAAGACATATGTTGTAAAGTGACGCCTTTGGAGAAAATGCAGCAGTGGAGTTTGTTGCGCCGCCTCTTCTCCACTTGCGCTTTGGAGGCGGTGGGTAACCTTAGCTTTAAGTAATTTCCTGACGTCAACTAAATAAAAAACAAGAATGTGACGATTTATGAGTGCTATTTTTAAGCCTATATAAATAAAAATAATTGACTTTGATTTTGACTCTACAAAATCATGTGATTAGGTAGGATTTGAACCCGGGTCCTACCCGAATTAGGCGGATGTCATTATCACTTGGCCACTACCGCTTCAAATTTTACTAATTACAAACGTTGATATCATGTCTCAAGTATCTGAAAAGCTAAAGAAATAGTACTGTATAGTTAGACAAAGTCGGAAT
The DNA here is from genome assembly GCA_018467065.1 of Ephestia elutella. Taxonomy (NCBI): domain Eukaryota; kingdom Metazoa; phylum Arthropoda; class Insecta; order Lepidoptera; family Pyralidae; genus Ephestia; species Ephestia elutella. Next base: position 4,533,559 of record CM031584.1, read on the forward strand.
TCTAAAACGAAAACGAAGTTCGAAAACGCTAAAATATAAAGGATGACCGCGCTAAATCACGAGGTAGATCGCCATCGTCATCGCAAGTTCATAGAGAAAACGAAGTGAAACCATAGAGTAACGAACTGTTTTATCGCTTACTTCCATATATTTGGCGTTCGCTTTCGCTTTGATGACGGAAGAAAATTGTTTTTGTCTTCTGTCGAAACGATTACGAGTGTAGATGTCGTATCGCTACGAATCAAATGAAACTTTGGCTAAACCTGCTGAACCGACAAGGTCTCTATAAGATCTATACTGTAGTTTAATCTATTTGGCTTTTGAGAAATAACTGAGGCACGGTATTTTCGTTTGTAATTTAGTAGAATCAAGGACCTGGCCTGTGGTGTGGCCCTAGAATAGCACCAACCCATCTCTTCCCGTGGGTGTCGTAAGAGGCGACTAAGGGATCAAAAACACCGGAGCATGGGCAGCAGCATCTTTCCGCGTACTATGACATCACACTGCGATCGCCAACCCGCCTGCCAAGCGTGGCGATTACGGCAAAACCCCCCATGGTTGATACACCCACAACACGGCCCCTAGTCCCCGGCGGCCCCGCTATCCCGGACTCTGGTAGCGGTCACGGTAACGGCGGGGCAGGGGGTGCTAAGAATCCCCGGCAGATGCCAGGCTACCAACCCCGACGACCCTTGGCCCTGGCAACTTACAACACGTGCACACTGCGGACCGACGAGAAACTCGCTGAACTGGAGGAAGAATTGAGCAGGTTACGATGGGATATTGTAGGATTATGTGAAGTCCGAAGAGAGGGGGAGGACACCATGATCCTCAAATCCGGAAACCTGCTCTATTTCCGGGAGGGCGACCAACTGTCCCAGGGTGGTGTCGGGTTTATCGTCCACAGGTCCCTCGTCAACAACGTGGTCCAGTTCGAGAGTGTTTCGGCGAGGGTAGCGTACCTTGTACTCAGAATCACCAAACGGTATTCGTTGAAGGTAATACAAGTATACGCACCGCCCTCATATCGCTCCGACGACGAGGTAGAGACTATGTATGAGGATATTTCTAGAGCCATACATAGCTCCCAGGCCCACTATACCGTTGTGATGGGGGACTTTAACGCGAAACTGGGCAAACGAAGCGATGATGAGCTGAGAGTGGGGAATTTTGGATATGGAACGAGGAATGCACGTGGTCATCTGCTGGCCGGCTTTATGGAGAAGGAGGGCCTCTTTATGATGAACTCCTTCTTCAAAAAGCCAAAACAGCGAAAGTGGACATGGTTGCATCCTAATGGCGTTACAAAAAATGAGATTGACTTCATCTTGTCGACGAAGAGGCACATATTCAATGATGTCTCTGTGATCAATGCCGTAAAAACAGGAAGCGATCACCGATTGGTAAGAGGCACATTGAATCTTAGAATAAAACTCGAAAGGTGTCGACTGATGAAGTCTACGCTCCGACCAGCGCCTATCCAGCTCCAAAACCCCGAGAGCTTTCAGCTCGAGTTGCAGAATCGCTTCGAATGCCTGGGAGACTGCGAAAATCTGGACGATTATAATGACAGGTTTGTGCAAATTGTCCAAACAGCTGGGTCTAAGGCCTTCAAAACCCGCTGTTCAAAAGGAACCAAAAGATCTCGGACCTCACCAACAAACTCATGGAAGAAAGACGAAACTTGGTTCTGCAGTCCTCTAACGATGCTGCTCAGTATCGACGTCTAAACAGACAGATCTCCAAGTCCCTAACGCGCGATTTACGCCAATTCAATACTGACCGTATTGAAGAGGCGATTAAGCGAAATAAGGGCTCAAAAGTGTTTGCAAGGGATCTGTCTGTTGGTCAAAGCCAACTGACCAAGCTGAAGACTGAGGATGGCAGAATCATTTCGTCGAAGCCAGAGCTGTTGGAAGAGGTTGAGAAGTTCTACGGACAATTATACACCAGCGTACGCGCACCTGTCAGTAATCTGGCCAAAGATCCAAGAGCCAGATTGACCCGACACTACACCGAAGATATCCCGGACGTCAGCCTATACGAGATTAGAATGGCTCTCAAACAGTTAAAAAACAATAAGGCACCGGGTGATGATGGAATCACGGCTGAGCTTCTGAAAGCAGGTGGAACACCGGTGTTAAAAGCTCTTCAGAAGCTATTCGATTCCGTCATACTCGAGGGACAAACGCCTACGGCATGGCACAGAAGTGTGGTGGTACTTTTCTTCAAAAAAGGCGACAAAACCTTATTGAAGAATTATAGGCCTATCTCACTTCTGAGCCATGTCTACAAACTGTTTTCGAGAGTCATTACGAATCGTCTCGCTCGCAGGTTCGACGACTTCCAGCCTCCCGAACAAGCCGGTTTCCGAAAAGGCTTTAGTACCGTAGACCACTTACATACGCTGCGGCAGATTATACAGAAGACTGAGGAGTATAATCAGCCCTTATGCTTGGCGTTTGTGGACTACGAGAAAGCCTTCGATTCGATCGAGACCTGGGCTGTGCTACAGTCTCTCCAACGGTGCCAAATTGACTATCGATATATCGAAGCGCTGAAGTGTTTGTACGAAAACGCCACCATGTCGGTCCGTCTCCAGGATCAAGGCTCGAAACCTATCCAGTTGAAGCGAGGGGTGAGACAGGGAGACGTTATATCTCCGAAACTGTTCACCGCCGCCCTGGAAGATGTCTTCAAGCTTCTGGACTGGAGCGGACTCGGTATCAATATCAACGGCGAGTACCTCACTCACCTTCGATTCGCTGACGATATCGTAGTCATGGCTGAGACCTTGGAAGACCTAGGCACAATGCTCGATGGCCTCTGTAGAGCCTCTCAACAAGTGGGTCTAAAAATGAACATGGATAAGACGAAAATCATGTCTAATATCCGTGTCGCACCCACTCCTCTAAAGGTTGGAGACTCTACACTCGAAGTTGTTGACAATTACGTATACCTGGGACAAACAGTTCAGTTAGGTAAGTCCAACTTCGAGAAAGAGGTCAACCGTCGAATCCAACTCGGCTGGGCAGCGTTCGGGAAGCTTCGCGATATCTTCTCGTCCAAAATACCGCAGTGTCTCAAGACTAAGGTCTTTGACCAGTGTGTGTTGCCAGTAATGACATACGGAACAGAGATGTGGTCGCTTACTATGGGCCTCATAAGAAGGCTCAAGGTCACCCAAAGGGCGATGGAGCGCGCTATGCTCGGAGTTTCCCTGCGTGATCGAATCAGAAATGAGGAGATCCGTAGGAGAACTAAAGTAACCGATATAGCCCGCAGAATCGCCAAACTTAAGTGGCAGTGGGCGGGGCACATAGCTCGCAGAACAGATAGCCGTTGGGGCAGAAAAGTTCTCGAGTGGCGACCACGAACCGGAAAACGTAGTGTTGGCAGGCCTCCCACTCGGTGGACCGACGACCTGGTGAAGGTCGCGGGTTGCGCATGGATGCGGGCAGCGCAGGACCGGTCGTTGTGGAAATCCTTGGGGGAGGCCTTTGTCCAGCAGTGGACGTCTTTCGGCTGAGAGAAGAGAAGAAAAAGAATCAAGGACCAGATTTAGGTGTTACATTATAAGGTTTCATGCCTGACCCCAAAGTTATTTTCATGCCTGTACGAATGAAAATGTGGATTTTAAAACAATTTCCGAAAAAATAATCCAAGATAAATCTCCAAAAGGAACAAACAAAAATCCAGAAGATTTATTCTAAGCGGCCTCCAAATTAACTCTAAGGATGTTATTCTCTCCTTTAGATCATAGTGAAAAGAAGATGTGGTATAAATTCTATTCAAACCAAGGCAGGTAGAAATTTTACTTATCAATCAGGTCATTGATAAGTAAAATTTCTAGTAAGGAATGAAACGATGTTGATATATTTTAGATTGATGTTTGGGCTTTATGATTGTGTGATGTGACGTCACACACAGTTAGTAGAATCTGGTACATTTCTTCCTTCTTAAATCCTACAAAGATAATCTATTTAAAAATAAATCTTTGCATTTATTATTAATTATACTACGACGTTGCTTCCTCGATATTTACGAGTATTTAATTCACTAAGCAGCTCGCTCTGCTATGTACCAGGCATGACACAATTTTTAGAGATTCAAAAAATAAAATAAAAGAAATTTCGTCCAGAACCGACATTCGTCACCCTACCCCGATACATCGCCGGTCACCGCGGCGAAGGACTTCATTCGCTTTTTGTGTGCGGGCATGGCAACACACACACTACAACAATATTTTTATTTTTTATTTTCTTTTTATTCCAAGTATCTGGAATATCTTAAAATTAATTTATAACTTCAGTGTCAGTGGAAAATAACGTACTTTAAGTTCATTACACTCGTAAACAACGAAAAATGTAAGTATTTTTTTATTACCTGAATATCTGGTTTGAATATTAACGATACTTTGAAAAAGTTATAATGCCTAACAAAATGTTAGTCAACTACATATTTATGTTGCATTGGCTACTATTACTCGTACGTAACCGTGATTTTACATCACACCTGTGTAAACCTGCGGGTACTTTGATAACATTTAATCATAAACTCAACAAACAACGGTCGTTAGACCAATTGATTTTTTTCCGCTGACCCAACTATGCACCTACCTTCCTTTTATCTTGGAATTGTCTGTGCATGATATTGCATAATACAATATCGCGAATAGTATCTCGCGTTCCGAGTTGCGATTTTACATGAATCGTAACCGAAATATGCGTCGCATGTTTATGTTTTACATTTGTAAAAACATTTTTTCGTGGCAAAATCACGAATCTACATATGTATGGATAATTTTCTTCTTATTTCTTGATTGTTCTTACCGTCGTTAAAAGTTAAACGCAAGGCCCAATTGGGTTATTTGTTGATGAAAGATTAATCATATTAAACTACGATATTACAAGTATGTTCAGAATTTAGATTCGCAATAAGTCTGGGTCCAATTCTATAATGAAGACCCTGGAATAATTGTGTAAACAAGATTTTAGCCAAGCATAAGCTGTCATCATTGCATCATTTAAAAGTAAACTTTTATTCGTTACGTCAATTGCTTATTTGTTTATTGTGATAAAAACGTACGTACCTATTTTGTACGCTTTCGACTTTTTTCGATTTTAACGTTACTTCGTTAGTCACTGGATGGGTCGGTCTCAACTGTATTCACAGTCACAAAAACCAGTCAAACCCCATTGGGCCCACTTGATGCCCTAATCCTCCTTACCCACCCATGGGGAAGGACAGTGCCCCAATATTGGGGACATTAACACTAGAGTACACGCGCGGGCTACATATGTAGCCCAGGGTATTGTTTTTGTTCATAACTTCGTGGAATTGCGTGATTTAACTTCGAGTCTCTAGCTAAGCTCTGATTAGTTATTTCTCGACGCATTATGTGTGGTTTGAGCGATCGACCTTGATGCACTTGCGACAAATAACGATTCAAAGTTGTTGGGCTACGTATGTAGCCCACGCGTGCACTGGCGGAACTTCTCAGCAGCGAATTTTTTTTAAAATTAATGTAAGTATTTATCTTTTATTATACAGTTTTGTATTATATATTATATTTATGTACTGTAAACTTACTGTTTGTTAATATTATATTGTCAGATTGCTAAATATGGATCGCATTATAGGAGAAAACTTGTTGAGATGGCTAAAAGAGGAGTTAGATCAGGATGATTTGATTGAAAGCGAACAGGACGAGGATTTGAGAGAAGAAGAATTCTCCGCATGACACTGATACCGAGCAAGAAGATCAGACTAATGAAAATGATGGGAATGTTCAATATAACAACAGTTATCTGAGCAATCGACGCTACTACCGGCGATGCCAAAAAGCCTGAAATTATAACATTTTATAATCAAACAAAGTGCGGGGTGGTTATTGTAGACAGGATGTATCATCAAATATAACGTGTCTAGAAATAGTAGGCGTAGGCACTTTCCATATTTTTTTTTAAATATAAGGTATAAATGGTCTAGTTATTCACCAGTTGAATAATTCAAATGAAAAAAAATATCAGACTCATTTTTCTTCAGCCTTTGGGGTTTGAGCTGGTAAAACCAATAATTTTAGAACGTATTTATCAGGATAATATTCCAAGAAGCATAAAAACAAAAACACAACAAGGAAATATACTAATTCATGGGGGGGTTGCACGCTGTGCGCTTTGTAGCGGAATGCGCGTTCGCAGCACAAGGAAAACTTGCTCGAAATGCTACAGGCGTATATGTAATGATCACCAAGATTTTTCTTTGTCCTTCGTGTAACGAAAATTAAATAAGTAAAAAATAAAAAAATGCAAGAAATAAACCAAAAGTTGATTGAAAGATATGAAGTAAAAAAATTTGAATTTTTGAGGGTTCTGAAGTTTTGTTAATATTTTAAAGTTTAAGGCAGAGCAGATATTTTTTTTAAATTTCAGTTTACTTAATAAATGTCATTTGTAATAATAAATGTGGTTTATTTAAAAAAATACGATTAACTTTCAATATATTTCAATTTAAAATGGGCTACAAGTGAAGCCCACGCGAGCACTCATGAACGTTTTAGAGGCGCGTGTACCCTAGTGTTAAAATAGCTATGATGATGGCGGTTGGTCTACGGGTAGTCAACGAGGAGTCTACAGGCGATCTACGGGTACTCTACGGGTGGACTACGGGTGATCTACGGGTGGACTACGGGTGATCTACGGGTGGACTACGAGTGATCTACGTGTGGACTGTGCTATGCACATATAGAACTACAATGCGATTGTAGTCGCGTGTGCACTTCCCAATAGATCTACAATGCGATTGTAGACAGGGATATATATTTACCCTTAGAATTACAATGCGATTGTAATCAGGGTTTTACACTATAGTCAAGCACATACAGAATTACAATGCGATTGTAATCACGTGTGCTCATTACGACCCAATAGAACTACAATGCGATTGTAGACGGGGTTAGAATTACAATGCGATTGTAATCAGAGCGACTATAGTCAAGCACATATAGTCCGATAGAAGAACAACAACAACGCAGAAGATTCAGCAGCATGCAGCCGCCCAGTTTCCCTATGCAAAATGGGCCCAATCAAGAGGCTTAACTACAAAATCTTCGCGCTAAGTAAAGTATTACCTAATATAACTACGATATAATCGTAGTCTAGTTTATATATTACACCTATATAACAGCACATATAGAACTACAATGCGATTGTAGTCGCGTGTGCACATTATTCTAATTTTTTGCCATTTCGACTCGAGATGATGATGATGATTATTACCTTATTGAACTACAACGCGATTGTAGTCAGGTATACACATTATTACCCATTAGAACTACGACGCGATCGTAGCCTGGTTTATAAAGTATTTTTACTTACTTACTAATTTTATACACACTTATATTAGCACATACAGAACTACAATGCGATTGTGGCCAAATCTACACATTATCAGCCAGATATACTTAATAGAACTCCGTGGACAAGCTACTATCCAAAGTATAACTATGCAAATAGTATTATTATCAGATGATAACCATGTGACGAAAGTGTGTATCTTACTATACATTTCGAACACTCTTTAAGTATCTCTTACTTATTAAAAGATTACTAGACTGATACAGTCAAGTATTATTTTTTCTGGCTGCGTAAGTTCTTAGAACTATAATGATGTTATAACCATGCACTGTCAGTATTAACTAAGCTCTGTTCATTTCAGCTAAACGCGAACTTCGAGTCTCACAACTATTGGCAGTGACAGATTATCAGTATGTATCTGTTGTTATAAATGTTTGTACATCAGGACTAATGAAAATCGCCGACCATTGCTGGTCATCATAACAGGTATGTACTCATACCAAATATCTAAACATTGGGATGAAGCGCATGGAGCCCAAGAGAAAGTTGGGATACGGAGTTCGGTAAACTAAGAAAAGGAAATCCACTCATCAATAGAGATGAATATTCGCCAAATATACATAAACTAGATAATTTACTTTTTGTTTTCGTTCATAGTAAGTAATTATACTAACACGCTGGATTTACAATATACACGACTGATACACTTATTTAATACTTTTAATAAATTGACTGATCAATCGATCAATCAGTTATGTGTTTTATATTTCATATATACATAACCAACAATGTACTTTATGTCAATATTGTGTATGGCGTCAAATTTAACAGTATTTTAAATAAACTGTTCAGGCGATCAATTTTCTCCTAAAAGTATGTATAATGAAATATTTTCATTTTCAGTCCGGATGACTCCGGAATCACCTAATATCGGGTCAACACCCGATACCGGTCTCTTTCTCTGTTTATAATTAGCAACTCACTTCATTGACAGTTGCCCATGTATTTTTATATACATAAAGAATATAATATACATAAAGATTCTGCCTCTTGATTGATTTTTTGCAGACCTCATCCAAATTCAATAAGTAACAATACCTAATACAAACTGAGAATGTGTACTTACTTATTACTACATACTATATTTCAATACTTATACATGATCAAGCTTTTCAATCTAATTTACCGACTTTTACGTTCACTGTAATACAGCAACGCTCTAAAGCACCTTATAAATGGAATAAAAGTGCCTTAAGCCAGTTAAAGTACTGTTTTTTTTTTTTTGGACAAATTAAAGTAAGATACAAAGACTTGTTTCTTAAGAATTAGACATTAGCCCTTAGCTCAAGCTTGAGCAAGCAAAGTACTGAACAAAATTAGATACTCAGTATGTTGCTTTTAGTTTCTGTTTATGGGGATTCAAATAGCCAATATAGCAATACCTATTTTCTGATCGTAGATGTGTTAAATATTCTACGTATACTCGATTCTTTGGTAGGTACCAATATCCCCATCATTCTACTAATAATTCAATTTCCTCCGCAAATTTAATTCAACAACTGATGCATAATTTATAGATATCGATCTTTGTGATTTAGATGCGATTTTTTTTGATCGATACAAAGAAATAATAATGTTATAATGTAGTATAAAATGGACTTTTATTTTTTCTTCAGCTACAGTAATTATCACAAATTACTCCTAGCAAAGGTCATCTGCAATGACTTGCGTGAGTAAGTTACCATTTGGAGAAGTAATCTATTATCGAGAATCTAATCACAATTAAAGACCCTCTTGTCATTACACGTCCTTTACCTATACGTTACATAACTTTTAGATTCTTCTTTCGGAAAACTAAGTATCATAACTATTTTCTTCTTAATATGTACTTGTTGCCGGAAACATAATAAGCTTGTACAGTAAGTACACTTGAATTTTGTTTGTTGAATTTAGTATTTCGTTAATAGTTCTAACTAAAGGCACGTGCATACGAGTACGTACTCATAACAAAAGTTATAGTGAAATCATCGTACTGTGGCCGATTCACCTATATATTCGGCTAAGTATAGTCTATTAAAACAGTGAAGTTTTACTAGTATATTTCAACAGAAATGTACCGACCTCAAAATTTGCATACTTGTTCATGTTTTTCCTTGCAAATTAATATATATTTGTCAGGTAAAGATATTTCTCGAGTACTTAGTACTTATAGTAAAGAATCCTAAATTAGTATCGTGTCCTTTTACACATTAACCACCCAGAAGTATATGTTCATAATCAATACAATAAAGCTTCCTGACATTAGGCAGTAAAAATTCTAGTCGATATTCGTAAAATTAATTCTGTGCAAACATATCTCAATACCTGCGTTGAGTTCACTATTGCTGACTAAAAAATGTTCATCCATCACATCTCTCTTAGTAAATATTTACGTTTTAAAGTTAACATATCTTATTCCCAAATAAGCCTGTTAAATCTTAATATCCGGTCACACAGGGAATAACTATGGTGTTAATTTGGTTATGTTAATTATTGTCCCATAGGGTATACTCATAGAACTTTTAATCTGTTTCTTGTTAACTGCTTGACATTTTTTCTCTCAAAATATCAAGGCTAGCAACCAAAGTTTGTACTCTACAGAACTGAACTATTGTATTTGATAAGCTTTAATTTTTTTTTTTTTACCATTACAAAATGAAAAAACCGGCATTGCATCATATAGCCTATTCGAAGATTTTTTTATCTTATTTCGTAAATTTTTCATTTAAATCTAATATCTTTGTGGAAGATAGTCGTAGATACAAACTACATTCGTATTTATTCATGTAACTAATCATCCTATAGATAGATTAGATACTTTGAGTATCTAAGGAACCACTTCTAATATCTCACATTAAAAAATAATAATAATTATTATTATTATAATGATTTAAAAATAAAAATCTTGCAAATTTCGCAATGGCTCTAAACATCTGCTTAGTGAATTAAATACTCGTAAATATCGAGGAAGCAACGTCGTAGTATAATTGATGGTTAAACAAACTTACCTTAATGAAGTTTGACCATAATTATACGAGACGTTGCTTCCGAAGATATTTATAACCCGCCCGTCCCAATCAATATGTAAAATACATATTACGATATCCCAAGCGCCACATTTCGAAATTTTGCTCTAAAGTAATGAAGTCCTTCGCCGCGGTGACCGGCGATGTATCGGGGTAGGGTGACGAATGTCGGTTCTGGACGAAATTTCTTTTATTTTATTTTTGAATCTCTAAAAATTGTGTCATGCCTGGTACATAGCAGAGCGAGCTGCTTAGTGAATTAAATACTCGTAAATATCTTCGGAAGCAACGTCTCGTATAATTATGGTCAAACTTCATTAAGGTAAGTTTGTTTAACCATCAATTCTCTTGTATGTACCACTTATTTTTATGTAGATTAAAGTTGCCTTTAAAATGTCAGATTGATTATTACTTTTAAATTAAACCTTTATTATGGTATTTTTATAACACTAATAGCTCTTGTTGCATGAATATATCCCATGTCTTCTTTTCTATGATCTTAGTCCCCTTTTTTATTATTTATAACTCGGACCTTGTTTTCACGACAAATACTGGGTTAAATGGGAATAAAATTTGCGACCCGATTCAGCTATTTTACAGTCGCAGTGTTTGCAACAAAAGAATGTACTCAAGAGTTAATGATCTGTAAAAATCTAACATTTCGCGCCATTTACATGAAAGAAAAATTTAAGAAACCATTACAATTTGAATTAAAATGTTTTACTGGAAAATATTCTATGCTCATAAGGTCGGCAAAAGAAACGAAAAATTAATTATAATTATTTTTCGAGAATTTCTATGAATTGGCTCACACTACTAAATAAAAGAAATATTAGACCCAACCAGCAGGAAGCGAGGCCGAAGGCCGAGCTTCCTGCGGTTGGGCCTATAATATATATAGCTACAATACCACTGACTCACTGACTGACATAATTAGTTTGTTCTACGGAACTCGGAACTGGGTTAAAGTAATGATGGGGAAGTGTGGAGGGGGGGGAGGAGGCACGGGGAAAAATACGAAAGTGGAACTTGGAGCAGTTCCGGACCGGGTACCCCTACTGCCCGCGGAAACTATAACAGATAGGTGGGGGGTGCTCAACCAAATGTCATAGAGAACCCTGGGCGACTACCACAGCCGGTGTTATTTTATGGTTTATTTGACTTTTTTTTTTTTTCATACAAACTTGACTGGGGATTTTTAGGGGGAAAACGGACTCGCAGAGGTTTCCTGTCATAGACAATATCGTAGAGGATGACCGTGGGACCTCCGACTGACAGGTGTTTTTTTTTTTTTTAATTTTTTTTTCGAAATGTTTTGTATGGGCCAGCCATGTCACCAGCCGGGGAGCCGAGGCCGAAGGCCGAGGCTCCGCGGCAAGCGAGGCCGGAGGCCGAGCTGCGTTTAAATCGAGGGCTGGGGGGGGCAGGAGCGAGGCCGAAGGCCGAGCTCCCCCCCCCCCAGCCGCGCAACCGAGGCCGGAGGTCGAAGCTTGCGCCTGCGAGGCCGCAGGCCGAGCTGCGTCCAGGCGAGGCCAAAGGCCGAGCTCCGTCTCGTGCGAAAAGAATTGGCGAGGGCGAATTCGGGCGAGGCCGAAGGCCGAGCCATTCATGGATGACGTGATGATGACAACTCATACCTCGAGTTACCAGCCGGGAAGCCGAGGCCGAAGGCCGAGGCTCCGCGGCAAGCGAGGCCGAAGGCCGAGCTGCGTTTAAATCGAGCGCAAGCGAGGCCGCAGGCCGAGCTGCGTCCAGGCGAGGCCGAAGGCCGAGCTCCGTCTCGTGCGAAAAGAATTGGGCGAGGCCGAAGGCCGAGCCATACATGGATGACCTGATGATGACAACTTATACCTCGAGTCACCAGCCGGGGAGCCGAGGCCGAAGGCCGAGGCTCCCGCGGCAAGCGAGGCCGCAGGCCGAGCTGCGTATATGAATCCGAGAGGCGAGGCGAGGCCGGAGGCCGAGCCCCTCCTCCAGCCGGGGCAAGCGAGGCCGAAGGCCGAGCTTGCGCCGCCAGCGAGGCCGTAGGCCGAGCTGCGTTTTAACAGCAAGAGCAAAAGACAGAGCAGCCTTTCGGCTCTTCACCTAATCCCAACCGACAACATTTCTTTGTAGATGACTTTTTCATAATTTCCCTAAAGATTTTCAACCTTTCGCAACTGCTTTTTTTAAACTGTCCTGCACAGCACGCGAGGTGCTTGCACCTCGCGCAGCACGCGACATCTAGTATAAAAATATATATCGGAATCAACAACATCAACATCATCATCAGATCATCATGGCTTCAGGGGGCCGAGCTCAGAAAGGGATGACCGGAGCGGTAAACACAGTACAGGTACTTCAACAATGGGTTCACGTGAAAACACATGTGGGTACTAAACTCAGTTCGAATATTAACTGTCAGGATGAGGGTATTTCCAAAATAACATGCACAGCTCTTAAAAGACAGGGTAAACAACTCCTATCTCAAGTTACAGCCCAAAGCATCCAGGGATTCATCGGATATTAACGGATTAAGAAATCATCTAGCACTAACCTCTCATTTGGTCCATGTGTCACGGCTATGGTCCAACCCTACCCACGGCAAGGAACCGTGCCCCATCACGCACGGATCAATCCATTTCAACCAGTGAGTTCTTCTGAATGGTCTTCCGTGCTAACTAAGATCTCCAATATCGCGCTGATAACACCATCACACATAGTCACATCGTTAACGCACTAAGTAACAGCTACAGAGAATTCAACACAACCGGGCGACACGTCCGCACCGCACCGCGCCACGAATCAGACTGCCTCGCTATGTCATAACGATCGCACGTTGGATTTATTACAAAGAGGGGGTGACCCAAGTGACATTGTCACTTTGACACATTTCCTACGAGTACCGTCTTGAAAACTGTTTGAAACCATTGATTAACTAACAAAATAAACCACACTTAATTTAATTAATGTAAACGCTCCGACATATATAAATAAATAGACAAATCACACAGATTGAGTTAGCTCCAAAGTAAGCTCGAGACTTTTGTTATGGGATGCTAACTCAACGGTACTATATTTTATAACAATACAAGTTAAGAAAGATAAACATCCAAGACGCAGGTCAATCTGAAAATGATCATTTTCCATCTTGGCCCGACCGGGGATCGAACCCGGGACATCCGGTGTGGCAGTCCGGCGTGATGACTGTTTGGCCACGGAGGTCGTCAAACTACTATCTAACGGTATAGCTTAGTCGGCTAAGCGTTTGATTTGTATCCCTAAGGCACTGGTTCGAATCTTGGTTCAACATGTAGTTCATTATTACACCTACATATTCACCTCTTATTATATAAGGTTACATACTGACAGATTAATCTTCAACCAGAAATCAGGTTTGAAAATTACCTTACACGAGTTAGATTGGTGTACCAACTCATGGTACGAGTAAGATTGGAAACTGAGAATATTCGACTACAAGTGGACATCACCATCGCTTCATATACAGGTATCATTTGTTTGAGATTCATAAACCTTTGTTTACCGAAGTTCCACATTAATTTTGTTGAAACGTAATAATTTTCATTATCTACCTCAATGAAATGCTATCTTGTAGCCCTTTTTACGGTCGCTTTTATGGATACTAATATAAAATTACTACCCTTTTTACTGGGTGGAAATATTTTTCTGTAATTAAAATTTTACTCGTAACGCAACATAGATGAAAATGAGAAAAAAGATGTGTCGTGGATTGCACGCAGTGATCTTGTAAACAAACATATAACGCTTCAAATAATTTTTATTTTCGCTGTACGTAGTGAATATGATTTTATCTACTATTTTTTATTACATGCAAGAGACAAAATGATAATATCTATAACAAGCTAATTATTAAAAATAAAAAACACGACTGACAAGTTTTTACTCAAAAAGTACATACAAACACATAAGTTATATACATTTTTCAAATCGCCTTTTAAAGTCCTTCAATTTGATACCCCACTCGATAAGATTGATTATCATTATCATTGATTATTGTTATTTTTTTGGTCTGCTATTTATCGCATATATAATACGCCATTTTGTTTTTATGATGACGTCATATAACCTATGTCACTCGGAGGAATGTAAGGAATCTAATACCTCTCACATCAAAATCTGTTAAGCCGTTCAGGACTTATGGTGGAATTAAGAAACTTACATACATACATACTTACATGAACCCTGAAAACATAACACTCCTTTTTTGGTCAGTCGTGTAAAAAAAATAAGTATATTAGGTTAAGTTGCACCGAAATGAAAGTTTCGGTTAAGGTTAGTGTCAAAGTTTGCGTTTAAGTTTACTTTTATCGTACTATTTGACAACTGGTGTAAGTTTTTTTCATAGACTTATAATCTTTTTAGCTTAACCGGTACGGTTAAGGTTCGGTTACTGTCAAAGTAAGACAGCCTTAACTTCGAAGAGTGCTTGAAAATACGTTTAATAAAGTAAATAGGTATTTTGTTTTTATGTAAAAAATCATTGCCAGTAAAATCGATTCGAATGCCGTGACTTAAAATGACATGATGCTTATTTGTTTTCAACTTTGTTTTACGTCTGCCGGGCGTCCTGTGACAACTAACTTTTTTATAGTCCAGCTTTGATTCAATAAAAAATCCAATTCAAAATTCTAACATCAAAATTTTACCCAAAGCAAAATTTATTTCACGGTAAACATTTAAAAGCAAAATGATTACAAATATTTTTTATGTACCTACCTAAGTACCTATATGAAATATTGCAACATTATAAAAGAAAATATCAATAGAACTTTTAGGATTAAATTTTCACAAAAGCAAATAGAATTTTATAATTTTTTTTTCAGTTATCAATTTTTACGCAATCAAATAGAATTTTATGAATGCAATCAATCAAAGAATATTAGTGCTCTATCTTCATTTATTTTTATCTTAGTAAGGAACCACCAGCAAGCTTAAGATAAGAAGCCAATTTTATTTTTTCTTTTTTGCCATAAATAAGGCAGTTTAATGTTGTATGGCCTTAAAATGAGATTTATTGGGAAACTTTGCCACCCCTTTGAAGTTTCTGGTACCCCATCTTAAAGTTTGAAACTTCCATTTTCGGGTAAAAAAAACTGTTTTAATATGGTTCAGTTCTAAATAAGTTCTCTTTAGTTGTGTATTAATATTCTCTTTCATTAAAATGGAAGAGAATATCAATTAATTATACGCGCTCATGGCCTGTGGTGTGGCCCTAGAATAGCACCAACCCATCTCTTTCCGTGGGTGTCGTAAGAGGCGACTAAGGGATTTAAAACACCGGAGGATGGGCAGCAGCATCTTTCCGCGTAATATGCCATTACACTGCGATCGCCAACCCGCCTGCCAAGCGTGGCGATTAGGGCAAAACCCTCCATGGATGAAATCCTTGGGGCAGGCCTTTGTCCAACAGTGGACGTCTTTCGGCTGAGAGAAGAGAAGATGCGCGCTCAGTGTGGAGATGTTTTGGTCGTGTATTGTGCTGCTAATCTGTGTTTAAAAAAAAATACACTAACCAACTAGTAAACTGAACAGTCAGTTAGAGACCAAATATATCAATTAATTATGCGCGCTCAGTGTGCAGATGTTTTGGTTATGTATTGTGCTGCTAACCTGTGTTTAAAAAAAATAAATGTACTAACCAACTAGTAAACTGAACAGTCAGTTAGAGACCAAATATATCAATTAATTATGCGCGCTCAGTGTACAGATGTTTTGGTTATGTATTGTGCTGCTAACCTGTGTTAAAAAAAAAAATGTACTAACCAACTAGTAAACTGAACAGTCAGTTAGAGACCAAATTTCTTCATCCATTACCGGATGCAGGTGGTGTAAAAACTTTAAAGTAAAACTAAAAATATACCTTTTAAATATACAAAAGTTAAAATAATAGCAGCCTACTTTCCAAAAAAAATATTTCTGCATACGGTTTGTAAAATATAAACGCTGAATGTAGCACAAAACGATAATGGTCATTTCGTTTTGTTATTTTATTTTTTATTCTGTTTTAATATTATTTTTATTTTAACACTAGCTTTCGCCCGCGGCTTCGCCCGCGTGAATTTCCCACGGGAACAGTGCCTATGTCCTTCTCCGTACTTCCAGCTATGTGTATGCGAAATTTCAGGAAGATTGGTTCAGTAGATAAAGCGTGAAGAGGAAACAAACAAACAAACAAACAAACAAACAAACAAACAAACTCACTTTCGCATTTATAATATTAGTTAGGATACCTATAGTACCCACGGAAGATCAGTGTCGTTGGGTAACACCACGACATATGCTGAGTGCACTAATTTGGTTCCCGGGTTAGAATAGGACCACTCCATCTCATTCCATGGATGTCGTAAGAGGCGACTAAAGGAAATGCTTCCGATGGGCAGCAGCGTCGGAAGCTCACAAAGCCAAAAAAAACTGCGCTCGCCAACCCGCCTGCCAAGCGTGGTGAGTATGGCAAATCCCCCCAAGATCTTGTGGGAGGCCTTTATCCAGCAGTGGATATTTTGCGGTTGTAATGATGATGACAATTAAATATAAGTACTTTTATATGCTATTGTGATTCCGTTTGTAATATTGTACTATACCAAATAAACAATTTTTCTTTCTTTCTTTATGTACCTCTAGGTATATAATAATAATAATAATTAAATCTACCCAAACGCCGAGACACCGGCATCCGCTTACGTTGTATGCAAGCGAATCCAGTGCCCCAGCATTGGAGAGTCCCACCTATCCACCAAAGCGTTGAGGATGCTGTTGGGGCTGGCCCGCAAGCGGGACAGCAGAGACGCACACCGCTTTCTGATGACGGCCTGGAAACAGTCCACCCGTGCGGCTGCGAACATGCCCGAGGCACTGCAGTACCGCGGCCGCCGCAACATCACTCTCAGCGCGTTGTTATATTGCATGTTGCGTTGTTATATAATCGTTTCATTAAGTATCTATACTAATATTATAAATGCGAAAGTTTGGATGTGAGTTTGTGAGTTTGTGAGGATGTTTGTTACTCAATCACGCAAAATCTACTGGACGGATTTCGATGAAATTTGGTACAAAGGTAGATAATGACCTGGAATAGCACATAGGCTACTTTTTATCCCGGGAAAAAGCACTGTTCCCGTGGGAAATTCACGCGGGCGAAGCCGCGGGCAAAAGCTAGTTAAGTATAAATAAATATATACGGACAAATCACACAGATTGAGTTAGCCCCAAAGTAAGTTCGGGACTTGTGTTATGGGATACTAACTCAACGATACTATATTTTTATGACAAATACATATATAGATAAACATCCAAGACCCAGGCCAATCTGAAAAAGATTATTTTCCATCTTGACCTGACCGGGGATCGAACCCGGGACCTCCGGTGTGGCAGTCTGGCGTGATAACCGTTAGGCCACGGGGGTCGTCAAAAGTATATTATGTTTGAATGGGTATCTCTCTCTCTCATCTGAGCGTCTTCCCTGTTGCATCCTCAGCGTACGCATCGGGCCCAGGGTCCGCTTTCCTACGTTTTCTTCTCTACTTCGCACGGTATGTATATCAATATCATCAATCTCTCTCTCTCTCAGCCGAAAGACGTCCACTGCTGGACAAAGGCCTCCCCCAAGGATTTCCATAACGACCGGTCCTGCGCTGCCCGCATCCATGCGCATCCCGCGATCTTCACCAGGTCGTCGGTCCACCGAGTGGGAGGCCTGCCAACACTACGTTTTCCGGTTCGTGGTCGCCACTCGAGAACTTTTCTGCTCCAACGGCTATCTGTTCTACGAGCTATGTGCCCCGCCCACTGCCACTTAAGTTTCGCGATTCTGCGGGCTATGTCGTCGGTTACTTTAGTTCTCCAACCAATATCATCAATACATATAATAAAACTGTAACTAGTCTGTCTCTGTACATAGAAGATCTTTAAGAAAAACAACTGTGAGGGGCCAATAGAAGCCAAAACCATTTTTTGTAGAATTTTTGTCTGTCTTTCTGTCTGTATATTTGTACGCGCATCGCGCAATCACTACTGGACCAAATTTGATGCGGTTTTCACTGTTGTATTATAGAAGGTGTAACTTAAAATCTGGCGTAAGTTTCATCTTGATACGCCGCTTAGAACCTGAGATATAAATAAATAAATGTATACGGACAAATCACACAGATTGAGTTAGCCCCAAAGTAAGTTCGAGACTTGTGTTATGGGATACTAACTCAACGATACTATATTTTATAACAAATACATATATAGATAAACATCCAAGACCCGGATTAATCTGAAAAAGATCATTTTCCATCTTGACCCGACCGGGGATCGAACCCGGGACCTCCGGTGTGGCAGTCCGGCGTGATGACCGTTGGGCCACGGAGGTCGTCTATGTCTATGTATATGTGTATACACGTATGCGCGGACGAAGTCGCGGGGACAGGCTTGACTTTTAATAAAACGTTTATATACTAGTATTTTTTACTAACTATTGCCACTATTATACATAGGCATCACATATGACACCGTTAGATTTATGTTAGTACCTCAAAAGCGATAAAAAGCGCACCAAATCCCAATTCAGCTGAAAATAACAATGAAACGCATATCAGAAAAATAAAAAACTTGGTCTGTCACGGTGTCCTAAACCATTGCGGATGGAAATAAAAAAATCGCCGCTTTCATCCCTTTCGGGGGTTGAATTATTGATTTGGTTTGTTTGGGATACAATTTAACTTTACGCCGATGACCCTGTCGTAAATATTTGGACACTTACACATTGATGGGTTGACCTTGACCCTTCGAGCTTAGGGTGGGTGACTTTTAGACGGTTCCCTTGTGTTTTTTAGGGATCCGTACCTCAAAAGGCAAAAACGGAACCCTATATGGGTTCTGTTTTCCACAACAAAGTAATCTTATGATCACTGTGTTGTCCGTCTGTCTGTCAAACTTTTTTTCTCAGGAACGCTTAAAGGTATCAAGTTGAAATTAATTTTTCTCTTTCAGAAAAAAAATTATCAAAAATATACGTCAACGCGAGCAAGAGATATTACCGTAAATGTTGTGAACTTTCGCATATTTTGCGATTTCCGGCAGCAATCAAAACCTATATATACTACTTCCCGTTGACCAAAAATTATGAAATTTGGCAAAAAGCAAGGTCTAATAGTACTTACACAGGAATAAATGTAAAATTGAAAATATGTTGTTGGAATTAAAAAAAAAAGTGTTACAAACTTACTTTTGCGCTGGATTTAGTATCAATGTTAGAGATGGAACTGCAAAGTTAAGTTTGTTTTTGAAACTAGTTGGTCTTTTAGTTAGAGCTATAATGTGACATGCTTTGCGTGTACGGAACATGCTGTACGTGACTCGCACTTGGCCGTTTTTTTTAAAGTAGTTGAAAGTACTAAAATTTATGAGCAACTTTTTGTATGGTATGGGGACTCAGTTCAATCGACTAATAAAATAGTACCTATGAAACATAAAAAAGCTCATATCCATGAGTACTAGTTTTTACGAAATAGTAAAAATATTCTTTTATGCTAGGATTGCAAGAAATACAGTAAGTTATATAAAAATTGTAGTCAAAGTAAACCATATCTCTAAGTCTTTGATATACAATAACTTCATTATGCAACTCAACCCATTGGGTAATGTATGGAGGCCATAGGGCTGTCGACTCGACAAAAAAAAACCCTTCGAAAATATGGAACGAAAGATATATTCAACCCTTGTCAAAAGGAAATTCCAAACGATGTTATTTGGAAATAAATAGTGAATTTGCGTTGGGACCGAGGCGTAAATTATGAATATATTCAAAGGTAGCGATCCGCGTTATTACTGGTTTGATGATATGTATATCTTTAATATTAAGGCATAAATAAACTTTGGTGGTCGATAATGCTGAAATTTGTCTGGGTACATACCAAAAAATTTGTGCCAATGGCGAACAAAAATAAAAATTTTTGTACTATTGGTACTGTTTCATGATCAGTGTCCTCTGTACAGTTTGACTACCGATTAGACCCAGTTTTTCTGATATGTAGAACACCTAAAGATTACAAACCATCTGGAAATTATACCTATACAAAATGATACACAAACGGTTATCATTTTTCCGCAGCACCAGTACTGGCGTTTGAGGTCTGTCAGATAGTACGATTTTACCATAGATTAAAAAAATAACTCTCTCTATCTCTCTCTCAGCCAAAAGACGTCGACTCTGGACGAAGGAAAAAAAAATAACTACTGTAACCCAAATACATTGCGTTATAAACTCAAGAACTAGTTGCTACACTCATAAGTGGCAGTGTTTCACCCATATTTCACCGCAGTCATGTCAAATACCTTTAGGTGACTTGAAAAAAAAAATTGAGACTAGTGTGTTGTCTATAATACACTCGATAAGAAAGTGTTTACGGACTTTTTTTTTAATTAAAGATGGGTTTGCTTTTGACCACAATCTTGCCCGAGGACAGAGATGAGGTCTACGATGTAGCGAGCTTACCCAGAAGTAGCTTCACTCTGGTTTTGAAGAGAGTCAGGTTGTACGTGCTCAGGAACATAGACGCAGGCAGGGAGTTCCAATGCTTTGCTTTGCAATGAATGATGATCAAAAGCGCTTGGTGCGTGCGAGGGGAATATAAACCAAGAAGGGATGATAGCCCGCAGTGCGTCTGGTTGTCCGATTGAAGAAAAGGGCAGGCGGTATAAGCTCATGCAGCTCATGAGCACACTCCCCGAAGTACCTACTTTCAGGTGAACGTCGTGAAAAAATAGTTTCCCTTGGTCCACCTAGGTGAACAAGGCGAGTGGGCTACGGGCAACAAACGGTATAAACACTGGTACAGTCCACGAGGCCTAAGCTGAACTTTGCATTTGTGTGAGTGCACACAGTTAGTGTAAAAAGGCAGTGTTTGTACAACATTTTGACAACCAGCGTGATGTGTGAGATGTCACTTGTTCTGCGCAATCTACTGCGCACTTACTATTCGGTATCACTTACACAAATGCAAAGCTCAGTTTAGGCCTCGCGGACTGTATATCCACAGACAAATCGTAGTAAACCAGATTCCTAATAATAATCGCTAATAAAATAATCCACGGCAATAACTCAGCACAGACAGGAGACAGGCTCGCCGAAACAGGGAGAAACTTGGACCAAACGACAATAAAGACTGTCGTTACAATCTTTATATTAATTGCGGGCATAAAAATGATTAATGAGGGAATTCTGGAAACAATGCGAAAGATCCCGTATTTATTGGACGGCAGGCATTAGTCACCGGGACAAATGATCCGATGTTTGTCCCATGATTTTTAATCTCTCCGATGCAATTACTCGTCTTTTTCAGATGCTCCATTGTTCTTTGAGATCTTACCTAATAGGGTCATTAGGGACTTAATTACGTTTTTAAATAACTATGTGAAGCATTTTTGTAGTGATGAGTAAATACATAGAAATAAATTCAAAAGTATCATGAATGTTATTTTCTGAAACTAAAATTTATTTTTTTATTAGTTTAGTAGATATTACATGATTGAGTGACAAACAGGATGGGGGACCGTCAAAAGCGGGTTCCAACGCGGAGTACTCCTCATAACAAGCTGATTATTAAAAAATAAAAAAACACGACTGACAACTCAAGGTAGGGTCTGGCGAATACGTCGACTTTAGTTAGAGTTAACAGCACACCGATTATCACGAGACCGCCTTTAAGCCGCAAGAGTCTGCAGCACGCGACTACACTGAGTTGTAGTGATAATGTGTGTGATATATCTGTCTCTTTTTAGCACAGCATTAAGTGCATATGAAGAAAGAGTACATCCAATATGTCAACAGTTCAACTTATAGCGGCGTTAATCAAAGTGCTGCAGGGTGCTGTCGAGTGTAGCTGGTCGCTGCGACCGGCGGCACCTTGCAGCACCTTGCAGCACCTTGATAGACGCCGGCTTAGGGATGTATGCAAACACGAAAACAAAACATCGATATATCGATATTTTGTCTTTCTTGGCAGGTACTTACAAACTAGGGACAACCCGTCTGTCTGCTCGCGATAAACTCAAAAACTACTGAACAGATGTTTATGCGGTTTATACTAATGGACTGGGTGGGTCATGTCATAATAAAGGAAAGCTTTGGTGTACAATTTTGTCGGGCAAAGCCGTGGGTATAAGCTAGTCGATATATAAATATATAATTCTATTGCGTTGCATTAATATGATTTTCTAAAAACCGCATCAAAATCGGTACAGCCAAACGCCAGATAATCGCGGACAAACATACATACAAATATCCAGGTCAAACTGAGAACCTCCTTTTTTGAAGTCGGTTAAAAGTAGCATTTTTAATAAAGTTTTTGGTTTTTTATAAGAGGTTGTGTATACGTTTATTTTTGTATAGTAAAGTATTTTAAGTATATTTTATAGATTTTCTAAGGTTTCTAGATTGATGGAAATACACTCCTTGAAACTACCACAAAAACAAATTTTACCTACCAAACAAGCCAATTATTAAAAATAAAAAACACGACTGACGAGTTTTTGCTCAATAAGTACATACAAACATATAAGTTATATACATTTTTGAAATCGCCTTTTAAAGCCCTTCAATTTGATACCCCACTCGATAAGATTGATCAAATTTTATTTTTTGGTCTGCTATTTATCGCATATATAACCCGCCATTTTGTTTTTATGTTGACGTCATATAGCCTATGTCACTCGGAAGAATGCAAGGAATCTAAAAATACATCTCACATCAAAATCTGTTAAGCCGTTCAGGACTTATAGTGGAATAAAGAAACTTACATACATACATACTTACATACATACATACATGAACCCTGAAAACATAACACTCCTTTTTTGGTCAGTCGTGTAAAAATAAAATAAAAGTTTCGATATAACTAATAATAAACATCGATGTTTTACTACACCCCTAAGTCTCGGTATAGTTAACCGAGGCCGCAGGTCGCAGCGGCTAACGCCGTCTGCTGCTAGCTTAAGGGGATGTAATCCATGGTTACCTAATATTTTATTTCATCGTATTGTTTGGTTTATTATTTTATTTAGGTGAGGTTTTGAACACAATTTCACACAATTTAACACCGTTTGAAACTTTATGTTCTAAATAGTTTTTTTTATTAAAATAAAAAGGAGTCAAAAATTTTAAAATTTATTAAAAGTATCATAAGTATAACACATGTCATATGCGGCGTCTAGCTGTCTGTCTGTCTAATAATACTGAACGGATTTTCATGTGGTTTTCACTAATGGAATGAGCAATTCATGTGGAAGGTTTAGCCTTTTAAACGAATTAAGTGTATAATGTTGTTTAGGTTTTATACATATCAGTTGAAATATAACGATCATTGTTGAGTAAGTCGAAAAAAATTTAGCCGCCTGGCAGATTTTATCGAAATCGCTGTGTAACCTTTGAGATTGAGACCCTTTGAGATATAACAAAATAATGTATGGGGGGTTTGTGTATCTTTAATAGGTCGACAAAAAAGTCTGCCAGAGTGATTTAAAAAAAGGCTTCAAAATAAATCAGAAAAATTCCAAAACGCGCTCCCTTAAGTCTGCGACAGTCTGCGACAGACACCTTGCAGCATCTTGCAGCACCTTGATAGACGCCGGCTTAGGGATGTATGCAAACACAAAAACAAAACATCGATATATCGATATTTTGTCTTTCTTGGTAGGTACTTACAAAATAGGTACAACCCGTCTATCTGCTCGCGATAAAATTAAAAAACTACTGAACAGATTTTATGCGGTTTATACTAAAGGTCTGGGTGGGTCATTCATGTCAAGGAAAGTTTTGGTGTACAAATTTTGCGGGCAAAGCCGCGGGTAAAACCTAGTCGACATATAAATAAATCATTCTATAGCATTGAATTAAAATGCTTTTCTAAAAACCGCATCGGTCATTCGGTACAGCCAAACGTCAGATAATGGCGGATAAACATACATACAAACTTTCAGGTAATACTGAGAGCCTCCTTTTTTGAAGTGGGTTATAAGTAGAATTTTTTAAATAATGTTTTTGGTTTTTTTATAAGTAAGTATATCTATAGATGGTAAAGTATTTAGACTACATTTCATGGAAGTCCTAAGGTTTCTAGATTTATGGAAATACACTCTTTGGAAATACCACAAAAACAAATTAAAACAAAAAAAAAAATCATCGATATCACTAATAAATATACATCGATGTTTGCATACATCCCTAAGCCGGCGCTATAAAAAGGCTGGTGAGTGCCGCCGCCGGTCGCAGCGGCTTGCGTCTGCCGCCAGCTTAAGGCGAATGATCCATCTCCCCTAGCATGACCACGCGTCGTAGATATACGATAAAATATATCGTATCATATATCACAAACATATTTATCGATTTCGCTAGCATGACCAAAGTAGCAACATGATATGATACAATTTACCACATGATACCAAATTATTAGCTTCGCGATATGGAATAACAATGCTGCCTATGTAATAATAAAATTTTTCAATCATCATTCATTTTCACTCGTTCTTTTTTTTTTAATTTTTTCACGTTTTTGACGTCGGTAGGTGATTTTGACATTTAATTAATTATCGTTTTCTTTCATTCATAAAATGTTTAAAAAATTAATTCATATATTTATTCTTTGATATGACCTAGCCATATTCTTGTGAAGTTATAACTGAAAAAAGAAAATATCAAGGATTATTTTCTGCATTTATTTAAAACATTTACACAACAATCATAAAAATAAATCTTACCTTTTAATCGGAGAATGAATAAATGCTAATAAACTTGTAATTTTTTATTATATCGAGCGTATCACGCACTCTAAACGTCGTCGATAAAATAACACGACTAATATCGATATTTTTATCGCTTATATTATATTATGCTCGAATTTTCGATAACTAGCCAACTGTCGTGCTCGCTCTTCTATTTATCATATCGTATCATAACACGGTGACGTCACTGGCACGGTGATGCTCGCTGTTTAGATAAAAATTCAACATGGCGGCGGTATTTATCATATTTTGACAGTTGGCGTGGATAAACCGCTATATCATATCGTGTTTTGGTGGTCATGTTGACAATTTACTAATTATGGTGATGACTGAAAATCAGTGTTTGCTCCTGTAGGGGCAATTCAACCACTGAGTTATTACCAATTTGTATCACTGCGGCACATAGTAACATAAAATTGTTTTTCTTACTATATTTAGGAATTTTTGCATGTAATTCATGTTATGTTTGTTGTGTTATGTATCTCAGCTGATACAAATACATGTATTATCTATCTATCTATCTAATTTATAGAGAGAAAACATAGTAGTATTATGGAAACGATTACATATTTATAATAGGCAAAATTACTGTTCATTTCCAAAGATGATTTTTAAAGATAAGATTAATTAGAATTAGGAAAAAATATAAGATCGAGATTTTATTTGTTACTTAGATTTTTACTGCGACTTGTTGAGTTATATTGATAATAACCAAAGTTTATATCACTGATTACAAAATAACACATTAATTTGTTTTTAAAACTGGTATTGCCTTTTGCAACACACTAATCGTCATTACTATGGATTCTAAGCCATTACCATATTCAAAAAATAATACCATTAGCCTGATGCCATTACCATCAGTAATTATTTTTTAGATAAGATATCATCTAATTTCCTCAATAAATATGGGTGCATTTGCTAAGAAGGTCTTATTTATTAATACTTTTTCAATATTTTTAACTTTGCACGCATTCCAGATGATTTATTGGCAGATTTTATCGAAATCGCTGTGTAACCTTTGAGATTGAGACCCTTTGAGATATAACAAAATAATGTATGGGGGGTTTGTGTATCTTTAATAGGTCGACAAAAAAGTCTGCCAGAGTGATTTAAAAAAAGGCTTCAAAATAAATCAGAAAAATTCCAAGACGCGACCCCTTAAGTCTGCGACAGTCGGCGACAGTCTGCGTTCCTTTGTAGAAAGCCGCTTCTCGTAATAACTTTTTTGCGTTTTTGTGGAGTTGTTGTGACAATATGTCTATCTCTTTTTAGCTCTTTTAAGACGAAAGAGTGCAACCAATTTGTTAACAGTTTGACTTAAAATCTGTCGAGAATCCGAGACGCCGCAAAGCCACTCCGCACTCGCCGCTCTTTCCCCTCAACGTTACGCTGATATCGACGTTACAAGAGACCATTCTCAACGGTTTTCATATAATTTTGTGTCCTACGTGACATGTAGCTCGTCGCTGCGTAAACGCGAGAACGCGGCTTCACATAGCCACTCGGAGGAATGCAAGGAATCTAAAAATACCTCTCACAGTAAAATCTGTTAAGCCTTTCAGAACTTATGGTGGAATAAAAAAACTTACATACATACAAAAACATACGTACATGAACCCTGAAACAAAACACTAATTTTTTTGTCAGTCGTGTCAATATATTCAAACTTTCTGTGAGATAATATCGTATCAATTCAATCGTAACTGAAATAACAAGCACATATAATGTTATTCTAATCATGACACGCTATCAAACTAAATACGAATCACACGTAAACCCTTTGACGGCCATAGCCGAAGCATGAAACTAGTTACAATTATAGCTACATAGCTACATACCTATCTAAAAACAGGGTTCACTTTAGGCAAGTAACTTAATAAACTAGTACCTACTTACACTAATCACTAGTGACGGTTGGTGAATGGAATTCTTTATGTAACTGTCCAGTTACATAAAGAATTCCATTCACCAAAATAATAGACATCAGATAGAATATCAGAATAGCCTTTTTCAGTACTCTTCTTGCTAGATAGTAGACATTGAACCAAATCTTCCACAAATCAATCCCAAGTAGTTCTTCTTCTATGACAAAACTTCTAATACTCGGGTAAGATTGTGGTCAAGAGCAAACCCATCTTTAATAAAAAAAAAACTTCTAATTTCTTAAAGTCTCGGCTTGGCTGAAATATCAAAGTAATTAGAATATTACATTTATTATTTACTAAGATGCGGAGTTTTCCGTCGACTGATCCCGCTAAATCTGGACTCTCAGGTCCCGTTGACGGATTGATACTTTTTTTTTTTATTTAACTATGCGTATGACTATGCGTTATAACGCAACCTTATACCACAGGGAGGGCGCTTCATATAAACGGTGTGTCATATATACCTACTACTACAAATTTTCTCACGATGTTTTCCTTCACCGGAAGCAAGAGGTGGTCGATGAAAACTAACATAGGTACATGAGTCAGTTGATCTTCAAACTCATAAAGCACGGGCAGGATTCGAACCTGGTACCTTTGCAGCCACAGGCAGGCGCCCTACCACTCGGCCACAACCGCTTCCAAGTGTCTGTATTTCCAATAAAATGTTCTCGTTGATAAAACATCCAGGGAATAACAACGGCTCACTACACCAAATGTGAATATAACATGGTTCAACGGTGTCGGTAATACCCGCCAAATCGACATCAAAGGATTCAATTAAACTACATAAGTTCAGCCATAAACAAACATGGTGTAATCGTGCTGGTACATACCTATATGTTTGATACTATCGATGGAAAATTTATTACTTACTCAAAAAAAAGTTATTTCTGAGGAATTTATCATCTAGTCACAAAAAAGTGCTGGTACATACCTATACTATGTTTGATACTATCGATGGAAAATTTATTACTTACTCAAAAAAAAGTTATTTCTGAGGAATTTATCATCTACTTACAAAAAAAGTTATTTCTGAGGAAAACAAATGAAATTGCTTATTGGTCGTCATTGGATATACGATATCTCTTATTGGCGTTAATTATTTACTTATTGAGACGTCAATTACCTACAGGGTGGCCATCTTGGAGGTATACAACTTTTTTTTGCCGCCATTTTGTTTTGGCGGTAAATACGACAGTTTGTACTTTGTGTAGATTCGGCTTGGAGCGATTTACGACGAAACAACGTGTTAAATGTTTTACTCAACCCAAAAAGAAGGTTCCCCAGTCGACTAATTTCGAAAAATGGTGACATTGATTGGCCCCCAAGATCGCCTGATTTAACATCTCCTGACCTTTTTTCTGTGGGGCTCTTACAAGTGACGCGTCTATACTAACAGGCCAATGAACCTTCAGCAGTTAAAACAAAATATTCGAAACGCAGTCACTGAGATAACACAGGAAATGTGTGAAAAAGTAATGAAAAACGCGATGAAAATGGTTCACATCTGCGATGCTGCTAGAGGTGGACATTTGTCTAATATTATTTTTCATGTTTAACTGCCAGTCCTAAATACTATATTTAACAAAGAATACTTAATACAATACTTAATATTTTTTATATTTCATAGAATAAAATTGCAAAACTTTTTTTTTTTTTTTATAAAATATCTGAGTGCGTTTGACCTCTATCTTGCCTGGTGGGAAGCAAAGATGAGATCTAGGGTGGTCTAGAGTGTATACCTGTAATTTGGCCATCCTGTATTTAGTTATAGTGCCTCCAAAGCACAAGCGAAACCAAAAGGACTACCTAGCAATTTCTATCAAAATGTACAAGTTTATTTTTTTATAACATTACTCTCAGATAAAACGCGACGGTCTTAAAATGAAATACGTCTGGTTATAACCGAAAAGCAATTTAAACAAGCCAATGGATTTCAAAGAAATCATCGAACAAAGTCGAAATCCCACCAATTTGCGACATCAAACAGTGAAATAAGTATATAAATTGCGAAATTTGTCACAAATAAACTCTTTATAGGCCCGTAAGTTAGCATTCCCGCCGGATCGAGATGAAATTCATTTTCACTTTAGAAAAGGCGGGGTGCTATTTGTAGCGTGGTTATAAATGGTAGTTACAAGAAACTGTAGGCTAGAAACAGCTAGAACTATTACTACTCTAATAAATAGAGTCATTCTTACTTATTTCGAACGACCGAATCGAATGTCCAATTATTAACGTAAGTATTTTTTTCCGGGAAAATATTGCGTTAGTATGAGAACACAACACACAAAAATAAAAATACAAAACACAACACAACAAAAATAAAACTAGTTGTTCGCCGCGAACTTAGACCTCGCGATTATTATTTTAAAATATCTCAAAAACGGCTGGACCGATTTTGTTGCGCAACGAACTTAAAAATTGTATGGATAGTTGCTACACGTATTTTTAATATCATCGAAATTAATTCAACGGTTCGAGAGTTATCGCGGAACAAACATACATACATACAAACAATGTTGTTTTCGCCCCAACTTGAATTATAGCCCTCGCTCGCTTTGCTCGCTCGGTCAAATACAAAAAGAGTGAAAACATGCCGACAACAACATTTACATCTCATAATTCATCAGCACCTACATAATTATTGTAACACCTTTTACTTCCATGTTTTATGGCAAATAAATGAATTATGAATTATGATCTCAACTGCTGGATATAGGACTCTTCTATAGATCAGTTAGAAGATGAATCTACCTGCGATTTTGACGATATAGATATGCTCCACTGTGCCTGCTGGTCTGTGGTCGCCACACTGGTGTCAGATTTTATTCAAGTCGCCTAAAGGTATCTGACATGACTTTTACGACTACTGCCATCTAGTGGCATTAGCCGTATAAACACTAGTAAACTAAACAATCAGCCAATGTGCAGGTTTCCTCACGATGCTTTCCTTCATCGGAAGCAGGTGGTGGTCTATGAGAAAACTACCATACATGACTCAGATTGGTCTACAAACTTGTGACACAGGTAGGATTTGAACCCGGGTCCTATTCGACCTCAGGCGGGTGTCATTACCACTTGGCCATCGATCGCCACTTCAGAACTTTTTGTCCCAGCAACGGTCTTCAGTTTTGCGCGTTATGTACCCCGTCCACTGCTTCTTCAGCAAATTTAATCTGCTACCCCATAACACAATATAAATTGCTGTGAATCGATTGAAATAAAATAAATTGAGGCGCCACAGCTCAATGCATGAAACTTAATTGAAAATAAATAAAAATCAAAGTGATTTCCTCTACGTGTTGACTTTACCGCGCATCGCTTATAACAGGCCCCGTGGCGAAACAGCGTACTTCCAAGATAATAAAATTTAAAAGGGCAAACTTCGTAACTGTGGGTCGGAATGAAAAGTGATTTGCCTAATCCACTTCCCAATTTTCCGACCCACTGAGCTACCGGATTTAAACTCACTATCGACTCTTCGTAGTTGGTGCTGCGTTTGACCTTTTTTAATTTAATTTATAACGCAAACTTTGCGGAAATTAGATTGTTTTATGTCTCTGAATCTATGTTGGGAAATGATCGGAAACATGTAAATATTTTTTCACTTCTCATGCTCGGAAAGTGCTTATTTGTGCAGGATATAGGCTGCACAAAATCGAATTTTGTGCACAAGGGCATTAACGTATCTACTCATAAATGTATCTATATTAAGGCAAAGAAAATGAGCCATACAGCCAAACACGATAAAAAGTTCATAGATAAAATTTGTTATTTTATAATATTTACTTTTAATTTATTTGCCTTATGTGTTTTTTAAGACATAAAATATATTAAAATTTAAATTGAAGTACGGTAGGTTATTTAATTAATTTAAGAAAAATATTATTACAAAATTAATTTAATAGTAGGCTGTATAGGTCTGCAGCCCAAGCCTATCAATGTCGTAAGATTAAAAAATAAAGTGGCGGGAAACAGCTCTTGTTTTTTGTGCGTTTAATATGTAATTTCTTCAATTTTATTTATTTCCTCGCAATCGAAGTGAAAAGCAGAGTTTATAACTCGTCCACAAAACGATTTTTATCCTCGACATTACTATCAGCCCTCGCCTTCGGCTCGGGCTGCTAAAAGTCTCGGATAAAAATGATTCGTTTTGTGCACTTGTTGTAAAATCTACTATTTTTTTCAGTAATTTTTTACCTCTTTTTTTTCTTTTTACCTGCCCATTGTGTTACAGGTACTTAAGTTTCGAGTTTAAAAATTGTTTATCAAATCATAATAATTATTATTATTAGTTAATCATTATTTAAACATCATTAATAATCATCGCCTAAGCAGTTTGTACACAATTTTTTATGTACAAATCACGAAAGTGAAAATAGACTTTCAAATATGCGGTATCTAGTTAATTTAATTCTATAAAGTAAACAATATTTTCGTGTCGCACTACAATAAGGGCAGGCGTCGTAAACATTTGGTATAGGAGTAATAAAGATACAGCGGCCAACCAACTCACTTAACTCATTTCTACCCGAGTAGGGTTCGGATTAAATGTTAATAAAAATGGGGGTATTACGTTTGATAATACTAGCATTAGTATAATTGTATGGCGGGAATTTTTAATGTTAGTGATTGTATAAAATAGTCACAAATGGATACTTTGTAAAATAGTTGCTGAGTCATTTTTGAACCGTTATGTAACTTACAGAAATTGAAATTACAAAACTAGAAATGCCTACTTTTTTAAAATTTGAAATACCTGTCGTCCACTTAAACCGAGTTTACATTGACATATTACATAAATTGAAATTCCATTTTCTGAAACTCAGGCACGGAGTTTAAATTTTAAATGGACAGAGAGATGGACGGACAACAAAGTGATCTTATGGGCTTATTCCATTATGCTCGCATGATCCCAATGGGATTATAGAAATCTTTTGAGTCCATATGTACCTACTATTTGAACTATTTGGGAGCTTAATGAAAAAAAACATCCTCATGTTCAAATAAGATTCTTCAATAATGGAATAAGCATGAGGATATCTTTTTTTACTTTTAGAGATACGGAACTCTAAAAAGAATTATTTAAAAAATTACAATTATTTCTAAAAAAAATGTTTACAATTTCTTTTTTTAATTTGTTCTAAAACCATCCGAGACTCTACAAGCATATTAAGTCCGAAGCTGTATAAAAAAGCGTGCAAAATTGATGCAATTTTCTCGCACTCCAAGTTTCGTTTCATCCGTGTAGACCGTGATTTATGGTCCCTACAAACGCAAACTTTCGGCCCCATCAAATAATCACAAAGGAACCGTACGTTGAAAGAGAAAATCTTACGAGTAATTTCATCTTTAAATACATTTTTATATATTTTATAGACATAAGCTGTACCCCACGGCTTCGCTTGCGTGGAAATGTCGGGATTATTGATAGTTTATCTATTGTGGCATTTATAGTTTATCCATGTGGCTATTATATACTGAAAGAATTTTGTAATTGAACTAGTAGTTTCAGAGATTATCGCGTTTTATCAAACAAACAACCAAACACTTCTGCTTTATTATTTAGTTTTTTTCCTATTTTTTATCAAAATTCAGAATATTTTTATTTTAAACTAACTATACTTTTTAAACTTCTTGATATTTCAGGTTTTAATTTACCCATATAATAAATTTTATCGAAATCCGTGCACCCGTTTTAGCGTAATTAGTTTACAAACACACAACCATACTTCCGCACTTATTTCGTAGGAAGTAGATATAAAAAAATGACAATCATGCCGTAATCGACGTTAAAAATAGAGACCCAAACCTAAAGTACATAGTTAATTTTGTATTCTATGACGATTTAGAACGTCGTCGTAGCATATCGTAGCATACATATCGTAGACATGCTACGCTGCGGTGAGACGGCGTAGAACTGCTACGCAGTGGGAAGCTACGCTACATAATTTTGCCATTCAAAATTGAACACAGTCTACTCTACTATTTTAATATGACTCCGCCACGGAATGTCTAAGTACTAAATGTCTATGTACGTTACTTCTAAAGTATCCAATGTCGAAGTATACAAGTACGAAGTACGTTAGTTCTAAAGTATCCTAGTACTACGTACTCCAGTGCTAAAGTTTACGATGTCTAAGTACTAAATGTCTATGTATACTATTTCACACCCTATTTTTTACACGACTGACCAAAAAAGGAGTGTTATGTTTTCAGGGTTCATGTATGTATGTAAGTTTCTTTATTCAACCATAAGTCCTGAAGACTTAACAGATTTTGATGTGGGAGGTATTTTTAGATTCCTTGCATTCCTCCGAGTGACATAGATTTAGATTTTGTTTTTATGATGACGTCATATAGCCTACTATATGACGTCATCATAAAAACAAAATGGCGGATTATATATGCGATAAATAGCAGACCAAAAAAATAAAATTTGATCAATCTTATCGAGTGGGGTATCAAATTGAAGGGCTTTAAAAGGCGATTTCAAAAATGTATATAATTTATATGTTTGTATGTACCTTTTGAGTAAAACCTTGTCAGTCGTGTTTTTTATTTTTAATAATTACCATGTTTATAAGGTTGCTTGTATTACAAAGTGTTAACGTCTGAAATCTCGTTTTATACACAGGGATCGTCGTAGCGATCGTAAACTATGTAATACGAAAGGCCAAATCTTGCCGAGGTTGTACTAAATGAGGAAAGGTAAACAACTTTGCGCATTATTTACACCTGATGCGTGTACTTATGAAATACTAACGAAGAAATCGTGGTCTTTTCCCGCTTTTTTTATACAAAAATGTATTTAAACTTTACGTGAAAGAGCCTTTTGCATTATTTTGAACTTTTTTCTTTATTTTTAGGATTTATTTATTGAACTACTTATTTAAAAAATCTATCCACTTGAAAATCGGTTTACATCATCGAGATATTTATTAAACAGGGTTATTTTAAAACTATTGGCCAAATTTTCGCAGCACATTTGGTTGATGAAATTGAGCAGGTTTCCAAAAAAATCTATGTCAAATAATGAAAAAAAATTTTTTGCTTCCCATACAAATTGGTCGACCAGCTGGTGGGACTTAGTATGAAAAGTTGAAATTTTATGTTATTCTTTTACTATAAATTTCTTACGGACGTAGTTGTATTCCAAGTACTGAGCATATTGTAAAAATTTGGCCAATAGTTACAAAAGGGTCTCTAATGATTCTTATAAAAATATTTGTAATCATATAGTTCGAAATAATGTTTTTACACATTAATTAATATAAATTAAAATTAAAATATATTTTTTTTACATAATATTTTTAACATAATTGTTTTGTAATAAATACAAATTGTCATAAATATAAATAATCATAATATATTTTAATCATAATAGTAATACTCATTCATAATGTACAGAGAAAAGAGAACTCATAATGTACTGATGCACTCAGAGAAAAGGTAAGATTTGTTAAGTTTTTGTTTTTTTGTTGTTTAATAAACAACAAAAAAACAAAAACTTAACAATGTTTATGTTAGCGGCTTAGGGGTGGCCCAAGGGCCTCTTCCACCGCACCCTAACCTATTCTAGTGTTTATGTCAACCTAATGTGAAATAGGTATAAACAAATATCATATTTTCAGATATGTGATTCTATGTTTATGACCATAACAATTATGACAAATCCATTATGATAAACCATTTTATAAGAAAATTCAGTAAGACAATCTATGATTATGCCTACACAAATATTATTACAATAAACATTATTTGAATAAACTATTATGATAAATAAATTATGAGAAAGGCCTTATGACAAACCATATTATGATTATTAACCTTATGAGAAATAAAAGGGTCCCGTTACAAAATAACCCTATGGTTCACATCAACCGATCACAATTAAAAAATTGTTACCTATTTAATATTATATATATTTCTATTTGTAGGACCTATAATTGGCTTCTTTAGTTCTTAAGTGTTAACCTATTGTTAACACTTTAGAACTAATAAATAAAAATAAAATAAAATTGTTAAACCATAAGTGTAGGACAAAGAAAACTATATAGAGGTATATATTTTTCATTTACGATCAATTCAAATTGAGCAATGAATTATTTAATATAAAATCCATTGAATGGAAGTGTTGTAGATATCACCAATTACTGGAAATCAGACAAAAGCATACATTTCAAACTTTGAGCAACAAGGACTATGATTTCAACTGAAACCTTTGACACAAAATACCCAGAAATGACAACGGTATGTAATGTAAGGTATTTCATCTTTTGTTACAGACAAAGCACCCTTACAAATTGTTATTGGCGTTGTTTTTCAATATATTGAATTGATAAAAGACACAGCTGTTAATTTCATGTAATAAATATATGAATTATCGTTTTGTATAAATATTTAAAATAAATATTCACAGTTTTGCAAAAATGTTTAATGAGAATGTGAGATTTGTGATATTTGTACAGAACTATTAAATTTTTTCTCAATATTTGTCAACTAGGATATTAATTTTTTACCAGATCATATTGTTAGACGAGAAAATCGGAAGATTTCGTTCAAGAGTACATCACTATACTGCATAATGCTGGACATCACTAGCTTTGCTGTGATTGATCCAGCGGACGGACGTACTGGCATGGCGGTCGCCGGCTATATATAATACGAGTAGTTAACGATGAGACATGTTTTGTTTAGAGAATATCTTTTGTTTTGTGTTAATGTTTAAAGTAGAATAATATATATAGATATAGCCCGTAAAAGCATTAGGTACCTATATCACTAAAAAGAGCTCCGTTTGCAATTTGACTTTTTTAACACAAATCCCATTATAATAGGAGTATTAGGTGCAATTATTGGTTTGTAAGAATGTAACTTTTTGGCCAATAAAGATTTATTTATTTCTATTATATGTCTTCCTGTCTTACCACTAGAGTACAGTAGGTTGTATGTTTTTTAAAGCGGAATATAACAAGTCTCGTCGTCAGTCGACAACGATTAATTCCTCATCAGAAAAAATATATAGAATAGATGTAACTTTTAATTTATGGAAAATACAAATAAATAATGACTACTATAATCGATACTATGTCAAAAAACGGACAAAACAAAGGTTGCAATGATGATAACGATGACAAATACGTAATAAATTGATTAACTAAAAGTTAATTAAAAGTAATTAAGGCCATACCCAAGGCTGATCAGAGGGGGTGAGGGGCGGTACGTAAGCACCGCCTTAAAGTAGACACAATAAGGTTACTTTTCGAATTTTCTATAATTTGTGTTTTTGCTAGCGAGTTTTCGTTAGGCGTTTTGGGTAATTATTTTAGAGGTTTTCTTTTAACTATGATAAAACACTAAATATATTTAAAAAAATATGCCGGCATCGTTTTAAATAAATGTATTCTTTATTTAATTCTTTAAAAAAAATCTACTGTTATCGCTTTAATTACGGTGATTTTCGACAATAAAGGATAAAAAAACAGGATTATGTATTATATTTTTTATCTAGTCTTATTAATTTTATTTGTAATTTGATTCGGTATAATTCTAGTTTAGTATTTTCCTCTTTACGGGATATTTTTCCTGCTTCAGTACTTCTAACCTATGGTTCACACTTGACCCTTAAACACAGTACGTTTTCGGAAAATCCTGATTGGGTATAGCCTTAATAGTAACAATTAATAGTAATTATGTCAAGCATGCATTAGCGTCTACACGCGTTGTCCAGTTGACCACGCGAAAAAAGTGTTTTGGCTGACAAATCAATTGTAACAGAATGTTCGGGATAAAACATAAAAACGTTGAATTTGTTAATTTTTTTATTGGAGCTGTTCAACACGGCTGCGACGCCATAACGGAAGAGAGAGAGGTGGAAAATGTTGCCACTCTTATAAAATATGATACCAAAAACAAAGCCGTTTAAGACTAAAATAAACAAATTATACAATTTATTCATAGATTGGCAATAAGGCTACCTTGTTTATTGCCCGTCTATGCATACTTTGGCCAAATCTGACCTCGACAACTCTAACTTTACCATCTGAACCTGGAAACAAATTTGTAACTTTGGCCAGAGGCCATTGTAAGGGTGAGCATTTTTCTCTAATCGACCGAGCGAGCGCAGCGAGCGAAGCGTCTCAGTCTCAATTTCCACTAGCCGAAAATTCTTTTGTCTGTCCGGATGTTATCGCCTACAGGTCGCATTTCTGAATCGATTCTTATGAAATTTTGTGAGCAGGTTCGTTAATTTTATAGAATTTTTTAGTCGAGCCAGTTTTTCGAAATTTTATAAAATGGCGATAATATATAAAAAAAACCTTATATCTCAGCTATTTAAAAATAATTGCGTCTTAATAAGGATAACAAAAATGTCTAATGACATTTTTGTTATCCTTATTAAGACGCAACTTTTTTGTATGAACAACATAGTGAAATTTAATAAAACCGCTATAAATCCATATATTAAATTCTTATACGATAGTTCACAAAAAAATCAATAGATGGCGCAGCAAAGCTTTTAATACTCGCAAATTCATTTAAAAGTGACTTGGTTTATTGATTAAAATGAGATTGTTTGAATTGCGTGTATTTTTTTTTAAACTGAGTGCGTTTGACCTCGGTCTTGCCTGATGAGAAGCATAGATGAGATCTAGGGTGGTACACGCAAACTGAAAAAAAAAACTCAAGTATTTATTTGGTTAATGGTATTGTATTGTGGATTGCTTTGCTTGGTGGAATTATCTAGAACACTTGAAATAAATCTGATATCAAAAAACTTCATTGTATGATTAGAATCCTATTAAAAAAGTAATATATACGTATATGTATATAATAGATTCGATTTCAAATTGAACTTTCTTTTTTGAACTTTAATTTTGTTGCGCAAATTACATAAATATACATACCTATAACCAATAGGTCAAACCATGCATTTCTTTCTGACGACTGACGACCTCCGTGGCCTAACGGTCATCACGCCAGACGGCCACACGAGGTCCCGGGTTCGATCCCCGGTCGGGTCAAGATGAAAAATAATCTTTTTCAGATTGACGTGGGTTTTGGATATTTATCTATACATATATATGTATAGATAAATATCCAAAACCCACGTCAATCTGAAAAAGATATTTTATAACAAATACATATGTATTTGTTATAAAATATAGTATTGTTAAATTAGCATCCCGTAAAGTCTTGAACTTACTCAATCTGTGTGATTTGTCCGTATATATTTATTAATATTATTTATATTATTTCGAGGCGGAAAAGGCAGGTCTCAGTAAATTTTTTTGTGGTATTGACCAACCACAAGAACTTTTTACTTTCTTTCCAGCATTGGTAGGTTGGTTTCAAAACTCTTCTAAGCCAGGGACACGGTAAAATATCGGTTATTTCGTGGAAGGGCTCGCGAGGTCTACTGTTCTCACAGAACCACTAGGTAGTTAATAATACCAAATCACCAATTTTTATATTTTGCTTAGCCCTGTGCCACTTTGGACGAGACAACAATTGGAATAAATAACTCTTGTGCCACACCTTCCAAAAATCTTGTTGAATTTTGGTGCACTTTTTCCAAAATTTAAAAATATTTATATTTTTGTCAGAGGTCAAATCTGCATACAATTTTCTGGAATAGTGCCACATCTGTAAATGACTATAATTTTCTCCTTTGAGCCACTGGGAACTGACGTTCATCTTAATTGAAATCTGCATACTGTCCTGCGCCACTCATTGACAATCACATGTTAAACGTTTAGAGCGCTCTAGCACATTTGTTGGCTTCCATTTTGCGGGATATTTGAACGATTTCATTGAAGAGTGAGGCAATGTTTTGTAAAGAACGAATTTTCCGGATTGTTTTATCATTTTAATTGAAATCTGCATTCTTCTCTGCGCCAGTCATTGATAATAACATAATAAAGTTTGATACCTAGCTTCTATTTTGTGGTATATTTGAATGGGATTATTATTAATTTACCTATTTTAGAAAACCAAAAATTTTTTTATAAAAATTAATTTAAAAATAAGTTTTTTTTTTATATGCTAGCTTTTGCCCGCGGCTTCGCTCGCGTGAATTTTCCACGGGAACAATGTTTTTTCCCGGGATGAAAGGTACCCAATGTCCTTCTTAGTACATATATATGTATATGCGAAATTTCAGAAGGATTGGTTCAGAAGATAAAGCGTGAAGAGGTAACAGATAAACAAACAAATTCACTTTCATTAGTATTAACCTATCGGGTTCGTGAGAAATGGAGAACAGATGAAGCGAATAATTTGTTTTTGAGTACGGGTATAATCGCTGCGTAGATCTACTTCTTTGGGAATTTTGGGACAAAAAGTATCTCATTTTCTAAAAAAAAAACATTTTAGAAATTAACTTTATGGCATTACATATTAGGTTCATCTTTAAATATTTAGGAAATTAGATATAGACCATATTCCTATTTATTAAAGTGACTGTTTTAGACGAATAAAAAGCATAGAATGTATCAGCTGTTTCTCCTCCCGCGCAGATTGTACAAGTCAATCAAAGAATGGGTTTTAAATTTGAGTTTGTTGTCATAGACGATGGGCTAGCAACCTGTCATTGTCACTATAACCGAATCTCCATTTCACCAATAAGCCAACTATTCAGCTAAGCTTTCGAGTCACCCTCTTGGCTCTGTCTACCCCGTAAGGGATAAAGTCGTGATATGATCTGTATAAAAAGCACCATAAAAAGGTAAGAAGCTGGTAGCGAAAAAAAAAATTAAATATGCCAGCTGCTTCTCCTCTCAATTAACTTCTTTTCGTACTTCAAAGTCTTTTGCGCGTGCATTATGTTTTTCAGTATGACAATAAGTTTGTATAAATTGCAATTTAACTAAGAATGTTAGTGGATAATACCTCTCAATTGTGTCTGTGTAACATAGTAAACTCACTGATTCGGTTCTCGCAAGTTGGGTTCACGCACCCACCTATAATGAGTTTCTCATTGTGTGTGTATATATATATATGTCAAACAAGCTTACTGTTTATATCACCAGCATAAAGTATAAATAAGGCGAATGACAAATATAATAATTTAGTATCCCTTTTTCATATAGATAAACTATTGTTACCCGCGGCTTCGCCCGCGTGAGTTTAGCTTAGATGAAAAATCTTTTTGTGTTCCAAACTGTAGTTCAGCAGAAAATGCTCATCAGGTTGAACAATTTTCACTACGGCGCCATTTCCATATATCTTATAGCGCATTTATAACATTAGTAGCTGCACCCTGAGGTTTTTATTTAGCGAGAATTTAGGGATAAAATGTACCCTAAATACTATTCCCGATATATTTATATCCATGTACAAAATTTTATCGAAAATCATGCAGTAGATATTGTGTGATCGAGTAACAAACATACTCAAAACTTTCACATTTATAATATTCGTGAAATTTAATTGCCTCCTTACAAATATATAACCCATTCCCTTAAGATTTCCAGGAGAAATTTGAAAGCCTTCATAAATCTCGAACTCATCTTTAAATCCACGCGTCAAGTCGTCATTTCTGAATTTATTAAGAGTCATCAGATGGAAACTTGCGGAACTTTAAAAGCTGCCTTTTGATGTCGAGAAATGAATAATCCTTTCCATTTGCCTCGGCACTCCGAGACAATAGACTTCATCAAGAATAACGATGGTTTAAAACAAAACAGGCTATTTTGAAGTCGCTACCCCGTTCCATGGAATTGTGCCTTAAATTACGTAGATATTTAACTTAATAGATGGACATATCGGACGATTATTGTAATACAATGAAGCGGTGGTGGCCGAGTGGTTAAGGCGCCCGCCTGTGGCTGCAAAGGTCCCAGGTTCGAATCCTGCCCGTGCTACGTGAGTTTGTATACCAATCTGACTCATGTACCTATGTTAGTTTTCATCGACCACCACTTGCTTCCGGTGAAGGAAAACATCGTGAGGAAACCTGCACTCTAGTTGATGATTATCAGCTAGTGTGTGAAATGGAGAAGGCAATGGCAAACCACTCCATTAACATTGCCAAGAGAGTCGTTGTGTGTGTTTCATTTCATATAATGACCACGACCCTCAGTCATGAGGAAATACGACTAAAGAGAAGAGATTGTAATACATAGTTGTTTTTACAGATAATGATATATTTTAAACTAGCTTGTGCCCGCGACCTCATCTGCGCATATCTCAGGTTCTAAGCGGCATAACAAGATTTAACTTACGCCAGATTTTAAGTTAAACTTTCTATAATACAATAGTCCGCATCGCAAAACCGTATCAAATTTGGTCCAGTAGTTTTTGCGTGATGCGCGGACAAACATATAGACAGAAAGACAGACAGACAAAAATTCTAAAAATAATGGTTCTGGCTTCTATTGGCCCTATGAAGACCCCAAATAGTTTTTTCTTAAATATCTTCTATGTACAGACACAGACTAGTTACAGTTTTATTATATGTATTGATGATAATTATTATATTATTATTTACGGATACGGATAGAGAGGTGTGTTTTTATGCGCCATTGCCAAATGTATTTTCAAACCGCTTTGTCCCTTTGAATAAATGGGACTGAGTGTTACTATTTTTTGTTATTATATAGTTATCCCGTTTGGGATAAAGTGTATAATAAGATATTGTATCTGTACTATTTTATGGCCAGAATTCAATTACATATTTTAGAAATATATTTCTATGAACAGAATAATCACTTACCACTACTTTTAGTTTGCTGCTTGCATGTAACTGTATTGTTTGAGTTTATTTATACATTGTTTATACAAACAAATAAATACAGGAAAGAGAGGGATAAATACAAACTCCCGTTATGAAAAGATTGCTGCTTTGGAGTATTAATTACAGAAACAGTTTGTATTTTTGGAATGAAAAGTCTCCTATGTAGAACACAGAAACATAAAGATTCAGTACGAAAAATAGCGTGAGATTTTAATGATTGTCCGATGTACGTATTGACTTTTAATATTGATTGTACCGTCTTCTATAACACTGCGTTACAAAAATTTTTAAATTTTTTAATTTTTTTAAATCTTGACTTGTAATAATGAACAGTATTATAATATTTACAGTAATAAAGCGTGTTAAAAATTATAGAACTACTAATTATAATGATGTCTCAAAATATTAGCGAAAAAAATAGTTTTGAATTTTTGACACAATTTTTCTCTGAAATATTACGTGATAGGGGAGTTCATTATGTGACCTATATTCCACACACATAGATCTATCAAAAAAACCAAATAGCTTTGGGGGTACCAAAATCGTGTAACACCTATTAGTAAGTACCTATCTCATAAACAAAATTTCACGTCAAATTATTAACTTTCCAGGAAGTTTTAATAATCTAAACTTTAATAATGCTTCCATTTGTGAGATATTTTGTTTCGGTTGAATCGAGCCCGTGCGTCTAATAATAGGATTAAACGCAATTTACTTCGTTTGAAGTTTTCTTTGACAGTAATTTGGGGCGTTTTAATTGGCAGCCGCTTAATACCACGTAATTATTAGGTATTAGATAGAGATGTTATGGAGCTCAACGAAACTACCGGATATCCGATATTTCATCTTGCCATCCGTACCCATAACCGAATTTAATAAAAAGTTTCGAATTATATTGGATAGAGGCGGAGTTAATGAAACTGACAGACATTATGAGATTATGACAGATTTTTATTTGAGAATTTATAAACATTAGCGCTATACACTTCTATTCTGTGCGATTTGGTTCGCCAGTTGCCTGCTCCCAGCTCACGCAGCAAACATTTTTGGTCGAAATTGCCATAAAATTACCTATTCTTGGTATACCTAAATACTAAATGACTGGTAATTTTATGATAATTTCGACCAAAAATTTTTACTGGGCCTCCACTGTGTCTCTCCAGCGATATCTGGGGCGACCGACTGGGCCTGACCTTTCCCAGGTAGGCTTCGTTTCGCAGCCTAAGATCTACTTTGGGGTCACTGAGCCAGCGAAGTAAGTAAGTATAAACA
The DNA here is from genome assembly GCA_018467065.1 of Ephestia elutella. Classification (NCBI taxonomy): domain Eukaryota; kingdom Metazoa; phylum Arthropoda; class Insecta; order Lepidoptera; family Pyralidae; genus Ephestia; species Ephestia elutella. The sequence continues at coordinate 4,576,709 of CM031584.1, forward strand.
TTGGCATCCTTTCTACTGGTTAAAGTACTCATGACATATATGAGCATCTTTTTGTATGGGGCCGACTCAATCAGACCGGAAAAAATCAGCTATTGAGTACTATTTTACAATACCTACTCGCCCAAAATGTATGGAATAGCAGACTTATTTTCGGATGGTTTGAATCGGTATCGTACAAAAAGTTGCTAATTTTCATGAGTAGGTACTTTCACTAGTAGAAGGCATGCCAATGCCTTTGAATTCATTAAATTATCCGATACGAACTGATAATCCGAAATAATTTTATATCCATTATCCGTTTTCGAAACAAATATTATTATTTTTTCTAATATTTCTTATATCATATCCAGATCCAGCAATTCATATACACATATAACATCCCTGATAATTACTTTGGTCCTTAAACACAATTATACAAAATACATCGTATTATTATTTCTACTCGTTTTTTCTTAAATAAACATAAAATTGTATAAAAATGTTTAAATAAAAATAGAAAGGTATCTTTTTTATACACAAATAACTTTATGAAATTTTGTATAACTTTAATTAACTTTAAGATCAATGGATCACTGGAATAAAGCTATTTTTGCAGAACAAGTGAAACTAAATAGGTATATTTTTTCCAAAAATTTCACTTGTAAACTTGGTTCTTTAAAGTGCAGTTAACTAATGGTTAATTACTTACTACTAAGGTCAACTGAATTTGTTACGACCCACAATAAACTTAAATGCGTTACAAACAAAAAAATCAATAGAAAACACACTGAGTATTCCAAAAAAAGATTATTAATAACAAAACAGAAAAAGTGATTGTCCAAAAACTTTTCTCGGCCACAGGCTGACTCGGCAGTTCCCCATGACAATGGTTCCGTCGAATTTTTGAGGGCAGCCCTCTTCCAGTGATTAATGACTGGATTCCTCTGGGATTCGGCATGAGGCCTTATGGTATTGAGAGTACAGATACGTGGCACTTTCATGTTTATCGATAAATAACCAAAAATATATAAATCGTAACAGACATTAAACAGTCAGCTGAACTAGTGCGGAAACGATAAATAGTTAGTCTTATTTTCTCACTAGTTTAGTCGACTGTTTAGTCGACTAAACTAACGTAAGAAAAAATCATACTTGTTCAGTCAACTGAACTGGACAACTGAACTAATGGGATCAAAGGTTTGATGCTTATAATTATAATGACTTAATTTATTTGGGGCCACACATATCTATAAAGAAATAAGTTAATCTGGTTGCAAAGAAAAATAATAGAAGGTACACAATGTATTCCTTTCCAATGTTAATTAAAGCATTTTATTCCTGAATTAATCATGCGTTGGGATAGTAGGATACTATCCCAACATTAGAGTCATTACACAAACAACAATTTTAATATGGCATCGGGGTACACGCTGCAACGTGCTGGACTTTCTTTTTTTGATCATGTACATTTGAACATCATGTAACAATTTACCATGTTGCTGCAAATAAGTCATTCTATCCTATTCTACAGCAGGGCTGTAAATAGTAAATACTTATACTTGCCTCCTTACTCGGATGGCATGGCTAATTTATTGGACTAAATACATTGAAAAAATAACCATTGTTTGGTTATTTTTTCAATGTATAATTTAAATATATCTAACTAAAAACAATAAAAATATTGTAGTAACTATTATAACGTTTTATTAAAATAAAAAAGTTTACTGGCATAATTATCTGTAGTTCTACTATTTTATATCAGTTCTTAGGTGTATTGCTTATAAATCGAATAAACGTATAGTCTAATACAGAAAATGTTCTTCAAAAAGAAAGTCATTATGTTCAGTGGCATTTGAAATTGGATTAGTTATCTTTTTTTTTATTTCTAAGATTTTATGTAACAAAGTTATATGTTAGATAATAAGTTATGTAAGACGTATACTTTATTACGCTAGTAAACATCCAAATTAAAACAAAATTTATGAAAAAATTGTCGTTGCAAATCATTTCGTTGTGGTAGAGCCACGCTACCGGCAAAATTCATTCTGCTGGTAGCATGAATGGGCCGGCTCGTCCGGGGAAGTACCACCCTCTCACAGAAAATCGACGTTTGAGTAGTAGCTTCATGGCTTCTATGCTTCGTTCGGTGAGTGAGAGAGCCGGAGGCCCATCCCCCCTCCCCCCAAATATGGCAGCGGAATTTAAAAGTAATAGAGTACCCCAGGAGGGTACCGGTACGTCACGTACAGGAGAATCCCTCCCTGAGCATTCATGCTTGGGCCGCCCTACGTACTCTGGGGAGGGCAAAATCCCGCTCGTCATTGCCCAAGATAAGGCTTCGGCACCCCCCCATGCACTTCACATTCATATGTGCAACATCAGGGGTATTCATTCCAACCTTAATTCAGTCCACTACCATCTGGAGACAGAAAAGCCGGCCTTATTCTTTTTAACGGAAACCCAGATATCGTCTCCGGCAGATACGTCATACCTACTTTACCCCGGCTACAAAATTGAGCACAAATTCGTGCCACATGCTGGCGTATGCGTATTTGTAAGGGACGATGTCTGTGTTCGCCGTCTATGCAATCTTGAAGGCAAAGACCTGTCTACTATATGGCTTCGTGTAGATTGTGACGACCACCCTCGCGTCTATGCATGCCTCTACAGGTCCCATAGTGGTGATACCGAAACTGACCGACTTATGGAGCATATTGGTATGGCGACAGATTGCGTTCTGCAGCAGATCCCATCCGCAGAAATTATAATTCTTGGAGACTTTAATGCCCACCATATAGAATGGCTCCAATCGGAAAAAACCGATCATGCGGGTAGATCTGCTCACGCCTTTGCCGCGGCCTATGGTTTGACACAGATGGTTTCTGCCCCTACTCGCATACCAGATGTGGAAGGCCATACGCCCTCACGGCTTGATCTTCTGCTGACTTCCCATCCGGACGGCTATAAAGTCTCTGTTGATGCTCCATTGGGCTCATCAGACCATTGCCTAATCCGGAGCATAGTGCCATCCACACGCAAATTAAGGCCCCGTTCTGTCGGTAGCCGCCGTGTTTGGCACTTTAAGTCAGCAGATTGGGATGGGATGCGGAACTTCTTTTCTTCCTACCCTTGGGACAGGGTTTGTTTCTCGCTACGGGATGCTTCTGCCGTTGCCGACTCTGTTGCTGAAGTGGTGCTGCAGGGTATGGAACTCTTTGTTCCAAGTTCTGTTGTGCCTGTTGGTGGCAAGTCTCAGCCCTGGTTTGACCGTTCTTGCAAAGAGGCGTATAGCCAAAAGCAAACACGATTTCAGACCTGGTCCAATGCAATGGCAACTAAGGATCCAGAAGCAAACGACCTTAAGAGGGAGTATAATTTTGCCTCCGGATCCCTAAAAAAAGCTGTGACTACGGCGAAGGCGAAACATATCGGGAGAATTGGTGAGAGACTGGCCCAACTTCCTTCGGGTACACGATCATTCTGGTCTCTTGCCAAAGCTGTCCAGGGAAATTTTTGTCAGCCATCTTTTCCACCATTGCGCACGGCAAATGACACCTTGGTCCACGATGCAAAAGAGAAAGCCGATCTCCTGGGCACCTTTTTTGCGTCTAACTCGACTTTGGATGTCGGGGAGAAAATACCCCCGAATATTTCACGTTGTGCGAGTACTATGCCGGACATCCGGTTTACTCAAAAATCTGTCCGGAAGACACTCTTCTCCCTCGAAGTCTATAAGTCCAATGGGCCTGACGGTATCCCTGCCATTGTGCTCAAAACCTGCGCTCCTGAGTTGACTCCGGTTTTGACGCGCCTTTTTCAACACTCCTACGCTACAGGCGTTGTCCCGTCGGCTTGGAAGACTGCTTTAGTTCACCCAATACCCAAGAAAGGTGATCGCTCTGATCCTGGCAATTACAGGCCTATTGCCATTACCTCCCTGCTCTCCAAAATAATGGAATCCATTATAAACCGCCAGCTTCTATCTTACCTTCAGGAGCACCAACTCATAAGCGATCGCCAGTACGGATTTCGTCATGGGCGGTCTGCTGGCGATCTTCTGGTATACCTGACCCATAAATGGGCGGAAGCGGTTGAGAGTAAGGGGGAGGGCCTGGCGGCCAGTTTAGATATGGCGAAAGCCTTCGATCGGGTCTGGCACAAAGCTCTTCTATCGAAGCTTCCTTCCTACGGGTTGCCCGAGAAATTATGCCAATGGGTTACCAGTTTCCTCACAGGGCGCAGCATTAAAGTCGTTGTTGACGGTTCTTGCTCTGCATATAAGCCCGTGAACGCTGGTGTCCCACAGGGCTGTGTTCTGTCCCCAACGCTTTTTCTCTTGCATATCAATGATATGCTGCAACCCAGCAACATCCATTGCTATGCAGATGATAGCACGGTGGACTCCTTTTATTCCGGTCAAGGTAACATTTCTCGGGCACGCGTTTCTGAGTGTCGAACTAAACTTGTATCTGAGGTTGAAACTTCCTTAAACCAAGTTTCAAACTGGGGTGATTCCAACTTAGTTCAATTTAACCCCAAGAAAACACAAGTCTGTGCGTTCACCGCGAAGAAAAGCCCCTTTGTCCTATCTCCTTCTTTCCAGGGCGCTTCCCTACATACACAGCCAAAAATCGAAATTTTAGGCGTTGTGATTTTGTGATTTCGTGCGACGTTCAATTTCGCGGTCACCTTGAAGATAAGGCTAAGTTGGCTTCTAAAAAATTGGGTGTCCTCGGCAGAGCGAGGCGATATTTCACTTCGGCGCATCGCCTTCAGCTGTATAAGGCACAAGTCAGGCCGCACATGGAATATTGCTCTCACCTCTGGGCCGGGGCTCCTCAGTACCAACTTCTCCCTTTTGACCGCGTTCAACGTCGTGCGATTCGCATGGTCGACGACGAGATTCTCGTCGGCCGCCTCGATCCTCTGGCTCTGCGCAGGGATGTTGGATCCTTGTGCATTCTCTACCGCATTTTTCATGGGGAGTGCTCTGAGGAAATGTTTGACCTTATACCCGCCGCAAAATTTCACCACCATACTACCCGCCATAAACTGAAATTTCACCCAAACCACCTGGATGACTGGCTGTCAACCACCGTGCGTTTCAAAAGACACTTCTTGCCACGTACGACCAAACTGTGGAATCAGCTTCCTGCGGCGGTGTTCCCGAACCGATACGACATTGGAACCTTCAAAAAACGAGCCTACGTCTTTTTAAAAGGCCGGCAACACTCCTGCGATACCCCTGGTGTTGTGGTTGTCCATGGGCAGCGGTGATTACTTACCATCAGGTGACCCGCTTGCTCGTTTGCCGCCCTATGTTATAAAAAAAAAAAAAAAAAATTTAGATTTAACATGCATCATGTACATGGCTGGTCAAATGACTTGCAGGCTAACACTAGGCAGAAGTATATGTTCAGCCACTTTTGAATCACATATAGTGTCTACTCTTTTGAGGATGGCATATAATTTAATATTTGTTCCCTTGTACTGTGACAAGACAAGTCAATTTCACTGCAATATCTCTTGACTTATAAAGGGAACCCTTCCGAACTCAGAACAAAGAGCACAATGCTTCATAACAGGCCTCTTCATTGTCGGACATCTTGAAATGACCGTCTACTTGGCCGTAACTAAATTCTTTAAACAACTTCGTTACTAGCGTAAGGGTCCTTGCACACTGTTCGTGCTACAGGGATGAACATGAACCAGAGAAAAGTGCGTAGGAGTGTGTGAAAAGTATATAGGTAGGTGAACAATGAATGCGCTCTATATATTATAAATAAAATAATAAATGATACATCGTATAATGTCAAAGTCGGATTTCAAGATCGGAAACGTCAGGGTCCGCAAAAGTCAAGGTCGAAAAATGTCAAAGTCGTACAATGTTAAAGTCTAAAAAAACTGATTTTACCCACTGGTGCTAAGATGCTTAGATGTTCTCAGTTTAGGGTATCTCATGCCCGTTTTCACCAGTATTAGTCTCCTAAACAAATATAAGGGGCACCTAACGCAAATTTTGATTTCACCAACGGTTAAGTGACACCTAAAGTATTAAGGGGGCTTATAATTTAGGGGATGAATTGACGACCCCGTAACACTTAGGTAAGACTTGGGCGACACATATTTTTAGGTTATTTTGTGACCAACCAAGATTACTCTTATTGCGTGTCAGAAATGGCACGTTAAACTTTCTGTAATCATTCGACCAAAACAAATGAGCAGGCGCCTTTAAATTGCCTTTTGTTAGCCACAGCAAGGGTTGGCAAATATGAAACAGTCTTCATTGGAAATTGTGAGTTTATTAAATGGTTCAAACTCTTTGTTAAAATATCATAATACCCTTCATTTATACTGTAACTCTACTGTAAAAGTTGGGCTGAAATTACATTAACTTTTAAACAGCGGTTGTTAGTACTGTTTGCAGACTTTTTTACAGACTAAAATGTAGTATAATATTTTCCGGGTTCGTATGTAAAAAAATACATTGGATCTATTTTTTTTTTAAATTGGTTTGTCGCTAAGGCGTAGATTACCATCAAACTTGCACTACTATTAAAATATTATTTATAGACTATTTATTTATTTCATATGAGTTATAGATAGAAGAAGAAGTTATATCATTTGTATGTTGCCAACATACAAATGAAAAATTAATGTTACACAATAAAGATTTTATTTTTAATAATTTGCTCGTGGTAGGGCGTTAAACCCAATGCAGCCATATTTATTACGACTCATTAAACGTGCACAAATAACGCAAACCATTTTACAACAATTCGAATGAATTGCATCGAACACATTCCAATTGCTAATGGATTGTATTGAATCGGCATTTTTCACAAAATTATGGATTAACAATTACATACATTAACTGCAATTAAATAGTTTTAATGAAATTATTGTTCTGTAATAATCATAGGTACATACATATAATTACGCCTTTTTTCCGTTGAGGTGGGCAGAGGATAGCGATTTCCACTTGCTACAATCCTTACAGATCTCTCTGGCATCATCTACACTCATCACTCTCTTCATACATGCTCGCCGGTTATGAGTGCTCCTAATATCTCTGTCATTATCAATTATATTATTATTAATAAACAATAATCTGACAACGTTTTTGAATATTCACCAGTCAAATTAAAACGAGAAAATGTTTTCAAATAAATAAAAACTTGCGTGAAATCGAGTCAAACAGCCCGGTTCCACCACCGAAGTTAAGTCAAAGTTAACCGCAGTTTATTGTGATCGTAACGCTTTTAAGTCGGGCGCAGAGCGCCATACAATCGAAACTTATTCAAAGAGTAACTTAACAATATGCAATGGTTGCTTAACGCTCCGCGGAGTTTAACTGTTGATACTTTAAAATTGTGGGTTGGCTAATTTCGCGCCAATTTTGTTTATATGCTCAGATTTTGTTTGCATTTTAAAAGGCTTTTAAACTGTTAAGTGGTTTTCTTTTTTTTTTAGTTTAATGTAGGTATGAGTAGGTATATATTTTTTAAAGTTATTAGCCAACATTTTATATTTCAATTAATTGATTTTATATATGAATGAATAGGTATTTTATTCAGCAGCGCAAGTATGCCTTCTCAACACTTTATACTCAAAAATATAGAAAAATTCAAATTATTATATATTTTTGCAATAAGATTTCCTATATCAACATAAAATATTTTTTTTTATGAAAATGTAAGAAAGTTGGTAAAAATATAAAATAATAAGATCGTCAAAAACATTAAAATTCCCGATCTCCGTGCTGTCTGTGAATAAAGAAATGTTAAACAAAATATTATTAAAGGTAATATTAAAAGGTTCAAGTACCTAAAAAAAATACATACATGCATACAATTATCACGCATTTTTCCTGTGGGGGTAGGCAGAGACTAGCGATTTCCACCTGCTACGATCCTTACAGATCTCTCTTGCTTCCTCTACACTCATCACTGAAAGAAATTGTTTGTTTAAAATAAATTTATTTTTGATTCTTAAATAATTCATGCACCAGTAAACTTGGAAAGTACAAACTAAAGACTGCAAGAAGGGAATTTAAATTTTATGTTATCTTTATAAAAACGTAAGCGCCATTTAAACGTGAAACGAAAAAGCTAACAAAGCTTTGGCGAGTCGCCAACTATGCTAATATGAGTAAAGTGATATAGACGAACTAAGAAAGTTAACGATTGTTAGTACAGCTAACCCACAACCATAAAAGACAGGTTAAATCTTCTGCCTACAAAACACCTTGAAATGCAGAATGATTGGATTGGAGAAAAGTTGCAGCAGTGGAGTTTTGTTGCGCCGCCTCTTCTCCACTTGCGCTTTGGAGGCGGTGGTAAAGGCCCGTTTACATTTTGACAAGTGATGGTGATACTGACAATTAAATGTGTGTAAAAACCTACACTGACAAGTGATGCTGACAAAATACATGCAAAAAAGGGTGCGAAGTGACAAAAACGACTGACAAAAGCCGTTTAAGTAATTTTATGACATCAACTAACTAAATTATTTAAAAGTGCTATTTTTGAGCCTATTTAATTTAATTCATTTCACCTAGATTAAAGGTCTCATACAAAGTCAAAGCAAAAAACAGTCCATGTCCCTACGATCAAAAATATACCTTAAGTCTAAGCAATAAATATCGTATTGCAATAGAATGTATTGTTAGAAATAAGACCATACGCTGATTGTGTGCTCTTATTCCTCGGGCCGTTTTTATTTATTTTTATTTTATTTATTTGGAATACTAGGACTTTACAATCAAAAACAATGTAACAACAGTAAGCCTTTGTCCAGCAGTGGACGTCTTTCGGCTGAGAGAGAGAGAAGCCACTTAAAAAATTTCACATCTATATATTACTAGCTTTCGTCCGCGGCTTCGCCCGCGTGCATTTCCCACGGGAACCGTGCCTTTTCCCGGGATAAAAGGTATCCTATGTCCTTCTCCGTACTTCTAACTATGTGTATGCAAAATTTCAGGAAGATTGGTTCAGTACATGAAGCGTGAAGAGGTAACAAACAAACAAACAAACTCACTTTCGCTTTTATAATATTAACTAGCTGTCGCCCGCGGCTTCGCCCGCGTGAGTTTCGCTAAGATGAAAAATCTCTCTTGGAGCTTTTCATCAGATGTTCCAGATCTTCAATTTTTATACGTCAGCAGAAAATGCACATCAGGTTGAACGACTTTTAATAAGGCGCCATTTCCATATATGTTATAGTGTAGCTGGTCTCTTGCAGTTCTTCATCAGATGTTCCAGATCTTCAATTTTTATACGTCATCAGAAATTGCTCATCAGGTTGAACGACTTTTGTTAAGGCACCATTTCTATATTTCTTATAGTTTAGCTGTTCTGTTAAGGTTCTTCATCAGGTGTTCCAGTTTTCAAAATAAATTATAGCCTATATGTTGCCCAGGCTTAATATCTATACAACAAAAAAAGTTTCATCCAAATCCGTCCAGTAGTTTTTGCGTGAAACGCGTACATACATACAGACAGACAGACAGACAGACAGACAGACAGACAGACAGACAGACAGACAGACAGACAGACAAGAAATTCCAAAAAAAATTTTTTGCTTTCTATTATTCTTTTTAAGTGTCCCTCTATCCATTTCAGTCAAAAATACTAAATGTACAGACAAAATATTTTTACTGTTTTATTATATGTATAGATTAGGATATAGTGTGTATACGGCTACTGCCACTAGATGGCGGTAGTCGTAAAAGTCATGTCAGATGCCTTTAGGCGACTTGAATAAAATCTGACACCAGTGTTAGTTATAACACACTCGATAAGAAAGAAAGATTATATCTATACTAGCTTTCGCCCGCGGCTTCGCCCGCGTGAATTTCCCACGGGAACTGTGCTTTTTCCCGGGATGAAAGGTACCCTATGTCCTTCTCCGTACTTCTAACTATGTGTATGCAAAATTTCAGGAAGATTGGTTCAGTACATGAAGCGTGAAGAGGTAACAAACAAACAAACAAACAAACAAACCAACAAACAAACAAACAAACAAACTCACTTTCGCTTTTATAATATTAGTTAGGATTAGGATATTTTCAGAGCTCTTGGACTACCAAGACGAATCTAAATCGTTCGAACCATCTGAAAGATATAAGGTAATATAGAAATAGTTAACTCTTTCCTTGCAATCGGGTAGATAAAAGAGTTCACTAGGTATATAAATAAATAAAATGCGTTTTTTATCAAAATATGCTACAACAGAAGAACTAAACGTTGCTTCCCAAACTAAGAATACCCTGTATTTTGGGAACCTGGAGCACTCTCTTTGTTAATTTTATTTTCTTTTGAATAAAAATTACAAATATAAAAAAAAATAAAAACTGTAAAACATAAAAGAGTTTTTTTGCAAGTTAACATCAAAAACCGAGTCTAGATAAAAGAATTTAGGTAGCCCACTTCATGCTGCTAGGAGTAACGAAAAAATGTGAAAATTGTCCAAAGTTAAATTAAACAACTTCGCTGGCCAGTAGTTGCCTGTAACACGATATTTGAACTTTATATCGTATTTTCATTTAAAATTTTCGGTCGCTAACCAAAAACTAGTAGTGAAACAAAGTTGAACTGTAGCCAGAATTGTTTAGAAATATTTTTTAATATTGTTTTTTTTATTACAGAAACTGAAAAACTTACCTACCTACTCTTTTATTGAGTAAATATTCCTCTCAATCTATCGCTGGTTGACTGGAAGAGATCCCTTCATGGGATAAGTCCGCCATTGTATATTTACCTTCCTATTTATGTTACTATGAATTATGTGTCCTTAGTACAATAAAGATACTACAAACAAACAAACAAACAAACTTTTTGCATCGACGAATAATTGTAGGATAAACTAGCCTGTGCACGCGACTTCGTCCACGCATATCTTAGATGAAACTTATGCCAGATTTTAAGTTGGACCTTCTATAATACAACAGTGAAAACCGCATCAAATTTGGTCTAGTAGTTTTTGCGTGATGCGTACAAATATACAGACAGAAAGACAGATAGACAGCCAGACAAAAATTAAAAAAAAAAAAATTGCCTTCTATTAGCCTTATAAAGATCCCTCGTAATGTTTTTTCTTAGATATCTCTTATGAACAGACACAGACCAGTTACAGTTATATTATATGTATTGATATTGATGTATTGATGATATGATTGATGATGATATTTGCTCTGATATAAGTGGTGGTTTAATTACCAAGGATGCTAAAGATGAGGTAGTCCACTTAGAGCACTAATCCGAACAGCACAAACGCGAACAGCACAAGGCCTTGTCCACGAACAGCACAATTTAATATTTTGGCATGTGCAGTTCGTGGATTCTAATTTTTATTTTATTTTCGTCCACGAACAGCATATATAACTATTATACTTATATGTATTGATTTGTAAATACTGTTAAAACCTAGTGCTGTCTGCTAATGTGTTCCATATACAGCACGATTAAATAAAATATATCGATAACATCACTTGATCGTTTATTAATTACACATACTTTCGTTGGTACATACGAAATGTGTCTAGGCGACATTTAGTAACAAAAATAATATCGTCCTGTATAACGAACATATTCAGCAAACAGCACTAGGTTCCAACAGTATTTACAAATCAATATACATAATATAAGTATAATAGTTGTATGTGCTGTTCGTGGACCGAAATAAAATAAAAATTAGAATCCACGAACAGCACATGCCAAAATATTAAATTGTGCTGTTCGTGGACAAGGCCTTGTGCTGTTCGCGTTTGTGCTGTTCGGATTAGTGCTCTAAGTGGACTACCTCTAAAGATCGTGCAAAGTGGAGAAGAAAGAGTAGGAAAGCGGACACAGATTAAGGAGATGAGCATATTGTTACGAAAACGCACGGGCGCCGTCTAGAAAAGTACGCAAACTGAAATGTTCTAGACTTATGCTTCGTGAACCCTCTTCGGTTCTAGAAATGATCGGCGGTGCAAGCAATAATGAGCTTTACGTACCTAACGGATAGGGTTTATAGTCGCTTGCAACCTAAAGGAAAAGGACAGCCATGTGTGAGAGCAGGATAGCAATAGACTCGATCGTTCGATACAGTTCGGCCGCGAATGTTCGAGAATTTAGTAGAGCGAAATTATCTGCCTATATAAGCGTGGTTGTTCAGCGCCGAGGACAGTTCATCTTTAGACGAGCTAAGAGAAAGATCGAAGAGATACAAGTGCGAAATACTAAGTGACGACTCTGGCGATTAATTACTGGACTCTGATCATAGTGTTTGGACAATTTGGACATCGTTGTGTGGAAACTCTTGTGGTGAACTGAATAAAGTCTCATCAGTGTCATCAGGTGTTTTTATCCAAATCCACGGACCAGTAGCCCGTAACATTTGGTGTCAGAAGCGGAATTTGGATAATGCCATTGACTCCGAGGGACAACGACGTCACCAGCGAGGGTGTCAAGACGCGGGCGCAGCGTGCTGCTGAGGCCTCCCCACTGGATCTACGGACCAGGCCACGCCCCCTGTGGCCCCGCCTACTCCGAGGGAGGCTCCACCCACTGGCCACGCTCACCAAGCCACGCCCCCTTTGGCTCCGCCCACTGGCCACGCCCACCAGGCCACGCCCCCCGTGGCCCCGCCCACTTCAAGGATGACTCCGCCCACTGGCCCCGCCCACCAGGCCACGCCCCCTGTGGCCCCGCCTACTTCGAGCGTGGCTCCGCCCACTGGCCCCGCCCACCAAACCACGCCCACTCAACACGCCACGCCCAGTTTCGATTTGACGGGTCTGATAAGGATGCTCGAGAATAAATTCACGGCTCAAGAGCAACAATTTAAGGCTCTGCAAAAACAACAACTTGCACAAGAGGCACTCTTGAATCAAAAATTTACTGCTGTACAAAGTGTGCAAGACTTACAACTTACAGCACAGAAGGAGCTGGAACAAAAAGTGTTGTCGGCAGTATGCGAGGTTAGCCGCGTGGTAACCGAATTACGGAAGTATGTTGATTTAATAGAGGAAAGGGTCACCAGTCTTGGGAATGACGTCGACAACATGAGGACTGGGTTTACAGAGTTAGAGAAAAAGGTTGTTCGTCTGGAAACTTCTGGAGTATCAGTCGCACCATGTGGTTCTGTTGGTGTAGTCCGTGGACCCAACGTGAAGTTGCCTCCGTATGATGGTACCTCATCCTGGGCTGCATATCGTCAACAATTCCAGACGATCGCCACTGCCAATGGGTGGACAGACGACCAGTGCTTAACTGCCCTCACTGGCTCGCTCCGAGGGAAAGCTGTGGACGTTCTGGAGGTGCTACCTAACGCTGGATTTAAAGATCTTTTGGAGGCTCTTGAATCCCGGTATGGAGAGAGGCATCTGGAACATGTCTTCAGAGCTCAACTGCGCGACAGAGTCCAGCGCTCAGGAGAAGGACTCCAGCAGTGGGCTCTAGAGATAGAGAAGCTTGTCAGAAAAGCGTACCCATCAGCAGAGGCGAACATGGTGGTAACCAACACCGTGCAAGCCTTCGTAGACGGCATCAAGGATCTGGAAGTGAGAGCTGCCGTAAGGCTCCGCCATCACGCCTCTCTGAAGGAAGCACTGGCCCACGTACTGGAAGTCGAAGCTGTCAGGCACGACTTGCGACAGGTTCACAAAGTGCGAGAAGTGACGGAGGAAGTCAACGAGGTAAAGGCTCCACGCAAGAAGGGCTCTGGGGTCATGTGTTACAAGTGTGGAGAGCGAGGGCACATGCAGTTCCATTGTCCACAGAAGGACTCATGTGCAGCTACAAAGAAGCAACTCGAGGACCTGGTTGAAGAGCAGACGAAGAAACGAGAATCTTCGTCGACTATGAATCAGGGAAACGAGTAACAGCCAGAACTAAGGGGCGAGTACTGGCTGGTGGCGCGAAAGAAGCCCCAACAACCATCATCTCACAGGTATGCAATGGGAAAAGCATTGCGATAGCTGGTAAAGTAAATGGTAATGACTGTAAAATAACGATCGACACAGGAGCCTCTAGAACAATAGTTCGACCGGATATAGTGAAGTCCGAGATGAGAAGCAAGAGGAAAGTCACTTGCCGGCTTCTTTCCGCCTCCGGCCAGCCAATACCCGTCTTTGGAGAGATGTCAGTTACGATGTACATGGGAGAAGCGGCGTACCATCATGACGTCATTGTAGCTGACATAGTGGACGACTGCATTTTGGGACTGGATTTCATGAAGAAAAACCACTGCAGAATAGATGTTGCTGATGGAATTTTCAAGTGCGGCGAAGAAGAAATATTTATACTCGGAGGAGTCCACGGCAAAGTTACCTGCCTAAGAAACATCGTCATACCCAGACGCTCGGAGGCTCAAGTATTGGTAAAGTTGCCATCTAACCGAAATAAGTCAAGAAGATGTGTACTAATTGAAGAAGTACCTTCTAAGACAACGATCCGGAAACTCATGACCGCCAGAACTTTGGTTAGGGGTAAAGATACAGCTGTTGTCAAAGTGGTGAATCTGGATGACGAAGAGGTTAACTTAAGCCAAGGTGATGTCATAGGAAGATGCGAAGAAGTCCTTTGGATGAAGAGATGCAGTTCAGTGCCAAGCTCAGACGGAATAAAAGACAGAAATAATACTACGGTCAAACAGCTGCTTGAAGACTGCAAAAGCAACTTGACTTACTCCCAGAGCCTTAAAGCAAAGGAGTTTCTACTACGCTTTGCAAATATCTTCACCAACCAAGAAGGAGACATTGGAAGAACATCTTTGGTACAACACAGAATTGACACCGGGAATGAGAGACCCATCCGACAACGAGCAAGGCGAATACCAATAGCGAAAGAAAAAATGGTCAAAGATCTGTTAGAAGAAATGGAAAGAAATAAGATAATTGAACCATCTTCGAGTCCATGGTGTTCACCTGTTGTGCTGGTAAAGAAGAAGGATGGTAGTACGCGATTCTGTGTAGACTACAGACGGCTCAATGACATCACCAAGAAGGACAGTTATCCATTGCCTCGAATCGATGACACATTAGATACTCTGAGTGGCATGAAGTGGTTCTCAACCTTGGACTTAAAATCTGGTTATTGGCAGGTGGAAATTCACCCGAAGGATAAAGAGAAGACAGCGTTCTCAACAGGCAAAGGTTTATGGCAGTTCAACGTCATGCCCTTCGGATTATGTAACGCACCAGCCACTTTCGAACGACTGATGGAATGTGTCCTAGCAGGCTTGGTTGGAGAAGCCTGCCTGGTGTACCTGGATGACGTCATCATCGTTGGCCGTGATTTCGAGGATCACTTGAGAAACCTGGAGCAAGTCTTTGCCAAGATACATGGAGCCAATCTGAAATTAAATCCAAAGAAGTGTCATTTATTCAGGAACAAAGTTAGCTACCTCGGCCACGTCATTACCAGTGAAGGCATCCAGACTGATCCAGAGAAGGTAGAAGCCGTTAAAAAGTGGCCCACTCCTAAAGATAAAACAGAAGTACGCGCATTTCTCGGCCTATGCTCTTACTACAGGCGGTTTGTGAAAGGATTTTCGGAGATTGCCAAACCCTTACATCGTCTGACCGAGGATAAACGAACATTCTGTTGGGACGAAACCTGCGAGGATTCCTTCGAAAAGTTGAAAGAACATCTATGTGAGACTCCTATTTTGGGATATCCACAACCAGAGGGCCAATTCATCGTCGATACTGATGCAAGTAATACGGCAATCGGAGGAGTTCTGTCTCAAAAACAGGGAGACAGGGAGGTCGTTATTGCTTACTTCAGTAAGTCACTATCGAGGCCTGAAAGAAACTACTGCGTTACAAGGAGAGAACTCTTGGCTGTGGTGAAGACCCTGCAACATTTCAACAAATACCTCATCGGCAGAAAGTTCTTACTGCGTACCGATCACGCAGCATTAAAATGGTTATTGCAGTTTAAAAACCCTGAAGGTCAAGTAGCACGTTGGATTGAACAATTGCAGGAGTATGACTTCCATACCGAACACCGTAGTGGAAAGGCCCACGGAAATGCAGACGCTCTTTCTAGGAGACCATGTCCTGAAGACTGCAAGCACTGCATCAAACAAGAGTCAAAAGAACTGACTCTAAAACTTACTCGGGCAACTCCTTGTGAATCCTGGGAAGATGATGCAATGAGGAAAGCCCAAGAAGAAGACAAGGACCTCCGCTATATCATCATGTGGAAGAAGCAAGGGGACGGTAAACCAACGTGGAGCGATGTGGCACCTACGAGCGCTATAACGAAGGCATACTGGGCGCAATGGGACAGCTTTATTCTACAAAATGGCATACTTTACCGGAAATGGGAAAAGACTAACAGTAGAGAGTTCCACCTACAAGTAGTTGTTCCAAGATCCAAAGTTCCAGAGATTCTCCGTATAGTACACGATGGCGTTTCGGGAGGTCATCTAGGCGTAAAGAGGACACTAACAAAAGTACGAGAGAGGTTTTATTGGCTGCACTGTCGTGAGGATGTGCAAGATTGGTGCCGTAAATGCACTACATGCGCTGCAGTAAAAGGTCCACAAACACGGAGTCGAGGAAATTTGAGGCTGTATAACGTTGGTGCGCCTTGGGAACGCATTGCAGTCGATGTAGCTGGGCCATTCCCTGTGACTGAGTCGGGGAATAAGTACTTCATGGTTGTCATGGATTATTTTACCAAATGGCCTGAAGTGTTCGCCATACCCAATCAGGAAGCTATAACCGTGGCTACCAAGATTGTTGAAGAAGTTATTTGTCGTTATGGCGTGCCTCTGGAAATCCATTCAGATCAAGGAAGAAACTTTGAGTCCCAAGTATTTCAAGAGGTATGCAAGCTCTTGGGAATGCACAAAACACGAACGACTGCGTACCATCCTCAATCTGACGGTATGGTGGAACGATTTAACCAGACATTGGAGAGGCATTTGGCAAAAATAGTGGACAATCACCAGAAAGACTGGGACAAGTACATTCCACTGTTCCTCCTCTCGTATAGAACAGCGGAATACGAGAGTACAAAAGCGACTCCGGCTTTCGTGAATTATGGTCGAGAACTTCGGTTGCCAGTAGACATACTAACTGGAGGGCCACCTGAGGAATCTCAAACTGTGCAAGATTACGTCTCTGATCTACGGGAAAGGATGCGGAACATCCATCATTTAGTCAGAGAAAATGGATTGCAGTCAAGCGAGAACATGAAAACCAGATACGACAGAAGAACTAATACAGGTGGTTTCGAGGAAGGCAGTTTAGTATGGCTGCATAACCCTACTCGACGAAAAGGGAAATCACCGAAGCTACAGACTAAATGGGAGGGTCCGTACAAAGTGATCACACGACTAAATGATGTGACTTACAGGATCCAACGACAGCCGAGAGGAGCAATGAAAATTGTCCACATCGACCGTCTGGCGAAATATCACGGTAGTAATGATGATGCTCGGGACGAGCATCTCTAAGAAGGGGGCAGTGTTACGAAAACGCACGGGCGCCGTCTAGAAAAGTACGCAAACTGAAATGTTCTAGACTTACGCTTCGTGAACCCTCTTCGGTTCTAGAAATGATCGGCGGTGCAAGTTTATAGTCGCTTGCAACCTAAAGGAAAAGGACAGCCATGTGTGAGAGCGGGATAGCAATAGACTCGATCGTTCGATACAGTTCGGCCGCGAATGTTCGAGAATTTAGTAGAGCGAAATTATCTGCCTATATAAGCGTGGTTGTTCAGCGCCGAGGACAGTTCATCTTTAGACGAGCTAAGAGAAAGATCGAAGAGATACAAGTGCGAAATACTAAGTGACGACTCTGGCGATTAATTACTGGACTCTGATCATAGTGTTTGGACAATTTGGACATCGTTGTGTGGAAACTCTTGTGGTGAACTGAATAAAGTCTCATCAGTGTCATCAGGTGTTTTTATCCAAATCCACGGACCAGTAGCCCGTAACAATATTATATAGTATACTTTTTTGTTATTATCATTATCTAAGGTTTTACAGCCAGTAATGAAGCATGTTGCAGAAACATTTCTGTTAACATGTGAAGAAGAAAATAGATGAAAAACAAAAGAAATGCCAAATCGTGTTACTGATGGTAAGATTTAAAGTTTTATAATCAAACTAGCTTTTGCCCGCAGCTTCGCTCGCGTTGATCCTTTCTTAGCGGATGCCTACGCCATAACATCTACCTGCATGCCAAATTTCAGCCTGATCCGTCCAATGATTTGGGCTGTGCGTTGATAGATCACTATGTCAGTCAGTCAGTCAGTCACCTTTGAGTTATATATATATATATATTATCTATACATATAATAAAACAGTAAAAATATTTTGTCTGTACATTTAGTATTTTTGATTGAAATGGATAGAGGGACACTTAAAAAGAATAATAGAAAGCAAAAAAAAAATTTTGGAATTTCTTGTCTGTCTGTCTGTATGTATGTACGCGTTTCACGCAAAAACTACTGGACGGATTTGAATGAAACTTTTTTTGTTGTATAGATATTAAGCCTGGGCAACATATAGGCTATAATTGATTTTGAAAACTGGAACACCTGATGAAGAACCATAACAGAACTGCTAAACTATAACAAATAAGGAAATGGTACCTTAGCAAAAGTTTATCAATCTGACGAGCATTTTCTGTCGACGTATAGAAATCGAAGATCAGGATCATCTGATGAAGAACTGCAAGAGACCAGCTACACTATTACATATATGGAAATGGCGCCTTAGCAAAAGTTGTTCAACCTGATGAGCATTTTCTACTGACGTATAAATATTGAAGATCTGGTACATCTGTTCCCGTTCATCAACATATATTCCCGTGGGACACGGGATAACGGCTAAAATTTTGAGTACTGGATTTCAGGTTACTACGAAGCGAAACTCACGCGAGCGAAGTCGCGGGCAACAGCTAGTATATATATATATATAACTAAGAATGAACTCAATTTAAATAATAAAATAATAGTACCCCCCTCAAGCCTCAGTCTTTTTTAATTACCAAGCAAAATAAACCAAAATAGAAACAAAATCACATGCTTTATTTTTCAACGCTCACACTACAGCTTATTCAATTACCGATGTGAAAATATTGACTCGCAAACATTGGAATATTTTTATTGTTTAGTTGGGAGTTGTGGGCAAAAAATTCTATTGGTTCAGCTTGGGTTCAGCAGATAGATTTCCCCTGAGAGCCCGACCAGTCGGTCGGGCGGAAAAAATCAAGTTTTTTTATTACTTGCACGTTACCAAGTGCATCTCGATGAAACTAGTTACGCTTCGAGACTTTACTCCCATGGGAATCCATAATCTCTTTAGTCGTATTTCCTCATGACTGAGGGTCGTGGTCATTATATGGAATGAAACACACACAACGACTCTCTTGGCAATTTTAATGGAGTGGTTTGCCATTGCCTTCTCCATTTCACACACTAGCTCCATAATATCCATACTAATATTATAAACGCGAAAATTCGTCTGTCAGTCTATCTGTGTGAATGTGCAACTTTCATGGCTAAACCGCTGGATCGATTTTGATGAAATTTGATACGAATATAGTTGAACTCGAGGTCAAACATAAGCCACTTGTGAAAAAAAATCACAAATCAACTCAAAGGGGCTGAAATGGTGGTCAAAATATGTATGAAAAACACGTAAGACTTTAAGAAACTTTACGCTGCGGGCGAAGCCGCGGGGCAACAGCCAGTTACGGTATAAGAAGTATACTATATGTTTTTCCAGGCTTTACCCTAACTGTCTTAAAAAAGTCATCAAATTGTGAACGCCTGTAATTCAAACCAGTGTCCTTTTGCCACTGAGCCTGGTGGCAAAAGACAAGAAAAAATCTTAGTACCTAACTAGCCACGCCCTAGGGCTTCGCTCCCGTGGGAATTTCGAGATAAAAAGTACCCTATGTGCTATTCCCGGTATTTTTCTACCCGTAGGTACCAAATTTCATCGAAATTCGTCCAGTAGATTTTGCGTGATTGAGTAACAAACATCCTCACAAACTCACAGACTCACATCCAAACTTCGCATTTATAATATCATTAGGATATTAGAATTAGGACACATTAGGATTAGGATTTTCTTTTTTTAAACATTATATCTAAAATTTCACACCTTTTTAGATAAGTTTAATCCAAAGGAGAGTAAATACCATTTCACAAAGTAACGCGTCCCAAAGGTGTCATTACTTCCAAGTCTTTGCAAAGAAACCATATGTTAGGAGCAAATGGCTGTAGAGTTACGGTAATAAATTTAACTCTGGTTTTATTTAGCTACTAGCTTTTGCCTGCGGCTTCGCCCGTGTAAATTTACAACGGGAACAGTGCTTTTTTCCAGCATGAAAGATACCCCTTAAGGCCTTAGCCTTCGCAGTACTTCTAACTATGTGTATGTGAAATTTAAGGAAGATTGTTTCAGTAAATAGTGTGAAGCAAACAAACTCACTTTCACATTTACACAGTTAATTGGGATATTCTTTTTGTAAAGTCGATTGTTACGTTTTATAAAACTTTTTTCCAAAAAAAATGAACCGACTTCCATCATAAAACTTAAAATCATGAAATAACAATAAAGAAAAATGTATTGGCATTCTACCTACTGAATGAGGTGAAGTCGGTGCTAAGTGCAGAAGTAAGGGTGTTATGTAATTGTTTAGCTAGGCATATATGTATACACGATTCTAATGTAAATTTAGATTATTTAATTTTATCGGCACCGACTTCACCTCATTCAGTAGGTAGAATGCCAATACATTTTTCTTTATTGTTATTTCATGATTTTAAGTTTTATGATGGAAGTCGGTTCATTTTTTTTGGAAAAAAGTTTTATTTTATCGTTTTTAGTGCTTCTACACTTATTTTCTTTAATAAAAACTTAAACTTTTCTTCTGGCCGAAAATAAAGAATTAAGAATTCGAAACTTTTTATGTCAGTCTGATTTGAAATGTCAGAACATGTCAAATTGTCTATTATTTTTGGCACATAAATAGACCAAGAGCCAGCGACGACCAAACCCTCCTTTTTTTAAAAATGCGGAATGTTTCTCTGCGTGGTATATACGGGTAAAAATATTAGCGACTAGGTATGAAGTTTGGATCTTAGTTGTTTATGCAGGTAATATGGCTAGCAAGGATGATGTTTATAGGTATAAAAAGCACCCTTGGGGCCTCCCAAAGTAATATTAAATTAAGCTTTTTTAATAAAACAAATATAGCTATAATTTAGTAAAGTAACAATGTCTGGCAGGGGTTTATATCTGCACCAATTGCCTGGTAATGGATGGCGTGATTTGTAATATTATTCGGAATAAAATCTTTAAAAAACTTTACTTTGAGGAAATTGAGCTACCACTTTATATGCTATTGCTACAAATTATCTGCCTAAGTTATCTTATCCAACTTATATAGTCGCTAATCGCTATTCCTATGTTGGGGACATACACAGAAAATCTTGAGTTTTAATAAAATAAGGAAGGGCATGCTGTTGCGGGCTTTTACTCTATAATGCAATGTTGATATTTTTATTATTTGTTAGGTATCTTTAAAATTACCGAACAGATTCGGACGTGGTTAAAATGGGACCAACTTGGGAATAAACCCTTTCGAATAAAAAAACAATTTTGGAAAACAGTCCACAATTGGCGGAGAAATCGACGAACATACATAAAAAAAAACATACATACATCGAAACATATAACCTCCTCCTTTTTTGGGAAGTCGGTTGAAAATGGGAGATCTAGTTCTATTTTTGAGGGTCCCAGCGACTCGGACCGGTGCTCACTCGACCCGCGGGCCGAGTTTAAATCAATTCTTTTTTCTTTTACAAACTGACATATTAAGACAAGACAATAGTCTTATTAAAATTTTTGGTTTTTCTTTATTGCTATAATCATTTTTTCGCCTGACTGTACTTATTGGCTTGAAGAATAGATTTTTTTTAAATTTATGAGTATTCCCAGTCGGCGGAAGAAAAAAAATACATACATACATAGAATCACGTCTTTTTCTCTTACGGGGTAGACAGAGCCAAGAGTCGTGAGACTCGAAGGCCACGCTTAGCTAAATAGTTAGGAAGAAAAAAAAAATTTAAAAATCCGGCGACTCCGCCCGCGGGTCGAGTGAGCATTGGGCCGAGTCGCCGGGATCCTCCTATTTTTATTAGTTAGGCAAAAATACAGAATTTGTTTACCTTAAATAAATAAATAAATAAAATAAAAATCTTTTATTTTCAGATAACTAGATCCATATTATGTTAGTAAGTCTTATTCTATGTTAGTCTAGACCGAGTTAAATAGTAAAATTAAAACTAAGTAATTGAGTGGGTTTTAAATATTACCCTCCTCACCATGCACCTCCACAGCGGCGACGTGTACCTATCCGCCAGGGTGCACAGAATGCTGTTGTGACTGCCCCGCACTCTGCGGATAAGCGAAGTTGTTTTTTTGCGGATAAGGGCCGCAAACCCATCAATGTTAAAAGCAAATTAAAAAAAATTACAGACATCTTGTTCAAAGGTCTAGCTAATAGGATTTCGCACTTATTGTTTTTATAAAATATTATAAAAGTTTTTAATATTGTATGACCACCGCTTTGAGAAGGTCATTTTATCAGATTTCAGAAGTCGTTTTATCAGATTTTTTAGAAAACTCTCCTATTTACTTTTTAAAAGAAAACAAAATCTTCAAACGGCTGAATAGTTTTTCTTGAATGTTAAAGCTTTCGTAGTTGAAAGGTAACTTTTAAATAGAAAATACTTAATAAAAATCGGAACATCCATTTGGAAGGATACACAGTTTATTCTACAAAATATCCTAATTCTATTATACGAGACACGTACATCGCGAAGTCAGCATTTTCATTATTACGCCAACTAGGTAAATTCAATCGAACCAGTCCGTAATTAGCACGCACATCATTCATACCCATTTTTAGTTAACATTTCGTTCTCAGTAATAAACCGTGTGTTTTTGAACTTATTGTACGGTCTATGACGTACAGTCAACAGCACATCAACCTACTCAAATTCATTGCAAATTCGACTCTGCGGCCACGGCATAAGAGATCATGCAGGGTAACTTGAGGTGCGGTCGACTGTACATAGATTGCCCGCGAGTGCGCCGTCAGCATATCGACGCCGCAATCGAACTTAATTTTATATTATTTTATTCAGTACACATTTTACCATAGAACAAAGTACACAGTGCTCTTTAAACGACTCGCGAGTCTGTTACGTGTGCTTAAATAATTTAACCATTTTCTTCCATTACCAATTTCACCACCATTTACTTATAATTTCTAACTTAGTTAATTTATTTTAATTACTGTATTATTTCTGATTTTACCTTTAATTGTGTTATTCAAATAATCCCTTTTGTTACCATTACCAATCTCTTTTTATTTAACTCTCTCGTTTACTTTCTCTATGTACAACACAAAACCCGTACACTTATTAACTCTTTATCATTTACAACATCAACTAAACAAATTTCCAAGGTGTTCAGTCCCGGATTGTACACCTATCCTAACTAATATTATAAATGCGAAAGTGCGTTTGTTTGTTACCTCTTCACTCTTTATCTACTGAACCAATCTTCCTGAAAAGCATACGCATAGATAGAAGTACTGAGAAGGACATAGGATACCTTTCATCCAGTGTTCCCGAGGGAAATTCACGCGGACGAATGCTAGTAATATATATAAAACTAGCCGACGCCCGCGGCTTCGCTCGCGTTAATCCTTTCTTAGCGGATGCCTACGTCATAACATCTACCTGCATGCCAAATTTCAGCCCGATCCATCCAGTGGTTTGGGCTGTGCGTTGATAGATCACTATGTCAGTCAGCCAGTCAGTCACCTTTGAGTTATATATATGTCGGAGCGATTACATTAGTTAAATTAACTGTGGTTTATTTTGTTAGTTAATTAATGGTTTAAAAACAGTTTTCAAGACGGTAGACGGTACGCGTCGGAAATGTGTCATTTGAGTTACCCTCACTTTGTAATAAAATCTACGTGCGATCGATATGACATTAAAGCGAAGTAGTCTTGTTTGTGGCGTGGCGCGTTGCAGATGTGTCGCCTGGTTGGTTGAATTCTCTGTAGCTATGTAGTCAGTGATTGAATAGTGTTATTGTCGTGTTACTTAGTGCGTTAACGATGTGACTGTGTGTGATGGTGTTGTCAGCGCGATATTGGAGATCTTCGTTGTTGGACAGTTTTGATGGTTAAACTGTGTTTGGCTAGTTAGCACGGAAGACCATTCAGTAGAACTCACTGGTTGAAATGGATTGATCTGTGCGTGGTGGGGCACGATCCTATGCCGTGGGTAGGTTAGGGCATGGACCCTAGTGTGGACGTGACATGTGGACTAAATGAGAGGTTAGTGCTAGATGATTTCTTAATCCGTTAATATCCGATGAATCCCTGGATGCTTTGGGCTGTAACTTGAGATAGGAGTTGTTTACCCTGTCTATTAAGAGCTGTGCATGTTATTTTGGAAATACCCTCATCCTGACAGTTAATATTTTGATCTGAGTTTAATGCCCACATGTGTTTCCGCGTGAACCTGTTGTTAAAGTACCTGTACTGTTGTGTTTACCGCTCTGGTCATCGATATCTGAGCTCGGCCCCCCTGAACCCATGATTATCTGATAGTTCTGATGTTGTGATGATGTGCTCCATTCCGACATATATATAGATGATATATATATATAGATGACTGTGTGACTAACAGACAATGCACAACCAAAACTACTGGGAGTAGGAAGCTGTGTGGCATGTAGGTTCCTTAGGGAGCACTAAGAGAGGATTTCCCGAAATTTCCACGGCAACAAAATCTCCAGCCTATTGCTAGTCGGTAGATCTAATACACATATATAGACAAACTAGCTGTCGCCCGCGGCTTCGCCCGCGTGAGTTTCGCTTAGATGAAAAATCTCTCTTGGAGCTTTTCATCTTATACGTCAGCAGAAAATGCTCATCAGGTTGAATGACTTTTAATAAGGCGCCATTTCCATATATGTTATAGTATAGCTGGTCTCTTGCAGTTCTTCATCAGATGTTCCAGATCTTCAATTTTTATACGTCGGCAGAAAATGCTCATCAGGTTGAACGACTTTTGTTAAGGCACCATTTCCATACTTCTTATAGTTTAGCTGTTCTGCTTTGGTTCTTCATCAGGTGTTCCAGTTTTCAAAATGAATTATAGCCTATATGTTGCCCAGGCTTAATAGCTATACAACAAAAAAAGTTTCATTCAAATCCGTCCAGTAGTTTTTGCGTGAAACGCGTACATACATACAGACAGACAGACAGACAGACAGACAGACAGACAGACAGACAGACAGACAGACAGACAGACAAGAAATTCCAAAAAATTTTTTTTGCTTTCTATTGTTCTTTTTAGGTCTCCCTCTATCCATTTCAGTCAAAAATATTAAATGTACAGACAAAATATTTTTACTGTTTTATTATATGTATAGAAAATGCAATCCCTAACATTAGTGCAGCAAAATGGCGTTTCAATGCAATATTTGTTTTATTCAAAAGCAATCCCGTCCAGCCATGTTACACTATCAATTTGTGGGATAAATATTTATGAGAGGCCAGAATTAATCCGATTCATTTAGTTTTTATTCAGTACCTGTGTAATTTATTATGGTTTTACCTTTTATACGAACAATAGCAACGATTCGTGTTTCATAGGTATAGATGGGTGGGTAACCATCCGGGTTAAAATCCAAGACTGGGTCCACTCACCCACTTTAATATATGGACTGAAATGGAAGATAAGTGGGTTTTAACCCGGGGGTTACTCATCTCTGTTAGAGGCGAGGACTACAAAGGCCTACATTTTAACAGACTTCTTCAAACAATAGTACAGTCAGGAGCATTAATAGTAATACACTTTGGTCCTTAATACAATATGATTTGGTCTAATATTGTATACAAGTCAATGATCGTGACTTTACTATTTCACTAATGTTATAAAAAATAAGGGTTTAGAATTTCTTAGACTATTAACTATTCAGATAAGCGTGGCCTTCGAGTCTCAAGACTCTTGGCTCTGTCTACCCCGTAAGGGATAAAGACGTGATTCTATGTATGTATTAACTAAAACCAACCATTTATACAGAAATGGCTTTATGTGATGTACGTGTACAAACAGGTTAATGAATTAACCAGTATAGAAGGAAAATACAAATAGCTACGTACCGGATTGAGTATAGTATAAGCATACAAGTTTGCTCAGCGGTTTCGTTCATTCAATTTGCGGTTGCCGTGTTGGTGTTTGACAGAGGTACTGATTCAGTCAGATTTCCTCCACGTACTTACTTAATTCGGTTTGTGTTGCTCACTTCTACGAAACTGTTTAAATTATTCCAAACTAGCTGCGCCCCGGGGCCTCGCTCCCGTGGGAATTTCGGGATAAAAAGTACACTATGCGCTATTCCCGGTATTTTTCTACCCGTATACCAAATTTCATCGAAATCCTTTCAGTAGATTTTGCGCAATTGAATAAGAAACATCCTCACAAACACAAATTCACAAACTCACATCCAAATATTCGCATTTATATTAGTAGCTTTGAATATTTAATCTCTATTGAGAGTAAATAATCAAAGATTAGTTACTACATATTATAAATGCGAAAGAGGGTTTGTTTTTTTTAATTTGTTTGTTACCTCTTCACGCCTTATCTACCAACGGCGGATCCAGGATTTTTTGCTGGGGGGTGCACAAGGACCGTGGCGGACTATGCATGTTAGGGGGGGGAACTCCTATTGCTCTCACTACACCACTGCAGAAGGACCAGAAGGACAGAAAAAAATCTGTTATTTTTTCTGTATTTCATATGCACTATTATGGAATTTATTCTCCACATTAGGTACATAAAAACAGTCTTGGGGGGGGCACGTTTCCGTTATTTCTTAATTTGATACGCACTGTCATGGAATTTCCCTCCACAGTAGGTACAGAAAAAAGCAGTCTGTGGGGGGCACGTGCGAAATTTCAGAAAGATTGGTCCAGTGTAGCGGATTTAGGGGGGGGGGGGAGCCTAAATCCGCTACACTGGACCAATATTTCTGAAATTTTGGATACATGTAGTTCGAAATACTGAGAAGGACATAGAGTACCTTTTATCTCGAGAAAAAGCACTGGCCCCGTCAGAAATTCACGCGGGCGAAGCCGCGGGCAGCTAGATAGTAAAAATATTTTTGATTTCCAATAGTTTTATTTCCAATTTAATTTTATTGCATAAGAAATCATTTTACTTTGTTTTCGCATACATAACAAAAGATGGTTCAGCTTAGAAAATAATTTGAATTGTTTAGCAATCGTTTGTTTGTTTTAATTTTGACGACCTCCGTGGCCCAACGGTCATCACGCCGGACTGCCACACCGGAGGTCCCGGGTTCGATCCCCGGTCGGGTCAAGATGGAAAATGATCTTTTTCAGATTGACCCGGGTCTTGGATGTTTATCTATATATGTATTTGTTATAAAATATAGTATCGTTGAGTTAGTATCCCATAACACAAGTCTCGAACTTACTTTGGGGCTAACTCAATCTGTGTGATTTGTCCGTATATATTTATTTATTTGTTTATTATTTATTATTATTTATTAATCCTATCAGTGATCTGTACGTAAATTCAATGAAATAATTTTAATATATTGTAAAGGTAGAAAATATAAATTCAACGAGCGAAATCTGTTATGCAATCAAAACAACAATTTTTCAAACCCTAAATTTTGTTAATTTGAACGTGAATTATGAGTAAAGTTAAATTAAATTTCAAATTGCCTCGCTTTTGAAAATTATGGTCAGGCTAAATCAAATAACGAAATGGTGAGTTGATTTTATTTTTCGTGAAAATATCATTTTGGATTATTAGTTTTCATTACGTAATTTAATTTGTTATCATTTGTTATTACAGTACAATAAAATTAAATGTATTTCGAAGAGGTTGACCCATCAAAGTGATGATGAAACGTAGATTTAAATAAAGTAGATAGACTAACCAATACATTTAAGCATGTCTTAGCTCTAAAATATTGCACATTGACATACCTAATTTTTTCGATTTTTGTACACCCAAGATTCAGTTAGTATTCTTATTTAATATAGAAATAAGATATGATTCTAAAAATCCTTGCCAGCAGGATTTGAACCCGCGACCAGGTCTTTATACGACCTTGTACTTCCAACTGAGCTATCGAAGAATACCCAAATTAATTGCAAATTCAACCCTATTACCGGGATATAGAGCACCTAGATATGCAGTACACTGTACCTATTTAAAAAATTTATAATTGAAGTTATATATATTTTAAGCCAACTGCGCCCCGGGGCTTCGCTCCCGTGGAAATTTCAGGATAAAAAATCAGGTTATAGATATTACCCGTGTACCAAATTTCAATGAAATCCGTCCGGTAGGTTTTACGTGATTTAGTAACAAACATACTCACAAATTTACGTGCAAACTTTTGCATTTATATATACCGTTAGAATTCCGGGTAAATAATACCTTATGGGCTATTCCCGGTACTTTTCTACCAGTATACAAAATTTTATCGAAATCTGTCCCGTACATTTTGCGTGACTGAGTAACAAACATCCTCACAAAGTCACAAACTCACATCCAAACTTTCGCATTTATGATATTAGTAAGGTTTAGTAGGATTAGTGTGATTAGCAAGTGGCGTAAGATATATTTTGGATGTTACTGTAAATATTAATAAAAAACACACAGACGAACGCATAAAAGTGGTACTAAAAAGTATAATTACGTTTAATCCAGCCAAATTCAGCTGCTAGCCAAAATTTGTAATCTCATAGGCCTATTTGTAAATTAATCCGCCAATATACAGCGCGGCAAAAAGAGCCATCCTATGCCGCATTTTGGCAATTAAATTTGGCAAATAGCGGCAAATAGCCCATTATGTGGAACAAATTCCTTCCGTTTGCATAGTTTAATAAGTAACGCGTCTTTTAGGGATCCGTAGGTTGATATTTTTGATTTTAATGAAAATAAAATTCAAATTTTGTTTTAGATGATGTATATGTTAGATAATATACACATTATTACGTGGCATAACTATTTAATTGAAAAAAAAAAACAAAAGGACGAGACTGCATATTTTTATATGTAACAAAATGTAACGTATGTATGGTAGGTATCCGATGTAAAATAAGGAGTCTAATATAGTGGCAAGGCATATGGTAGAATAAAGAAACTTAAATACATGAACTCTGAAAACATAACACTTAATCACTTGATGTTGTAGAAGTATTTTAAACGAGTTGGAAACAGAGCCATTTTTAAACAAGGATAGGCAATACATAGCTTTTCTCTCCCTCTCTATTTTTGAGATCATATCGGTGTCAAAATGACAACTGACAGATGCTTCTGTTACAATACAGTGTCAAAATTAGACGTAGTCATACACATATATTTTATCTATGTATATTATCTATATCTAAATACTATAACACTGTTATGATGATAAAATGAAGAAGTTCTGAACAAATTGTTGTTGGTTGTTATCAATGGTTATGATTCAGACTTCGCCGGAAAAAAGTAAGGCTTACTTTCATTGGAAAAATATTGTATTATAACGTATTTCTTCTATTCTCCTCAATACTATTGACAAATAATCCTCCTAAAATGGATAATAAAGAGTTCATAGAAAATTATCATAAGGAAAATGCGTAATACGGAACACGACTAGCCGAAAAGAAACGCTTTTCATTTTTTGTTAGGCCACGAACTAATGATCTTTTTCAGGCAACTCTTCGTTTTAAGCTGGCACGCATTAGGGTTTTTTTCATAATGTTTTAAGCGTGAAAACTATACTTGTACATAGATATTTTTTTAACTCCATTTATTTTATCTTTAAATACTTCAAAGCGCTCTAGCCGCAGTCAATAACCAGGGTAATAAAAATATGTTTTGTAGATTTAATTTTACATGAGATTAATTTTACAGGTATTTGACGGGAGAACTCTAAAAAAAGTAGATACCCTTAATATAATTCTCGAAACAAAATGAACTTTAACCTGTTAAAGACAGACTGATCTCAACAGAGAGTATTAGCAGGAATTAAGCATTTTAAGCTCATTATTAATGTTCTTAGTCTCAAATTACGGTACTGATCGGACTTCGGTCATAGAATACGTATAGTACCTACAGAAGGTTCACTCTGGAACAAAACGCACACGAAATTGAAACTTTTTGCGTAGCACGAGCGATTATATTTAGTTGGCGGCATCTCGACACTGACTTATCCAAGCAAATATAGCTGTCATGTGATCATACGGAATCAAATGGATAGGACATGAATAACTAGGATAAATAAATGAGACAAATTATTTAAAAAATAATAAAAAACACGACTGACGCAAGAAATCTAAAAATATTTCTTACAACAAAATCTGTTAAGCCGTTCAGGACTTATGGTGGAATAAAAACTTACATACATACATACCTACATGAACCCTGAAAACATAACACTCCTTTTTTGGTCAGTCGTGTAAAAAGGATCCGATGAATGGCGCTAGGAAAAGAGATTGGCAAGTATCTAGACGGAAAGATGATCTTTGAAATGGTTGAAGAGATGTATGGAGAAAACTAGAGGACGCCAATGTCGTAAAACAACCTGATCAGATAGATTTAATTAACAATCAAAATTGTATCATTAGTAACTTACGTAAGTGGTAAGAAAAAATAAAGGCTATTTTTACTTATTTTATACGAAATTAAAACTTATCTCGTGAAACGAGCGTTCAAAATCCATTGATGTTATGCAACCTTTGAAATTTTATGGAAATGACCCCTCATGGGGTCCAACACCCGATTCTGCCTAAACTTTTTAGTTACCTACATTCCCTTGCTTCGGCAATATAATCCTACTCTTTGTCGTGATCGGGGTGATTAGAACGAATTAATTAAACATCCCTAATGACTGTCTATTTTGAATAAAGGTTCTTTATTTCTCCCCTGATGTATTCTTTTTGGAACATTTTAGAGGTCCTTTTTAGTGTCGAATTTTCTCTAAGAGTATTCTAACAATAGACTGGTGTCTATTATTATTTATTCCATTGATCAATATCCAAAAATAATATTTTGTAAATTTCTTAGGACAACAATATTGCTTCAAGTAACTCCTTTAGTTAATTGTTTTAGTGTCTAGACTGAAAGTAAATTTAAACAAAAACTTTACTTATTAATTTATTGAATTTATTTATCAAAAATATTCCAGGAAACTAAATTTATAAAGTGGTATAGGTAAAATGTCGAATTCAACGTGAATTTTGATAATATAAGTAATGATCATAGACATGTTTGGAAGGAAATGGAGGAGACCTATGCCCGGCAGTGGTAAGAAATAGATTTAAAAAAAAAGTAATGATCATACCATCAATATTATAAAACTACAACGCCCAAAAGATTGTCTATTGGGTTGTAATATTATAATTGCTTATCATGCCAAAACACTAAACCGATTTGGCTAACTTTTCGCAAGTAGGTTTATTATAAAAAGGACAGAATTATCAAATAATATTTATATTTATGAATAAATAATACAATGATTAATCCCCATCAAATTGGGCTCGTTAAATTGTCTTATAGGACAGCACTGCTGTATCAAAAATGAACAAAAAAATGTAATTTTTCAAAATATTTTTAACACATTTTACTTTTAGCATATGGGTCTAAACAACGATGAAATAAGGAACACTCTTCCTTATCAGAAGGTGAAGGTTTCGGCACGCAACCCCTGAGGGATTTATGTGTGGTGTATTATCATAATGAGATTTTTAGTCAAGTCTTTATGGAAATGTAGTGATTTAGCATAGAAGATTCAATGACCCAGTTGCGGCGGAGTCATTTGCTGATGGCTGTCAGGAATGTTTGAATAAATTTATGGTCGAATAACATCATTTAATTGCTGTTTTAAGAGCTTGATGTTAATTTATTTAAAACTTGATTGCACAAAATTGCAAAAAATATGCAGAAATGGTGGACTTAACGCCATATGGCTTTCTCTACACGTAAATAAAATGGTGTTGTTAATCCTAATCCTATCCTAACTAATATTATAAATGCGAAAGTGAGTTTGTTTGTTTATTTATTTGTTACCTCTTCACGCTTTATCTACTGAATCAATTTTCCTAAAATTTTGCATACACATAGTTAGATGTACAGAGAAGGACATAGGGTACCTTTCATCCCGGGAAAAAGCACTGTTCCCGAAATACTCGCGGACGAAACCGTGGGTAAAAGCTAGTAGAAAATAAGTTAGTCTAACTAAGTTTTCAAATAAAACTGAGCGATTTTCTAACAGCTAATTAAGAAAAAAAATCAGTATACAAAAGTCTCAACAGATGGCGTTTAATGAAAGCCGAGTACCTAGTAATAAAGGCTGTACATATTGTGCGCTTTTTCTTGTCAACCAGAGGCAGAAAAAAAATCACCTAACAGTTGGACAGTTGCACAAATCACAATATTGATACTTTTTAGATGTTTTTTTTTATTAGGTTTTATTTAAAAAAAATGCCAACCTCGTGCATTTTTGCTTTTTGTATGGACTCTCCTTTTACTAAGCGCTATCTATGAAGTCATCGGGAACTATTTTTTTTTTATTTGGATCTCTGAAAATCCCTCATTATAAAAGCACAAAAAACAGAAATCGAACACATCCTTCAACATTTTGTCCTCATACTCATCACAAACTTTTAAACAGACAGAAATAGCAAACAAAATAACAACACACATTTTTATCTCTTTGTTACTATTTTAGTAGAAACAATTCGAATTACAAATCGAATTAAAAAAAAAGTAACAAACGCCCTTTGTAAAGAAATTGGCACAGTTTTGAACTGTTCCAATTTCTTCAACAAAGGTTCTTCGTATCGAAAACAAATGGAAAAAACTTTACTCAATGTCCGCCCGAAGCCGGATTGTGGTAACTTTTATTGCTTTTATTCGACTATCAAAGTTTTTCACATATCCATCGTAACCGATTGGTCGAATTGTGTACAACAAATAGCTTATTTTACCGAAACGACGAATTTTCTTCAACATTTTATTGGATTTGGTGTTATAACAACTTGGAGTTTTTTCCTTACCAAAGTACCTACCTTTGTAGACAAATGATTGTATTTCTTTGTAGTATGATAAATATTTTTCTTGGAATTCTGATCGTTACAGAACGTTATACGCAGTATATGAAAAACATGTTTTGTGTTATTTTTTACTAGCTGTAGCCCGCGCCTTCGCCCGCGTGAGTTTCGCTTAGTTGAAAAATCTTTTTGTGTTCCAAACTGTAGTAACCTAAATTCCAGTACTCAAAATTTCAGCAATATGGTTATCCCGTGTCGCGCGGGAATATATGGTGATAAACGGGAACAGATGTTCCAGACCTTCATTATTTATACGTCAGTAGACAATGCTCATCAGGTTGAACGACTTTTGCTAAGGCGCCATTTCCATATATGTAATAGAGTAGCTGGTCTCTTGGAGTTCTTCATCAGATGATCCTGATCTTAGATTTTTATACGTCAACAGAAAATGCTCGTCAGATTGATAAACTTTTGCAAAGGTACCATTTCTATATTTCTTATAGTTTAGCTGTTCTGTTAAGGTTCTTCATAAGATGTTCCAGCTTTCAAAATCAATTATAGCCTATATGTTGCCCAGGCTTAATAGCTATACAACAAAAAAGTTTCAATCAAATCCGTCTAGTAGTTTTTGCGTGGAACGCGTACATACATACAGACAGACAGACAGACAGAAATATTTTTGCTTTCTATTATTCATTTTAGGTCTCCCTCTATCCATTTCAGTCAAAAATATTAAATGTACAGACAAAATATTTTTACTGTTTTATTATATGTATAGACGAACGTATACCTTCGCTGCCGCTGCAAACATTTCCAGGCTGATTCCGTTCACGAGTTGACCCAAAATGAACACTGATAGCTTATACTAAAATGGGCCGGTGATTTTGATACCGTGGTCTTTTAGGAAATCCTCTCTTAGTGCTCCCCTACACTCTCTAAAGGAACCTAACATGCCTATTCTATTTATACCTACTTAAGGGCCCGTACTAGGCTAGATTGCTTCACATGATCGTCTGTAATATCTACATTAATGTAAAACTGAATGTAAAATTAAGATATAGCAAACTTCAGGACTAGCACGAGGGATTATGTTACTCAAAAACACGATTGCATAAAATTTTCTCGATAGAAAAAAATTGCGAAGTTGCCTCCAAATCATCTATAATTAACACTTTAAACTGCTATTATTCAAGCAATACATTAAAATAAAGATTGAAAATTTTTGTATAAAGTACTCTATAGATAAGGCAGGGATTATTTTAGGTACTTACTTTTTTAAATATCTTTTTATAAAGCTTTTAAAAAAATAATACGTATAATTGCCCGCATGCTTTAACCATCCGCCTCTGAGCCGCCGCGCCGCCCGCGACCCCGCGAGCATTTATTTAGAACGCGGATTGGATGCGTGCGGGCGAACTGGGTAGCGGGTAGCGGGGGAAAATCTTAGTTGTCATTGGCCTAGTGCGGGCTCTTAATGATTTTTTCGTTACTAAGTGACTGACAGACAACGCACAGCCGTAACTAATTCTAATAAGACGTAGGACGGTAAAATTTGGCATGTAGGTTCCTTAGGAAGTGTATGAGAATACTAAGAGGGGATTTCCCGAAATTTCCACGGGAATAAAGTTACAGGCCCATACTAGTGAATTTTTAAAAGTAACATAGATTTTTTTTTATATTTTTCACAAAAAGTTTTTCAGAATTATCTAAGAACGAATAATAATACATTTTATTAAATTAAAAGCAATGAATTGGCGTTGCTTGTATTGTACGTGGAGAAAAGAAAACTTTCGAAATACCTTAGCATTTAAATGAACAAGAGAAAGATAAAATACGTATTGTAGGAATGCAATCGATATTACTTAGACTTCATTATTGATCAGTAGATCAAAGATCCAAGAATAAAGTTCTCAAGTTACATTCGAATTTAATGAAAAGGGCCAACCCTTGGGTCATAAATAACAAACAAGTTTGCCAATATCTAATAGAGGAACCTTTTGTGTCTATTTACAAAGGTTTAATCTTATCGAAGCCGAAATTAAGGGACTTCCATTGTATCTTGCCAGTTACCCAACTTTTCGGGTAAAGGAAGATGTAAAAAGTTATGTATTTCGAGTTTAAGAAAGTTTTGTTGCTGAGAATTAGTAATGTTGCGGGTTTGAAAGGAAGCACAAACTTCATTATATTAATTTTCTTTTCACAAAATAAAAAAAATAGCCGTCACGGCCCGGCAGATGTAAAACAAATGAGAAAGAAAGAAAGAAAGAAAAGAAAGAAAATAAATTTATTGACTAAACACAAACTGCGACAAGGTAGATACAAAACAAAACTTATTAATAACCTTTTATAAAGTAGGTGTCGCAGTGGTTGCCAATAGGACCTTGCTCAGCATAAAGCTGCAGCGCAATGCACTGCAGCGCTGATAATTCTGCAAGTCCCTTTAGATTTTGGGTGACATTTGGAATCACATATATATTTAAACAAAGTTGAGTTGTAGTTGTAGGGATATAGAAAAAAAAAATTACATATTTAGAAACATCAAAACAAAAAAAAAATAATACATAAGTAGTTCCTAAATTAAATTAAATGCGTCCAGGGAAAACTCAAATCTGCCGCTTCTGATCTTCAAGTAGGTAGCTTTTATATTGGGATTTAAAACTTATTAAAGCTTTGAGATCCCTTATCGGCGGAGGAATAGTGTTCCAGCACCGAGTAGCGGCATACTTGAAGCTTCCCCTGAACGCTGCCGTTCTGTGGCGAGGACAACAAAGCACATTAACACCTCTTCGGAGAGGAAGTCTACTTCCATTACGATTCCAATTCAGCTTACCATATAAATAACTAGGTGTTTGTTTTTTTATGAGGCCAAAAAGCAAACTGGCCAGATGAACTGATCTTCTACCTTCCATTTTCAGTACATTATCTTTATTTAAAAAAGGTGTGACATGACTTCTGTATGGAATGTTGTAACAGAATCGCGCGCAAGCGTTTTGGACTCTCTGTATTAGCTTTTTCGTTTTCGCAAGTAGACAGGGGCCATAGACAGTGTCCGCGTAGTTTAATTTTGACAACACCAGTGATTCTATTAGTAATTTTCGTAGTTCAACGGTTAGATAGTTTCGTAATCTATACAAAACCTTCAGCCTATAAAAGCAAGTTTTAATTGTGTTATTAATATGACTGGCAAAGTTAAGTTGTGGGTCGAAAATCACACCCAGGTTACGAGCTTGTTCGACTCTTTCGATTTCCTCATTTCCAACTATAATT
Source organism: Ephestia elutella (assembly GCA_018467065.1). Lineage (NCBI taxonomy): Eukaryota > Metazoa > Arthropoda > Insecta > Lepidoptera > Pyralidae > Ephestia > Ephestia elutella. The sequence continues at coordinate 4,613,085 of CM031584.1, forward strand.
TGAGGGTGCGTCGCAGAAATGGTTTCAATTTGATTTCTAGTCCCCAAAATCATGTACTTAGATTTGGCAGGATTAAGGACTAAAGAATTGGATTCTGACCATTCTACAATTCTTGCCAAGTCATCATTCATCATTTTAACAGCCGTGTTTGTATCTTTTGGATCACAAGAAATATACAGTTGCACGTCATCCGCGTATAGATGATAACGGCAATGTTTGATACAGTTTGTAATATCCGCGCTGTACAATACGAACAATAAAGGACCCAGGATAGAGCCTTGAGGAACGCCTCTACAGATGGGTAGTGTTTTGGACTTCATAACCGAACCATCTTCCTTAGTCAACTCAACCATCTGACGTCTGTTAGAAAGGTAGCTATCAAACCATTTCAGTGCATCTATGTCAAATCCATAGTATGCCAGCTTAGATAATAATAAGGTCGTATTAATGGTATCAAATGCTCTTGAAAAATCTAGTAGCGTTAGAATACTGCCCTTACCATTGTCACGATCCTCTAAGATATTTCCGACAACATCCATAAGAGCCGTGGCCGTGCCATGATCCTTTCTGAATCCAGACTGAAATTTGGGTAATATGTCATGTCTGACTAGATACTCGCATACTTGCATTTGTACCACTTTTTCCAAAATTTTTGATAATATTGAGAGAATACTAATTGGCCGCAGATCTTTATTACTTGTTGGATTTGAAACTTTTGGGATCGGTCTTACAACTGCCAATCGCCAATCATCGGGAAATGTACTAGTTACGATTGATCTATTTACGATGGAAGTGATCGCGTCTAAAGTTTCAGGCAAAGTCAGCTTAAGCATATCGAGGGTGATACCATCCGCTCCTTGTGCGTTAGATTTAAAATTTTTGATTATTTTTAAAATAGTGGATTGATCGACGGGTCGCAAGGTGAAACTGGAGGTACCAAATCTATTAAATTCAAAGGATGTGTAACAAGAAAGGGTCAAATCACCACTACCCGGAACAGTAAGAAAACTATTGTTTATTTCATCTGGATTGTTAAAGAAAGATGGTAAGACATTGTCATGCTGAGTTGGAAGAATATCAGTCTTCAGGTTCTTCCATAAAATTTTTGGAGTTGAAATCTTGCTATTTACATTATGTGTATAGTAAGCCTTTTTTTCATTGTGCAATGCAATAGAAGTAAATCGCTTAAGTTCCTTGTAGTACTGCTTATCAGTATCAAGTTTGCTTGCCTTACACTTGGCGTGAGCGTCATTCCGTTCTTTCATTATGAGTTTTACGTTATCTGTAATCCAAGGTGTAGGCCGAGCTTTAACTACTTTTGTTTTAATGGGGGCATGAAGGGAAAAGAGCTGATTTACAAAATTTGTGAAATGCATTACCATTTCATTCACATTATCCATTTCACCTATAGAGTGCCAAGGAATTAATTTTAAATCTTTTAGGAACAAATCCAAGACTATGTCCTTTAGAGGGCGAAAGACAATTGTTTTTTTTATAGGTTTATCTTTTTTGATAAGTAATTCACACGTAATGAAGGCATGGTTACTGATTTCACAAATGTAATCTACAACAACATTTCTTGTAGGGGCATCCGTGCATATAACATCGATCAATGTTTCACTATTCTTGACAAAGTGTGTAGGGGAGGTGACTACTTGCTCAAATGAACAATGTTTAAGAAACTCTTTAAGTTTCTTACATTTCGCTGTGTTCGGCAACAACATATCCATATTGAAATCACCCAACACCACAACATAATCAAAACGGTGAGAAAGGGCATTGACACTACCTGTGACAGCGTCCAAAAAGAAATCCTCGCCGATCCATTGAGGGCGATACGCTGTCCCAATAAGAAGTTTCTTAGAGTTTACCTTACAACTTAGCCACATCTGTTCAACTGGCGATTGAACAGGGTGAGATACGATGCGGACATTAATACCCGTTTTTATATAGTAGCCAACTCCACCTCCAAAACCGTCACAGATGTTAGTTGGCCGCGGGATGTGACGTAATCTGTAGCCAGGTATATGTGGAGCTCGCCCTTCCTCACCAGTCCGAAGCCACGTTTCATTGATGGCCACTATGTCTGGCGATTTATCACTCATAGCCGCAAGTAACTCATCATGCCCAGTAGACAGGGATCCCGCGTTTAGAAGACCAATTTTTAAATATTTAGGAGAAACCACTATATCAATAAGAGCAAACATTGACCGAACCAGAAGATGAGATAACCCTTAGTAACAGGTATATAATAGGCGAGATGCGGGATACATACTAGATACATAGATATAACAATAATTATTAGTTCCATATTTTCTGTTAATAGTTGTTTAAGATAACGAGTCAAATACATAAACATGTTTAAAGATCCTAGAAGTACAAGTACAGATGAACCACTGCGACACGATAGTATACATCGATAGGTTTTTTTATTCACCCATTGGGAAAAATTTTTTGAGACATACAAAGAAATAAAAACAGGTTCAATGACTGTTTTAAAAAGACTTACAGTATTCAGTAAAATCAACATGCATTTACTATTGCTAAATAACCGAAAACAGTTTATCAAAGACATCACACTATCGGTCCAACATTTAGACAAAAATTTTTGATACGTCAGATTCATTTGTAAGGTTGTGGACTTGACTATCCTGTGACTTTCGTGCGTAAATACGACCTCGCTTCGTCCACACGAATCTCCAGCCCGCTGCCTTGCCCGCTTCACGAGCTTGATGAAACAACTGTCGGTTAGCCTTAGTAAGGCGCTCGTTGACATAGAAAGGCCTAGGGGGAGCAGACAGACCGAGATCGGCGGTGGTGGAGCCTCGACGGACGCGGGCGCTGCGCAGCAGCTCATCGCGCAGATCACGGCGTGCCAATCGTACCACCATAGTACGAGGGCGGGTAGTGGGGCCTTCGGATCTCAAAGCGCTTATACGCCTTGCGCCAACTCGCTCTGCGACCACGATATCTTTATTAGACATGTCAATCCCGAGCTTGGATGCTATTTGTGTGACCAGATGAGTCGGGTTCTCCCCATTCTCCTCAGGAATATTAGTTATTTCTAGGTCGTTACTCAGAAGCTCTTGATCTCTTTCATTTAGCTCGCGTTTAAGTTCAGCTACTACGTTGTCCAGAACTGCGGTGTCACGTGGCGTTTCTGATGCCTGACTTTTTCTAGCGCGACTAGTCTGCTTTCAAAGCTATCTAGACGGTCTGTGAAGGTTTTCAGAGCTATATCAACACGTGTCTCAAGAGAGCCAATTCGCTCAGTGCATGCCCTGATAGAAGACTTCATTTCATTTGAAACTTCTTTAAAATCTGTACGAAACGCCAGGCTATCCGAATGAAACTCTTTTTTCATAGCACGCAACTCCTCCCTAAATACATCAGTGGTCAGAGCGTGACCATGCTCTAGTGTAGTATCGCGGACCGAGCAGTCAAGTGCACCAGTGTCCAGCGCCGTGCATTCAGATAGGGACGAGGCATCCTGTGCGGCCGCGCGAACGGGAGTTTCTGATTTATTATTCCTAATCTTATTCTTCGTGCATTCGGGGCAGTGCCAAAGTGGTGACAGGGTGCTCGATGCTGGCAAAGAAACACATCCCCGATGATAGGAGTTACTGCACTTATGGCACTTGACAGCCTCTGCTGACGATATAAATTTTCCACAACCTCCGCACTTGACCATGTTAAAAAATATTAATGTATGTACAAGTCTTTCAAGAATGTATAATTACTGTATAATGTTTGTATACAAGTGTGTGAGGGCCTTTATAATATTAGCAATGGTAACACTGATAAATTATTATTTTTTATCCATGTGGGTAGACAAAAGTTTATAGCATTGTAAGTGATTCACTATGTAATTCCACAGCACTGTCAATGTTATTATTAAAAAATTATACTCTATTAGTTAAGGTGAATTGTTAAGTGGCTAATAATCATGTAATATGCACTAAACTTGGATTTATACTACAACTCACAGATTAAAAGGTAAGCACTGTTGTTGCTATGACAGATGTCCAAACGTCACTCATGAGCATCGTGATACGATGCATCATGCCATTTTCCGTCACGGCAATCAAGTCGATTTTACTGCTAAGTTTGTTTTTTTCCCGAAAAATTAATAAGGTACTGCGCTGACAGATACCATGTGAAACGAACCATTATTTTTTAATTAAACAAAACTTGGTATAAAGTAAAAAAAAAACCTGTCATCAAATTCAGGCTACACCCAGATCAAGTTACCAATAAATTTTGATTAATCCCGGAAGCGCTCTCGAAAATGGTGAAAATATACAATATTTTCACCCCGACTTCGTTCGACTGTACGCTTTTAATTAATGAAGTCAAACCGTATCAAATTAATGATCGAACTCGTGTTGCCTCTCTCTGGTTTTATTTTATTCAACAGCTTCAAAAATAAAATAGACGTTTTAAAAAAATTAAAAAATACAAACGGTGTACCTACTAAATTTTAAATAAGATCTATTAAATATAAAATAATTTCAAGATGAGAACTGCAATGGTATATATTTCGAAAACTATTAGTTATTTTATCAGTATAATCACAACATTCGGAATACAAGTTACCTAACCAAAGAAATAGTTTTTTTTTTCAAATCCCAACTAATATTTATTTTATTTTAATTTTTTAAATTAAACTGGGGCCCTATTTGTGAAAGCGTGAAATACCAACGAAAACTAATAGACTATTATGTCGCGCATAATATGAGCGGAAATTGTGTCTCGCTTTATTTTCATATCACTTCCAGCAAAATTGTTCATGGTTTTTATTTATTTAAAACTTTATTGCACAAAATTTTAAAAAAATATGTACAAATGGTGGACTTAACGCCATAAGGCATTCTCTACCAGTCAACCATTAGACCAAACAGAGAGTAGTAAGGTGGTGCGTGTTTGTAATATATTTGCGTGAAACGAAACGCACGCGTTTCCTATTGTCGCCACCAGGCGTTCGGGGTTCTCACACTGCTGCTCGCGTGAATGGCATGGCGGACGGCCGCCATTGTCCTGTGCGATTTCGGTTTGTTTAATACGCGAGAGGTCCCGCGTCCCTTTGTCTAAAACCACGTTGATTGTTAGTTAGTTTGAACTATAATTGTGAGTTTCCCTTTTGGTAAATAACTATGGAACGTGTGTGTTTGTGAAACCTTTTACTTGGACTGTTTGTTGTGACCGACGTGACCTGTGGCTGCCTGGAGACGCCGAAACCTGTTGCCGAGTGGAACTGCTAGACGGATCAGGTATTTTTTCTGGGGGTTGAGATCTCATGGGGTAGGTTGGGTGATTTAGGGACCACCACCTTCTCCGAAGACACCCCAACTTGGATCGAAAGAAAAGTCAACTTGGTGAGTTGAAGATTAAATTTATAGTTTTTAGTTTAGTTAATTTATAGGTTAGGTTATTATATAGGGCCCTGTAGCTCCCTTTATAAGCTACGGTGGTAGCAGTCTGCGTATAGCTTAAGTTAGGTTCTAGTCGGGCAAACGTGGTGCCGCGTGGAGATTTTTCCCGGTACTTATTTTTACCGGTGGTTTTTTCCCGGTGAAGTTCCGGTACAGAATTCTTCCCGCCGCTTCGTTTGTCCGGATTCTCTGCGCACATTTTCTGGTAGCAGAGCGTAGTTGTTCTGCACAGTGCGATAAAGTGCAACGCGATAAATAATTAACCTAGTAGGCCTAGTTATTATTATTAGTAGGCCTGCCTGCAGGTATATTTTTTGCACCTTAAAAAGACTGTCGCGTGCATTTTATATTATTTTGGTTTCCTTTTGCTTGTTTTCATTTAAAGCACCTAGTCGCCGACTGACTCCATCAATCATAGATGTCCAGATGATAGCAACTGCTTGTCAATCAAACTTAATTGTGCCCTGACGATTTGTCATAGTAAAAGAGGCTAGACTAAAAGGAAAATGATTTAGCTGAAAATATTGAACCAAATAAAGCCAGGGACAGCTCGTTACATGTATCAATAACAAGTTTCAAGTCACCGCTACTAAACTAATACATGTTTCAAATAGGTGGAATAAATTTAGGCGACACGAGTATTGAACCACGGACCTTCTAACCACAGGCGAATCTAACCTTGAATGTCAAAAAACTTATGTACTTTTTCTTCTTTATTATCTGCTAATGGTAAAAACTGGGCTACTGTAAATAAAGTCGATTCGAAATATTTAGAGATATTATGCTATTTATTTCAGATTTTTGTTGTGCATCTCAGATGTAGATAGTACTAAAGTGATCTAATATAGAAATTAGATATGGTGAAATTCAGTGCGAGCAGGTCTTTATACGACCTTGCTCTTCCACCTTCGTCTAATTTATATATGAGAGCTATTAATTATTATTATCCTATCATAGCTCACTGCACGCCTTGGGCAACTGTCAGTGCAGTGAGTTTCTGTTTCTAAAGAAATAAAGAAATACAGAAATAAATAAAGAAATTTAAAAAATCTGATGCATCTTTTTCTTCTAAATGACGACAAAATATGGGTGATTAATCCTTCTGTTCCCATATCCGGTACAGCATTAACTCAAGCTATTTGGCAAGCACGGTCTGCGGGCACCATTAGCATGCAAAAGAAATAAAAAATAAAGTGCATTAGTTATGGTCTTTTGCGGCTGTTTGTCTTTGCTTTTTACCCGACTTTTAAGACGAAATATGTTTTCAACCCGTTGTTATTTGTTAACTAATTTTCGTCTGCTACTTCATCCGCGTGAATATTGATTATCGCGAAGCCTGAGGGAATTTGTTTAAATTCTAAGGTAAAAAACCGGCCAAGTGCGAGTCAAGCTCGCGCATCAAGGGTTCTGTACACGCAAGCATTTCAAAAACAAACTTAACTTTGCAGTTCGATCCCTAGGATTTATACAGCATCGAGCACAAAAATAAGTTTGTAACACTTTTTTTAGACTTCCAACAACATGTTTACAACTTTTAGATTTATTCCTGTACTAGACTATTAGATCTTGCTTTTCGCCAGATTTCATAATTTTAGGTCAACGGGAAGTACGCCATAGGTTTTGATTGCTGTCTGAAATCGCAAAATATGCAAAAATTCGAAACATTTACGGTAATATCTCTTGATTGCGTTGACGTATAATTTTAATATTTTTTTTGCTGAAAGAAACACTGGATCCGAGTATTCGATATTAATTTCAACTTGATACCTTTAAGCGCTCCTGAGGAAACGGACATATGGACAACAAAGTGATCTTATAAGGGTTTCGTACTTGCCTTTTGAGGTACGGAACCCTAAAAGTATTTGAGAAGGTTCTCAATCTATGCTACTAGCTATAGCTAATATCCCGTACAGTACAGTCATTTCCATTTGCAACACGAATGACTTCAATATTAGTATTGAGGCCTTATTATTGGGAAACATGGCAGCCAAGGGTCCGTAATAAATCTGAATGTAACACAGACGGACGGGTGACTGCACCGAATTACCTGTTCTATGTACGGAAATACCAATTTTCTAGCAACATGTTTTATAGGTAATACGGTACATTTATGGTACCTATATTTTCGTCCGACGCGACATCTACAAGTAGATTCAAAAATTTAATATAATTTCATATGTTCTGAAATTTTTGATTTACTAATATTTATATACGCAAAAGTCAGCGAGGGTGTTTGAAAATTTGTAACTTTTTCTAGCCAAATCTACTGATCTTATTTCGGTGAAACAAATAGAGGTAAGACTTGTACTAACGTAGGTTCTTTTTATAATAAAATTCCAGTCTAACTATATAGTACACAATAATAAAAACACAGTATACTGCGTAACCTATAACAATATATTACCTATGGAATTTCAGCCTAGCTAAACTTTGTCCTTAATTTTGAGGCAAGGCCAAGTCATAATCCCTGAGGAACCAATTACCGACAGCATAAAAATGTTTACACTACCTAAATCTCGTCATGTGCCCTGGATGGTACATAAAATTGGATCTAAGCAGTTTTGCGTGGACCGCTCAAACATTGGCGTAGCCTGATCCAATAAGATTGTGTACTTAGAAGGGACGAAACCGGGAACTAAAGTTCTGGATGAACGGGGAATAAGTCAATAATGATGCGTTGTTTACGGAATTGCAATTTTGATACATACTAAATATTTAAAAGACTACATACTAAATATTTTAAAGAGGAAATGTTTGTAGGTACCTAGTATTCTTCGGAACCAAAAAAAAATTTATTAAAAATAAATTATTAAAATTATTATTAATTAATAATTATTAAAATTATTAAAAATTATTATAATTATTCAAAAGCGCTCCAGGGGTAGACCACAAATGAGAAAGACGACATCAAAAAGATCGCAGGCAGCAACTGGACTCTCACTGCCCAAAACAGAGAAAGATGGCGAGGTTTGAAGGAGGCCTACACCAACTATTTGGTAGAGAAAGGCTGAAAAGAAGAAGAAGAATCTTCGGAACCACTCAACCGATTTCAAAAATTCGTTCACCAATAGAAAGCTACATTATACCTGAGTAACAAAGGCTACAATATATGTATGTACCTCCCGAGAGAAGCCAGGGCAGGGCGCTAGTCTGTAATAAAACGATGCAATCCCATCGACTACGTACTAACAAAAGCTAGTTGAGCTGGTGTATTGTGTAAGGAAAAAATCCTCAGCTTGAAAATCACTTGATTTCCCTCCCCCTGATCCAGAACCAGGGTATATATTTTGTTGTATGTGTTTTCTTAAAGTTTTCTATACATATTGTCTCATCCATTTGCCCTATCTGAGCTCTGTTTGGCTTCAACTAACTCATACAAAATTACCCTCACGGGGTTTGTAATCTTCCACGATAGAGGTTTAGGTATATGAAATCTTTGCTATATGAAGCCAAACTATGACTTTAGTCTTGGCTTGGCTCTTATTTGTTCTGGACTCGGCGTAAGGTAAAGTTTTCTTAAAGGCTTTGAAATTCTCAAAAAGCGTTAATATTGTATTTTCGATTTACCGATAGTAGAAACTGTTTTGTAAGTTTATTCATTTGAAAAGTGGTTGTGATTATGAATTTTACATCCATTTTATCATATTATTTAGTAATAATATGATAAAATGGATTGATATCCGTATTGATGAATAGGACTACCTATTTCTCACTCTCATTATAAATGTTTGAATGGATATGTTTTACTTATCGAGATATTATGTATTAACGCACGAGTTACTCAATCATTGGGCTGATGTTGCTATAATTTGATACACGGATATTCAGGCAAATCAAAAAGGTAACCTTTAAATCTAGAAATTTCCAAGAGAGCGGAACCACGCCCCAGGGCATAGCTAATTCGTTATTTATAAATTGTATTTATTGCAAGGACAACAAAAGTCTGCAAGAAGAACAAAAAACCTATTTATAAAACAAAGATCTCTAGTCAAACACATTACATCTTTACGCACGAACATAGCCCAAGGAAAATTCTTATAATCCACATACCTGACGCAAGCCCTAGTACACCTGGCTTATTTACAGGCAACAAAGACATCAAGAAAGCTATCGAGCGCCATAAATCCATCAGGCACCATGAATGTGACATATCACGTCCGAGAGACGCCCATTGCGGACCTGCCACCGACTTTACGACAGACCTTGCGACGTAAAACTTGCGGGTTGGGTGCAAATCGTCGGGGAATGGCGGAATTATTAATAACAGACCTACTGGTTTGAAAGCAAATTCATCCCTGCTGAAAACCACTTTAGCAGAAGCTTGCGATGAGATGCACTATCAGTTTCGTATCACCTCGCTGATCGAGTAACAAGTTTCTTAATGAAGTAGGTATATAGAAGTACGGGATTCTTAAATATGGGCGATATTCTCTTATTTTAGAAATATAAAAGACGGATGGATTGAGAACAGCTAACAGACTATTTATGTAAGCCCCACATAAAGCGACGACGACGTTAAGAATCGGAAACGCCGCAAAGCCGCTTCCCACTCTTGCTCCTCAACATTGCCACGATATCTGTGGGTGATATCGACGATACAAGAGACCATTCACAACGTTTTTTATGCAATTATGTATCCGATAAGATGTTTAGTCGGTCGCTGTGGCTGGCGTCGTTATCAAGAGACCCAGCCCTTAACAGGGCCTGACTTTAAATGAAACCTAATAATATAGATAAAGAAAAACTCTAAATGAGTTTGTTAATAATTTCAAACGCTATTTTCTTATGACTTGGATCAAAACCGTTAATGCCTCGACGAGTCGCGTCGAGGGACCTCATGCCAGCTCATGTCTGACGTATGTTTGTATGGCTCTCGAAATATCTTAGTTACGACCACCTTTCAGCTTTAGCTATTGTGGAAAAGGATGCCGGCTGAGCACGTAATGCTCGGCGAACATTACAATGTAATGTACTGGAGCTTTAGAATTTTTAAATATTTCTAGCTCAGTTTCAAAAAAGTTATAAAAGTTTTCAAAAATTTTAAGAAGTTAAACATAATCGTCTTATTACACAAAATAAAATAACAGGTTGTGATAAAAATTACCTGGAATGACGGTGATCCCCCGAAAACACTAGATCCCCCGAACGGTCGCTAGACTGTGTAGTAGATAGATAGTGATGTAAAACATATCACCTAGACCTTACACTGCATCTATGGGACGTGTGAGACTTACTTACTTGACTTGTGTTACAATGAATATAAAGAGACGTGGACGAGGGTCCGTTTTGCCCACGCAAAGTCACGCCACCGATATCATCATCGCAAAGAAAGACCTGAAAAAATAACCCATATCTAGGCTAGATTTACAAATTTTGCAGCATGTGTGCAGCAAATTACAACTGGGCCGGGCAAAGAGCCGGCCCCTGATTGGCATTGCGATGGAGTTTTCGCTCCGTTAAATTCGGAAATCAGATCAATCCCCTGTTAATTTGAGAGGAAATGTTTATATTCCCCCGTAACGTAGTTACCGTTTCGTTTTATTGGCTTTTATTTCGCTTGGACAAGTAAAAAAGTGGGTAAGTTTTATATTGGTGTTTTATATGTTGGTAAGCATTTGATATGCATAACAACAGCAAAGCATATCGAGGATTTTCCTGTTTTTTATGGATGTTACATAGCCCTAAAATCTAATATCTGCGTTTAGTTTTCTCCTTTTGTAAGTTCGAAAAAGGTAGATGTTAGGTCTCATTGTGTAAGACAAAATAATATTTAACGTCAATTTTCGAAAGGCCATACTCCAATCAATATACACTCTAAAGCTTTATTGCCTCTGTAAAGAGCGTTCATTTATACAACCCCTTCGTCTACGATAATTCTTAATTGCGACCACAAAATGACTACAATTCTTGAACGAACCCCGTTTTACAACTCGGGCACACATAAAATGTATAACAGTGCACCCAAGGTGCCATTCTAGGGGTGTGCTAAGCGGTTTTTGATGTCACATAGCGCGGAGCGTCGTAACCAGCCGTTTGTCCTTAGAAAATGCCCACAGTCAAGAATGTTTTTAGTGCTGTTGTTAGACAGAAACAAATGAAGGTAAATGTTTTCAAAAGGATTTTCCTCTGAATTATTTGATAAGCTTTTTGCTACTTAGATGTGTGTTTTATACAAATGTCAAAACTTGTTATTATTACTTTAATATTGCAATTTCATGGAAAATTATTAGCAATGTATAGCAAAAATTAATTAAGTCATTCCCATTGCTCAAATGTGACTTGAGCAAGTATAGGTGGTAGGGACCCCTACTACTGCTCTACCAAACTGCTCATTCAACATTTGCTTAATGCTGCCGATAAACGCAAGAGAGTGTGATGATAATTTGATGTTATTCTTTTACGCAAAAACATAGTTGGCTTTCGATGATACATAGGAATAGCAACACAAAAATATAGTAAGTACTCCCTAAATTCCTATAGGAAAAAAACCCGGAGGCTCGGTTAGTTGTATTATAAGTATCAGTATACGCTCATCTCGTTAATTATAATAAGGTACGATTGCGCGTAGGAAGAAGAAGCGTGGCAGTGATATTGTGCACACGTGCCTACACAAAATTGTGCAAACGTAACAAAAATTTACGTATTTATATCTTTCCTAAATGTAAAGGCAGTAATACTGGAAGTTTCAGAAGTCAGTGAGGCGCGTTCTAACAGGCCTACATTTTAATGACTCTCGTTCCGTAGTTTTAATCTTGGGGGTTAAAAACAGCGATTTTTTTAAAATCAGTAGCGTGCATGCAGGCATAAAATAAAACTTGCTAAATGAGTATAAATTACAACAGTATTGAGTTCGGAGATATGTTTACTTTTAATTACAATTCACTGGCAATGATTTCAGGATAACTGTTTTTTTACAATTCAGGGTATGTTTTCCATTGATATATTTACTTTGTATTATATATTTTATTTTCAAGCCTTCTTATAAATATATTGATTGATTAAGTGCTAACCTCATGCAGAAAGAGCCCGATTTGGAGGCCTAACTGAGGATAAAAGTCATTAGAGAAAGTAAGACGTACAAAGAAAATATAAAAATAAATCATTATTTTGTATATCCTCAAACCCAATACATCATTATTTTTTTGTGCACATAGAAATAATTGTCATTACCAAATATTTTCGTCTCGTTCCTAAAGATTAAACATCTTTTGAATATGAAAAAATGTTTGCTCCATTATTTCTCCCGTACGTAAATTTATGAGGCTGGTTCTATGTTGTTGACTTTTCAATTCCTTACGCGTACATAACGTCAAATAAATCATCGATTTGGGTGAAATTCAGGTCTTTTTCATGTGAAAATACTTCTGTGTTGGAGAAATACATTCATATAAAAATATTGGTCACCAAACAGATTCATCTTTTTTGGGATGGTCGACATAAATATCCGTTTTATAAATCTGCAAGACATTCTTCTCTTCTTCTTCTCTCAGCCGAAAGACGTCCACTGTTGGACAAAGGCCTCCCCCAAGGATTTAATCCATGGAGGGTTTTGCCGTAATCGCCACGCTTGGCAGGCGGGTTGGCGATCGCAGTGTGATGGCATAGTACGCGGAAAGATGCTGCTGCCCATCCTCCGGTGTTTTAAATCCCTTAGTCGCCTTTTACGACACCCACGGGAAGAGATGGGTTGGTGCTATTCTAGGGCCACACCACAGGCCACAACATTACAACAAGACAACAACAAGACATATACTTAAATATTTTTTCCAAGACTTTCACAGGAAAGTTATGATTTAAAATTGTTAACAATTTGGTTGCCAGAATCAGAAACGAAACTTACCTTTATTTTATTCATGAAAATTGTAATCCTTTCCAATTTGGTTTTGTAAAATTGAAACGAGATTCAATATTGTTATGAATAGATACATGACAGATTAATTTGAAATATCAATCAGGTAAATAAATTTGTGCGTACATCGATTGTGACGCCGATTTTATGAATAAATCCATGTCGGATTAGGTAAGTTTTTCATAAAAAAAATCATTAAAATAAAACACTTGTCAGGTGACAGAAATGACGCGCCTTTTCATTTTTCATTCAGAAATTTTCTAAGTTCCTTTTTAGGGTTCCGTAGTCTGACAAGGAACCCTTATAAGATCGTTCAGTCCGTCCGTCATAGTCTGTCACAGCAGAATATCTTCTACGTTTATGGACTGACTAGCTTTTGCCCGCGGCTTCGCCCGCGTGAATTTCCAACGGGAACAGTGCTTTTTCCCGGGATAAAAAGTAGCCTATGTGCTATTCCAGGTCATTATCTACCTCTGTACCAAATTTCATCGAAATCCGTCCAGTAGATTTTGCGTGATTGAGTAACAAACATCCTCACAAACTCACAAACTCACAAACTCACAAATTCACAAACTCACAAACTCACATCCAAACTTTCGCATTTATAATATTAGTATGGATTTGCATGTAACTTGGTTCGAGGATACTTCACATATACCTAGTCTTGCCATAAATATTGTGGAAAAGAAAAAAAAAAATTTCTATTGCAAATAACATTTATTATTTTTACAATGTGTTAGTTTATTACATAAATAAAAAACAATTTTAAATATAAAAAGTCTATTCGAAGTGGTCTCCATTGGCTGCAATACAGTCTTTTAAACGTTGAGGCCAGTTATCAATAGAAACACGCACTCTTTCCATGGGAAAATTCTTCACTGCCAATCGTATGGATCGTTTTAGGGACTCCAAATTATCATGGCGTTTAGAGCAAGCCGTACTCTCTAAAACTGACCATAAATCATAATCCAGCGGATTAAGATCGGGGCTAGACGACGGCCAGTCTTCAGTTCTGATGAAGTCGGAAACGTTCGATTCCAACCAAGACTGCGTTGACCTAGCTTTGTGACCCGGTGCCGAGTCTTGCTGGAAGGACCATTCTTGGTTATTGAACATGGTGTGATTAAGGGGCTTAACTACCTTCTCAAGAATAGTATCTTGATACACTTGTGCCGATGTTTTGATACCTTTTTCACAAAAGTATGGCTCAGTCACTCCTTAATAGCTAACACCCCACCAAACCATCACTGAAGTCGGATAATGCCCACGTTGCACCCTGTCGACTAATTGGGAAGCTTTCTTAGAGCTTTGAGCATAAATACGATCATTTTGTTTGTTAAAATGTTGCTCAATTGTAAAAATGTTCTCATCCGTAAACAAAATTTATCTGTGACCTCCCTTTGCGTACCGCTTCAGTAGTTGTGTCGATATTACCACCCTATTCTTTTTTAAATTATCAGTTAAGAAATGACCAGTACGTCTCTTATAGGCTGCAAGTCCTAAGTTATCTTTTAAAATACGCGACATGGTTCAAGGTGCTATCTTCATCTCCCGAGATAAAATCTTTTGCTTTCAGACAGGATTTCTTCGAATTCTTTCCCTTACTGCTTTGACCACCTTTTTCATACGAACACTACGTGGACGGCCAGATCTTTTTCTGTCACAAACAGAGGAGGTCTCATTGTACCTATTAATAGCCCGGTACACAAACATTTGACTTATACCAAGCGTATGGAGAGTTTTAAAAATTGCCTTTGGCTCCATACCTACTTTGTGTAATGCAATCACAGCGATTCGGTTCACTTTATCACCCCACTCCATTTTAATATCGCAAAATATTGTACAATGTATTGGCGCCAAAATAAGAAAAGACAATGAAAAATCACATAAAATGACAGATTCCAAATTCAAATGTAATATTTTGTTTATTTTTAATTGTAACAGTATTTATGGCCAGACTAAGTAGATCTCATTTTTAAAAATACAAAAAAATAAAACTACCCCTTTTTAAGGGTACCTCCCCATATATGTAAAGGGGGGGGGTGAATAATTTTTTTGAGTGCACCCCCTTGTGTGGGGTATCGTTGAAAAGGACTATGAAAATAAAGTAGGGTTTCCATACAACACTTTTTGATCAGCTTTACCATTTGCGAGATATAGCCCGCCAAAGTCGTTTACACGGTGTCCCCCCCCCCTGTAATTTCTAAAGTCTTGGACCTATAAACTTTAAATCACTCACGTAAAGAAACAGGCGTGGAAACTCTTATTCAAAATTGTTTCGGGTATCCTGTGATGAATACTTTTGAAATTATAAAATATATACGTTTTTCCAAAAGAACAGGTTTAGGTAGCCGACCCCGTGAGTTACGGGAATAGGCTAGGTAGATGATGATGATGCAAGAAATACAAAACAGCGCGGTGCCAAAAATGACTACGGAACCCTACTTTATGCGTGGTCCGACACGCACTTGCCCGGTGTTTGTTAATAATTATATTTTTTACGTTATATACAGTGGTGGTCAGATAATTAGGGACACCAGTCAATTTTCATACAAACGAGGTTACTTTGAAGCTATGATCTGTTGATGGCCATATTGGCCATGCAGGGATAGAATGGAGGACATCTAGATAGCTATACACACCCAAATTATCAGATCAGCATTCTAAGAGCTACTCTAGCTTTGCTTCCTGAGTTTCAGGATTTCCATACATTTTAATGCTATTTTCGCGGTATTTTAAACATATCCAAACAGCTCTTAGAATGCTGATCCGATCAGTTGAGTGTGTATAGCGATCTGGATGTCCTCCATTCTATCCCTAGATGGCCATCATCAGATCACAGCTCAGATCAATCCTGGCGTTGAACCAAGGCTTCAAGGCAACCTCATTTGTATGAAAATCGACTGGTGTCCCTAATTATCTGGCCACCACTGTACATCATACCGATAAATACCCATTTGTACTATGTTTCATGTGAATAAAGAAACATACATATACATTTTTTTAAGTTTCTACGTTCAGCAGATACGGCTCAACGTTGGCATGTTAATCAGTCAGCGTTCTTGTAGTGGGAAAAAAATAATAGAAGACGCAATTACAAACTTCATTGATAGCTTAAATGACCCACTGCTGGGTATAAGCCTCCTTTTGTCTACGCCAACCTTCTCTATACTGGGCCATCGCAATCCAGTTCTTGTCAGCAACATTTTTTATTTCGCCAATAATGTTATTCGTTTTTTAGGGTTCCGTACAAAAATGAAAACGGAACCCTTATAGGATCACTCGAGCTCGTTATGAGCTCAAATATATTTTTGTTATTATTGTAAAATAAATAGTTTAGATTTTATTCGTGAAAAGACGAAAATTGACCATCCCCTCCTGATCTCCGAAACTACTGAGCCTTAAATTTTGAAAAAAATACAAAATGTATTTCATACATACATATTATCACGCCTTTTTCCCGTGGGGGTAGGCAGAGACTAGCGATTTCCACTTGCTACGATCTTTACAGATCTCTCTTGCTTCCTCTACACTCATCACTCTCTTCATACATGCTCTCCGGTTATGGGTGCTCCTAATATCTCCCTGTATATGTATTTCATCGCCTGTAGATTACAAGAAACCCTACAAGAATTGGCATTGTACCCTCTCCACGCGAGTTCAACTCGCACTTGGCCGGCTTTTTTTGTAAAACTTCCCTGATAAATAGAAAGCAAGTATTCTAGACACGGCTTCAAAACATAAATCCCTCGTACCTGTGGCTCCAGTGAAAAATCCAATTAGTTGCTGGTCCGTGCGGGCCGTGCATCAAAACCTGTCAAGCGTGATTTTAGTAAGAATTCATTTTTTGTTCATGTCTAAATTTATTACAATCTATCCATAAGAAGCTGTGGTGGTAAAGTGGTAAAGACGTCTGCCAGAGGTCGAAAAGTCCCAGTTCAAATGAGTAATAGTACCTCATAGATTTGTATATAATTTTTAAGTTCTTTTCTGTAAATGGTGCAATGAGTGTTGATCTATCTATCAATCTAATCTAACTTATATATGGTAGTTTTCATATACCATGTCATCATTTGCTTCTATTAAATTTTATTTTTGACTGTACATAATCTATGTATGTACATATTGCTATTAAAAAATAATATAATTGACAATATAAAAAAGCCCCTCTGGCATGCCAGGCGACCAAGACTGTGTCATGAGTTTCTTTCGGCATTTCTTCTCATCAGGTGGTCGTTCCGAAATGCTAGTAGTTAGCTTTGAGACTTATAATAATACACTTTGATTATATAATTAGTTATCAAATTGAAAAAGTGCCTTTTGAAGGCCTAATTTTAATAAAGAATTTTTGATTTTGATTTTTTGATTTCCGGTGGAGAAATTGTTGTAGAAAAGAATTGCAAACATTGATATGCTCATAATTATCATCTTATCAAGTCACAGAATTATATTAGAATAGAATACGTTTATTTGAATTTCCACAGACACAAAAACATTTTAAAAACATAGGCTTAAACTAATTACAAATTATATAATAATTAGTGTGCTGCAGCAAAGCAAAATGGCCATAACTCAGTGGTCTTCCTGCACGTTAGTACAGAAACACTGATTTTCAGTTATTGCCGTCAATGTAGGTGCGAGCGCTAAAGTTAATATATAAAAAAGATATTGTGCATTTGCTTTTTGTATAAATGTATGTATTTTTGACAAGTATCTAATAATTATAAAACGAATAAAAATAAGGGGTAAAAGAAGTAAAAATCCAGGGAATAAGATTTAGCAACCACTCACTCATGAAGGGAAAATCCACTACAGGTAACGTTTTGGAACACCAATTTATTATAATTTTTTATTATAATTCTGTATGATGGTAAAAGAAGTCAGCCGTTATGGGATTAAGGGACGCCTGGCAGATGTAAAAACATGAGAACCATACATCTGAGCATTGATGGCACGATAATTACGGCATTATCCGTCAGTTTTATTTCCAATCCGCGTTAATAGATATGTTTAGGTACATAAATCTGTTATTTAAAAATGATCTCAATTTTTTAAGGCAAAGATCTAAGTTCACCTCAGCCACGTAAAGTCCTGAGACATGAATATAAAATATTAAGTAAATAACCAGACGCCCTCTTATGTAATTGCAAATGTATAATGCATGTGTTATATGGGCCATTCTGTACTACGATACGAGATATAGAATACTAGCTGGCGCCCGCGGCTTCGCTCGCGTTAATCCTTGCTTAGCGGATGCCTACGTCATAACATCTACCTGCATGCCAAATTTCAGCCCGATCCGTCTAGTGGTTTGGGCTGTGCGTTGAGTCACCTTTGAGTTATATAAATATAAAAACGAGTTGTATAAACTTAACTTTAAAATTAAAAAAAATACTTTGTACCCAAGTATAATAGCGACTCACAGAACACAGATAAACCCTACGAGGTTTCCGCAGTTCGGTAAATGTTTGTATGAGTGTTTTTATGTGTTATGTTGAATAAACGTTCTGTTCGACGCAAAATAAAAAAAATATCTGTAAAGAAAATATTGGAGAAACTTTGAAAAATTTAAGGTTTATAATTTGTTATTTTGGTTTTAATACATTATGCAATTAATTATTATACTCTATTGAGGTAAAATCTGCTCAAATAACGTGAAAAGTTTAAAGACTTCATAAAAACTGGCTAAGTCAAGATTTAAACTTTAATAGAAAAATATTTTAAATTTTTAACAGTGAAAGATTTCTAAAGAAAACTCGATCATAAATCTGTTTGTTTTTTAATAACATGATGATGAATCAGCCAAGCAAGTTTAGCTTTTATAAACTGTACACACATATAGTTTTCAAAAAATATAAAAAGCACAATCAAACTCGCATGCCAAAGAAAATTGCCTCAACAGTAACACATTTTCCTCGAAATATAATACAATAATCCTATTTTAGTTGAGAATAGCCCAGTAGTGCGATACACGCTGAATATGAGAGCGTGCTTTTAGAATATTGATATTCGCGCGCACGCTCTACGAGAGCCACTTACGGCTCACTCTAAGGCTAGTTGCCACATTATTTCGTATATTTCTTTTAAAAGTGTTGTATTCAATATCTTTGAGAAATATTATACAATTGTTATAGTTTTAGCTGAATTTTCGTAGTATTATTTGACTTTAGAATATAATAGATATAGGTATATTTATACAGAAAAGTTTACATGCGTTTTTGTATTGAAACTGTATTTCTGACTAAATGACGTAATTATTTATATTTTCTAGCAACTTATTTTTATTGGTATCAAACAATGTCATACTGCTACTAATATTATAATACTCAGAAAACCTTACTATATAATAAGTTTTTGTATTGGAGGTTGGAAGAAGTAATAAAGAATATTCTTAGTAACTGCAGTAGTCCAGTACCTATCATTTTAGCACAAATGCAAAATTTTTTGGCAGTCGGGCAAATGTCTCATAAATTACAAAATGTAAAAAAACATTTTTCATGTAAATTAGAAAATTTGTAACAAAACAAGAAAGAAATAGTCATTTTCCCATGTATAAGTTTCCTAGATTCCCTTTTGATTCTCGGCAACATGAAAAAACTTTCTCATTTTGACCATAAGAAGGGAAATGTAGGTTTTTTATAAATTTAAGTTGCCGGGCATCAAAAGGGAAGAGTGAAGTTGTACACTCCTCATGTTTGTCGAACTTTTGTGTGCATCGCTGTGACTGAGTCTTTACAAGTCAAAGTTTTCTGTTGGCTGTTGAAGTACGCTGGTCAGGCTTAGCCAAATTACATATATTCGTAGCGATACGATCATGGAAGTAATAAGTACGTTGTACAAAAGTACTTATTACTTCCATGGATACGATATTTAAATTCGTAATCGTTTCTACAGATAACAAAAACAATTTTCCTCCGTCATCAAAGCGACAGCGAACGCCAAATGTATGGAAACGATTAAACAATTAATTACTCTATGGTTTTGCTTTTTTCTCTATGAACATGCCATGACGATCGACCACGTGATTCAGCGCAGCCTTATGTCAATCCCATACATTTTAACGTATTCGAGCCATGGAAGTAATAAGTACTTTGTACAAAGTACTTATTATTTCCATGATTCGAACTTCATTTTTGTTTTTAAATTCTGACTTTGTCTAAGGTTTACATGACTAGTGATGGGAAAATCTCAGGCAGCATAGTATCCGGGCATATTATCATAAATATAAAAAAGGAAGTATTAGGAATGTTTCCATTAAACTTTAAGAAAAATAATAAATAATTAATCCCAAATTAATAAGATAGGTAGGTATATTGTAACAAATATGTATTTCAGTTATATACCATCCTACCGTCATACCTAATTTAGTTTTAGATGTGATAATATGATCATTCTGTTTATCCCAAAGGTTGACTGGTGAATGCTATTAACCATTCTATTATTTTAGTATAATAAGTTTTAAATAAATAAATAAATTTCGCCTTTGCGCTCATTTATGAATTTAATTTTGTCACTACTATTATTTTATGTTAATGGTGCAATAAAGTGTTGATCTGTCTATCTATAAAATAATAAAAAGAAGAGAAAGTTCAAAGATATAATTTAATTTTGTTTCTTCGATGTCTAGGTTAAAAAGTAACAAACAAGCTAATTATTAAAAATAAAAAACACGACTGACAAGTTTTTACAAAAAAAAGTACACACAAACATATAAGTTATATACATTTTTGAAATCTCCTTTTAAAGCCCTTCAATTTGATACCCCACATGATAAGATTGATCAAATTTTATTTTTTTTGGTCTGCTATTTATCACATATATAATCCGCCATTTTGGTTTTATAATGACGTCATATAGCCTATGTCACTCGGAGGAATGCAAGGAATCTAAAAATACCTCTCACATCAAAATCTGTTAAGCCGTTCAGGACTTATGGTGGAATAAAGAAACTTACATACATACATACATACTTACATACATACATGAACCCTGAAAACATAACACTCCTTTTTTGGTCAGTCGTGTAAAAAACGCGAGTAACATTCTCATTTGTTTCTCCTACATTCAAAGGTTACAAAAATAAACGGTGAACAAAAATTAAATAGATAAGTCGGGCTCGCTTCATAAACATGCAAAAGAAACTTGCGGAATAATAAGGAAAGAAAAATATTTTCAAGCGAGGCGTAAACTTAAAAAGTTCCGTCTATTCAGAGCTTCTAAAGCTGTATTTGTACTGGCTCCTCGCCTGTTTACGTGTAGCTTTACAATGTTTCATTTGTTTATTTACTGAGTAACTAGTTACGACGCGGAGCTTCGCTCATGAGGAAAATCTGGGAATAAAAAGCAATATTGTGTATTTCTGTTAAAGTTTGCGGCCAAATTGTGAAAATAAGCTTTGCCGTGATTTGACTGGGTATATATGGTTATCTGCAAAACACCCACAACCTTTCTAGGGGTACTCATGAATACGAAAAACTTTTTGTATGAAACCGATTCTGAAATATAAAAAATAACCTGTATAAGTGTATAACTACTCACCCAAAACCCAAAAAAAAATATTTCAGAGGATTCTAGATAATATATGATACAATTTTCCCTTATTTTCGTTGAAAATAATTTTCCTTTTTAATATAGAAATACTTCATTATATTATAATACGAGCTGGTTCAAAGTGTATATATTCTATTTTAAACAAAAGAAAAATCATCTGCAATATTTTTCTAAAATACTAGTAAAATAATTTCTCCACTTATCAAATCCTTGGGTTTAAGAGACAATCACCAAGATAGACAATGCTCAATAGAAATGCTAAGACTTATTATAAGCGATCTTCTAATGTTAGGTCTTTGTGATTTCCAAGGCTTTCATTCGAATTAATTGAATTGAGACGAATTGGCTCTGACGACTTATAATATTAGGGCATTAAAAAAAAGTCCTAAGTTTTTAGTAATTTTATTTTAAATGGCGCTCTCACTAAACTTTTTTATAAGAAAATCTATTTGTGTCTACTTAAAAAACATTATGTATTTTCATACAAAAGACAGTAGATGTCAACTTCTACGAATGAATGAATCAAAATCATATATTCAAGTAACTGGAATCATATGTTAATAAACTTATCCTATGTAAGTATATTGCGGAACTCAATTCCTGCACCATCCGCGTACAATGATTTACATAGGAGTTCTCTATCTCTGGTTTTAGTTAAATAGTCTGACAAATCTTTATCTTTTCCTTTTTATAATAATAATAGTAAACTATAATCTTTATGAAATTCGATAAACTCGACATGAGTAATAAAAGCACGGATATTCTAAAGAAGCGGTGGTGGCCTAGTGGTAGGGCGCCCGCCTGTGGATGCAAAATCCCAGGTTCGAATCCTGCCCGGGCTACATGAGTTTGTATACCAATCTGACTCATGTTAGTTTTCATCGACCACTCCACCACCATCTATTTGGGACGTAAGTAGTCGCATGTACTACATATGTAGAACATTTTCAGATTTTTTTTTTGCAGTTAAATTAAGTAAATAAATAAAAGTCATTATTTATTATCGTTATTATATATCGTAATTAATCAAAAACAAAAAAAACATATCATTTTAATAATAAGAAACTTATAATTAGTCTTGGTTAACAAAATATGGCAAAAATCTACATTTTTTTCATGCTTAATACTAGGATGAGATTTTTTTTTATTCGCTCATCTCCTCTACCTGGTTATCATTGATTTAGTGACCAGTAGGGAGCGGGGTTGAACTGGAACCGCAGGCAGCCCTCGCGGCGACTGAGAGGGTTCGCGTCCTCTCGCTCACTCAGGGCTATGGAGTGTGTCAGCGAAGTAAGTAAGGAAAACCATGCCACTGACTTGACGTTAGCCCGGGAGCCAGGCCCCCAGTAGGGAGCGGGGTTGAACTGGAACCGCAGGCAGCCCTCGCGGCGACTGAGAGGGTTCGCGTCCTCCTCGCTCACTCAGGGCTATGGAGTGTGCAATCGGAGTAAGGAAAACTATGCCACTAACTTGACGTTAGCCCGGGAGCCAGGCCCCCAGTAGGGAGCGGGGTTGAACTGGAACCGCAGGCAGCCCTCGCGGCGACTGAGAGGGTTCGCGTCCTCTCGCTCACTCAGGGCTATGGAGTGTGCAATCGGAGTAAGGAAAACTATGCCACTAACTTGACGTTAGCCCGGGAGCCAGGCCCCCAGTAGGGAGCGGGGTTGAACTGGAACCGCAGGCAGCCCTCGCGGCGACTGAGAGGGTTCGCGACCTCTCGCTCACTCAGGGCTATGGAGTGTGTCAGCGAAGTAAGTAAGGAAAACTATGCCACTGACTTGACGTTAGCCCGGGAGCCAGGCCCCCAGTAGGGAGCGGGGTTGAACTGGAACCGCAGGCAGCCCTCGCGGCGACTGAGAGGGTTCGCGTCCTCTCGCTCACACAGGGCTATGGAGTGTGCAATCGGAGTAAGTAAGGAAAACTATGCCACTGACTTGACGTTAGCCCGGGAGCCAGGCCCCCAGTAGGGAGCGGGGTTGAACTGGAACCGCAGGCAGCCCTCGCGGCGACTGAGAGGGTTCGCGTCCTCTCGCTCACTCAGGGCTATGGAGTGTGCAATCGGAGTAAGGAAAACCATGCCACTGACTTGACGTTAGCCCGGGAGCCAGGCCCCCAGTAGGGAGCGGGGTTGAACTGGAACCGCAGGCAGCCCTCGCGGCGACTGAGAGGGTTCGCGTCCTCTCGCTCACTCAGGGCTATGGAGTGTGTCAGCGAAGTAAGTAAGGAAAACTATGCCACTGACTTGACGTTAGCCCGGGAGCCAGGCCCCCAGTAGGGAGCGGGGTTGAACTGGAACCGCAGGCAGCCCTCGCGGCGACTGAGAGGGTTCGCGTCCTCTCGCTCACTCAGGGCTATGGAGTGTGTCAGCGAAGTAAGTAAGGAAAACCATGCCACTGACTTGACGTTAGCCCGGGAGCCAGGCCCCCAGTAGGGAGCGGGGTTGAACTGGAACCGCAGGCAGCCCTCGCGGCGACTGAGAGGGTTCGCGTCCTCTCGCTCACTCAGGGCTATGGAGTGTGTCAGCGAAGTAAGTAAGGAAAACTATGCCACTGACTTGACGTTAGCCCGGGAGCCAGGCCCCCAGTAGGGAGCGGGGTTGAACTGGAACCGCAGGCAGCCCTCGCGGCGACTGAGAGGGTTCGCGTCCTCTCGCTCACTCAGGGCTATGGAGTGTGTCAGCGAAGTATGTAAGGAAAACCATGCCACTGACTCAGAGCATAATAAAATTGGTGATCAGGACATATCCACCTATGTGTAACATTGTAACATGTGTAACATTGTTTTCTGGTCGACTATTATGGCGCACTCTGCCACAATAGTAGCACTTTCCTACTCGACCAGTACTTGATGTGTCTGCTGGACCTGGATGCTCCTGAGGTGTATTATGTAACCCCAGTAATATATTTCCTTTGATTTTCAATGATTTGGAAATATTTTCAATATGAATTCTGCGATATATACATGGGGCAACTGGGCTACTAATTTGTGACCTATTTTTTAAAAAGTAACAAAAGTTAGTTTTTTAAATGCTCATCACAAAAAGAAAATTTCAATTATGGACATATTATATCAATATTTGATGCAACTTAACAAATAAATAAGGAAATAAAATACTGACTCTTTTTTTCTACGTAAAAAAGTGTGACGTGAGTGGTCGCGTGTACTACTATTGTAGATTTTTACCTTTTAACAGGTATATGTCGCTAATACGGGTGCATCGGTCAACGCGCTGTAGCTAATTGTATTCGTCATTGACTTGTGGAAGATTACTAGAAATTATTGCGATTTCTAGCCGTGATTTTTGATAGAATTGAAAAAAATAGATACCTGTTCTACTATTGTAGAACGCGCGACTAACGGAGTGTTAACATTGCCAAGAGAGTCATTGTTTGTGTTTCATTCCATATAATGACCACGACCCTCAGTCATGAGGCAATACGACTAAAGAGTGATTCTAAAAATGTCCAAAAAAAACAGAATGACAAAAATCCACACATTAAGTTACCCAAAATTCGCTCTGAGCTTTCACCGACATTTGTCGCTAATTGCATTAATTTAGATAAGAAAATGTAAGTATCCACTCCCAGGTTCGCGAATTTTTAGTCTCAGCAAAAAGATCCCAATTTCTCTGTGTCCATTAAACTAATTGCTTGGAAAATAAAATGTTTTTGTTACTGAGTATTTTTGAGGATTTTTAGCCCTAAATAAGTGTCTAGGGAGGACTTGAGATAGATGCTTTCTTTATAAAGAAAACTATATAGTATCAAATCCTTGGCAGATTGGCAGTAAATTGATGTTTTTCTCAGCGACGTTTCAGGCAAAATCAAAATTAACTTCTAGTTCTTAAAATTAAATCTACAAATAACTAGAATTTGAATGAAATGTGACTCGCAGACATTTTTCGCCAGTATTGAAAATTCGTAGAAATAATGTAAGAGGAGAATTAAAGTAAAGCTGTTTTCATCGTATTTCGATAGTATTGTAAATATTTGAAAGCAAATTAAAAATAGTACAAAGCAAAAATCGGATGAAACATCCTTTTCAGACGATTCTGTTTTCCCGAAACGAGCTTCGTGGAAATATTTTTAATTTCGACTTCTAGGAAATAGCTTTACAAACGGAAATCTACAGTACAATATCTTTAATTGTTATGTTTACTTTTTTAAATGTTTAAGTATTTAATTTATTTGTGTGCGTGTGTTTGTAGTAAAATGCTTAATGAAACTTTATGGTCACTACACTTTAAAAGAGAAACAGTACCAAATTAATATAGTACAGAATACAGCCTCCAATTTGCCACATCAAAAAATTTCGACAAAGCCAATTTCAGTGGATGTCAGTTGAGTATGTAGATGGATCGCGGTAAGCGATTTTCGATTATATCATGCGGGTATCTTCCATGTCGCTTGAGGAAGATAGATGGCGCGCTCGCTGCTTATCTGACGGCTTACGATATACGCCTTTTAAAATGTATAACTTTTTTAATTTGCTCGTTTAAGGATCGACGCTGATGAGATCCTGATTTTAGACGTTGATATGTCAACGTTACTTCAATACGTATGATAAGTGACTTTAGATTAATGAATTCAGTTTATCTTCATATCTTTCTTTCTTATCGGGTGTTATAATATCCGGAGGTACCACTCCCGTAGGAGTTAGATTAAAAGTTTTTCCAGTTACCTGTTGAAATATTTGACAACTAGCTGTTAGCCCGCGGCTTCGCCCGCGTGATTTTGGCTTAGATGAAAAGTCTTTTTGTGTTCCAAACTGTTTCCTGTGTTCCAATCTTCGATTTTTATACGTCTACAGAAAATGCTCATCAGATTAACCAAATTTGCTAAGGCGCCATTTTCGTATATGTTATAGTGTAGCTGGTCTCTTGAAGTTATTCATCAGATGTTCCAGATCTTCAATTTTTATACGTCAGCAGAAAATGCTCATCAGGTCGAACGGTTTTTGCTAAGGCGCCATTTCCATATATGTTATAGTGTAGCTGGTCTCTTGGAGCTTATCATCAGATGTTCCAGATCTTCAATTTTTATACGTCAGCAGAAAATGCTCATCAGGTTGAACGACTTTTGTTAAGGCACCATTTCCATATTTCTTATAGTTTACCTGTTCTGTTATGGTTCTTCATCAGGTGTTCCAGTTTTCAAAATGAATTATAGCCTATATGTTGCCCAGGCTTAATAGCTATACAACAAAAAAAGTTTCGTTAAAATCCGTCCAGTAGTTTTTGCGTGAAACGCGTACATACATACAGACAGACAGACAGACAGACAAGAAATTCCAAAAATTTTTTTTTGCTTTCTATTGTTCTTTTTAAGTGTCCCTCTATCCATTTTAGTCAAAAATACTAAATGTACAGACAAAATATTTTTACTGTTTTATTATATGTATAGATTGTTAAGACCCAAAATTGCTACAGGAGTGGAGCCTACGGATGTTATAATTATAACACCCGCGCAAGAGCATATACGCTACTATGATAAAGTTAAGGTGTTTTTCACCTCAAAATTGGTTTCAGATGCATATTTTATGTATTATCTTGTACATTAGTTTATCAAAACAACCCCAACTCGATAGGCCGGTAAGTTTTTATCAGCGCCCCCTGGCGTTAATTTCCCAAGAGCAGTCAATTCCGCACTCATCAATCACCGTCGCCGTGTCTAACTGTACCCTTTTCTGCTCCACTGTAACATCGCCCTTTTACACTACTTGGAGATTTTACGCAGTTTGATTACGTTTTAACCTCCGACGCAAAATGAAGGGTACAATCCTAACTAATAATATAAATGCGGAAGTGAGTTTGTTTATTTGTTTGTTACCTCTTCACGCTGTATCTACTGAACCAATCTTCCTGAAATTTTGCATACATATAGTCATACTTATCGAGTATGTTATTATTAACACTGGTGTCAGATTTAATTCAAGTCGCCTTAAGTCAGAAGTACTGAGAAGGATAGGTATAGGGTTTTGTCCCGAGAAAAAACACTGTTCACGCGGTTGAGGCCACGGGCAAAACCTAGCTCAGCTCATAAAATAATTTTCACTATCACTAGCTTTTGTCCGCGGCTAGTTAGTTAGGTATATTAAAAAAAAAAACAAAAAAAAAATATCGCTCGTTGAACGATGGTGCTCTGAGAGTTGTACCTACCTATGTACTCACGCTTGCCCACTTTTCTTAGACACCACTAATATTGCAAAGATTATGAAAACAGAGGGTCTGGACAAATTTAATCAATGCCTTAATTTGACGACTTGAACAAGCCAATTTGAATAATTAAATTACTCCGTTCCTCCACTAATAACTAAATTAGATGAGAGATTTAATAAAAATTCAAATATTCATCGACCTGAATTAATCAGTTTGGACGGAGTGCCTTAATTGACAGTATATTTTTAACAAGTTCTCTTTAGAATTGATTGTGAAGCAAATTTTTAGTATTTTACTTTCATTTTCTTTCCAAGTAATTAATACGGTATTGATTTAACGCTAATTCATAGTCAGGCGAAAAAAAATGATCGAGCTCAATTTTTTAGGATAATAATCAGTTTTAAGTGAGTTTCAATTAATATATTTTAATCAACCTAGTATTTTAACCCGTAAAAGTATTCTAACAACCTAACGGTAACCATA
Source organism: Ephestia elutella (assembly GCA_018467065.1). NCBI lineage: Eukaryota > Metazoa > Arthropoda > Insecta > Lepidoptera > Pyralidae > Ephestia > Ephestia elutella. Next base: position 4,641,556 of record CM031584.1, read on the forward strand.
AGGCACCAAACACACGAGCCGCGCGCAGTTTCGTCAGTCGACTACAAATAGCTAGGTGCGGCTAGCTGTCACCATTGTTCGGCGCTCACGCCAACGTGAAGTTAAAGCTGTTAGTCGACTGCTGCAGTTTGCTGCGTCGGCAGCATGCAGTGGTGGTCGACAGCAAAATGCTGCTCGTGTGTTTGGTGCCTAAAATTTCACTTGAAAAAAAAACAAAAATTCTTGTTCATTATTCAGATAATTATATTTTATTCACAATTACGAGAAAAATGTTTAACAATAAGGCGCGTACTAAGTCCGAGCAGAGTATCAAATTTACTGTTTTAATTATAAACAAGGGAATAAGCATCTCATTATTTTCTTTAGCTTATTTTCATTTTAATTTACTGCGGGCTGGCGGTTAAAAACATCGAAGTTGCAAAAGTGAAGCCCAAAGCTTCGAGGGAAATAGACGTTCAAATTCGGATATCATATGACTTAAAAAGGTAGTGCACCCTGTTCTGTGCATCTGTTTATTGGATGAAACCTATTAAAATGTAGAATATATTGAAAAACATTTTTCATGTGCCTTATGGCGAAGGAAAACATCGAAAGGAAACTAAAAAATCTATGCCAGACTATGATATAAACAAAGACGGTAGTTCGATTCTTAGACATTGTTTCTGAACCAATTAAAATAATAATTTTGTATTAGTAAATTCGCTTTTTAAAGAAAGACAAATAAGAAATTATGTGAATTAAAAAAATCATTTTCAACCATTCACTAAAAAAATCTTTCAAATCATCAATCGATCTTTTCATTAATTTGTTCGAACAATCAATCGATCAAATCAATGAAAAGTTTTAACCAAATGTCATTATAATAACGCGTTATTTCTATACTTTCGCTGTCCTGTACTGACGGTAAAAAAGTACGCAATATAACGAGCAACGTTATTTAATTAAAAGAGTCATAACTGGCTAGTTAATTTAGGATTACCAATATTTCCACACCAGTGTCATAAACTAGCATTTGCCACGAAATTGGTTGCTTTAAACAAAACCTTTATCATTTTATTCAATTGTGTTATTACCCAAATGTTGTTGAGAAAATTGAACGAACTTTATTAACTAAAACTACATTTTATACCCGTTTCACCATTGTGTCACTGAAAATTTGTTTCACCCTTATATTTCAATGTAAAGGCACAGTTCCACAGCACCATAACATAAGTATATAAACTTTGCTACAAACTGTGGTTAAAAAAGTTGCATTGCTACCGCAATATTTATAAGTTAATGTTCCTCGTTGATTTGTTATCTATACATACTAGCTGTTGCCCACGGCTTCGCCCGCGTGAGTTTCGCTTAGATGAAAAATCTTTTTGTGTTCCAACTGTAGTAACCTAAACTCTAGTACCTACTCAAAATTTCAGCCATTTGGTTATCCCGTGTCCCGCGGGAATATATAAGGTACTCGTAGTACAGTCGCGGTGTTGAAATGAATCAAAAGTGATATTTCATTCAATAAATGATCTTCGTCTGCTCCTTATCTACAATTTCCCGTGTACCACTACTCCTACCCCGAGTCCCTCTTTGTCCTATCCCGTGTCCTGTCTATTTATACCTACGTCAGTGGAAAATGCTCATCAGGTTGAATGACTTTTGCTAAGGCCCCATTTCCATTTATTTTATAGAGTAGCTGGTCTCTTGGAGTTCTTCATCAGATGTTCCATAATCTTCAATTTTTATATGTCAGCAGAAAATGCTCATCAGGTTGAACGACTTTTGCTAAGGCGCCATTTCCATATATGTAATTGTGTAGCTGGTCTCTTGGAATTATTCCTCAGATGATCCTGATCTCCGATTTTTATACGTCAATAGAAAATGCTCGTCAGATTGATAAACTTTTGCAAAGGGACCATTTCCATATTTCTTATAGTTTAGCTGTTCTGTTAAGGTTCTTCATCAGGTGTTCCAGTTTTCAAAATCAATTATAGCCTATATGTTGCCCAGGCTTAATAGCTACACAACAAAAAAAGTTTCGTTCAAATCCGTCCAGTAGTTTTTGCGTGAAACGCGTACATACATACAGACAGCCAGACGGACAGACAGATAGACAGACAGATAGACAAGAAATTCCAAAAAATGTTTTTTGCTTTCTATTATTTAACATTTTTGGAATTTCTTGTTTGTCTGTCTGTCTGTATGTATGATCACGCTAATCTCCGAAAGTACTGAACCGATTTGAATGAAACTTTTTTTGTTGTATAGCTATTAAGCCTAGTCAACATTTAGGCTATAATTGATTTTGAAAACTGGAACACCTGATGAAGAACCAAAACAGAACAGTTAAACTATAAGAAATATGGAAATGGTTCCTTAACAAAAGTCGTTCAACCTGATGAGCATTTTCTGCTGACATATAAAAATTGAAGATATGGAACATCTGATGAAAAGCTCCAAGAGACCAGCTACACTATAACATATATGGAAATGGTGCCTTAACAAAACTTGATTAATCTGATGAACATTTTCTGTAGTTCGATGATGTTTACAATTTTCCGTCTTTTCTAAAAGTATCTCTATGTATCGTCTTTCTTAAAAAGAAAGCTCTATTATTTTTACAAAGATTTAGAAAATTTTCTTTTAATAAATTATATTTATTACGTTTATTTATTTCATTTTATACAGCGTGTCATTACAGGCTTAACCTAGTTCAACATCTCCAAAAATAATTAAACAAATATAAATTTGGTAGGTATACATAATAATGTCATTTAATAAAATAGTTATATTTGTAATATAGTTTAGGTACCTATAAGTATTTGATATACCAGTGCTCTTTTTGATATTATTTTAAATATAATTTTTAGGTATGTCTTTTTTAAATTAATTTATAAAAAAAAATACAAAAAAAATTAAAATACATATAAAAATAACATTTGTGGTATTATCTTTTCATAATTTTTTGAAATCTACGAAATTGATGTGTCGCAAATAATGTATTTATGTCGCAAATATGGTGTATAGAGATAACTTCGAGTCAGCAACGGAATGGCACCCTAAAACCCGAACCCATAGCTCAAAAAGCGGACAAAACACTTGAGAGACACAGTTGGCCAACTCAATCTAACTTTAAAATAGTTTCCTTGTATCTCGCTTACGGGGAACTGGATAAAGTGACAACCATATTAATATCGATGCAGTGCCAGCCGCCAACATAGAGCAACATGGACTTCCAAGATACGTTTACCTCACTCATATTTTAACCTACCCCAACTGCCCTTCCTCCTGTACCTTGGAGGACCTAAATGAGGCCAACACGGTGGAAGTGGCCAAATACAGGTAAAAAAATCTATTTTTTGCCATTTCAACTCGAGATGATGATCATGATTACAAGAGTACGTTTATAAACATTTTAAATTGTTTACGTCTTGGATAAAATGCAGCGGTAAAGTTTGTTGCGCCGCCGGCCAACTTTTCTTCACCTGCTTGGAGGTAATAGTAGGCTTAGCTATAAGTAAATTATTGACGTGAAGCGATGTTGTACAGTCGGGGGCAAATAAGCCTGAACCTCTTGAGAAAGCATTCGGTGAGGTAGGTGGGTCAGTTTTATCTGCCCCCAACTGCACAGTACATCCAATGTTGCGAATAAATCTGCGCACGAAAGTCATACACAAATACATAGAATCATGTTTTTATCCCTTACGTGGTAGACAGAGCCAAGAGTCGTGAGACTCGAAGGCCACGCTTAGCTGAATAGTGGGCTATCTGATGGAATGGAGATTCAGGTATAGTGACAGGTTCCTAGCCCATCGCCTATGAGTGGAGGAATCCTCATTTTAAAACCCTTTTCCTCGATTGACTTTTACAATCTGCGCGGGAGGAGAAGCAGCTGGCACATTCTATGTTTTTTCTTCGCTCTCAGACCAACATGGAAGCACGGAAGTCCATTTAATAAAATTTATATCTAAAGTACCATCCTAAAAAATTGTGACATTGATGCATATTTCCATACGTCACTAATATTGATTTACCCTGTTTTGCTTATAATGTAATAAGTTTGTGATGTATTGAAAAAGTTTAGGGATTTCAAGGCCCTAGGGATCAGGGGTTTAGGGTCAGTCATGTGACGAGTGAAGGGTTATGAGATCAGGGGATATGGCAGGGAAATATTATACTTGCTGATTTTCACCCACGCCAAAACGAACGTCATATCACCATATTGTGTGTCAGCATATTGGAATTTGTATTCTGTAAATAAAATAGTCTTGGTTACGCGCACTCTTGTATTAAAAAATGGACGAAATTTAATGGCGGTTTTCAGTGTTATATTTTTGAAGTTCTAACTTAAAATTTGGTGTAGGTTTAATTTTGATACGTCGCTTAGAACCTTAACAATAGTAAATAACGCGCGGACAAAGTTCTCGGTAATAGGATAGTTTATTATACGAGTACATATTATGGTAAATCAGTGGTTAGGTTAGGTCAGGAGTTTTGATTATCAGCTAGATCACATACTGATTGTGGCACTAAAAACATTTAAAAATATTTAATTAATAGTATCAAAGGATAGAAAATAAATCTTTTATGCCACTCTCGATTGAAGTGAAACTAAAACCGCTATTATTATCAGTATTTTATTATTCAGTTGGTGTTAACTTACCGATTTAACGGGTTTCGCTAACCCCCGGGCGATAAGGAACGGAGTACAAAACGAGACAGCGTACAATTCAAAATGAATTTTAAAGGAAACCGACAGCACAAAATAAAGTTAACACAGAAGAGAATCTAACAACTGGTATCACTTTATAAACAAGAGCAATAGTTACTCCTTCTCGAATAAAGTTAGCTGTCGCAGGACGCCCGGCATGCATCTGAGAATCGTGTCACGACAGCATCATACAGTTTGTCGTCTCGCTATTCGAGTCGATTTGACTGCCAAGCCGCGCCAATACCAAGAAGTTTTACATCAAAAATCTGTAAATATTCAATCTTAAAGTTTGTAAATATTGGCTAGAAGCGAAGACAATCGATGGACCAAAGCAATGCCGGAGTGTTGGCCGAGAAAGGAACAGCGACCAGTTGGTAAACCTCCAGCCAGATGGTCAGACAACATTGTTTAACTAAGGGGAAAGCAATGGCAAAGATTAACAGTGGATCGCATCTTTCGAAATCGACTATACTTCTGTGTCGTCGTTATTTTATGACGACACTACCGAAAGACAATTGAAAGTCTGCATTATGTATAAGCTGTACCGCGGGGCCGTTCAGTGCCGCTAAATATTTTGCGGCAACCGGCTACTTTTTCTGATTAAAAAGTTTCGGATAGCTTGTTGTCTGAAGTGTTGCTTTGAACAAGAAATCTTTTTTAAAGGGTTCCTTTTTATGAAATTTAAACTGGTTTATGACTTCAGACAATATACAAAATTATATTCTTATAGATCAATCTAAATAATTAAATTCGAGACCAAATTTTGTTTAGTTTATTTAAAAAACGATATCCATAAAAGCAATAAACAAAGTTTATTTTTATTTTTGTATAATTTTTGTTTGGTAATCTTTCACCTAAGAATGTACTTACTTACTTACTTCGATGGCTCGACGACCCAAAGAGGATCTTGGCCTCTTGACACGAAACTTCCACTCCTTGTTCTGCGCCACTTCCTGCCTACCTAGTGGCGGAGCCCAATATTATGGGCGAAACCAGGCTTCGATGGCTTTTTTACGTAGAGAGGGTATGAGAGAGGATCGTGCAGCTAAAAGAGCATATAAGGGACGGCCAGGGAAACGACCTGTCATCGGCCGGCCTAGATACCGCTGGAGGGATGAGGTCCTAAGAGATCTGGAGGCCCTCCAATGAGCCGACCAAAGAATGTCAATTATTTTGAGAATGAATTATGAAACTTGAGAATATTTTATTTTCTGATGTTTTATAAGTATAAGGTTCCACAAAGAGATACTTATAAAATGTACTGGCTGCGCCCAGGGGCTTTGCTGCTGTGAGAAATTCGGGATAAAAAGTATCCTATGTGCTATTCCCGGTATTCGTCTACTCGTATACCAAATTTCATTGAAATACATTCAGTAGATTTTACGTGATTGAGTAACAAACATCATCACAAACTCACAGGTTCACAAACGCACATCCAAACTTTCGCATTTATAATGTTAGTAGAATAAGTAGGATTATAACCGTATTTGTATCAAAATCATCTAACCTCTCTTTTTATCGATCCCATTTGATCAGTATAAAATTGCAAGTTCGAATAATAAACTGAGGATTTCCCTTAATATTCCTAAAAGCTCGGCTGAGCTCATAAAATTTCATAGTTTTAAATGGGACCGTAAAATACAGGTTCCAGGAATTTTTCGATTCGCGCCGCCACTGAAGTTTTAAGGGCTTCTCAAATAACTGCTCTGTGTACATTATACTTCAATGAAAACAATGCAAACTGGGAAAAAATATAAAATGGAAATTATTTTGAGGGTTCCGTATAATTTAGACTTTCTTAAACTTTAGCGCTTTAAACACATAGGTGACTATATGATTTTAACGTGACCTAACGAATCTTATTTTTATAAAGTCGAATTTTAATTTTATTTATCGAAACGTCAGCCGCTATAAATAAATAAAATAAGGTTTGTGCTAAGGCCCGTCAAAATCATAGTTGTTTGGTTCCGTATTTGATTTTTTAATGAACAACCAATGTTATATTAATGGTTTCAAAACCAATAATATAACATTGGTTGTTCATATCGGTATTTGTCGGTGTAGTGAAGTTATAAAAAACTCGAGAAATCGAATGTTCAAATATTATCACGTTGCACTTCTCCGTTTGGTCTAATGGTTGACTGATAGAGAATGCCATATGGCGTTAAGTCCACCGTTTGTACATAATTGAAAAAAAAAATGTGCGATAAAGTTTTAAATAAATGTGTAATAGGTAAATGTTTGTGATGAAAAAACATGTCTGTGAAACATTTGTCATTTTAATATTTAGTGGTTTAATTACGACTACGAATTATAATGTGTTATGATTTGACCTCTTTTTGTGAAACAACTAGAATGGATTATTTTAAACATCGTAGACTTATTAGATGTAGACGGAACCCCAAATTGAAATCCGACTTTCTATCAGCGGATTGTTTGTACAATTTTTTTGAATAAAAATCGGAATTTACAAGTATGTACCTTCATTCCATGGAAATTGAATTAAAATGTTTATGTAATGTAAATCCTCGCAAAGGAATCAATTTATATTATTATTGAAATGTATTCGAAATGTTTATAAATTCGGAGAGTTTTGGGTTTATTTTTATTATTTTGATGAAATGCCTACATTTATCTTTTTTGAAACATACAGTCACAAAATAAATTTAAAATACCCACCAATATAATGTAACCTATCTGTATTCTGGAAAAATGCTGTTTTCTGTAGCTATGAATCTTGTACATATTATTATATCCTATAGGTTTTTTTTTTGTTTTCTTACTCAATCAAGTCAAAATGCTGGAAATATTTTAGAGATTTCTAGTTTATGTAACTAATTTTCCAAAAAAAAACCAGAAAACACGACTGGCGTTATAGACGTCACATAGCCTAAATACCTGGGTCAATCGCACATCCATATATTCTAATACATAAACCCTGAAAACTTACACTCCTTTTTAGGCACTCGTGTAAAAATAAAAAAGAAGTAAATTCAATATAGAGCTGGCATATTTTTGTAGTAGGACCATGTAAGAGAAAATTTAAAAGGCCATGTCATACGATCCTGTAGTCCAGAGGTTCCCAAAGTGGGCGATAACGCCCCCTTGTGGGCGCTGCAGGTCTCAAAGGGGGCGGTAAGAGACCCAGAAAGAAAATGTTTTTTTTTTTTTGCTAGGAGCTTTATTTAGCTAGGAGGCCTCTTAAACAACGACTGCAAGAGCTCTCGACTCTCAACAACAACTTGTGAACATCAACTAATATGAATTAAAAGATTGCTCAAACTCGGTTCTATGTTTTTCTCCGCGTAGTTCATATATCTGTCCTATTTTATTGAATATAGAAAAAATTAAAATCATGTCAATCGGTCGCTCCGTTTCGTAATGAAAGTAGACACAAACAAACAAATAAAAAGGCAACAGACACACTTTCGCATTTTAATAGTTATTAGTACTCGTAGATATCTATCATGTTTTAACAAGTTTTTGTTAAATAACCCAAATTGTGCATTCCTGTATCAGTTTGCTGGTTCATTGAATACTTGTTCGGACTTGTTGAGTACGATTGAGCGTCGAATGAGATAAGGTCACAATAATTAATTAATTTAATTTGAAGTTATAGTGGTTTTTAAAAAGGTGAAAAAATGGGGGCGCTAAAAAAATATTTATTCTCAAAGTGGGCAGTAGACAAAATAAGTTTGGGAACCGCTGCTGTAGTCAATAAGCGTGTCTTACAAGTGTTCGTGTAACAATAACCGACTTTACACCTCGCTTCAATCCATTACCCCCGAATGTTTTGTATTCAAAGACGTTTCTTAGATGACATGCTTCATTTGACGTGAAGTAATGGAGCAATGAAGGGTTGTGGTAGTTTTGTTACCATTTCTGTCATTTTGTGGTGGATTAATTCCATAAACATACAACAATGTTATATTTTATCATACAAGGCTAGACTTACTGGCGTTAAGAACTTAATGTTTTTTTTGCCAATTTTGATCGAAAAAGTATAATTTATTAATGAAAATTTTATGATTAGTACTTAGGTGTTATTGTACTATATTAACTTATAGGTATAGTAATTCATAAGTAACAAATTAATTAGGGACATTTTTTAAATAAAATAACTTATTTATTATTTTTTCAACAGCCAGCTTTAGTTTGCAGTTGTATTTTGCATTTACAGTTCCAAAAAAATGAAATAAAAAAATGCCATGATAGTTTCAAAATAACCGCATATTCAAAATTTAATCCGATTCATATTTCCAAACGACTGAAACACAATATCTAACCAACAAAATTACACAAACACTTCATAGCATAATGGAGGGTTGAAAACGATAGCCAATAACAACTTTAATCCTTTGACATGGAAGCCATATCACATGCAAATTAGACTGGGAGCCGGGAGCGAAATTTGTGAATAACAATTTTTGCGGCTATAACAATCACATAGCTTAAGTGGACTCGACCCTCTGGACTTTTTCATTCCGTCCACTTTTAGGTCTATATAAATCTATTGGGCCTTTTGAAAATGGCCGATTATAGCCGGCCATTTGAACTTATTTGGACACGACCCGACCCTTCTCATGTCTATTTTGATGTGTGTCACATTCCAATATAAAACTGGTATGCGCGTTACAAGCGATATTCCTGGCAATACGGAGCTTTTTGTATAGTTTAGTTTTTGCCAGCGAATACACCCTTGATGGTCGTGTTACGTGTTTTTTTTAAATTTTAAAGTCAAAGCTTCGAAATAAATAAATTAAAACGAAATATATGCGGTAAAGATTTGGTAATAACCGTTTTTAGGGGGTGCAAATAGTTTGCTTTGACTAATACCTCTCACCGGATGTAGGTAGGTAGGACTTACCAGTACCCTGTATGGATTTCGGCGTGTATTGCATTTCACTAAAAATGACCATACACCTACATTTTTTTTTGCAATGGATAAGATAGACAGACATGGCTTTAGAAACTGGTATTAAAAAGGGTAGTCAAGTTTTATGGATGCATTAAACCAGTACCTACTTGTAATTTGTAACTTTTCTTGGTAATAAATGATTTATGATTAAAATATTGAGTATTGAAGCCTACCCATTAAGCCAAAGTACGCTGAAAATGATGATGATTATGAATTTATTTGACATTTGATACTAGCCGCTCTTTGGGGCTTCGCTCCCGTGGGAATATCAAGGTAAAATGTACCCTATAAATATATTTATATATAATATCTACCAAAACATATCATGCTTTCATGGGATTCGAACCCAATAGAATAATCAAAAGGCAAAACAATGAAAATTAAAAATAGAGGTAAAGGTTTTTTTTTAATCCGCTCGAAATATATAAATCAATATCTGAAACATCTAGTCATGCTTTCGCGGGATTCGAACCCGTAAATCGTGAAGCATACGACAACATTACGAAAGGTCAAAAAGTATAAAGTGGCTAGGCTGTGGTCCACAACTGTGATGTTCCATTCCCGAAATTAAAAAAAAATCAGCGGAAAGATGGAAATTTCTCAGAAATATTCTCGAGAACGGAAAGTTTTCCAAATGGTGTTCCCACACTGGCAATTATAAAATGTTATCTTACATTTTGTCATCTCTGTTACACTTATGCTACAAGTTCATGGAAAAAAGAGACAGCAAATGTTATATAACATTTTATAACTACCATTGTGAGAGCACCATAAAAACCTGAGAAACTAAGAATTTTCGGAAACAGGAAACTTCTCAGGGGCACATCGCTATCAACTGATATAGTGATAATTCTTGGTATTTTTCTACCCGTATACCAAATTTCTTCGAAATCTGTCCGGTAGATTTTGCGTGATTGAGTATCAAACTTCCTCACAAAATCACAGACTCACATCTAAACTTTCGCATTTATAATATTAGTAGGATTAGTAGAAAAGTAGGATAGTAGGATTTACAATTTGACATTTACAATGACCAACATATACGAGAGTTCAGATCAGACAGAAAATTCATTACGTCCATAATTGAATACAGATTTGATCGGTGCGTCTTTACCCTGCCCCTGATTCGGGTCAAATAAGTAATTAAATTGAGGTCGACCTTTGGGACAGAAGTTTCATTATTATGCCTCTATCGGACGCCGTAATCACTGGGTCTCTAGATTTTGTAGTAAAATCTACTAAATTCAACGTTAGTCAAAACAAGTGTAAAGCATAGTCTATTATTTAAACTATTAACTATCACGGGCCTGGGAATTTGTTCCCGTGGGAATTTCGGGAAATCCTCTCTTAGTATTTCCCTACACTCCCTAAGGCCAAATTTCAGCTTTCTACGCCCAGTAGTTGTGGCTGTGCCATCGGGCTGTGCATTGTCTGACAGCTGTTAATAATCCATACTAATATTATAAATGCGAAAGTTTGGATGTGAATTTGTGAGTTTGTGAGTTTGTGAGTTTGTGAATTTGTGAGTTTGTGAGGATGTTTGTTACTCAATCACGCAAAATCTACTGGACGGATTTCGATGAAATTTGGTACAGAGGTAGATAATGACCTGGAATAGCACATAGGCTACTTTTTATCCCGGGAAAAAGCACATGTTCCCGTGGGAAATTCACGCGGGCGAAGCCGCGGGCAAAAGCTAGTTTTACATATATTGATTTAGTGGACATACAAAGAACATATACGGTTGTTTAAAGGGCAGTATAAAAACTTTATGTAAAATATCTATTAGTGCGGCTTGGCAGTAAAATCGACTTAAATGCCGTGACGGAAAATGGCATAGTGCGTCGCACCACGATGCTCATTTATTTTACATCTCCCGGGCGTCCGTGACAGCAACTTTTTTTATATTTTTTAACTTTGATTTTTCTAATGCTTTTATTTTTTTATTTTATTATTTAGGTATGTTTCTAGCTATTGTACGCGTTCTGTCCGTAGCAAAAAGAATATATGTCATTCACCAGCAAATTTCAAATTATACTAAACCATATAAAATGATAAGATTCATAATTAACTAATTACTAATGATTAATCCATACTATCCATCCATACTAATATTATAAATGCGAAAGTTTGGATGTGAGTTTGTGAGTTTGTGAGTTTGTGAGTTTGTGAATTTGTGAGTTTGTGAGTTTGTGAGTTTGTGAGTTTTTGAGGATGTTTGTTACTCAATCACGCAAAATGTACTGGACGGATTTCGATGAAATTTGGTACAGAGGTAGATAATGACCTGGGATAGCACATAGGCTACTTTTTATCCCGGGAAAAAGCACTGTTCCCGTGGGAAATTCACGCGGGCGAAGCCGCGGGCAAAAGCTAGTTATGTTATAAATAGATTAATCAGGCCAATCAAGCGATGAACGATTTATGGTTCGCGAACCAAATCGAATTAATTCGAGCTATCACGCTGCCTGTGATGTATATTAGTCCCTTATTATGCTAATTAAGCTGTAGTGCTGTCCATTCTAGCCACTTATGGCAAACATAAGGCTCGTTACAGACTTGACAACTTTCGATTGAAATTTTGGTAAGTAGATTGAATACTTTGACGATTTGTGTCAATTTTTTTGGGAGATGGAGAAGAGATACTAAATATGCGCAACTTCTTCTTCAACTTCAGTCACACGACTGACAAAAAAAGGAGTGTTTTCAGGGTTCATGTATTTATGTATATATGTAAGTTTCTTTATTCCACCATAAGTTTTGAACAGCTTAACAGATTTTGATGTGAGAGGTATTGTTATATTCCTTGCATTCCTCCGAGTGACATGGCTAAGTAAGTTGTCAGTCGTGTTTTTTTATTATTAAATTTGTTCCTTGGATGATCTCAAATTAAGAGATTTCACAGTCAATCAAGTATGATTAACTAATAGCAGTTACTTTAATACAATACTATCGAGTAAAGTAGTATCGAGTGTGTTATTGTTATCACTAACACTGTACTAACAGTCTGTATCTTTACGTCTGCTTAATTTTATAATCGGTTGAGATTTAGATAATCGCTTACAATTACGTTCTGGGCGGGACACCTGGCAAGAAGGAATGATGAAAGGTGAAGTAAGGCTGTGACCGAGTGGTATCCGAGAGACGGAAAGCGAAGCGTAGGATATCCGGCTGCTAGGTGGGTCGACGATGTAAGGAATATTGCTGGCAAGAACTTGATTACGATGGCCCAGAATAGAGAAGCTTGGGATAGACAGAGGGAGGCTTATACCCAGCAGTGGGTAGCAGAAAGCTGACGATGATGAATAAGGTACTTTTTTTTCTTGGCAATTTTCTTGAGGCGATATAATGTGCAAAATAATGAACTAAAATTTCATATTGGTGTCAGATAACGAAACCTAACGGCAACAGGCATATACACACTACCGGGTGGTACTGCTACCAAATCCTCAATAAAGTACCGGAAAGTACCGGATAATATCGGTAACAAGCCCTGATTGAAAAGCTGGTAGTGTGCAGGTTTCCATACGATTGATGTTAATTTGCTAAAACATTAAAGTCGTGGCTAGTAGAAAAATGTTTTTACTCTGTAAATGATTTCTTACAGTGGGACCAAAGTTTTGACCATTATATACTTATCTCATTAATAATAATAAGTAATTATGATTATTGTAATTAAATATTAATTGGAATTGTGCACATTTTGACATAATATATATGTATATTAATGGTATTCTGATAATCTATCTATCTATCTATATGAAATCTATTTTAATTTTATAATTTTTGTTAATGTAATTTTGTTTTGTAATCTATATCTATACATATAATAAAACAGTATTATACTGGCCTGTACTATATTTAACAGTAGTATATTGGCCTGTGGTGTGGCCCTAGAATAGCACCAACCCATCTCTTCCCGTGGGTGTCGTAAGAGGCGACTAAGGGATTTAAAACACCGGAGGATGGGCAGCAGCATCTTTCCGCGTACTATGCCATCACACTGCGATCGCCAACCCGCTTGCCAAGCGTGGCGATTACGGCAAAACCCCCCATGGATAAAATCCTTGGGGGAGGCCTTTGTCCAGCAGTGGACGTCTTTAGGCTGAGAGAGAGAATAAAACAGTAAAAATATTTTGTCTGTACATTTAGTATTTTTGACTGAAATGGATAGAGGGACACTTAAAAAGAATAATAGAAAGCAAAAAAATTTTTTTGGAATTTCTTGTCTGTCTGTCTGTCTGTATGTATGTACGAGTTTCACGCTCAAACTACTGGACGGATTTGAATGGAACTTTTATTGTTGTATAGCTATTAAGCCTGGGCAACATATAGGCTATAATTTATTTTGAAAACTGGAACACCTGATGAAGAACCTTAACAGAACAGCTAAACTATAAGAAATATGGAAATGGTGCCTTAACAAAAGTCGTTCAATCTGATGAGCATTTTCTAGTGACGTATAAAAATTGAAGATCTGGAACATCTGATGAAGAACTGCAAGAGACCAGCTACACTATAACATAATATGGAAATGGCGCCTTATTAAAAGTCGTTCAACCTGATGAGCATTTTCTGCTGACGTATAAAAATTGAAGATCTGGCACATCTGATGAATAGCTCCAAGAGAAATTTTTCATCTAAGCGAAACTCACGCGGGCGAAGCCGCGGGCGACAGCTAGTCCTAACTAATATTATAAATGCGAAAGTGAGTTTGTTTGTTTGTTACCTCTTCACGCTTTATCTACTGAACCAATCTTCCTGAAATTTCACATACACATAGCTGGAAGTACGGAGAAGAACATAGGGTAACTTTCATCCCGGGAAAAAGCACTGTTCCCGTGGGAAATTCACGCGAGCGAAGCCGCGGGCGAAAGCTAGTTTATAATATTTGTACGCCTGGCACGCAGGCAGAATAATTGTATTCTAACAAATAAATAAATGATTAATTGATTGATTAGGTACATGTTATAATTAATGTTTCATTCTTTTGGCTCGGTTTTCATGGCATCTCCTAACTCAAGCCCAGAGTCTGTAGGACTTCTAGACTGCCCAGGGGGTTACCTACCTGTTGGGGGTTTTTAGAGGGTTAAAAGTTTCCATTCTTCAGAGACTTGCTCCTATAGGTGTCCTATAGACTCAAATTTACACAGTATTTTATCAGGTCATCAAAACAACACAAATCAATGTACAGGCGTACATGATATTAATTAAAGGCGCGAAGTTTGAGATTCCTTACACGATTTGCTTCGGCGTTGAGAAGAAGGAATTTAATTGAAATTGTTCAGGATAGTATGCGGTTTGTCTAGATTCGGACTAGTTATTCGGTACTGTTTGCAGCAGGGCCCGAACTTATCATGATGTTTAACATTTTTTTGATAAATTTATCCGATAATTATCACGATTTTTATCAAAATATTGATAAATTTTCAAATCAGTAGATAAACATTGAAAAAATGGTGTCAGAGTTTGTGGTGTAACTTCTTTTCCATTTCCACATCTACAATGGAAGTTCTTTGTATTTAATTAATTGTCTATTTTATTACTTATTTAAACTTTATATATTGCACAAAATACATGTGTAAAAGTACAATGGGCAGACTTAATGCATAAGCATTTTCTACCAGTCTACCTAAGAGTCATGTAGAGAACACTCTCTCTCTCTTTAGTCGTATTTCCTCATGACTGAGGGTCGTGGTCATTATATGGAATGAAACACACACAACGACTCTTTTGGCAATTTTAATGGAGTGGTTTGCCATTGCCTTCTCCATTTCACACACTAGCTGATAATCATCAACACAGAGTGCAGGTTTCCTCACGATGTTTTCCTTCACAGGAAGCAAGTGGTGGTCGATGAAAACTAACATGAGTCAGATTGGTATACAAACTCATGTAGCCCGGGCAGGATTCGACCTGGGATTTTGCATCCACAGGCGGGCGCTCGCCACCACCGCTTCGAACACTAAGTGGGTCAAATATATAAGTAAACTTACATAAACTATCATCATCTTTTCTATGCCCCAGTCTATTCTATTCTCTCTCTCCCATATCTTGCATACAATCACAAGAAAGCACACGACACCCTGAAACCATTACCCCTCCTATCTACAGCAGTTGAGCAAGCGCCCGTCACAAGCAAGCGTAATTTTTTACAAGCACTGTAATGTAACACATTTTGTTGATAAATTATTTTGAGAGAAACGCCCCCTCGTTCAATTTGCAAAATAAATAGCATGCCAGCAGCATTTGATATTATTTATGTGCATTCCGACTTTTGCACGACGGATTTGAAATAAAAAGCAATGCTGAACTCCTTTGGCTTATCTTACAGTACCTAACTGGTTACTCCAAAAAACGTATCTTGGTAAACACGTTATAAGAATTTTCGTCATCATACGTAAATTCACCACAGGTCTGACATCAAAAATACTGGCTCTTCAAAACGGCATATAATTTCAACTTATTTTGGTTTATGTCAATTTTAATACATATTATGTTAAACTAGTTCCTATTACCAGTTCGTACTATTTTCAGTTAAATTTTAAATTAGACGATCTCTACATCTTGTATAGGTTTTAGGTACTTGTGTGTTTAAGAAAGATTATTAGGTATACTAAACCTACAAAAATGGCAAAGTTCGCTGATTGACTGGAAGAGATCCCTCCATTGGACAAGTCCGCCATTGTATATTTACCTTTTATTTTTATTACTTTGAACTATGTATCCTTAGTACAATAAAGATAAAATAAAATAAATATATACGGACAAATCACACAAATTCAGTAAGCCTCAAAGTAAGTTCAAGATTTTATGACAAATACATATACATATAGATTAACATCCAAGACCAAAGCCAATCTGAAAAAGATCATTTTCCATCTTGACCCGACCGGGGATTGAACCCGGAACCTCCGATTGGCAGTCCGGCGTGATGACCGTTGGGCCATGGAGGTCGTCAAAAAACAATAAGGATATTACAAACAAACAAGTTTGTCGACTGTCTACTAAACGGATAGGAAATTTAGAATCGTTTTGCTCCATTTTCAGAAGGCTGCTCTTTGCGTGCTTTGTTGCTCGTGGCGTGCAGCGAAAAATGCAGCTTTCGAGCGAATTGAATTAAAGATGGCGCCTGCTTTCTGTTTTGTGGGCACCTAGTGGACATTAAGTAGATGTTTTTCAAACCGGTGAAGAAGGACATTGCTGATATTTTATTTTAGGGTTATGTTGTCTCACTGCTGGGACATATTTTTGGTTATTATCAGGAAAAAAACCAGCCAAGTGCGAGTCAAACTCGACCGAGACCGGAAACCGAGGGTTCCGTACACGCAAAGCAGAGCAATTTCATACCTTCAGGCGTTCCTGAGAAAAAAAGTTTGACAGACAGACGGACAACGTGATCTTATAAGGGTTCCGTTTTTGCCTTTTGAGGTACAAAACCCTAAAAATACTCCCTAATTATGCGTGATTATATTGATTTGTTTATATCTCTTTTGGAGAATCTAGATGGCGCTAAAGTACGCGTGACGGGCTGCGTATTTAAAAAAAAAATAGTATCTACATTATTAACAAAAATGATATGTAAAGTTTGTCTTACGATATAATTAATAGTCATATAACCGTATACGATAGATAGATACTTATTTTGTAGGTCCGAAAGAGAAAAGCAAATAAAAATACATTATTGTTTAAATAGAAAAATTTCAAAATCACAGTACGAAATGGCCCCAGTTCACTCGTTTTCCAGTTCTTATTTTTATTTCTAATTTCTATCGCAGGTATCGTAAGAATTCCCGCGTTTTTACTGCCAACGAGCACGATAATAAACAATTAAAATTCCTCAGGGATAACTTCCGCTCCGGGAATATCCAATGGGGTGATATCTGTGAATGCATTCCAGATATTTTGCAAAGATCCTTTCACACTGTATTATAATAGTTCTATGATTCATACCAATTTATGTGTGTAATGCTGAACGTCCACCGCTAACCTAACTTAGCTCGCAAAGCTGAGACAGTTTTTTTTTATTTTTACCTTGGACGCCCCTGGATATAAAACTGGCTTAGCTAAGTTAATCTTAAGTTAAGTCTGAGATGGGCATTACGGTTATTCCCTGAATTACTTTTATTTTTACTTCCCTTTGTAAACTATATTACACAAAACTTTTAAGTAACTTTATTGCATAAAATTATATAAAAAAAATATACACGAAATGTGCATGATTTCCATATGATATTCTCTACCAGTCAACCATAGTACAGTTATTAAATTACTAATTTAGCTGCGCTTCGAAACTCCGCTCCCTAGGAAGTTTCAATTTTTTGATCATCCCTGAATTTCAAGGAATGTTAAAGAACAAATGATTTCAGCCTTTCTCGTAGGTGGTAGATGCTTAGAATTGTTATCAGCTATGTAAAACACGTCTAATAGTGCAGTGTTATAAAAAGGGCATACTTCGACAATCTACAATGTCTATTAGTAATTTTTACATATATTCATATTATCACGTCTGTTTTTTGTGTGAGAGGCTATTAGGTACTCTCTTCATAACTCACTCGCTGATCATGTACCTATTACTTTTTAAATTAGTTGAATTCGATGTGCAAATACCTTAATGTACTACTTCTTATGAAAAGGAAGGGAATTCATTCTAGCGAGAGACTCGATCTAATTTAAATTTGAACAACGTAGTTGATTTGCATTCAATTTTTCACCATTTGTGTGAGACAGACGGACGGATCGGTATCAACTCTTTTGTAGTAATGATTCAGGAAAAATATTTCCAAGTCCGTGGGACGAATAAGAATATTTCTTCTTTGAGGAAAGATTACATTATGATAATAAATTATATTTATTCAATATTATTCATTACCTCCTAATATCGTATTTGTATGCGACTTCAAAGGTTTTCCGAATTGATTATATTAAGGCTAAGTTTCGAATTCTTCCATAGAATTCTAATTCTTTTTATACATATTCTCAGGTTTTAAGATTGTTCATAAAATGAGCTTGTTTATTACTTTTCGCACGTAATTCGTTAATACGAGTAAAAATATTTATTTTGAAAATTAAACTGAAATGAAAACTAGCGGTGTTCTCTCTCTATATATATATATATATTAAAGAATGGCAAGCGGGTCACCTGATGGTAAGTGATCACCGCTGCCCATAGACAACTCCAACACCAGGAGGGGTATGACCAGAGTGTTGCCGGCCTTTCCAACTCTTATGCTTTCTGATACGGCACGACAATAGCTATTGGTTATATATATGGATAAGGGTTAAAGCTTTAACCCTTATCCATACTTGCTCTATGTTACTATGCCCTGGTCTTCCTAGAGTGTCATTAGAACCTTCTAATATACCTAACCTTTTTCCTCAACAATATATATTCTGACAATGAAAATGTCGTGTCGTAACAAGTGATCCAAAACTTTGGATGTACTTTTTTAAAAATTTTGGAAGTTCTTTCTTCTCTGCAAACCAGAGTGGCAATGGTAATTTAATTAATAAGTTATTTAATTTTAAATCAATTTAATATATTTAATAATTTTTGGAATCTTGACATTATAAATTTATCTCGAGCGACTGTATTCAATTAATGTATTTTTATGGGTCACTGTAACCTGAACTAAACGGATTTTATTTTATTTATTTTATTTTCTATTTGGGACCTCTTCGTTTACTCACAATAATCGAATTTAAAGATTTCATCTTGCTTATAACAAAGAATTCTTAAGCTTCGTCGGATTCCAAAAATCATGTTTATCAAATTACTAAAGCAATTCCTTAATAAACAAAATGTAACGTAACAAACTTTATACTCAAAGTAAAATTTAATTAGTCGGATTTACTTACATCCGCTGTTCAATCTTCTTAGTATATTTCCCCGTTTAAAACCGGAATTACCGGATTTTAACTCTCTTTAGTCTTAACTTATTCCTTACTTTGTCTTCTCTATATCCTGTTCTGGAGTTAGGAAACATTTAGACAATGCAAAATTTATACAAACAAACATTGCGTGTTCTTGTACAATCTTACTAACAGCTTATGAATTAGTAATGCTTAAGCATTTTTAATATGAAAAGATAATCAGTAATTGATAAAGGGATGGGAAGAGAATTAACGGCATAATGTCACGATTCTTTTGAGTTTCAAACGGTGGTGGTTTAATCGGCAAGGTGCTCGATTTGCGTCCTAATAGCATTGGTTTGAATCTGGGTCCCCATGTACCATATTTGTAGAACAATAACACGCAGGTAATGTCCGCGGCTTCGCCCACGTGAATTTCCCACGGGATCAGTGACTTTTCCCGGGATGACAGATACCCTATCTCTTTGTTCAGTACGTCTAACTATGTACAGGGTGGGCCAAAAGAATGTTGGCGATTTCATTCTTCAATTTCTCGGAAAGGCGTGGTGCGGGGTGGCTACGCGTGTTGTATATGCGAAATTTCAGGAAGATTGGTTCAGCAGATAAAGCATGAAGAGGTAACTAATAAATAAATAAACAAACTCACTTTCGCATTTATAATATAAGTTAGGATAGGATTACGATTACAGAAGTTTTGGTTGTAACACACTCGCTAAGAAAGATCGTTTCAAAAACTTCGTTATCTGAGATTCGTTCTGAATGATAAAACTAAAAAATGATACAAACCAGTCTCGATATCAAGACCGTTTAGTAGTGTTGCAGACGCGAGACAGTTTCAATGTGATACTTTCCCGATATTTTTCTACAAAATAAGATCTTTATGCACTGATATGAAAGAAAATAGCGTATCTGTTTACTGATACGGTGACACTAAGCCATTCGCTTGCAGACTTCGACTTATATAGCTACCTAGATAAGGCTCTTAATATTAATGTTCTTATTCTACACTGCTGTTGCCCGCGGTTTCGCCCGCGTGAGTTTCGCTTAGACGAAAAGTCTTTTTGTGTTCCAAACTGTTTCAGATGTTTCGGATCTTCGATTTTTATACGTCTACCGAAACTGCTCATCAGATTAATCAAGTTTTGCTAAGGCGCCATTTCCATATATGTTATAGTGTAGCTGGTCTCTTGTAGTTATTCATCAGATGTTCCTGATCTTCAATTTTTATACGTCAGCAGAAAATGCTCATCAGGTTAAACGATTTTTGCTAAGGCGCCATTTCCATATATGTTATAGTGTAGCTGGTCTCTTGCAGTTCTTCATCAGATGTTCCAGATTTTCAATTTTTATACTTCAGCAGAAAATGCTCATCAGGTTGAACGACTTTTGTTAAGGCACCATATCCATATTTCTTATAGTTTAGCTGTTCTGTTATGGTTCATCATCAGGTGTTCCAGTTTTTAAAATCAATTATAGCCTATATGTTGCCCAGGCTTAATAGCTATACAACAAAAAAAGTTTCATTCAAATCCGTCCAGTAGTTTTTGCGTGAAACGCGTACATACATACAGACAGACAGACAGACAGACAAGAAATTCCAAAAAATTTTTTTTGCTTTCTATTGTTCTTTTTAAGTGTCCCTCTGTCCATTTTAGTCAAAAATACTAAATGTACAGACAAAATATTTTTACTGTTTTATTATATGTATAGATTATTATATGTATAGATTAGACCTGTTTGCCAAACCTTGACAAATCTCACGCACATTGCTTATTCTTGATGTGAGTTATGTTTTGACATAAGACCAAACTAAGTAATGTAATGCTTTTGCCCGCGCCTTCGCCCGCGTGAATTTCCCACGGGAACAGTGCGTTTTCCCGGGATGAAAAGTACACTATGTCCTTCTCAGTATTTCTAACTAAGTGTAGGTATGCGAAATTTCAGCAAGATTGGTCCAGTAGATAAAGTGTGAAGAGGTAACAAACAAATAAACAAACAAATAAACTTCCTTTCGCATTATATTAGTTAGAATTAGGATTCTATAGTTTCTCTATGATCAATTTAACTAAAGTATTCCTCATGGATGAGGGTCGTACTTATTACGTGGAATGAAATATATATCAAGGCATTTAGAAATTGAGTGGAATAAAGAAACTCACATACTAACACTCCTAACTTTAAGTAGTCATCAAAATATTGTAGGTTTTTGCTGAAAAAATCGCTACCTCCATTGAATTCTCAGCTCGAGAGCTAGCTAGCTTGTAAATTCATCTAGGCGAGCTTCGGGAAAACTAACTTTGTCATCTTTCGGGAGTGCTAAATGTCAGTTTAACTGCATGACGAAGCCGGGCGAGAGAGTAGTTACGTGGTAACGCAAATAAATCAATTACGCTGCTATTTTGTAAAGAGCACTTGTATATTAAACAAGCGAAACGGTAGTGGCTGAGTGTTAGGGAGCCCGCCTGTGGCTGCAAAGGTCCGGTTCAAATCCTGCCCGTGCTATATAAGTTTGTATCTCTTTAGTCGTATTTCCTCATGACTGAGGGTCGTGGTCATTATATGGAATGAAACACACACAACGACTCTCTTGGCAATTTTAATGGAGTGGTTTGCCATTGCCTTCTCCATTTCACACACTAGCTGATAATCATCAACCAGAGTGCAGGTTTCCTCACGATGTTTTCCTTCACCGGAAGCAAGTGGTGGTCGATGAAAACTAACATGAGTCAGATTGGTATACAAACTCATATAGCCCGGGCAGGATTCGAACCTGGGATTTTGCATTTACAGGCGGGCGCCCTACCACTCGGCCACCACCGCTTCACCAAGTTTGTATACCAATGTCTAAATGAGTCTTTGGTATACAACAAATTGGTAATTTTCATCGGCCACCACTTGCTTCCGGTGAAAGAAAACATCGTGAGGAAACCTGCACTCTGTTTGATAATTGTATATATCAATCATATTTAGATAAATAATAATCAGTTAGAATGTGAAATGATTCTCTATTTCATACACTAACTGATAATAACAATGGCAAACTACTCCATTAACATTGCCAAGATAGTCGTTGAGTGTGTTTCATTCCATATAATGACCACGACCCTCAGTCATGAGGAATACGACTAAAAGAGGAGGGATATTAAGCAAATATGGTTATAATCTAACGTTAATTTTTGTAGCAGCAGTAGATTAGTGGTTAAAACGCCTGCCAGTGGTAAAAAGTCCCAATGTTTGTATTCTCTTGTGTCTCGTGAGTTTTAAGATGTAAAATGGCAGCACCGTTTGTTTTTAAGAAAAGAGAAAAGAGAAAAGAGAAAAGAGAAAAGAGAAAAGAGAAAAGAGAAAAGAGAAAAGAGAAAAGAGAAAAGAGAAAAGAGAAAAGAGAAAAGAGAAAAGAGAAAAGAGAAAAGAGAAAAGAGAAAAGAGAAAAGAGAAAAGAGAAAAGAGAAAAGAGACAAGAGAAAAGAGAAAAGAGAAAAGAGAAAAGAGAAAAGAGAAAAGAGAAAAGAGAAAAGAGAAAAGAGAAAAGAGAAAAGAGAAAAGAGAAAAGAGAAAAGAGAAAAGAGAAAAGAAAAAAGAAAAAAAAAAGACAACTATTTATTACCTAGAAGGAAGTTGTCTAGTTATTTATTTTTTAATTTACATTTAGCTATCAAGTTTCTCTATAAGTGAAATGTAAATTTCTTAGAGAAATAAATTTCTTTAACCACATTTTGTAAACGAGTAACAAATACACTCACAAACTCATGCAAAACTTATGCATTTATAATATTAGTAGGATTTTATTATATGTACAAGAGACAGTATGCTCTCATAGAGTTATTTGTACCTTGAGCTTATTAGGAGCACCCATAACCGGAGAGCATTATGTATCAAGAGAGTCATGAGTGTAGAGGAAGTAAGAGAGATCTGTAAGAATCGTTGCAAGTGGAAATCGCTCGTCTCAGCATAGTAAAAAGCCGTGATAATATGTATGTATGTGTCGGAGCGATTACATTAGTTAAATTAGCTGTGGTTTATTTTGTTAGTTAATCAATGGTTTAAAAACAGTTTTCAAGACGGTAGACGGTACGCGTCGGAAATGTCTCATTTGAGTTACCCTTACTTTGTAAAAAAATCAACGTGCGATCGATATGACATTATAGCGAGGCAGTCTTATGGCGCGTTGTGGACGTGTCGCCCGGTTGTGTTGAATTCTCTAAGTAGCTATGTAGTCAGTGATTGAATAGTGTTATTGTCGTATTACTTAGTGCGTTAACGATGTGACTGTGTGTGATGGTGTTATCAGCGCGATGTTGGAGATCTTCGTTCTTGGACATTTTTGATGGTTAAACTGTATTGGCAAGTTAGCACAGAAGACCATTCAGTAGAACTCACTGGTTGAAATGGATTGATCCGTGCGTGGTGGGGCACGATCCTCGCCGTGGGTAGATTAGGGCACAGACCCTAGCCGTGACATGTGGACATTGTACTGTAACATATGTTTATGTGCAATAAAGTTTAAATAAATAAATAAATAAATAAGAGGTTAGTGCTAGATGATTTCTTAATCCGTTAATATCCGATGAATCCCTGAATGCTTTGGGCTGTAACTTAAGATAGGAGTTGTTTACTCTGTCTATTAAGAGCTGTGCATGTTATTTTGGAAATCCCCTAATCCTGACAGTTAATATTTTGATCTGAGTTTGGTGCCCACGTGAGATTCCGCGTGAACCTGTTGTTAAAGTATCTGTACTGTTGTGTTTACCGCTCTGGTCATCGATATCTAAGCTCGGCCCCCCTGAACCCATGATTATCTGGTAATTCTGATGTTGTGATGATGTGCTTTATTCCGACATATGTATATATTTTTAATTTTCAATAAAAAAATATTCTAAGGACATACCTCTTACCTTTCCTCATATATTTTCCGTGATTGTTTCAATACAATAAAATATTAAAGCGAACACAGACATAATAAGAGTGCAGATAGTTCATCTACATTGCAAGCTTGTTCCTTGTCAGAATAAGTTGAGTGTGATTATAGGTTTGATAAGAACGATATTATCATGATATAATATTATTTACCTATAATATTAAGGTGCGTTTATTTACAGGTTTTGTGGTCATTTGTCGTATTTAGTCTGAGAAATTATTACATTTTAAAATTTAAAAATAAACTTTTTCTACGTAAATTGCAAGGAAGATCAAGGCTTGATCAATCTAAGAGAGTAGAGGAAGCAAGAGAGATCTGTAAAGATCGTAGGAAGTGGAAATCGCTAGTCTCTGCCTACCCCCACGGGAAAAAAATAATTCACCTCCCCTTTACATGTATGGGGAGGTACCCTTAAAAAGGGGTAATTTTAATTTTTTGTATTTTTAAAAATGAGATCTATATGTAAAGTATCCTCGAACTAAGTTACATACAAATCAGTCCATAAACGTGCTGTGACAGACTAGGACGGACGGACTGAACAATCTTATTATAAGATCGTTCAGTCCGATTCAGTAAGATTCTTATAAGGGTTCCTTGTCGGACTACGGAACCCTAAAAAGGCGTCAAATTCAAAGTCAAAATTTTTTATTGAAACTTGGCCTTCAAAGAAGGCTCTTTTTCACGTCGATAACTAATTATTTAATCATAATATATTATGTCTCAAAGCTACAAACTACTAGCATTTCGGAACGACCACTGCTGAGAAGAAATGCCGAAAGAAACTCATGAAACAGTCTTGGTCGCCTAGCATGTCAGAGGGGCTATTCATTAACTTTATACATACACTAAATTGTGTACAGTCAAAAATAAAATAAAATATAAGAAAAAATAATAATAATATAATAAAACATGTTATGCATGATAATATGTATGTATATATCAAGGCTTTATGTTGATTTAGGAATGTCATAGTGCGATACATCGTTTAAAGTCAAAGTCGGAAAGTGTTTTGTTGAAAATATCAACTCTGTATACAACTATAATATTATGTCTGTGAACATACACGAGCTCTCGCTTACCAATAACAAAATAAAACCAGCGAGAAACTAAAAAAATAATAGTCAAATCCCCCGGAGAAATCAGACTGTTCCATTGTTTTGACGAACTATATACAGTGCGACAAGGATCTTTTTGCACGTGGTAGAAAACGGAACCAATGTATAAACTATTAAAATTTCTTATGTAAAACGTAGGTGGCGCCCTCACTCACGTGCAAAAAGATCCTTGTCGTACTGTATACGAGCCTTATGTTTGGTACACTCAGGCACTAAATCACTTTATCCATAAAACGGTTAGGTACGTCAATATCGTTAACTTAGATATTAATAGTACAGTCGTCGAGGGCAAATAAACCTGATCCCCCTGATTTAGGATTCGGTGAACTGATCCGAGTTTTATCTGACTGTAAACTAGCTGTACCCGAGTCTCCTTTCCCGTCGGAATCCCGGGAAATAGAGTTCCCTATGTGCTAGCCCAGGTTATATTCTACCTGTGTGCCAAATTTTATCACAATCCGTCCGTAGATATTGCCTTATTGATATAAAGATCCCAACTTTCGCATAAAGAATAAAAAGTTATGGTCTAACTATTGTTAGTTGTAGTAACGTATGTATTCTTATTAAAACTAAGTTTCTGTGGAATGAATCGGTTGCTACCAGTAGTTTTTGCAGCTATATGTTTTTATTTATTTATTTATACTTTATTGTACACACATACAAAAGTACAGTACAAAAGTATTAAAAAAATAAATAAATTATTTAAAAATTTAAAAAAAAAATAATCAATTCAAAATTAAAATTTGCATGCCTTACTTTAAGGCTGAATACATGTACCTGTATTAAATTGTAACATCTATCAACTGTATTCTTGCAAATAAATATTGATTGATTGATTAATGCTATGTTCATCATTATTATCAGCTTTTCATGACCCACTGCTGGGTATAAGCCTCCCTTTGTCTACGCTAACCTTCTCTATATGTTAGTGAAAACTAATTCGAAAAATATATGATTTTTAGCAAAGTTTGTTTGCACAATTAATTTTTAAGTCATGTTACTTTTAATCAACTATACATATATTTTTTTAACATTGCCAAGAGAGTCGTTGTGTATGTTTCATTCCATATAATAACCACGACCCTCAGTCATGAGGAAATACGAGTAAAGAGAGAGATATATTATTTTTGAACTATCCCTAATTTCGAGAATTAAACCAAGAAGTGAAAAATTGTTTTCACTATTAAAAACGCATTCTAACTAAAAATTATACTGACGGTAACAGTTACACGAGTCCAGGGGACGTAGGGAATTCCTCCTCCCTCCTTATACTCCAGGGAATGTAAGCCAAAAAGTACAATAGAAAGCGTGACACAAAAATAATATCGCCAGCACTAATTGTTTGGAGACTAAGGGACTGGATACCGCTGAAGCGAAAAATTGTATTAGGGCCGCAATAACCACCCTGTGGTGAATTAAGTATATATATGTGTATATACCCGTAAAGCCTTTCTATTATGAGTATATAGTTTGTGTGGGTAAAGTATGTACGTAGAGCTACGCTCCTATGAGAATTACGAGTTAATAATGTGAATTACAAAATTAACAAAAACCTTCGACATCTCGTTGAAAAATGCATAATACATATCAACATTTCTGGAAAATAAAACAAAGAAAATTAGTATTGCATCATATTTACCAAGAGGCTGGCTCTTTATTCCGCCATGTGTTATTGCATTTTGCAAATAGGCATTTGAGCCGGTGCCAAGTTTGTGGACAAACAGATCAATATGTTATAGGATAACGGGCTGAGTTTTATCGTGTTTTGAACCGCATTAACTATCATTATCTGTTGTTTGAGTTTTTGGGGTGCCAATACTGTCAATAGTCCGTTGCTGCTTTTCCGTCTCTCTGTCTATTGATGATAATGATTATTTTTGTTCGTTCGTTTCTAACATGATTAAGGTTGTAGATGATCGTCAAAAGCAGCAAAGCAGCAGCCGTAGCGCGCGATATGTTAATATCAAATATGTACGTATTTATATACTAGTGATCTATGTTTTCGGCATACTCGCATATAATATTGCTTTGTAGCTTAGCATCGCATCGCGCCGTGCAGCGTTCTGTCCCTCAACTAGGACGTCGTCGGGTAAGACGTTCACTTTTGTTGTCTGCCTGATGTTCAGGGAGTAGGGTCGATTTACTTAGCAAATTAAACAAAAATAATTTTAAAATGTGTATCAAGATTCTTCGTCTGATTATCAAAACAGCAGCGCTTATAATCCATAAATCAATGACCCCATAATATAATTACAGAGGCGAGCAACCGAAACATAAATAAATCGCATTGAAATTTCACCCTAATTGGGGCCAAAATTGATACATATCACAACTTTACTGAACCAATTTCCCTCGTAGAAAATTTGAAGCGTAACCTCAATTAACAGGGACTTCTCAATTTTAACAAATTTTCGGGTAACGATCATAACATGCTATGAAATTAATTTATTTTATACGATTAAATCTCCTTCTCTATGGCGTAATAAGTAATATATATTTTTTGATTTGTAGATAAAAATAGAAGTTTTTTTTTTAAATAATAACCAAGAATTGTGGTAAAGTGATCTTACTTCATTTATTTATTTTTTTAGTAGCTTTCTTCGTGTTTTCTTAAGGGAACTACTCAACGGTTAACTAAACTTTACGGATACAACATTTTTGTCCTGCATTTAATGCCCCAATATCTCCCTGGTGACAATAAAAAGCAATATATACCTAAATAAATGTTTAACACAAAACATATTTTAAGATGTATACAACCTACAGTTACCTAGGTTATTTACAGTTAGATGTAATTTCAAAGAATAAACATTTTCAATTCAAATTGTATCTTGGAATAATCAAAAATTTTTTACAAGACAAAATAGATCAACTAAATATCAGACTTCCACGCCAGATGGCGAATAAAAAAAACCTGCTAAATAAAAGAGATAATTTAATAATTTTAACCCAATCGAACACAGCCGAGAATTAAGTAGGTTGACCTGTCGCGACAGGTTATAATCCTACTTAATTATTGTTAAGTCTAATAGAAAATTAAATCACTGACACCAGGGAGGCATCACTCTAAAATTTAGGTACTGTGAACAGCACATCAACCAATACAAATTCTTTGCGAATTCATCACGGCATAGTAGTCCATGCATGGGGTTTACCTATCCCATATGATGTTATCCCATATGCTCATGACTATGTTTTAACTGCAGCACCCCACGAGACTCAATTTCAATATATAATAACTACAGAAGCTAGACAATCGCAAAAGAGTCTTAATTGCCAATAGATTTAGGATTCTTGTGCCTAGCCCGCACATAACAATGTATGTAGGTATATTCTGTAAATATGCCGAAATGTATTATGTACTAGCCACGCCCCAGGGCTTCGCTCCCGTGGGAATTTCGAGATAAAAAGTACCCTATGTGCTATTCCTGGTATTTTTCTACCCGTATACCAAATTTCATCGAAATCTGTCCAGTAGATTTTGCGTGATTGAGTCACAAACATCCTCACAAACTCACAGACTCACAAACTCACATCCAAACTTTCGCATTTATAATGTTACTAGCTTTTGCCCGCGGCTTCGCCCGCGTGAATTTCCCACGGGAACAGTGCTTTTTCCCGGGATAAAAAGTAGCCTATGTGCTATTCCAGGTCATTATCTACCTTTGTACCAAATTTCATCGAAATCCGTCCAGTAGATTTTGCGTGATTGAGTAACAAACATCCTCACAAACTCACAAACTCACAAATTCACAAACTCACAAACTCACATCCAAACTTTCGCATTTATAATATTAGTATGGATTAGGATTAGGATATTAGAATTTTGTGGCACCGACATACAGACGAATCGGCTTAAGTCAGCGGCTCCGCCAATATAAACGCTCGCACCACGAAATTAGTTTCGATTTCGGGTGTCATTATAAGAATATACATTTTAACCTAAAATAGGAGAGTGACTCTTCTGTCCGGTAGCACTATTACTTATTCTATGAAATTAATTGGCATAGATGTTGGAATCTTCTTAATAAACTGGGCGACCCTTCCAGTTGCGTTAGTGACCCTTTTGAATGACTTAGAAGGGTTGATCGCATAAATTTAGCTTAACGTCTAACCGTTTTTATTTTGGGCTATCAGAGGACCCCAGGTTCCATAATCTGAGGAACTTTGCACCATTGGACGTAATTTTAATTAAACTTGTGTCAGATTTTCTTTGGGTTACTTTGGTAGGCCTAGGTAGAATAGACTATTATTTTGATTCTCCTTGGTGTCACTAGGTAGGTTTTACTTTCTTTCCGCCGTTGCAACCGTGCAACGGCGGATCCAGGATTTTTTTCTGGGGGAGGCACAAGGACCGTGGCGGACTATGCATGTTGGGGGGTGGTGCAACAAATCGACATTCGTCCTGATGCTGTTGCCGTCCGCTTGAAACGAATCCTAAAGACTTGCTCTCACTACGCCATTGCAGAAGGACCAGATTTGCAAAAAATAAACCGGATGGGAATTTTCTCTCCATAGTAGGTACACAAAAAAATCTCCCACCACAGCAGGTATATAAAAAAGTGCCCCCGTGCATAGTTACGAACCTAGTGCAGGTTCGTAACTATGCCAATTTTTGGAATAAGATTTATCTTATAGGTTTCTCTATACTATACTTATATTGTGTCTCAAATGTGAGGTAAATCAAGCTGTTATGTTGATTACAAATAAATATCAGAAAATCAAAAGTATAATTTTTTTGGTCTTTATAAGTAAACAAGTTAATTTAAACAAATAGGTATGTAAGAAAAAATGTGCAATTACACCATTTGCGTACCTAATGTAAATGTTAATCATACTTTCGCTATTTCCCCAGTAAGTACTAGGGAAAAAGCGAAAGTATCCGTAAGTAAAGTACTTACAAACGAAACAATCTTACCAAAGTTTGTTATTGGCACGGCCCGGAGTGCAGAGCGGAAAACTTCTCAGTTCTTATTCAGAGCGGATAGGATTCGTTACAATGTTTACTTGTATTTAATTAACTAGATTTCTTTAAATTTCGTGTAGGTAGTCACATACCTAAAGGACCTGCCACGAGACGTATTTCCTCATGACTGAGGGTCATTATATGGAATGAAACACACAACGACTATCTTGGCAATTTTAATGGAGTGGTTTGCCATTTACTTCTCCATTTCACACACTAGCTGATAATCATCAACCAGAGTGCAGATTTCTTCACGATGTTTTCCTTCGCCGGAAGCAAGTTGTGGTCGATGAAAACTAACATATGTACATAAGTCAGATTGGTAAACAAACTCATGTAGCACGGGCAAGATACGAACCTGGAACCTTTGCAACCACAGGCGGGCGTCCTACCCTTCGGACACCATCACTTCGCTTGATTTGCATAGGTACATTATGTAAAAGTTTATTGATTTTATACAGCTAATAAGTATTCGTATCTTTCTTCCTTGGTATCTACAGTCATGTAAGTAATAGGCACAACCTACCTAAAGTAGCCGCCAGGAAGGCGTAGAGGATAACATGATGTACCCATATTCTACGGTCTCCTGGCGGGGCCTATAGAACGTCATAATTTTCAACCTATATTAGCCAGCTACTGGGCTAGGCCTCCCTATTTTCCCTCCTATACCGGCTCCTACCTGTTCCTCTCCTTATATTATACCGGCTTTCTTGTTATGCAAACAATGTGAAAGTAGTTATGTAATGTGTTAGTAGGTAGGTAGTTGTTATGCAAGCAATGATCATCTTTTAGTGCGGGGTTACGAAGTGCCTGAAAAAATGTTAATAACAATCCAAACTGCTGTAACCACAACGGCCATACTTATACATACCCTCACCTTCAGATATCCAGTTGGGAGCGGATTAAACTGGTTTTTGTACTCGCCCGGGTAATTTCCCGGTAAACCCGGTTACCGACCGAGATTGCTTTTCGTGTATTACCCTCATAGTTTTTAAATATGCTGCGAAAGCTCTCCACAGAGCTTTTAATTTTCTTATTCATGCAGCCCGTTTTGTTTTTGGTTTTAGAGATTATTTCTTTTATGTCGTTGATAAGCTTTGATGTCAGGCTTTTGGTCAAGTATAATGAAAAAGCTTTTATCGCGAACTTTTTGATATTTGTCGGAATTGTTTGAGCAGTTTTAATAAAGTTTTTCTGTTTCTTTCTTTATTTCTTTAAAATTAGGAACTCACTGCACTGACAGTATTCATTAAATCTCAATGCTAGATAGTATTGTCTCTACATAATGTTTTATAATATTTTATCTTAAATTAATTTAATTTTGCCTTCGAGTCTCACGACTCTTGGCTTTGTCTACACCGTAATGAATAAAAACGTGATATCTCGTGTGAAAAATTACCAGTTGTTATGGAGTTTGTCGTATTCCACCATGTTACCACCTTGTATCTTAGAATAA
Source organism: Ephestia elutella (assembly GCA_018467065.1). Classification (NCBI taxonomy): domain Eukaryota; kingdom Metazoa; phylum Arthropoda; class Insecta; order Lepidoptera; family Pyralidae; genus Ephestia; species Ephestia elutella. The sequence continues at coordinate 4,673,498 of CM031584.1, forward strand.
TACAGGGTTACTGGTAAGTCGACCTACATCCGTTGAGAGGTGTTAGTATTGATCAAAACAAATTGTTTTTACCCCCTATTGCCTTATCCAGAAGTTAACCGTTTCAGAGATATTTCACATTTTAGATGTTTTGAGAAAAAATGCACTTTTGAGTAGATTTTGTCTTGTATTTTTTTTAAATCCTACCTAGTTTCTTTAAATGATTTTAATTTTACAAATGTTTGATCTAAACTATTTTGTAAAGAAAACCAAAATTTTTAACAAGGTAATGAATTTTGTTAATAATTTTTTCTATGACTTTCAACTTTAGACACAATTTTCTCAAAAAAACCTAATATAAAATATTCGTGCAGATATTATAGAAAACATTCTTGCTTTAGCTTTACAAAAAGGTATAATAATCAGGTAAAATATTTGTGATTCTTAGAAAAAACCTAGACAAAGTAGGTAAGGGAGGGGTCTCGAAGAATAAGGTGATATGAGAAAAAGGTGAAAAAATGAATAAAAGGGTAAAAAAAGTAAGTTTAATAATAAATAACAATTCGTTTTCAAGATGACAACCCCTTCTTCTAATAAAAAAACTCATTCGATGCCTTAATTAACTTTTCACCACATCATCGCTCCTTAGCTGCCTTCTAATTTCTTCAGCCGCTTAAATAATACTTTGTAAAATAAAGAAATACAAGACAAAATCTACGCAAAAGTGCCTTTTTTCTCAAAACTTCTACAATGTGAAATATCTCCGAAACGGTTAACTTTTGAATAAGGCAATAGGGGGTGAAAATAGTTCGTGTGACGTCCTACGGCAAGGTTACGTGCCCCCTCCATCGCACGTAACTGTACATCGCAACCGGACATCCTGATGTTCCACCGTAACCACCAGGACAATGAGTATATCCGGACACACGTCCGTCCATCACAACGTATCGTAACAGAATGCGCAGTGCGCACTGACACATCCCCACACCACCGGGCAGTGGTGGGGGCGACGTATACAACACCATACGTCACACCTCTCCTTTTTTATGATTTTGATAAATACAAAGAATATAATTAGATTTAGTTTTCACTGAATACTGGGTAGTATGACTACGAGTGAATCTGATAGATATCGACGGAGAATCTATATGCTTATCTCGATAATTTACTTTTCGCCACTTTCCATTCCGAAATACAAATAGGTCCAAAGTAGGTCCAAAAGGTAAGTAGTTTCCAATTCAGATATTTTCCAAATTAACCAAAACCTCCAATTTCATAAACTTTACTATGAAGATGTATCATGTGCGTAATCTTACAACAATCTGAATTAAAGTAGCAGATGCCCCACAATCCCCTCTTTTGTTAAAATTTGATTTGAAAACAAATGTTTTCTTTTTTTTTTTTCACCAAGTCAGTGTCCAGTTTGACAACTGCATGTATTGTATGCAGCATTATTGCAAATAAAAGAATATGAATGAATCATTACTTCCTGACACATGCTATAAATCGCAGCAAACTCAATTGGGAACAGCATGCCGATCGTCCCCTCAAAAATGGGTAGATAAGGATTTGATTCGAAACAGACTTTGAACATCGACATTGCTATTGCAAAATAACTAATCCTTTTTTTTTTTTTTATTGACTTTAAATCTGGACTAATTCGAATTATTTTCAAAATCGACTCGATTTCAAATTGCTTGATATTTTGCATGGTGACTGGTGGCTTAAATAAACATGTATTTATTTTGAATTTGTATGCCAGACCGTGTAGAATGAACGACTTTATTTTGTTTGTAATAGCTTTATGTTCTTGACTTATCAGGATGTCTGACAAAATATATTAATTAATTGTAGAAACCGAGAAAGAACTAAAGCATATTGTTCTTAATATAAAATGAGCTAATAGAATCTGTTTATGTGTAATCTTTTTCTGCTGGCTCTACAGAATTCTATTATTTAATATGGTATTTCTCAATATAAAAGTACTTGCTATTGAGTATTGTTGTTGAGTAAAAACTTAGCATCCAACGCTTCTGACAATAAGTTGCAGAAGAAACTGTGTTGATAGATTATTTCTGCACGCGTTAACTCAGGTGGCACAAAGATCTTTATTGATTATTGATACTAGTTTAGAGTTCATTACTTGTATTATATTAAGAATTTCAATAACTATTTTAATATCATTATAGTTATTATGCAAATGAAATCTATTTATTTTTTTTCCATCTTAACCTTGTAATATAACAAGGCTATTTATGTATTCTATTCACCAAAGGTTAGTTTACTTCTAAAATATATCTTTGATCTTAGATGATACAGAGAATGTTATATAATGACAAAACGTCATATTTCTGACTATCTACTTTATTGTTATTCTGGATTGTTAACTTTTGTTGACTTCCTCGCTAGTAAGGAAGACATAGATGTTAAGTGATGTAAATATTCAAATTCTGCAATGTATGTTACAAATGTTACAAACATTTACCTGTTTAGTTGTACTTAATTGTGTATATTGCGGTCAATAAATCATTTTTCATTTTGTTTTTCATTTCAAAATTGCTAGAATATATACAACCTCCGACATGACATTGTCGGAGCTCCGGCTCCCCATCTAGAGCTATATTCGGTCACGCGATTGATCTCTTGTTAGATTGTTCTTATGAAAAGTACAACTCACTGTCCAGTACCTGAATATCGTGAGAGCAACAGCCAAGTCCGAGAAGACTGATCCGTAATCTCGAGTCGTGAATGAATAAGTAAATCTTAATCATCTATTATGACAGTACAAGTGTATTCTTAATTAAAGAATACGAAGGTGTAGGGGCACATATTGTTAAATTGTTATAATACTTGTTTTATTACTCCGTGGCGACTCAATTCAGTTGTCACCTCGCAGCGATCCATATCGCTTGTACCTATGTAAATAAATCTTTAGCCATGCTGACATGAATTAGTAGTATTTGTGTTAACTGCATTGTGCCTTCTATTTTGGTGTAAATTCCATAAACTTTGTTGGTACTCAATTGACAGTTAAAAATAAACTTTTACCAGTGAACTTGTGTCGGTGTATCCATTTTGCTCGTTCAATTAATTTAGGCTCTCACACCTAACAAACATATACACAGAGTCAGATAAATTCTGTAGGAAATAACATTCAGTACATAGTGTTTACACCGTGGCCTACAAAGGTAAACGTAACTTTATGATCCCAATATAATACGTACACATTTAGCGTACTCATTTTCTGCAAGGTATTATACCTAAGTTAAATATTTAGATATTACTTAGTGAAGTAAGTCAAAATTAAAGAATTTATTTATTTGTTTTTCATTTGAACATCAAAGGCAACACACCTCTAATTCATAATGATACTTAACTTTATAAATACCACGAAATTAAACCCAAAGAACTAGTAATGTGGTCGGTCACTGATAATTTAGTACGCAACGGTGTCATTTATAAAACACTGAATTTCCCCTCTTCGTTCTAGCCAGCTGATCCTGACTGATATTCTTGGAGGCGAAAATTCCTTTTCAAAAATGAGCGGGCAAATCAAGTCCTGTTTATTTTTTCTTTTCTTTCGGGTACTTAGGTATTGCTACAAAACTATGGCACAGATTCTATCAGGCATTGTGAAAACTGTGTTATTGTGCATTCAACACCGCTTACCATATATTTAGTAACTTAGTATACCACATATTAAGTAATGATGCTTAATTGTCATTTATGTCGGCCTTTACTTTGCTAAGACTAGATAGATTAAAAGTATGTATTAGCTATATCAGTATTAAATTGCAAATTGTCGATTGTCAACAAATGATACTACGTGTATAATATGTACGGTGTCACCGTACAATATCGCTGCGGTCAGCAGTTTACGCAACAATTGTTTTTGAATCGGATTAGTACGCCATTATTATTAATTGTGTGTACTCGTTTTATTGTTATTAATTTGTCAATAAAAGTCGTGAATTCGTACTCGGTTGTATAAAGTACATCAATCTTTCAATTTCAAAAATGTGTGATTAACAAATGACCATAAATTTATATTTCGCGAAATCATTTTCGCATTTATACAATAGAAACTTGTTAGTACTTGTATCTTTAACAGTTGTTTCTTTTTATTACCGGTAATTACCGGTTGACCAAACTAAGTCACCCTACTACTTAATCTTAATCAATTGTTGCTTATTAGTACCAGCTGATCACCAAATCAGCCTACTACTTTATGAATCGTGTCTTGTTAATATCAGCTGACCAACACAAGTCTGCCTCATACTTAGATAATTGTTTCTTGTTAGTACCGGCTAACCAAACCAAGTCAGCTTACTACTTATTTCAATCAATTGTTTCTTGTTAGTACCAGCTGATCTAACCAAGTCAGCTTACCACTTATTTTAATCTATTGTTTCTTGTTATCACCAGCTGACCCAACCAAGTCAACTTACCACTTATTTGAATCAATTGTTTCCTGTTAGTACCAGCTGATCTAACCAAGTCAGCTTACTACTTATTTGAATCTATTGTTTCTTATCACCAGCTGACCTAACCAAGTCAACTTACTACTTATTTTAATCTATTGTTTCTTGTTATCACCAGCTGACCTAACCAAGTCAACTGAATACTTATTTGAATTAATTGTTTCTTGTTAATACCAGCTGACCTAACCAAGTCAGCTTATTATTCATTTTATTCAATTGTTTCTTGTTAGTACCAACTGGAATTTCCAGTTTACTACTTAATTTGTAAAAGCATGTACCTATTTGAATTAGTACCAACTGGCATTCCAGGTACTACTCAATTTGTAACGAAATTGATTATACTTGCATTTCCAGTTTAATACTCATTATGCAACAACATGTATTATTTTTAGTACCAAAAGGCATTTCCAATTTATTACTTAATTTGTAACAACATGTATTTTGTTATCCGTAAGAACTGATATTTCCAGTTTACTACTAAATTTGTACACCATTTATTTTTATTTGTACCAACTGACATTTTCAGTTTACTACTAAATTTGTAACCATTTATTTTTATTAGTACCAACTGACATTTCAGTTTACTACTAAATTTGTACACCATTTTTTTTATTAGTACCAACTGACATTTTCAGTTTACTACTAAATTTGTACACCATTTTTTTTATTAGTACCAACTGACATTTCAGTTTACTACTAAATTTGTACACCATTTATTTTTATTAGTACCAACTGACATTTTCAGTTTACAACTAAATTTGTACACCATTTATTTTTATTAGTACCAACTGACATTTCAGTTTACTACTAAATTTGTACACCATTTATTTTTATTAGTACCAACTGACATTTCAGTTTACTACTAAATTTGTATACCATTTATTTTTATTAGTACCAACTGACATTTTCAGTTTACTACTGAATTTGTATACCTTTTTTTTTTATTAGTACCAACTCACATTTTCAGTTCACTATTCAATCTGTAAAACTTTTATTTCAAATAGTACTAACTTACGTACCCTTAATGATAACATCGTAACAACATATTTTTCTTTTTTTATTTTTTTTTTAGTATATCGTCAACTCCGAGTGACCATCATCATTTTCTTTTGTTTAAGTCACAACGACAAAATCCAGGCGATAGTTAAATAAAACTATCATTTGATCATCATTATTTCTGTTACATAAATATTTTATTGGGTTACAATCTGTTGATTTGTCAATATTGGTCATCTCCAAAAATTGTTATTTCACCTTTTGGACTAATAGCAGACAATAGTCTCTACTCATTTTCTTCTCATTTTGACGTTACCCTGGACGTTACACAGCACCGCCAAATTGTGCTACACACAAGAACTCTGTTTCTTACAACGTCAAACTGTACACAAACTAAACACAAGAACTTTTGGCTCATTCATTCCTTACAGCATTATTTAGGTAGATTTGAACGTATATAACTTGATCGGGAATCGAACCCGTGATTCAGAGGAAATCCCCATTGTTGTGCCCAGAGGCCGTCAATTTATAATGATGTTGGTTTGTAAAATCTATGGTTATGAGTCATGAGTCATCCACAACATAAAACGGATATCCAAAATCTACTGACCTGATTTAGCACTTTTATTCATTACAGTCATGTCAACAACATGTGCTATACATTGGTTGGTGTTTCTCCGCAGTTAACGGAAATTATTTGTCAGACATAATTTTCTGTTGCGCAGCTTAGTGGTGATCTAATTGCAGTTAGAATTTACATGTGTCGTTCTTACAATGAACTTTATTTGGGTAAGCAATATTTTTTATAAAACTAATCTTTTCAAACAGAATTAATCGTTTCACTGACCGTCTCATCCACTGATTTACATTTTCTTCTACTTTGATACAATAGTATTTTATCCAACACACAAACACTATGCATATGAAACCATTCATTTTTTGTATTGTAGTAAATTGAAATAATTCATCTTTTTTGTTTTGTTAGCACTGTTGTTTACTAATGCTTATTATGTTTTTTGGGACATGATTTGACTCAAAACCTTTGTTTGATATCTGTATTGTGTAAATCTTAATTTTAAACGAATAATTGATTGGCTGTGACATTTAGCCATTTATTTCATACCAGGGAAGACTCACTACACTGGTAGATAATTAGTGTTATCATCATAATGCACTTACTTTGATTTATAGATGCAAATTAGTGTGAATGAATTGCATTCTTGTTGATGTTACTTTTTTTTATTTATCGAAATTAATATTACTACAAATGAATTTTATATCGTTTGGTGCCACACATAACCTTGTTAAGGTAGGTTAAAACAAAGTCATTCACAATAAATTTTACTTGTCAACTTTTATTTCAATTGTATTCTTTTTCAAAGAATATACCTTGTTTTTAAATTTCACCGATTTACATAATTTGGTAAATATGCTTTTTGTCTGTCAAATTAACATGACTTTTCAGAGGTAGCCGAAATTAAATTGAAAGTTTCTTATCAAAATAATTTAGATTTGAATATATAATTACTCTGAGCAAAATATCAATAAGTTCTATGCATTTGTTTCTGTCTTTGTCGTCGGTCCGGCCCGAACACGACATTAGTTACATACTTTTTGACATTGGGAAAATAACTCGACTCCAATTTCAATATTATTCGGCAAGTATGTATTCATATTGCAAATTGTAAACTACCTACATTGAAAAATAATTGAATCGGGTAAAACTTTGCATATATTTCTATAAAATATCGAATTGGCATCTGTGTAATATTCATTTATCTCCCTTTTCCTTTCCAATTGTTTTTTTTTTTTTTCATGATGTTATAACGAGCGATTTCAAACGATTAGTAATTATAATTTACTCACGGTTTTATCCTCGTTGCCATTTGTGACGTCCTACGGCAAGGTTACGTGCCCCCTCCATCGCACGTAACTGTACATCGCAACCGGACATCCTGATGTTCCACCGTAACCACCAGGACAATGAGTATATCCGGACACACGTCCGTCCATCACAACGTATCGTAACAGAATGCGCAGTGCGCACTGACACATCCCCACACCACCGGGCAGTGGTGGGGGCGACGTATACAACACCATACGTCACAGTTCGTTTTGACCAATACTAACACCTCTCACCTGATGTCGGTCGATGTACCAGTAACCCTGTATAATAAAATTTAAACAAATTCAATTTTAAAACTACAAAAAAATCGACTGTACTTTTAAAGATGACCGCATTTAAACAAACAAAAATCTCCAAAACCATAATAAAATAAAAATATTCAGATAATGTTTCTTAAATACATTATTTATACATCCAAAACAATTCTTTTTCTGCACTGAATTACAATATCAATCCAAAAAATAGTCCGTGTGCCTATTTGGCTGTATGCCAACATTCCAACCAAAAACAATAAAACTTAACCCCTGTAGAAAATGAGGGTGATTGGGAATTCATTCGGGACGGTTCGGCGAATCTTATATTTACACTATAGTCCTTGAAACAACTGCTTTACCGTAGTATCTAATAGTATAGTCATAGTTCAGTATTGTAGTAGTATAGTGCAAGATGTATGGGCTAACTTTATTTACTATATGTAGGTAGTCATAATATTATTAATAAATCAGTGTCAAACCAACTGCGTGTGTTTCACTACATGGTGGCAGCGGTGCTATCAATTAAAATTGATAATTCGCGTGATTTTAAATGATTAGTCGTATTATTATTCGTTTGTGGTGTGTAGCATCGTAATTTGCAAATTGGAATATGGAACACGCGCGTCCTCCAGCAGAATTGTCACTCGAAGGCGGTCCAGCTACGCGGTCCGAGGCGTGGCGAAAATGGCGGAAGTTATTCGAAGTGTTCTTAAAAGCGTCTGGAGTGAGCAAAGAGCCTAAGGAAGTACAGGCTAGCTTGTTGGTTAACCTCATTGGACCGGCGGGGTACGAGGTCTATACTACGTTTACGTTTAAATCTGGCGAAAGTGAGGACGACATCAAATGTTTATTACAAAAATTCGAAAACCATTTTGGTACTAAGCCCAATATTACAGTGAGACGTTTCAAGTTCTTTACACGAAGCCAGGAGGAACAGGAGTCTATAGACGAATACGTAACCGCCTTAAGACTGTTGAGTCAATATTGCGAGTTCGGTGATCTTCAAGAAAGTCTTTTACGAGATAAAATTGTTTGCGGGATTACCAATAATACAGTGAGGGATCGATTACTTCGCACGGACGAATTGACATTATCTAAGGCAATACAAATCTGTCAGGCGGCAGAAATTTCTAAAGAGGAAGGCCTGTGCATCGAAGGTGGTTCCGAGGGTGTGCAAGTAAATGCAATGAATGCGCGCGGTGCGGGCGGCGCCCGCGCCGGCGACGAGCGAGCGTGGCGGGCGGCGCGCGGTCGGCGCGGCCGCGGGACCGGCGCTCGCCAGCGCGCCGCGGCCGGGGCCGGCGCGCGCTGCAGCTGCTGCGGGGGAGCGCGCTGCGCGGGCGGCGAGCGGTGTCCGGCACGAGACGCGATGTGTTTTGTGTGTGACAAGAAAGGTCATTTTTCGCGGGTTTGTGAGCGTAGAGAAGTGATGCGCAAAGTGTTAAACTTAAGTGTCGAGTCGGAAAGTGATAGTGAAGGTATGTTTTATGTGGATACTATTAGCGGACAGGACAGTAAACTCAGTAAGTCTTTTAATGAATGGATTGAAACAGTTACTTGTAATGGTAAACAAATAGTTATTAAAATTGATACAGGTTCTATGATAAATGTTCTATCAAAGGATGAATTTTTAAATTTGGGATATTGTATTAATCGATTAAAACCATTTACGAAACGTGTTTATTCCTTCACAGGTAATCGTTTACCTGTTATTGGAGTAGAAAACTTGAATCTAATTTACAATAACAAAACATATTTGTTACCGTTTGTGATTGTAGACTTAAACTGTCAAAATGTTTTAGGATTAAAAGCTTGCATTACATTAAAATTGATTAATCATGTTGACATTATAAACATTGACAAATATTCTAGTTTGTTTGAGGGTCTAGGTAAATTACCAGGAAAATATAGTATTTCAATTGACAAAAGTGTTCAACCTGTAATGTGTCCTACTAGAAAAATACCACTAGGACTTAAAGATAAGTTATTTAAGGAATTACAGAGAATGGAAGGACTCGGTGTCGTGAGAAAGGTCACTCACCCCACCGATTGGGTTAATGCCATTGTATTAGTGCCTAAAAAGGACGGTAGCATTCGTGTGTGCTTGGACCCGCGACCCCTGAACCGCGCGGTGCGGCGCGCGCAGTTCTCACTGCCCACCGTGCCCGAGCTGGCCGTCAAGCTGCGTGACGCGCGCGTGTTCAGCGTGCTCGACGCACGCTGTGGGTTTTGGATGGTGGAAATAGACGATGCTAGCGCCGACCTGTGTACCTTCAGTACGCCATTTGGTAGGTACCAATTTTTGCGCTTGCCGTATGGTATAAGTTGTGCACCAGAAGTTTTCCATGGGAAACTTCGACAACACCTGGAAGACCTGGACGGAGTAGAGTCTTTTATTGATGACGTCATCGTATGGGGCCGATCCCAACAAGAGCATGATAACAGGTTACAGGCTCTGTTGCAACGTGCACAAAAAATAGGTATTAAATTTAACCGGGACAAATGTCAATTTGGGGTACCGGAAATAACTTATCTCGGCCATGTATTTGTTGCGAGTGGTATGAAACCTGATCATAGGAAGGTTAAGGCTATTGTGGACATGCCTCAACCTACTGATAGAAAGGCATTGGAGAGATTTTTAGGGATGATTAATTATCTATCAAAATTCATTCAAAATTGTTCAGAATGTGTAAATGTGTTAAGAAGTTTGCTGAAAAAAGACGTAGAATGGATGTGGGTCACTTGTCATTCTGAGGCAGTCGAACAATTAAAACGCAAGGTTGCGAGCGCACCGGTGCTGGCGCTGTACTCGGCACAGGCGCCCGTGGTGCTGTCCGTGGACGCGAGCGGCGTGGCGCTCGGCGCCGTGCTGCTGCAGGGCGGCCGGCTGGTGGAATTCGCGTCGCTCACGCTCACCGACACACAGACCAGGTACGCGCAGATAGAAAAGGAAATGCTGGCTATTGTTTTTGCGGTGGAGCGATTTAGACAATATATTTACGGTAGGTCAGATGTAATAGTACACAGCGATCATAAGCCGCTAGAAGCCATTTTCAATAAACCGCTAGTATCGGTGCCGGCCCGTTTGCAGCGCATGATGATGCGAGTCCAAGGGTTTGATATTAAGGTAGTGTATGTACCAGGAAAATACATGTATATTGCGGATACACTGTCGAGGGCCCCTTTGTCTGAATTAATGCATGATCGCGTGACTGAGGAGGTCGAGGTGCAGACTTGTTTTATGTTACGACATGTACCATTTAGTGATCTCAAAAGGGAACTAATTAAAAAAGAAACTGAGAGAGATAGTGATTGTAAGCAATTGATACAATACATAAGAGATGGATGGCCGAGGAGTAGAAGAAATGTGAGTGAGAAAATCAACGTATTCTGGCCATATCGTGAATTACTTCAGTTTGTTGATGGTATGATTTTTAAAGGTGAATGTGTATTTATTCCGCGCGGCTTGCGAGAAGAAATGTTGAAACGGGTACATGAAGGACATTTGGGCATTGAAAGATGTAAACGTCGGGCGCGCGAGGTGATGTTCTGGCCGGGGCTCGCGGCCGATGTCGAGCGCGAGGCGCGCGAGTGCGCGGCGTGCGCGCTGCACGCGCCGCGCCCGCGCCGGCAGCCGCTCCAGCAGCATGAGGTGCCGGCATTGCCGTGGCACAAGCTAGCTTCTGATATATTTGAATATCGCAAAAAGAGGTACATCATACTTGTAGATTACTTTTTCTAACTTTGTGGAGGTCGGACAGTTGACTGGCATTGGTAGTAAACAGGTTATTGATTTTATGAAAGCGCAGTTTGCACGGCACGGCATCCCGGCTGAACTAGTGACAGACAATGGCCCCGCTTATAGTTCTAAGGATTTTAAAAAATTTACACGGGAATGGGAAATTAATCATGTCACGTCATCGCCACATTACCCTCAATCGAACGGAAAGAGCGAGAGAACTGTTCAAACAATAAAAAATTTATTGAAAAAATGTGTAGATTCAGGTCAGGATTTTTATTTGAGTTTGTTGAATTTTAGAGCCACTACTCGAGACGGGTTAGACTCGCCAGCCCAGATGCTAATGGGTAGACGGCTCAAGACAAAACTACCGATTACTACAGAATTATTACGAGAGCCTGTCGACAATAATCGTAATTACAAAACCTTAATGGCCAAAAGATGTTCTATCAAACAACAGTATGATAAATCGGCGCGACCGCTAGGGCAGGTATCAGTCGGTGATAAGGCGACTTTGGTTTGCAATGGGAATAGGAAACCGGTTACTGTGGTAGCTCGCGCTCCTGAGCCGCGTTCTTTTGTAGTGAAGGATGCAGATGGAAATAAATATCGTCGTACTCGAGGTCACCTAGCGACGCGTACAGTTTCTGATGAGCGTTACGGTAAATACTCATCATCACGGCCGGAGTTAGCATCGTTTTGTCCGCCTATCGTATCGGGGGTACTTACTAGTCGCAGCCGCAGGCGTAAAAATTTACTTAGTTGTGATGACCGGTCACAACGAGAACAGACACCTGTGAGTACGCCGTCGTCAGCGAGCTCGACATGCTCAGCAGGCGCGCAGCAGGCGGGTGACGGCAGTGTTTCTGATAGATTTATGTCGCCTGGCGACGAGCACTCAGCTGACACAGCCGTTGTGTCGAGCTCGCCGTCGCCGTCACCGCCTAATGTTCCCATAGAAAGGTCCCGAGAACGAGCAGCACGAATGTTGTCGAAGGTTTTTGGCTCTTCTAATATAGACTAAATTGTGAACAAATAATAATAATTTTGTACGCATTACTACTTTATATACCTAGTATATATAATGTACTTAGATATAGCTCGTCATGTATAGCTAAGATAGTTTTTTTTTCTTGGTTTGTTTTTCTTTCATAATATTTCTTTTTTCCTCCTTAAAAGGGGAAAGATGTAGTAGTATAGTGCAAGATGTATGGGCTAACTTTATTTACTATATGTAGGTAGTCATAATATTATTAATAAATCAGTGTCAAACCAACTGCGTGTGTTTCACTACAAGTATATATAATTATAAACAATTATACAAGGATAAAGCTTTATAACTTTTTTATTTACCTACTTTTATTATTACTGAAGCGGTTGTGGCAGAGTGGTAGGGCGCCCGCCTGTGGATGTAAAATCCCAGGTTCGAATCCTGCCCGGGCTACATGAGTTTGTATACCAATCTGACTCATGTTAGTAGTTTTCATCGACCACCACTTGCTTCCGGTGAAGGAAAACATCGTGAGGAAACCTGCACTCTGGTTGATGATTATCAGCTAGTGTGTGAAATGGAGAAGGCAATGGCAAACCACTCCATTAAAATTGCCAAGAGAGTCGTTGTGTGTGTTTCATTCCATATAATGACCACGACCCTCAGTCATGAGGAAATACGACTAAAGAGAGAGACTTTTGTTATTGCATAGAATTATATACAAATGGTGGACTTAACGCCATATAGCATTTAACCATTTAATAATATTAATATTTTACCAGTCAACTGTAAGGCCAAACAGAGAGTAGTAAGTTGGTGGTGGTGGAGGTTCTTAATATCTTTACTTACTTACTTCGATGGCCCAACGACCCACAGAGGTTCTTGGCCAAGTAGATGTCATATCCTACAAATATTATAAACAATCAAGTTTATGAAAATTGATGCATGTTTAGATATATGTTTGTTTCTTTTTCAAGCAAAAACGACTAAACGGATTTTTATGAAATTTGGTACAGGGGTAGAATAAATCTTTGAATAGCACATAGGGTACTTTTTATCCCAAAATAAGCAGCATCGGAGCCCCTAGTTCAGCTAGTTCTTATAAATTAAGCCGTATAAGATAATCATGGAATCATCTTGATGTTTCTTAAACAGATATACTGTTCGGGTTCACCGCACATACAAATCGACAAAAATATGCATTCGTGCAATAATGCTTATTATTGCACGAATGCATATTTTTGTCTATCTATCAATCAGTTCACGATTCACCTTCGCACATTATCGCTGCGCATCGCATTTGTGTAATCACTATATTAGCATTTATGTATTTTTGAACAAATTTACTTTTATCTCAGAAGCATCTATTATTTATCTTATCAGCATCAGATATTCAGGTACCATACAAACACATAATCCTACATTTATGTCTCCGCCACAGTCGGGTATTTTCAGCGTTAATTCAATTATTTGTACTTTATTTGGTCCTGCCTTTTAAAATACTTATGTTTGATGTAACTAGTTTATACATTTCGCCACAAACCACAGTAGTTTTCGAAGTGCAACTTGTTATTTGTAGGTAAATATACCTCGTAATATGATATGACAAATAAATAGAATGAATCCACTTAATTTAGCACAAGTTTTACCTAAAGTCTATTTTTTCGTAATTGTACTATTATGTAAACAATCTTACCATGTCTTTTTATGATTTTACAACAGTATAAATTAAAATAGATTTTTAGGAAATTACTTTCGAGGTTAATAAATGTTTTACTTTAGAATGTTTAGTTTAATTATCAGTTACAAAATTTAACAAAATGTACTGTGAAGATTATTTACATAATAGGACAAGTAAGAAAAAAACGGAGTTTATCAATACATATAATAAAGAGGTAGTCCACTTAGAGCACTAATCCGAACAGCACAAACGCGAACAGCACAAGACCTTGTCCACGAACAGCACAATTTAATATTTTGGCATGTGCTGTTCGTGGATTCTAATTTTTATTTTATTTTGGTCCACAAATAGCACATACAACTATTATACTTATATTATGTATATTGATTTGTAAATACTCTTGGAACCTAGTGCTGTCTGCTGAATGTGTTCCTCAGGCGATATTATTTTTGTTACTAAATGTCGCCTAGACATATTTCATATGTACCAACGAAAGTAGGTATGTGTAATTAATAAACGATCAAGTGATGTTATCGATATCTTTTATTTAATATCGTCCTGTATAAGGAACACATTAGCAGACAGCACTAGGTTCCAACAGTATTTACAAATCAATATATATAAGTATAATAGTTATATGTGCTGTTCGTGGACGAAAATAAAATAAAAATTAGAATCCACGAACAGCACATGCAAAAATATTAAATTGTGCTGTTCGTGGACAAGGCCTTGTGCTGTTCGCATTTGTGCTGTTCGGATTAGTGCTCTAAGTGGACTACCTCATAATAAAATTGTAACTGGTCTGTGTCTGTACATAGGAGATATTTAAGAAAAAAACTAGGAGGGGTCGTTATAGGGCCAATAGAAGCCAAAACGATTTTTTTTTTAATTTTTGTCTGTCTGTCTGTCTGTCTTTCTGTCTGTATGTTTGTACGCGCATCACGCAAAAACTACTATACCAAATTTGATGCGGTTTTCACTATTGTGTTGTAGAAGGTCTAACTTAAAATCTGGCGTAAGTTTCGTCTTCATACGCCGCTTAGAACCTGAGATGTACGCGGACGAAGTCGCGGGCACAGGCTAGTGTTAGCATAAATTTCTAATATCTCACCTGCGCGCAAATTTTCGGTTCCAATTCTAAATCAAGTTTGCAGCGATCTCAGACACTGGCGCGAGTGTCTCGGCAATTAGTGTAAACACCGTCGACCTACAATCGTGAGGGCTCTACACTTTGCCTGACACTCGGGTGGACACTTAGTACGGATATTAGCGGAGAGTTTATTGATACTTAACGCTAAAGTGAAATTTACTCTTTGCCGTCTTTTAAAGAAGCCTTCCCTATCTACAATGTAAAGCTAGTGCTACAACAATTTACTGCTAGATTCAGTCATACTTCAATAGGGGACCGGACAACTTTTTTTTTTTGATGCTTCCTTGCAATATCTCACATTAATAGAATCATCCGTAAAAGAATCACATCCACAACCAAAGTATTTCCCAAGATATAACAAAAAACAATTCACGATTTTTAAGCGATGTTTGGACGATACCAAAGCGCCCCTAACTAAACGTACATTCATATGACGTCATGCGTAGAAAATGGACTTTCCCTAAAAGTTTAAACTCGAATAAGTTAGCTCTGGAGAATAAACTCGTGCTGAAAAGTCGCAAAATGTGTTTAATTATATGTATTCTATCATAAAATTACATATTTTTAACAATTCTCATACCTTGTCCGGTTCCATATTAGGTACCTACTAAAATTTCGAGCTCTGGTTGCGTCTCTGTCTAATCAGACGTGGCAAGACCGTGGTCATCATCAACTCAGCTCTTTTCTACCTACTGTTGAGCTTAGGTCTCTCTTGTTGTATGCCATCCTTCTTTGTCTTGTACTTCTCTTTTTCTGCAATATTTCACCACTCAATTTCTGTTTGCAATTCTGTAACACTAGAATCCTAACAAAATATATGAGGAAATCCGCGTGAATAAAAATCGAACGGTGAAATGTCCGCAATGCGATTAGGCCCTTTGTCTAAAATTTGTCCGCCACTCTGTAGGTCCAAGGTTCGATTCCCGGTCAGGTTAAGACGAACTTAACGAAACTTACTTTGGGGATGTTTCGATTTGTGTGATTTGTCCTTATATATTTATTTATGTTATTTTATCTTTCTTTTGTATATCTTACCGTTTATCAACATGTCCGCAGCCTAAACCCTCGTCCATGAATGCTGGTGGATTGTAGTTGGACTACAAAGGTATAAGCGAACGCACTCACTCGCTTAATACATTTCATTCCGACCACTTGTGCCATATTCCCCCCATTATGTTAAACCACTCGAGTTCGGAATTGGAATTTGAAAGGACCTCGCTTTGTTGTTTACGTCGATGATTTTTGAGATGTCTTAAATATTAATTGTTTTAAGTAAAAATCTTATTTATGTTAATGATCAAATAATATTTTTAACTTTATAAGAAATAATAATAAGAAATATTTTATTAGAACTGTGAGGCACAGCTTAGTTAAAAATATATGAAATGTTGATGAAACTGAATTAAAAAATATCTTCATTCCTGGAGATGATTTAACTGCTACATAAATTCGTCAGTTTAAAAATGACATTTATGAATTAACTTTCTTTGGAGGAAAAAAGTCTAAAAAAGGCAGGGAAAAGTAATTAATAATCCCCATATTTTTCAATTTCATAACTGCAGAGTCTTAAAAAATATCAACGTCTTAACATAGCTTTTAATTTCATAAATAGATAAAAGATACCATCTAGGACGACGGGATAAAAGAAAATTATGAAAGAACCGCCTAAGAGAAACTGTCAGGTGACAGAGCCAAGCCTGAAGCCTGTGTTCAGTTGAATAAAGGCGGGAAAAAATTGTGTGCATCTGAATGGCGAGAGCGGGAATATATTTTAAAGTTTCTTTATATTTAGTCATCTCAGTTGTAGTTATTTAAATAGTAGGTATTTTGAATCTTCAATTAAATGCTTAGCAGTGGGATAATAGGCCTAGGTTCAAAGTATGTATGCCTTGATAAAAACAAGCCAGTAATTTTAAAACTTTATTGTTTCCTTCTTCTTCTGTACAAGTTTAAAAAATATATAAACATAGAACATTGTAAAGAAGTAACCTATCAGAATAAACAAATAAGCCAAAACAATTCAAAGATAAAAAAAAAACTTATTTTCCCCTATGTACCTATGCTGTCACGTGACTGTTTTAATTTTATTTTTCTATGAAGAAAAACGGAACGCACGTAGTATGCACAAATTTGTAGTCCGGCCAGTACGCCGCACACCATCAGACAACTTAGTTTGTATAGCAAGTATCAAGTTACTTCTCTATGGGCGCGTATATTTTAAAATGGAGAAAATATTTCCTTAAAGTATATGATTTTAATAAATACTTACTGCGCCCGGCCCTGGGGCTCCGCTTCCGTAAGAATTTCAGGATGAAACATGTTTTACTCTACATATATTTCATTAAATTTATTCCTAATTTGTAAGTGATATTAAAGTAAGATAATACAGCAGAAACTACTATTATAAAACGTGGCTTAATTTTAATTACCCTTTTAGAAACAATTATAGGTAAGTTATTTTTATCAGTACCACTTTTTTTTTTATTAATAAATTCTTTGTTAACCAAAAAAATTAAATTTTTACAAATTAATATTTGCATCTGTGCCTGAACTAGGTAGGTACATAACACCTGTTTTTCAGTTAACAATGCTCCTTTCTCCTAAAATTACAGAACTTACTTAACTCGCCTATGGTTAAATTAACTTAAGACAATCTTTATATGTTATGTCCATATGTAAGTATATATTATCAAAACATTTATCCACAGGGTCCACTCACCAGTAGATACTTGACCTATTCAACCTTCACAATTGTCCCTAAGCCCAAGCCATTGTTGGGCCCAATTCCACTATAGCCGAGTTTGTTTAGGAAGCCAACATTTGCTCACACACAAAGAAGCAGGTGGTTAGACCTACACAAATACTTAAAACAAAATGGCGGACAGCGGTTTCAGTTACAGCGTTAAATGCTCTCTCTAGAACTACCAGTCGTATTTAAAAAAAACCTTTTCATATATAGTCATATTTCTATTTGTCCTGCTTGGACGTCAAATGCGACAAATGCGATGCGATGCGACGCCGTGCTTCGCGCGACAAAGGTAAAAATTACAGGCGACAATGCCGCCCACAAAGGCCAATGTACGTCCGTACATTTTCAGCGCGGGGCTTTGCGCTGCTTGCGCATTTGAAGCGTTTTGCCGCCAACGTAGGTCAAAGTCAATTTTTTTTATTGAAACTTTTATTGAAAATAATTTAATCATAATATATTATGTCTTAAAGCTACAAACTACTAGCATTTCGGAACGACCACTGCTGAGAAGAAATGCCGAAAGAAACCTTATTACACACCCTTATTACCTTTATTATAGGTACATACACCCACCTAAAATTTTCTGTATAACCCAAAGGTTGGCTGGTAGATAATGCTTTAGCATTAAGCCCTCCTATTGTACGTTTACTCTGTATTTTTGTACAATAAAGGTTAAATAAATAAATAAGAAACTCATGAAACAGTCTTGGTCGCCTAACATGCCAGAGGGGCTATTTATTAACTTTATACATACACTAGATTGTGTACAGTCAAAAATAAAATAAAAAATATAAGAAAAAAAAAATATAATAAAACATGTTATGTTTGTGATCAAGTAACAGGTACAAGTAACAGGTAGGACTAGGTAAGGCTCTCGACTAATTATCCTGAAATTCTTATAAGATTGAAGCCCGGGAAGACAGGTACTACAGGTATTCAAATACAAGCAAACATATCTAATTATATCACACTATTACACTTCACACTAAACTGATCGACATGTGTATCCTTCCCGTTCTTACTTATGGAGCTCAGACCTGGTCTTTGAACTTATCTCAAAAGTCCAAACTCGGGGTTTGTCAAGGAACAATGAAGCGAAGTATGCTAGGGATTAAATTAATGGACCGCATCCGAAATTCCACAATTCGCTCCAAAACTGGAGTGGTAGATTTGGGGAGGAAGGCAGCAAAGCTGGGACTGGGCAGGGCAGGCCATGTTTGCAGGATGCCGCAAGACAGGTGGGCTCAAATAGCCACACAATGGGTCCCTGCTGGCTGGTGCCGAAAAAGGGGCCGCCCCAGAACGAGATGGTCGGATGATCTGGACGCGACTGATAGAGAGCGGAGGGCTCATGCAATGATTAGACAGGAGTGGCGAACTAGAGGGGAGGCCTTTGCCCAGCAGTGGGACAGTATAGGCTAATAAAAAAAAAATACACTTCACACTAATGTTACGAGTATAAAGAGGAAGTTTTGTAACAAGTTGGTGTGTTTCCGAGTTTGATTGTCGGGGGTAATCTTAGGAACTACTGAACCGATTTCAAAAACTCTTTCACCAATATAAAGCTACATTATGCTTGAGTGACATAGGCTACAATTTTTGTATATACCTCCCGACCCAAGCCGGGGCGGGGTATTAGTGTATAATAAATATTTATAAAAAACTTTGTCATTTAATACGAATTGGTCCTTTGTCAAAGAAAAAATACACTGCCGTTGTTCAATGTTGTTGTTTGGAATTGGAAGTTGTTCGCAATCCGATTTGAAAATGTTTCTATTGTTTACTTTGTGCCATAGAGTTTCGAATGGTGGGAAAATAAACATGTTTTTAATCCTATAAAACAACTTTCTGATATGTTCCCCAACTGACTTAATTACGCTTCATTAAGTAAATATTCAATAAATGTGAGTTTTCAAACATTAAAACTTCCTCCTCAGTCCCGAGGCCCTATTTCGAAAGCTATTTATATGATTTTTATAAAACGAACTTAGGGGCCTCCACAGATAAAAAAAATATATAAATTATATATCTACTTATACATGTTTTTTTTATATAGCAAGTCCCCTACAGGGGACTCCAGGTCTTAAAGCCAACAAACGAAAGTAAAATAAATAAAAATAAATACAAAAAAATAAATTTATTTCAGTAGAAAATTAAAGTTTTACATAGTACTGTTTGCAGAAAACACTCCTTACTGCAAAATAAATTTGTATATTGCATATGAAGCAATAAACTCTTGATTTTATGCTTTTGCAACCAGGGAACCGGCACCTGTAGTCATCAAACATTGCCAAAGGACCTGCTATACCTGTCTACAATTGTAGAAGGGGTTGAGAAACCTGTAATTTCCTTTTATATTATCTTTCAGCCTCGTTTGTCTCAAGTATAGTGTCATATTTACCCTCATAAAACAAAATTCTAAAGGCATACCATGTGGAGTAGAGCGTACAAAAATTTCATGCCACAAGGGTTTAGTTTTTCTCCGGTAAATTCATATATTTTATACTTTAAAAAGATGCTTATTAATTAAAAAATATCTTCTAAAATATATTTTGTTAAAAATTCATATGAGGTATTGTAATCTCCCATTGAGGCAGTTAACGATTGGCAGTGAACTCCTGGAGGTGATGGTGTAGATTTTTCTTGGTGATGGTTGATGTATTGGCTTGATTAACTTGAGAAGTTGGATAAGTAGTCTGAGGATTAGTTAAAGTAGATTATGGCACATCATTATCTTTTGAATATTTATCCAAAATATTGTATCTACTCAGTTTATGAGTTTCCTCATTGTATGGAGCAATGGAGGGTCACCATCATCAGAAATTCCATCAACAATTAAGTCCTCAGCATTTGACGCTAAATTTGTATCTATTTCTCGATAAAACAAACCAGAAAAAAACAAAATAATTTGAGTATAGTATCTGTAATAATCTATATGAAAAAAAGAAAAAACATACAAAAAATATAAGCTTGAGACCTGAAGTCCCCTATAAGGGACTCTTTCATATCAGATACCATTATGATCAAACCTAGTCTCAAAACTCATACCAAATGACTTTATTCCATGCTAAATATCTTAAGCAATATAAAACACATCGATTTTAAATATTACATTTATCATTTAAATTTTAAATCATTTAAAACTTACCTAGGGCAGCCATTTTTTCGAACATCAGAGATCACTTAACTTCGTAATGGCAAAACTTTTTAACATGGCCGGCAGAAGCATATCATTTCTGTTTTTTATAAAGCGACATCTATTTTAAATCTAATGCAATAATTATTTGGAAGTTTCTGCAAATAACCGCTTGAGGGAGACAACAGAAAAATTGTCCCCTATACGGGACATCAGGACTGAGGAGGTAATATACTTTTGTGTAAGCTGTTTTGGTACTTTCAAGAACTTTTAACCAATGGAACACATTCATTTATTAAAAGTTTGTGGTTAGAGGTACAGTATGTTTAGTTTCTTCTAATTCATTCTGTCGTTCCATTTCACTCAAAACTCATTTTCAATTCTAGTATATCTTTGATACTACCCACCCGTCTCTTTTACTTGTAATTCTTCTTGTTAAGACCCAGATTTAGAATATACTTAACTAGCTTTTGCCCGCTTCGCCCGCGTGTATTTCCCACGGGAACAGTGCTTTTTCCCTGGATGAAAGGTATTCTATGTCCTTCTCAGTACGTCTAACGATGTGTATGCGAAATTTCAGGAACATTGGTTCAGTAGATAAAGCGTGAGGAGGTAACAAACAAACAAACTCAGTTTCGCTTTTATAATATTAATTAGGACTGATTTACTGATTGATCAGTAACCTGCGTCGGTAATATCGTTGGTTTTCCATATAAATTTATGGTATAGCCGTGAAAATTGTGGTCTTTTAATTTGCGGTGTACGTTCGTCCATGCTGCCGCATCGCATGAATAAACTATAGTATTGTCACCGCAGAACATTAATTATTGTTTTATTTTGTGGACATACTGTTCTCTGTTATTATATAATACTAGCTACTGCCTGCGGCTTCGCATGCGTGAATTTCCCACGGGATCAGGGTTTTTCTCGGGATGCAAGGTGCCCTATGTCCTTCTCAGTACTTCTAATATAATATGTATATAAAATTTCGGGAAGATTGGTTTGGTAGATAAAGCGTGAAGAGGTAAAAAACAAACAAACTCACTTTCGCATTTATATATTAGTTAGGATAGTATATAAAAATAGTTTGCATAATCGCCACATTTCAGACCTTAGCCTTAGTAGTAAAATACGAAGGAATGGAATAAAGACTTTGACTCAATGTTTTGATAGCAAATGTTGCCGTTCATAACATTCGTAAGCTTTCTGCTTTCTGCAAATACCTGAACACATATTTTCTTAAGAAACGTTATAATTTTACATCCTACTAAAGCTGAATTTGTAACATAATCACGGGAAACGGCTGTACGGATTTCGATGAAATTTGCCCCAGGGCGTAGCTAGTGCAAAAATGTACAATAACTTTAACTTCAATAGAAAAAGATTATAATATTTTTCAAGTTATTAAAATATATGTACAGTCCGCGAGGCCTAAGCTGAACTTTGCATTTGTGTGAGTGATTCCGAATAGTAAGTGCGCAGCAGATTGCGCAGAACAAGTGACGTCTCACACATCACGCTGGTTGTCAAAATGTTGTACAAACACTGCCTTTTTACACTAACTGTGTGCACTCACACAAATGCAAAGCTCAGCTTAGGCCTTGCGGACTGTACTTCACTTGTCTTTGATGGAAATACAATGATTCAATTGTGTATGCTGAACATCTGGTGCTAAGAAAATTAATATTGAACTGTTACGATATAAGTATAAAATGATTTTAATTGTATGAACTATATTTTCAACAATTTCATTTTTGGAACGAGAAAAAATTGTAGGACATGTTACGATATGTCGCATGACCACAAAATTTTATAGTGTCAAAATTAAAAAAAAAAAAAACTTTAACCAAATGGACATTTAGATGTTCAGCTCCTCGTATTACGATAGTGAATCAGAATAATCTATATAAAAATTAATACATGTATTTATAAATTTTAGTCCAAAAATAAATTGTTTTTTTTCCTTGTTATGATTATAATCATTACATACCTATTTGTATTTCTTGAATTAAATAACTGCACTTACATACAACAAAGCCTGGATACACTTAGAACTCTAAAAGGATGTCGTAAAATGTCACTTGTATGGAAACCATTTCGCACCAGAGGTTGGGCCATGAAATAAGCGTAATAAACAATAAAGTTAGAAAAGGAAAATTTTTAATGATTATTTTAATGTCTATGGTAATAAAATAGATAATATCTAATCTATTTTACATTATGAAATGTTGAGACGATACGGTAGATCATAAGGCAAATTCGCCTGTCACCGACATTGCTACGGCGTAGCCGTCTACATCGTAGATACTCTACGGTTGCTACGTCGTAGCCGCCTACGTCGTAGACCCTCTACGATCAATCAACTGTCAGAAAATTTTAAATTCCTTATTTACTACGGAACATGAAAATTTTTTTTTTAAGATTAACGTAAAAAAATAATAGCAGGACATTTTATACATCTTTTCAGGCATATACAGCCGAACATTTTTTGTGAATCAAGATTTTGTGATGTTTTAGACAAACAAAACATGTTAATTATTATATTTGCCTTTGACTGTACTAGGTATTATTGATTTTTATTATTTATTGATTATAATATAAATAAATATAAATAAAACTTAAATTACTACATTTTTTTCCGCTATTCTCGTAGCCCAGTACTTAAGAGGTCACAGTATTATAGCACAAAATAAAACGGGAGGAAGTTATATCCAAAACCTTTTTACGCGACAGCTGCACAACCAGAAGGGTTATAACTTTTTGAACGTAAGTGCACAGTAACTAGAAACTGAACTGAAGTAGGTATGTTAAAGGAAATATTTATATTATGGTCTAAAATTACTTTAAAAAAATACAAATATTAAAAAGTTAAGAAGAACTGGGTCAATCGGTTCTTAGCTAGGTTTGACCCAATTTCTAGTATTAAATAAAAAGTATGATACTTTTCATTTAATATTTGCCCTTGGCTTACTCCGCTTTAATTTCCGACGGGAACAGTGCTTTTTACCGGGATAAACGGTACCCTATGTCCTTCTCAGTACTTCTAACTATGTGCATGCGAAATTTCAGAAAAAATGGTTCAGTAGAAAAAGCGTGAAGAGGTGAAAAGCATAGAAATTCACTTTCACATTTATAATATTCGTTGGGATAGTTGGGATAGCTACAAGCACGTTAAAGCTTGTAAAAAGCTTTTAATAGAGTATAACTACAAGCACGTTAAAGCTTGTAAAAAGTTTTAATAGAGTATACCTTTCCATTTCGTAAGCACGTTAAAGCTTGTAAAAAGCTTTTAATAGAGTATACCTTTCCATTTCGTAAGCACGTTAAAGCTTGTAAAAAGCTTTTAATAGAGTATACCTTTCCATTTCGTAATCCGATTAAAAACAAACAAACATTAACAATCCAACTAAACGGCATTTCACCAAAAACAATGCACTAAAAGCAAAGAAAAAATACACTAACGCGAACTAAAAGTGTGCCATTCCCTCCGCCCAAAAAACCAAATTCCGACATAGTGGTACACGAATGAAAGCTACACGAATAAAATGTTCGTACAAGGAATCCTGTCGAAATCAGTACATTTATATTCAAATGATTATTGTGGTCTCACTATTACATTTATTTCGGCGGTTCCCATTGCTGTTATGTGTTTCGGACTCTGCATAACGGGTTTGGAAGATTTTGGTTAGGTATTTCTTTTTAAGTTGTATCGTTATTCTTTTCTTATAAGTTTTCATTGAACTAGATTTAAATTTGATGGTAGCGCTACTTTATGTCTAAACTCATAATTTCATAATAGAAATAATAACCGTTGGGATCCGACATTTTTAAATATTTTTATTCCGGTCTGATAAACTGAAAAGGGAAGTAAAAAATAAAAATAAAAAAAATAATAGAAATAATAACTGTTCGAAGTCTCAAAGAAGTTTCAGTCAATTTTGATAGAAAATTTAAGAATTAAAAAAGACTAATTTTATAAATTTAAATCTTTATAATTTTCGATGAATTCAAATTCCAGTAACTTATAAAGTGCATCGAAATTAATTTATTTTAAAAATCTTGCACTCTATCCAATTAATCAATACAAAAATTCTAATTCATCCGTATACCATAAATTGTTATAAAGAATACATTCCAGACTGTAACAGCTTGGTTCCAAAGAATATCTGTTGCCAAATCGGTATTTTTTGAATTGGTTACATACGGGCCCCCGCACTCAGGGAGACACTTATAATGTAAAGTTATTACAATTCTGGAAAGCAGCCAGTTTGGAGCCCACTTAACTTTAAAAACTGGGGCTACCTGTGTTCCATGAATACTGCCCAGTAGTTTGGCTTTGATTAAAGACAAGAAGGGACTATCCTCATAATTTATTTGAGTGTTTACAACACAGATATCGTTGGAGAAGCCTGTGGAGCTTTATTTTGATTTTGTTAATGTAGAAGTTGTGATTTTGTTTGTAGTTTGTATGTAGGACCGGGATTGATTAAAATTAAATTAATGTTTTTACTTTTTTTATTACTAGTAGAGCAACAATCATTCAATTCATTCAGTGGTACGACGAGGAATGACAATTCCTTATCGTGCCACTGGTGGAACAAGTTGGTGGCACGACGAGGATAAACGGGATCTGCATAAGCTGAGAGCGGGCAACTGGCGAGCCTTCGTCATAGAATTAATATTACTTACAAATGAAGCTCTCTGCCCCTCCTGCGATACGGCGTACTCCGTACTTCGCCCCCGTTCGTTTTCGGATTGGGACGCTATGACAACGAAAACGCACACATTGACGTGTAATTGACATGTTCACGGATGTACATTTGTAGTAGTAGTAGGTGTATATGACGTCCCATTTCTATGAAGTGCCCTCCCTGTGCCTTCGCGCAGAATAGCAGACTATGTTTCGAAGACCAAGATCCACTATGGGGTCACTGAGCCATCGGAGTGAGTAAGTTCACAGTATAAGTTAAATTAAGTAAATGGCTTGTACACGGACACATCATAAATAAGCGTGAATTCGCTTGTATATGAAACTAATGAGGTTTTACTGTTCTCTTACATCAAATTTAATTGCAGGCAAAGAGCAATATATTACTGAGAAGGATATCACCTTTCAACCCGTAAAAATACCATGTTCCCGTGGGAAATTCGCGGGCGAAGCCGCTGACCGCTAGTTATATGTAACTTCTATTTTACTTCACAACTATTCTTTTCTGTTTTCTTTTTTTGTTTCAAATGTCTCATGTACTTACCTTTGTATGTGTGTGTTTATAGCATAAAATAAACCATTTACCTTTGTATCTAACTCTGCACATATCTTTACTCACTGCAAGAATAGTTCGCCTGCAAGTACCGCACCGTATTTCTGCTGGTTTACAACTAACATATTGCAAGTCAAAGTTCACTGATCTACGGCGGTTGCCAAAACCACTATGTTAATAAAGAATCGTCCGTGCCGTTTGTCTTCGCGTTTACGAATTTAAAGTTAGATGGTTTTGTAGATACTACTGATAAATAGAAGCAAAAATTTGTCAGAATTTTAAGATGCATGTTTTTTAATCTTTAGTTCTTTGTCTAATTCGAGACATATAACAGAAGATAACATATGACATATTAGCCGCGGCCCGGGGCTTCGCTCCCGTAGGAATTTCGGGATAAAAAGTACCCTATGTGCTATTTCCGGATTTTTTCTAACCGTATACCAAATTTCATCGAAATTCGTTTAGTAGATTTTGCGTGATTGAGTAACAAACATCCTCACAAACTCACAAACTTACATCCAAACTTTCGCATTTATAATATTAGTAGTCAACAAAATAAAAATACCTTAAAACATAAAAAAGGTACAATACATAGTCAACTCACTATTACATAAGATATTTCGTTATTGTCCTAAGATCCTTTCTAATAAAAATAATATTCTAGACAAATTTTCAAGAAATTTATGGGTTTATAATTTACATGTTTCAAAGGAGGTGTTACTCTTTTTGTTAACTAAATTTCACCAAATTTCAGTATAGGACGCGTAATTGATTAACAAACACTCACCGAAATTTGTAACATAGAGCGGAAATCGAGCAACCGGTTCACCTAAAGTACTCTCGTATAGAAATTAGATATGTGAAAAAAATCGCATGAAATTTTTTACAAATCTAATTTCTATATGAGAGTACTTTAGTACTAATTGCATCTGAGATGCTCAAAAATCCAAAAATAAATATTGATGGCTTCCTACACTTTAATTGATTTTCAACTTCATCTTATATGGGTTTAAATCTAATACCTTACTCGTATAGTGGGTATAGGTGTTAGGTGACGCATGTCTAATGCGTTTCAATAGAAATTGGATATGGTGAAGATTTTCGATGCGCAGGATTGAAATGCGATAGCTCAGTTGGAAGAGCAAGGTCGTATAAAGACCTGGTCGCGGTTTCAAGTCCTGCTCGCATGGAATTTTTTCAAATATCTAATTTCTATATGAGAGTATTTTAGTACTTATTGCATCTGAGATGCTCAAAAATCCAAAAATAAACCGGTTCACCTGATAGTAAGTGATCACCACTGCGAATGGACACTGCATTTATAATATTAAGTATTAAGAAATGAAATATAAACAAATACAAACAAACAGACAAATGGACAATAGCTTTAAAAACGCAATATAAAATACAATATTTGTTAAAAGGTCTTTTGTAAGCCGCCTAGAAATAAAAGTTATAACCAGAAACTGCAAGAGAACGGAATTGATTACTTTTATACTACAGTTTGATTCAGTTGCAGCGTTTTATACCTACTTACTACTTACTTCGTTGAAAAATGATTTGTTTGAAATGTCTGCCATTTTTCTGCTCTTTGAGCGAAAAAATCGAATGAGTTTAAACGATGGTTTTATTTGAACAATGTTTTAATTGATTCAAATTGCACAATGTATTTTAAACTAGCTTTCGCCCGCGTGAATTCCCCACGGGAACAGTGCTTTTTCCCGGGATGTCCCTATGTCCTTCTCCGTACTTCCAGCTATGTGTATGCGAAATTTCAGGAAGATTGGTTCAGTAGATAAAGCGTGAAGAGGCAACAAACAAACAAACCAACAAACAAACTCACTTTCATTTATAATATTAGTTAGGATTAATGAAAGAGGGTGTTATAAAATTTAGTATGTTACTTCGTAGTATTATTTGACTTATTTCCATTTCTTCGTTGCCTTTCCCTTTTTATGGTCTGCATACAATATCTTTTCCCTCTATAATACATTTTGGTCACCCATCCCATGACCGACCATTACGAATGTTGCTTACCCGCCACTATCGCACACAGACCGCGCAAACCACTGCGCAACTGATCTTATTTTTTAAAAGTACACGATTCGAATTGATACTTTAATCAGGACATGTAAACTCAGAAAAAGTTTCATATAGGCGAGGACTGTGAAATAATAGAACTGATTACTTTTATGCTGCAGTTCGATTGAAAAGACTCGATTCCCTTTCAGCTTTTCATGCTTCAGTAGAAAATAATTTGTTTAAAATGTTGTTTGCGATGGCCATTCAGTATTTTTCTGTTCTATAAACGATTGAATAGAATCGATTTATTGCTTTTTATTGAAATTTTGCCGTTCAGAAGTCGACTTTATTACTTCAATTCGTTCAAGTAGTGTGAAAAGAAAATGCCTGGTTCAAACGTGGCTAGTGTTTGTATGTTTTCAAGAAACTTTTTGTAATCTATACATATAATAAAACAGTAAAAATATTTTGTCTGTACATTTAGTATTAAAATGAATAATAGAAAGCAAAAAAATTTTTTTGGAATTTCCTGTCTGTCTGTCTGTCTGTATGTATGTACGCGTTTCACGCAAAAACTACTGGACGGATTTGAATGAAACTTTTTTTGTTGTATAGCTATTAAGCCTGGGCAACGTTTAGGCTATAATTTATTTTGAAAACTGGAACACCTGATGAAGAACCTTAACAGAACAGCTAAACTATAAGAAATATGGAAATGGTGCCTTAACAAAAGTCGTTCAACCTGATGAGCATTTTCTGATGACGTATAAAAATTGAAGATCTGAAACATCTGATGAAGAACTGCAAGAGACCAGCTACACTATAGCATATATGGAAATGGCGCCTTATTAAAAGTCGTTCAACCTGATGAGCATTTTCTGCTGACGTATAAAAATTGAAGATCTGGAACATCTGATGAAGAGCTCCAAGAGAGATTTTTCATCTAAGCGAAACTCACGCGGGCGAAGCCGCGGGCGACAGCTAGTATTATTATATATTCTTACAATTTGAATTCTCACAGCATCAAAAGCAAGCTCAGAACACGCCGACAAAAACAGACGCGTCCCAAGACGTTGGGTAACCTGATTTAGGTAACATAATATTCTGCTATTAAATTTAGTGGCTCACGTGCAAGTTGTAATTATTAACAGTTTTCGCTGAGTGAGCACCTACAAGATTTGTGGCGTAATAACATCACAGGGCGTCTAAAACTGTCCATTTCTCAGTTCCTTAATGTTTAAAAATTAACCTTATAAGTGGTGTCATAAGATTCATGTTTACATATTTAGGTAATGAGTAATAGATCATATTCTGATTCATTAACGTGGCTGTTTTAGACCACTCAAGCTGCGTATTACGTGTTGTTTTGGTGGAATGTTCGTATACGTACTTCCAAAGCTTCCCGGGAATTTCACAGTGAAAAGTACTAAGTTTTAGGCTACGCTGGTTATCGAAATAAGTAGTAGCAACAACTATGTTTGACCCATCCAATTTTCAAATTTACTACACTATTTGCGGCTTGAGAGCCATGTAATCAAAAGTGTATTATGAGATGATTAAGGTTCCGATTATTATTATTTTTTTAAATATTAGTAGGCAAACGAACATGCGAGTTGCCTGATGGTAAGCAATCACCACAGTTCATAGACACCAACGGCCTTAAAAACGTCACTGATGCGTTATTAAGTGATGGATGACACTGGCACGGGACCGTAGTAAGTGGCGTGAAAAAAGGGAGGCCTATGCCCAGCAGTGGGCTAATATAAGCTGAAAAAGAAGAAGAAGAAGGTAATATCCCGTGTAAGTACTAAATCGAATCAAACTCCGTCGGTCAATTGTGGCACGCGCAGGTAACAAACATTCAGTGAAACAATCGCTTTCACAACGTTACGACATTTTGCGAAAGGGCCGTTTTGCGAAAGTGCCATTTTGCGAAAGGGACATTTTGCGAATGAGCCCTTCTAGAAATGTCCTCCTCTTTTTAAAGTGACCCTACGACCCTCATAGCATTAACAGATATATAAGTAAAGTAATATCAATCTCTTCTTCTCTCAGCCTAAAGACGTCCACTGCTGGACAAAGGCCTCCCCCAAGGATTTTATCCATGGGGGGTTTTGCCGTAATCGCCACGCTTGGCAGGCGGGTTGGCGATCGCAGTGTGATGGCATAGTACGCGGAAAGATGCTGCTGCCCATCCTCCGGTGTTTTAAATCCCTTAGTCGCCTCTTACGACACCCACGGGAAGAGATGGGTTGGTGCTATTCTAGGGCCACACCACAGGCCACAATGGCAATAGTAGAGGTTATATTAGTGTTTACAATATAAAAAATAAAGTATCAATTAAAAAAAAAGACTCATTATCCTAATTAATTTCTTCTTCCAACTCAATCAGTCGGAGAGTGAGCTCTGTTACCGAATACGTCTAGCATCTCATAACGACTATGTATATTAATTTGCTAAATAACTCCACTTAATTCCGCTCGAGGGAGCCTGGACGCAACTAACGTAACTACAGACTGACCTCATATCTATTTTAATTAAAACATAATATTTTTTTATCCCGGTAAAATAAAAAAACACGATTTTATCCCGGTGTATTTCTGATGATGCAACTATCAGAAATAATAGATTTTCTAGATGTACCTACTCTATATTCAGTTTTCAAAAACTTTTACGTACCTACCAAAAGTTTCAATGAAGGGATGAAGATGAAATGAAGGGATGCAATGTAGTCCCTTCTTGATAAATGCTGAAGAAGCTTCATGACATAAGAAAAAACTTAAATGAAAAACCAAGTTATTAACATCAACTACCTAGAAATAAAGAATAGATATTGACGATATAATAGGCAAAGACGAGCTGGCTATATACAAAAAGTATCAAACCGCGTATAATTCTGAACAAAGATAAGAAAGTAGCACATTTAAAAAACAAAACAAAAAGTAAATGACAACGGCGTTCGTATAAAAATAAACCCTACGCGGTTTGCGGAACTTGTCTGAATCTGAACTGACTTTAGTACCAAAGAGAACGGGGGAACCCTCTATCCTCTCGATATTTTGATAGCTGAGACCTGTGCTAATTAATTTACGCGACACAAACCACTCAGCTGATGAATTTCTACTGGATTACACTGGAATGCAACCAGGCGCTTAGCAGAACTGCTCGCCTGGGCTTCAGACTTCATTGATATTGTTTGTGTTTCATTACCACTGTTCTGTTTTGTACCCGTTTAGTGAATGGTACATTTTTCTCATTATTTAACAATGGTAAAAGCAATTTAGGAGCACCCATAACCGGAGAGCATGTATAAAGAGAGTGGTGTATAGAGAAAGCAAGAGAGATCTGTAAGGATCGTAGCATGTATAAAATGCTAGTCTCCGCCTACCCCCACGGGAAAAAGGCGTGTTAATATGTATGTAGGATAGGGCTCAATTTGATGCAAACACTCGCTAATCTTTATTTTTTTCTATCTATCTATATTAGCCGAAAGACGTCCACTGCTGGACAAAGGCCTCCCCCAGGGATTTCCACAACGACCGGTCCTGCGCTGCCCGCATCCATGCGCAACCCGCGACCTTAACCAGGTCGTCGGTCCACCGAGTGGGAGGCCTGCCAATACTATCTATCAATTCATTTAATCATTTTCCGCCAGAGGGCGTTACATAGTAAACATCGGCTCCGTGAAATAAAATTGATTAAAAGTGAAAAGTACAGCACATTGGACTAAAAACTGAATTAAATGGAAGCTTAGTGTGTTAATACGTTCAATGTGTGTTATCTTCAGTAAACTCCTGTGAATTACAGTGATAGAAGTGACTCAAATATATATGAACCGATTTTTTTAAATTGACTGTAAATAGTGCACGAAATGATAAAACTGTGATGAAAATAAAATAATTAAAAAACAACGATCTACAAAAGATAACAGTGACCAAGTGATAACATAAAAATACACAAAATTGCAAGTCGACATCCGTTGGTATTTAAAATAAACCAAAGGTAAACAAAGGCCCAGGTGAGTCATCAGCTGATAGACATTTTTACATGTTAATGCATTTATGATGACAAGTATCGACAAACATAGTCAAACACACAAAAGAAGACAAAACACATCTTATTGAACAAGTTTAGATACATTCGAATTCAAACAACATACCCACATAAGCACGTAAACAAACGAATCTGTTAATTGATTGATATATTGGCAAGCACAAAGAATAAAAATATTATCACCCTCACCACACATCCAATACCAGAGGTCACTCATATGCAACAACAAATCAAGTCTTGATTTATTTATCACTAAAATATTTGATATACCTATTACATTAAAAATGTCTACAGAAAATATAACATTAAGAAAACAGAGAAATAATGATGACTCACTAAACCAATCATACGAGTCATTCATGTCACCCATGTCCGATCTTCGAACCTCAAGTTTACCCGATTTAACACCCGATCAAGACGAAATACTTGGATTAAAATTACAATTAGAACATCTACAACAACAATTACAAAAAGCGGACAATGAGATATTGAAACTTACCACACAAAATCATTCACTCTCAAACACAATCAAAACACAAGAAATCACCATACAACAATTAAAAAACAGTGAAAATAAAACTCCGAACACGAACAAAAAGAAAAAATCAAGAAAAAGGAAACGAATTAATTCCCCACCACAATCAGACTCCGATATTGCAGAAAACACAGTAATAAACAACACTCACTTAACAGAAAAACAAAATCAAAGTAGCCTGACATCAAAACACGAAAAAAAGGATACAAAAAAAGTCTGTATAATCAGTGGAAGCAATTCAAACAATATATTGCAAATTTTTGAGGAAATAGGACTTAAAAAAGACTTTGAGTGTTGTCACTACTATCATACGGGCGGGGGATTAAAGCAACTAATATCTGGTCTAGCCAACAAACTCCAGGGATACACTAAGAATGACTATTGCGTAATAATGATCGGCGAGTCAGATTTTAAGCGATCTCAACAATACACTTTACTGGTATACGAACTCGCAGAATGCCTCAAACAGATACAACACACGAACATAATTATCACACTACCCACATATATTTGTGGAGCTGTTATTTACAACTGTCGTGTAGAAATGTTTAATGCATTATTAGTTATGGATGCATGGAGAAATAAATACGCGGACGTACTTGATAGCAATTATGACCTAACATATGACATGTTCTCAAACTCAACGGGCAGAATTATGAAAAATGGAATTAGGTGTATAATGGACTCTTGAAGATAATGATACACACTAGTTTAACCAGTATAGATGATATCCAAACACAACTCACACATACGCCACAAAGTCAAACACAGAATAACATAACAATGGAAGAAGAACAAGTAAACAATACACAACAAGAACAGTTTTTTCGTACTTAATAATTTAGCATTATTGCACCAAAACATTGACGGTCTTATAAGTAAATCTGATATTATGTTGGAATGCCTAAGCGAACTTAGTGATGTTAGAAAAAATGTTCATATCTTATGTTTCACGGAACATAACATGAAAACAAGCGATGTTGACTTTCTTAATATTCCGAACTATAAATTAGCTACGTTCTATACGCGTGATAATAGAAATGGTGGTTCTTGCATACTTGTCCAAAATGGCATACAATTTAAAGAAATGTCGTCAATAAAAAAAATTAATATTTCTAATATCTTTGAAAGCTGTGCAATTGAACTAACAGACCACAAAATCATAATCGTATGTATATATAGACTTCCCATTTTAAATAAAATAAATTTGTTTTTTAAAATTTTATCTCAAATTCTAAAAGAACTATGCTATAATAAATCTAAAATAATATTATGTGGGGATTTTAACATAAACACATTGGTTAATAATAAGAACTCATCGGACTTTAGACTTCTTTTAAATGAATTTAACCTGAAAATGGAAATAAAGGAAGTAACCCGCCCAAGAACTGGAACTTGCATAGACAACATCATACATAATATACAAGGCTGCAAAAGTGAGGTTCTAGAATTAGGTATATCAGATCATAAAGCCCAATTAATGTCTTTTCCAGTTAAAAGAACTTCAATCCTAAAATATTGGTTTATTAAAAGACGTATATATAGCGAAGAAAATATTAAAAAATTTCAAAAATATCTCAGTTGTCTATATTTCTCGGACGTGTATGAAACTAATGATGCCAATGAAAGTTTCAATAGATTCTATGAAACTTTCAAACTATTCTACGACCTGTGTTTTCCTATAGCAAAACATAAAATAAGCGCAGATAACAGACCAAAATGGATATCACGTGGTATTAAAATCTGTAGTAGAAAAAGACGGGATCTTTTATGGAAATACAGGTTAAAACCAAACAAAAATAACAAACTAAGATATAAACATTACAATACACGATATAAAAAGATTTTAAAATTGACACAGAAATCTAGAAACAGTTATTTTATATCGACAAGCCAAAATAAATCTAAAGCTACTTGGCAAGTAATAAAAGGACAAAAACCAAATATTCCAAAAGAACATATAAAAGAATTAAATATAAATGGACAGTTAATAAAAGACCCGAAAAAAATATCTGAAAATTTTAACAAATTTTATATTAATCAAGTCAAACCAAATAAGAAATCAAATAAAAAAAATAAAAATATATGTTCGCATAACTCTGCTAAATCCATATTTATTAATCCAACAATACCTAGTGACGTAATTACTATAATTAAAAATCTTAAAAACTCTAATAGCACAGGTTTCGATGATATACATACTAAAATAATAAAAAGGGTGGCTCCAATTATAGCACCTATATTAAGCCATATTATAAACATAAGTATAGAAAATGGAACTTTCCCTGACAAGTTAAAAATTAGCATAATAAAGCCTCTATATAAAAAAGGAGACAAGACAGATCCATCAAATTATAGACCAGTAGCACTGCTACCAGTATTCTCAAAAATCTTTGAAAAGGTAATTTATAACAACCTCTATAGCTTCTTTGAAAAAAATAATATTTTCTGTAAGGAACAGATGGGTTTTAGAAAAAATAAGTCTATAAATCTAGCCATAAGTATATAACTTTCTCCAAAATATCCACAAAAATATGGACAGTAGCAAACCTAGCGCAGCAATGTGCATGGACATGTCAAAAGCATTTGACTATGTAGTACATGGAACCCTTTTAAACAAACTTTATATTTATGGGATTAGAGGAAATTCATTTAACTTGATAAAATCCTATTTAGAGGCTAGAAAACAGATTACACAAATAGAAACACTAAATATGAACACAAAGACACTCGATATTATCTCCTCAGATATGGAGACTGTTTTATATGGGGTACCGCAAGGTGGGGTTTTGGCTCCTCTTTTGTTCCTTATATATATCAATGATCTTCCCACAGCAATTACGCATCAAATGTCTCTCTTCGCTGATGACAGCGCTGTAGTGTATAACAGAGGTAGCTATAATGAAATCAATCACGATATAAAGAATAGTTTAGGTAATATTATAGACTGGCTAGAATATAATAATCTGAAAATAAATTTAGAAAAAACTAAAATAATGACATTCAAAATAAGAAATATTAACCGAACAAAACTTGACATTACGCACAATGAACACAAAATTGACGAAACAAACTCAACTAAATTTCTAGGACTTATGATAGATAATGACATGTCTTGGAAAACCCAAATTGACAATGTGTGCAAACAGCTAAATAAATTCTCTTATGCATTATACATGTTGAAAAAAGTGGCTAATAAAACTGCACTACTTACTGCCTACCACGGCTATGTAGCCTCCACATTAAGGTATGGTGTCATATTTTGGGGAAATGCCACAAATAACAATAGGGTTTTTAAATCACAAAAAAAATGTATCAGAGCTGTGTGTAACCTAAAACCGAGAGAATCATGCAAACCCCATTTTAAAGATTTAAAAATTTTAACATTCTATTGTTTATATATCTATGAAGTATGTATTTTTGTAAGGAAAAACAATCACTTATTCAGACATGTCGAAAGTCAACGTCGCTGTGATAAACTCTATTTACTATCAACAAAAACTGTATTTTTGCACAAAAGTATATACGCGATGGCACCAAAAATATATAACAACCTACCTAAACAAATAAGAACATGTAAAGATCTAAATAGTTTTAGAAATCTATTAATTAATTTCTTGGTTGACAAAGCGTATTATTCTATAAATGAATATTTAAGTGATGACGTGCAATAGATATGTTCTGTTTATTTATCATGTATGGAATTAAATATAATTGACACATATAATTATCATAATCTGACTTCAAATTGTAATGTATTCTTTAATCTTCATGAACTTGCCTAATTATCATTATTATTTATTTAATTTTTTTTAACTTATAATATTTGACTTTGCATGAATTCTATTTAATTTTTTTTTTTTTATGTTAATTTTGTATGCCAAATGGCGCAGCATAGAGCACGTATTTTTATATCCCATATACACCTTGTACTACCTATGTCTGACAAAATGAATAAATGATTAAATGAAATGAAAAACTACGTTTTCCGGTTCGTGGTCGCCACTCGAGAACTTTTCTGCCCCAACGGCTATCTGTTCTACGAGCTATGTGCCCCGCCCACTGCCACTTAAGTTTGGCGATTCTGCGGGCTATGTCGGTTACTTATTTATTTTTTATTCAAGACCAAAAACAAGAACATCT
Organism: Ephestia elutella; assembly: GCA_018467065.1. NCBI lineage: Eukaryota > Metazoa > Arthropoda > Insecta > Lepidoptera > Pyralidae > Ephestia > Ephestia elutella. The sequence continues at coordinate 4,710,574 of CM031584.1, forward strand.
TTGCAACAAAATCTTTTCTAACAACCTAACAATGACATTGACAACTAACTTTGACACTTGGAGTTGCCATGCAACATCACTATCTTCAAAAAGAAATAAAAAAATAAAAGTAAACTTAATTCATTATTCTCACACGGCCGTCCTGCTATTCATCTGACCCAGATGAATCATCTTCAGGTGAAATCCAGGGCTTCATAAAATCAGCCGAGGAAGTTGTATTACACGGACCTTTATACTGGTATCAATCTTTCCAATTCATCTTGAAATGAGAATGCTAAACATTCTCATAATATATATTACATAAGCAGAATATAATTTAATTTCTCTGGAAACATTTGTGATGATAATATCGCAACCTACACGTCGCCCCACCATTGACCCCTTGATGGGTCGACGGGTTATGTAGGTATGTAATTTTATTTTTTTGTTTTTGTAATCTGACTTTTCATAAAAAATCTTTTGTACTGCAAGACAATTCGATTTATTCAGTAGCGAATTCACATCACATCATTATGAACTCTAGTAAATATATCTCGAACAGTTACCACACAAGACAAAGTTCGTAACTTTTGTCCGTAAGACAATATAACAACGTTATTTCCCCAATATTTATCCCCAAGACGGAGGCTGACCCAAAACCCCAGTAACTATGACGCGGAGTTATAACTTATGTAAGGAGAGTGGGGTATTGTAGCTACATGGTTCAAGGAATAAGCGGACGCGTGATGAGAATGGTAAACTACGCACAAACATGGAAAATTATCTTTTTTAGATTGGCCTGGGTATTGGATAATTATCTATATTAGTATATTATAGAGAAACATCCAATACCCAGGCCAATCTAAAAAAGATCATTTTCCACGGCGGCCTCGCTCGTGTGAATTTCACATGGGAACAGTACTTTTTCCCGGGATGAAAGGTACCCTATGTCCTTCTATGTACTTCTTACTATGTGTCTGCGAAATTACAGGAAGATTGGTTCAGTAGATAAAGCGTGAAGACGTAACAAACAAACAAATAAACCAACAAATACTTTCGCATTTATAATATTAGTTAGGATGTATTTTTTATAAACTATAGTATCGTTGAGTAGGTATCTTATAGCACAAGTCTCGACTAGTCGTCTTACTTTGGGGCTAACTCAATCTGTGTGATTTGTCTGTATATATTTATTTATTTAAAAAAATATATTTATTCGCCATCAACACTTTCACTATATTATTTTTGGATGCCTTTACAGATACAGCTGTCGTATCATGTCTTTATCCCTTACGGGGTAGACAGAGCCAAGAGTCGTGATACTCGAAGGCTACGCCTAGCTGAAGATGAATGAATGAATATTCATATATAGTTACAGGTTGCTAGCCGATCAGCTATGATAAGAATCCCCAGTTTAAAACCCAATTTTACAATTCATACAATTAATTTCATAAATTATAGATTGTTCGTTTCTCTTTATAAAAAATCTTTTGTATTTAAAATGTTAATTTGGTCATTCATATTTTCATGACTTCTTATGGAACAAAAACAAAAACAGAACAGGACAAAACAGGATTCACAAAATTCAATTCAATTCATTTTCACAAGATTCTATGAGAATGCTATGAGAAGTTATTTATTGCCATCGCCTATTGGAATTAACTCCCAATCTAGCTCATTAACGAATCTTTTAACTATTATGACTTAGCAGCTCTAGCATTATTTAATCTTTTTACTCTTTTGACTTAGCAGCTCTAGCATTATTAAATCTTTTAACTCTTTCTTAGCAGCTCTAGCATTATTGAATCTTTTACATAACTATTTCGTATTAGCAGCTCTAGCATTAACGATTCTTTCAACTCTTATGACTTGTACCACAACACAGTCCCTATAGACAGTGTGAGGCTAGCAGTTCACAGCAGTTAATTAAATTCTATTCACTGACCGCCCACATAAAACTATGCCGATTCGCGAACTTAATGTTGTTATTCCCACCCCCAATAATACAATTAAGTGCGAAACTATTCTAGAATTTTGAGATTAACTAAATACAATTTGGTCTTAGATTTCGAGTAATCTGGTCAATTAAAGAGATATTTAATTTTTAACGAATGTATATTTAAGTTTCACTCTAACGCTGTTCGCACTATATATCTCCACAAAGATCTAGTTAGTTCTAAGGTTCTAGAGAGTTCGCACATTCTAATCTAAATTATTATACAAAAAACCTAACTGATAAAACGACATTTCACTAACCGAAACCGTGTAAATAATTAATTTTTGCATAAAAATAAATCGATAAGCGTACTTAACTTGAATTTCAATTATTTTTTGACAGCCATTCAATTTATTTCCCGGACCGTACCAATCATTCGTTTTAATACATGTGGAATTGTGGATTTTATTCCCCTTCTCATACAGCGGAGTGAAAGAGAGGTTCAATTAAACCAGCTATTGTTAGAACCAGGAAAAAGGTTCGACTAGGCTCCGTACCCAGACATATAAGTCTACTAGCCTGGAAACGGGACTTTTTCCTGTGGGAAATTCGGGAAATACTCTCTTAGTGCTCTCCTACACTCCCTAAGAAACCTATTTCCTACGCACAGTAGTAGTCACTCAGTCACTCAGTCAGTAACGGAAGAATTTTATCACACAAGCGGAGAGGAAAGGAAATGTATTAAACTACCAATAGGATTTCATCAGCGAAATTCAAATTTTGAATAATGACATTTTATTGATTGTTAAAACACATCTAATCGGTGCAGATCAGATAGGTTGCTCATTCGATAAATTGGTATGCTTTCAAATGGGATGGCTAACCATAGACACACCCAGGACACTCCATACAAACGCTCGCAAATCGACTACTACATAGGCAAATGACGTTTGTACACGCGCCGATGATGTGTGCGTACATACATAAATATTACACGCGTTTTTCCCGTGTGGGTAGGCAGAGAGTAGCGATTTTCACTTGCTACAATCCTTACAGATCTCTCTTGCTTCCTCTACACTCATCACTCTCTTCATACATGCTCTCCGGTTATATGTGCGTACGCGGCAAATGCCAGTGATCTCTACAACGAAGTGCGGGGTGGGGTACTATATTTGAAACGGGTGCGGGGCGGTGAGTGGCCTTTCTGTACGTTAGTACTATTAATGATTCTGTGTCTTTAGAGTTACTGATTTATACATTTAAATTTCTCATTGAAAATAGCGTTTTATTTACACAACAATAACCTCCTTTTACAGTCGGTCAAAAATGATAAACATAATAATTGCGATACACACAATAGCTTGACAAATTGCCCCAATTTATTGTTACTGTGGACGTAATGAAACCTGATAACGGAACGTCATTATCCCTGATACATTCTCCCAATTAAGTGATGTTCGATTACGGCTGTCGGCATTTGGAGTACCTATTTTCTGTCAATATGATATTGACAACCGAAATATTGTGTCCGACAAGATGGAGGGACCAAGCCTGTGATCTCTGAAATGATTAAAACCATAAATCTACTATTTGCTACCTTTGGTAATTCATCGTTTTGGAAAGTCTGCCAAAAAAGAGAATCATTTCATGTATTTACGATTTTTTGTTGTTATGAAAGTACTAAAGGCTTAAAAAGTGATAACAGCCACTGCATCTCCTAAAAGGGGATTATACTTTACTTATTTTTAATGTTAAGCGTGGCCTTGGAGTCTCACAACTCTCCCCTTAAGGAATAAAGCCGAGATTATGTGTGTGTGTATTATTTTTAATGGCATTTCGTTTTCTTCTCCTCCAAACCCAACAATTATTTTAGAATACTTTTTGATGTTGAACCCAACACTATTCCGAACACTATCTCAGTAACAGGTAAATCTAATTAAAGGTAAGACACAGCGACACTTAATGATCAAAAACATTTAGATGTCCAATTACACAAATGAAGGTAATTTACTTAACTACCGCCTGGAGATTCGTAGATTTAAGATTTGTCAGTTTCTTTCTAGTAGTACAATTGTAAACTAGTGGTTCTGTCAGAACAGTAGACCTCGCGAGCCCTTCCACGAAATAACCAATATTTTACCGTGTCCCTGGCTTAGAAGAGTTTTGAAACCATCCTACCAATGCGTGAAAGAAAGTAAAAAGTCTTATATTTTACCCATAAGCCTAAACATGTTCTTGTGGTTGGTCAATATCACTAAAAAAATTACTGAAACATGCCTTTGTTGCCTCGAAATAATATTAATATCTATTCTATACATATAATAAAACAGTAAAAATATTTTGTCTGTACATTTAGTATTTTTGACTAAAATAGATAGAGGGATACTTAAAAAGAATAATAGAAAGCAAAAAAATTTTTTTGGAATTTCTTGTCTGTCTGTCTGTCTGTCTGTCTGTCTGCCTGTCTGTCTGTATGTATGTACGCGTTTCACGCAAAAACTACTGGACGGATTTGAATGAAACTTTTTTTGTTGTATAGCTATAAAGTCTGGGCAACATATAGGCTATAATTGATTTTGAAAACTGGAACACCTGATGAAGAACCATAACAGAACAGCTAAACTATAAGAAATATGGAAATGTTGCTTTAACAAAAGTCGTTTAACCTGATGAGCATTTTCTGCTGATGTATAAAAGTTGAAGATCTGGAACATCTGATAAAGAACTGCAAGAGATCAGCTACACTATAACATATATGGAAATGGCGCCTTAGTAAATGTCGTTCAACCTGATGAGTATTTTCTGCTGACGTATAAAAATTGAAGATATGGACCATCTGATGAAAAGCTTCAAGAGACCAGCTACACTAAAACATATATGGAAATGGCGCCTTAGTAAAACTTGATTAATCTGATGAACATTTTCTGTAGACGTATAAAAAACGAAAATCCGAAACATCTGAAACAATTTGGAACACAAAAAGATTTTTCATCTAAGCGAAACTCACGCGGGCGAAGCCGCGGGCGACAGCTAGTAATATTATAATGATAAATACCTACCTATTATAAGTCTCAATTTGTATCCTTTACGTGTTTTGGAGCAATAAAGCATTTTTACCTACTTATTTACTTACTTAAATGTATACGGACAAATCACACAGATTGAGTTAGGAGTTAGGCCTAACGTAAGTTCAAGACTTTACCGGATGGTAATATAACAATACTATATTTTATAACAAATACATGTATAAATTAATAGGTATCCAAAACCCACGTCAATCTGAAAAAGAAAATTTTCCATCTTGACCCGACCGGGGATCGAACCCGGGACCTCTGGTGTGGCCGTCCGGCATGATGACCGTTAGGCCACGGAGGTCGTCAGTCGTCAAAAATGCATGGTACCTATTGGTTTATTACTTTTTTTATAATAGGATTCTAATCATACAATGAAGTTTTTTGATATCAGATTTATTTCAAGTGTTTATGATTATTCCACCAAGCAAAGTAATCCACAATACAATACCATTAACCAAATAAATACACACAATTCAAAGCCAAGCAAGACAAAAAAAAGCCATTTCATTTTATTTAATCAACAAATCAAGACTACTCTTGTACGTATGAAAAAATAACAATGAGTATTAAAAGCTTTGCTGCGCCATCTATTGATTTTTTTGTGAACTATCGTATGAGAATTTATAACATTATGGATTTATAGTAGTTTTATTGAATTTCACTATGTTTTTCAAACAAAAAAGTTGCGTCTTAATAAGAATAACAAAAATGTCTAATGACATTTTTGAATTATTTTTCAAATAGCTGAGATATGAGGTTTTTTTTATATATTTCCGGCATTTTTTTAAATTTCGAAAAACTGGCTCGACTAAAAAATTCTATAAAATTACCGAACCTGCTGACAAAATTTCATGAGAATCGGTTCAGAAATGCGACCTGTAGGCGATAACATCCGGACAAACAAAAGAATTTTCGGCTAGTGGAAACCGAGACGCTCGCTGCGCTCGCTCGGTCAATTATTTAACAACATATACTTTTTTAAGGATTTTGTGCACTCAAGATGCAGTACTAAAGTACTTTTGAAGGTTTTTTTATAATATCTAATTTCTATATTTAATAAGAATATGTACTTTGTCTCTACAGTCATGCCAAAATTCAAAATATTAGGAAATTCATCTTGATGTGCAAAACGAAAAATACTACATATAGCCGTTCTGTTTGTTTATCATGGCGCCGAAACGGAAGAGCCGTGTTGATAGTATTTTCAGAGAAAAGAGAAAATATTTTTAACCTTTGGAAATCATTTATTTTTCTAGACTGTGTTTCCTGTAAACATTTTTTTTCTTATTCACGATACGTACGAAAAAGGATTACCTATAACTTAAAAATACTGTAATGGAAATTTTTAGGAACAGGAGTTTTTGATCATGGTTTTTTCCATCCAGTATTTTTCTTTCTGTTCGTTTGGTTTGTAGAAGATCTTCCTTATCTTTTAACGTTCATAGAATCATCAAGCATCATCAAAATATATAAAATTCTTCAGTTACTACTATTCTTCAACGCTCAGCCAAAACTACTGAGCGTAGAAAGCTGATATTTCGCATGTAGGTTCCTTAGGGAGTGTAGAGAAGCATTAAGAGAGGATTTCCTGAAATTCCTATCATAGCTACCTTTATGTCGCGGTAATAATTATAGGTAACGAATTTAAAGGTCATTACGCTGTTGACTTAAGTGTACGTACAGTCATAAGCAATGACATACATACATAGGTATGGAATTCTCTCCCCGCATCGCTGTTTCCCGACAAATATAATTTAGGCGTTTTCAAGACAAGAGTGAATTGGCATATTTTGAGTTTGTGTGTACCACCCTAGACCTCATCTTTACTTCCCCTCAGGCAAGATCTAGGTCAAACGCACTCAATTTTTTAATAAAAAAACCGGTCAAGTGTGAGTCAAACTCGCGCACCGAGGGTTCCGTACACACAAAGCATCTCACATTATAGCTTTAACTAAAAGACTAGCTAGTTTCAAAAACAAACTTAACTGTGCAGTCGATCTCTAAGATTCATACTGATTTCAGCGCAAACATAAGTTTGTAACACTTTTTTTTAGACTTCCAAGAACATATTTGCAATTTTCAGATTTATTCCTGTATAAGTACTGTTAGACCTTGCTTTTTGCCAAATTTCATAATTTTACGTCAACGGAAAGTACCCCATAAGTTTTGATGGCTGTCTGAAATCGCAAAATATGCGAAAATTTGCAACATTTATGGTAATCTCTTAATCGCGTTGACGTAAATTTTTGATGATTTTTTACTAAAAGAGACCATGGACATGAGTATTCGATATTAATTTCAACTTGATACCTTTAAGCGTTCCTGAAAAAAAAAGTTTGACCGTCAGATGGACAGACGGACAACAAAGTGATCATAAAAGGGTTCCGTATTTGCCTTTCGAGGTACGGAACCCTAAAAAAATATCTCATTATCTTCCATGTTATTTGGTTTACATTCTCTCCCATGTTATTTGGTTAACATGTTAGCTCGTGACTGTACCTACGTAGAGCGACGCAATTTCGTTTGCGCAAATAAATACAGCTGTGAAAAACTACATATGGAAATTACTTTTGTGGATCAATAGCCAACATTTCACTCTATTTTCATTTTGCCTGAATATTTTTTGTTTAACAATTCTATTGTTTATTTAATTCTGTCTCGCTATACAAGTACAAACACTACGTGGCAGCTGTGATATCCTCAAATTCTCAATCCCTATTAATTCCCAAGTAAACCTGGCGGCGGCGGACCAATCAGTCGGACTTACCTGATCTGGAGCGAAACGGATAGCCCAAAACAAATCATGATGGCGAAGCACTGACGGATATAGACTCTAGGATGTCCTTGGGATCATTGCTAATTTTATCCATTGGATCCACAATATAAGATAAGTGTAATAATAATAATATAATAATAATAATATAATAATAATAAAAACACCAAAAAAAAATTATGTATACCTGGGATAAACAGTTCAGTTAGGTAAGTCCAACTTCGAGAATGAGGTCAACCGTCGAATCAAACTCGGCTGGGCAGCGTTCGGGAAGCTTCGCGATATCTTCTCGTCCAAAATACCGCAGTGTCTCAAGACTAAGGTCTTTGACCAGTGTGTGTTGCCAGTAATGACATACGAAACTGAGATGTGGTCGCTTACTATGGGCCTCATAAGAAGGCTCAAGGTCACCCAAAGGGCGATGGAGCGCGCTATGCTCGGAGTTTCCCTGCGTGATCGAATCAGAAATGAGGAGATCCGTAGGAGAACTAAAGTAACCGACATAGCCCGCAAAATCGCGAAACTTAAGTGGCAGTGGGCGGGGCACATAGCTCGTAGAACAGATAGCCGTTGGGGCAGAAAAGTTCTCGAGTGGCGACCACGAGCCGGAAAACGTAGTGTTGGCAGGCCTCCCACTCGGTGGACCGACGACCTGGTGAAGGTCGCGGGATGCGCATGGATGCGGGCGGCGCAGGACCGGTCGTTGTGGAAATCCTTGGGGGAGGCCTTTGTCCAGCAGTGGACGTCTTTCAGCTGAGAGAGAGAGAGAGAGAATAATAAAAACGTTTATTTTCTCTTTACAAAAAAAAATGTACTTATAGCTAATGTATTATGGGCTAGGGTTGTATGTAAATAAAACTATCTAGTCCATCTAATTTTTGTATTGGCACTAGTGAGAGACAAGGGTTCACACAACATGACATTGCGCAGAAGAAGAAATCCTGTCCTAGCGCGCAGGTGGAAAAGACAATAGTAAAGAGGTAAGTATATACATAAATAAAAAGTATGTATATGTGGGCACGCCACATCACCCCCCTCCTGAGGCCGTCCTAGGACGGACGATAGTGGGCCAGAGGCTTGATGATTCTTCCGGAACGCGTCCGGTAAAGCTTACTATCTGCATTTACATTTCTATTTCTAGATTGCTTTTCAGCGCTTTCATCTTCCTTTTCAGGTAATGTAGCTGTCTTTTCTTTTTTCTTTTCAGGTCTCTCGTTTTTATTTTTCGATGCAGTTTCCTGAAACTCTGGAGCGTCGTTGGCGATCAGGTAAGCTGGTTTAATTCTGTCAATGGAAACATTTTGTTCTTTTCCTCTTATTAACAGCTTATAAACTTTTTCTTGTCTTTCTAGAATCTGGTAAGGTCCTGAATACGCTGGCTGGAGCGGAGGTTTGCAGGTGTCATCCCGTAGATAAACATGAGTTGCTGTTTTCAAATCATTAAAAATGAAAATATTTTTGTTACAGTGTCGAGATGCAGGCACGGGGCGTATATTATCTATTATTGAGCGGAGTCGCGCGATAAAATCACTCATGTCAGTTGTCATTACTGTACTAGGATTGAAAAATTCTCCAGGTAGCCTTAGCGTCTCTCCATAGACCAGTTCGGCTGAAGAAGTTTGCAAGTCTTCTTTGATGGCACTTCTGATTCCAAGAAGAACCAGTGGTAATGACTCAGTCCAAGTTGCTGAGTTGTGGCACGTGATTGCTGCTTTGAGCTGCCTGTGCATTCTCTCTACCATCCCATTGCATGCGGGATGGTATGCAGTGGTTCTCTTATGTTTGAATCCAGTTATATCCGATAAATATTTGAATAAGTTGGATTCAAATTGTTTTCCACGGTCCGTTATGATCTCGGACGGGCATCCAAAACGTGAGATCCATCCTTGAAGCAGCGTTTTCCCGACAGTTTCTGCTGTCATATCAGCTATGGGAAAAGCTTCTGGCCATCTCGTGAACCTATCCACCGCTGTTAAGCAGTAGCGAAAACCATCTGATATGGGAAGAGGACCGATGAGGTCGATTTGAACGACCTGAAACCGAGCTTTGGGAAGACTGAATGTGCTAAGAGGTGACGAAGTATGTCGAGTGACTTTCGAAGATTGACACGCGTGACATGCTTTGGTCCATTCTCTACAATCTTTTCTCACCCCCGGCCAAACGAAACGTTGAGCGACTAGATTTGCAGAAGCTTTTGCGCCAGGGTGACTGAATGAATGTATATTCATGAAAACTTGCCTTCTAAATGACTTGGTTACAAACGGTCTTTCGCTTCCGGTGCTGATGTCACAGTAAATGGGAACATCAACTCCGTCCAACTGAACTTTTTTGAGTCTAAGCGCTGTTTCTGTGCTATCCAACAGGTTCAAAAGTTCTGCGTCTGATGCTTGGGACTTCGCTAAAGCTGTCAGATCTATGGGCTGTGCTATCTCATCTATCCTTGATAAGCTATCCGCCACCACATTATCCTTGCCTGATATGTGTTGTATATCTGTGGTAAATTGAGCGATATAGTCCAAGTGCCTGAATTGGCGTGGCGAACAGTTCTCTTTACGGGACTGGAACGCAAAACAAATAGGCTTGTGATCCGTATAAATAGTGAAGTGACGGGCCTCCAGCATATGACGGAAGTGTTTGATGGCTTCGTAGATGGCAAGTAGTTCTCGATCATAAGGAGAATATTTCTGTTGAGATGGGCTCAACTTACGAGAGAAGAAAGCCAAAGGTTGCCAGTCACCGTCCTTCAACTGCTGTAAGACAGCTCCAATCGCCATGTCCGATGCGTCCGTTACCAATCCCAATTTTGCTTCCAGGTATGGGTGAGCCAAAAGAGTTGCCTGACAAAGACTTGATTTGCATTCCTCAAACGCGTTTAGAAGACCTTCAGTTAGATTAATGGGAGATGAACCTTTGACTGAGCCTGCCAATAGCGCATTTAAAGGGGCTTGTATCTTCGCCGCTCCTGGAATAAATCGTCGATAATAATTGATCATCCCGAGAAATCTACGGAGTTCCTTGACATTCTTGGGGACTGGATATTCCTTAATGGCTTGAGTCTTTGTATCGAGGGGTTTTATACCATGCGCAGAAACATTATAGCCTAAAAAAGTGACTTCAGATACTCCAAATACGCATTTCGATGTGTTAATGACCATTCCAAATTTTTGAAGTCTTGTGAATATTTGCCTTAGGTGTTCCATGTGGCTTTCCTCGTCACGTGAGCAGATCAGAAAATCGTCCAAATAGCAAAAACAGAAATCTAGGTCTCTAGTCATCTCGTCAACGAATCTTTGGAATGTCTGACCTGCATTTCGAAGTCCGAAGGTCATGTATGGGAATTCAAACATCCCGAAGGGCGTAGTGATCGCCGTTTTTGGAATATCCTCCGGGTTTACTGGAATTTGGTTGTAGGCTTTTACCAAATCAATGGTGCTGAACATCGTACAACCAGATACGTGATGGGTAAAGTCCTGCACATGTCTTATGGGATATCTATCCGGAATCGTGCGGGCATTGAGCATCCTGTAGTCGCCGCATGGTCGCCACCCGTTGTCCTTCTTTGGAGCTAAGTGTAGCGGCGATGCCCAGGGGCTCTCCGACGGTCGAGCAGTTCCATTCTTCAGCATAGCTTCGAACTCTTGTTTGGCAATTTTCAATTTATCCGGCGCTAATCTCCTCGGGGTACATGAAACTGGCGGTCCTGGCAGTGTCCGTATGTGATGAACAGTTTGGTGCTGTGGGATCCGCTGTGTGCCTGGAGGTCGGGTAATTTCCGGAAAACTGCTGAGCAGTTTGTGGTATTTTGAGTCGCCAAATATGGTTTTCACTGAAGATATGCTGATCGTAGAAGTCGCTATTGCCGCTGATGCCGATAGTGATGTCTTGTTATCAATTAATCGATGATTCCGACAGTCCACCATTAGATTATAGAAGGAGAGGAAGTCTACTCCAATGATAGGCTTAGTGACGTCAGCCACTATAAAGCGCCAGGGGAAATCCCGACGAAGACCAAGGTTGAGGTCCAGGTGAATGATGCCATAAGTCGCGATGGGCGTCCCGTTTGCTGCAAAAAGTCCAAACGAGGTACGATCTCGCCATTGTTTAACTGCAGAACGAGGGTAGACGCAAAGGTCGCTGCCTGTGTCGATTAAGAACTGCATTTTAGTCCTGCGATCTACGACAAACAAGCGACTGTATGAGGTAGGGCAATCATCTGTCGCCATCAACGACCGCCCCTGGAGTTTTCCGATTGGTAGTCATGTGGTATTATGTGTGATTTAAATGATACCAACTTTAGTTCACAAGCACTGAGTTTATTAGATATAGCGACACATGGCTGACACATGACATGGCTGTTGACACGTCTTTGCTCTCTCGCCGTACTTGTGATGGTAGAAGCATACTGGGAACTTCCTATAATTGGACTGGGATCGACGTCCGCGTTGGTTTGTAGAACTGCGTGAGCGCGATCTTGATCTGTTGTTGTAGTTGTCCCTCGGTGAGAGTGCCTCCACCTTACGTGTGAGCTCGGCTATCTGTTGAGCCATCTTGGCTAATAAGGAATCTGACGAAGAGTCGGTCGCAGCAACGTGAGGTGATGATGGCACGAGTTCATGCACTTTATCAGCCAAGTCAGCCAATGCCAGAAGTGACGAGTCCGCCTGCGATGCGATGACGGTTTGGAGATTACTAGGTAAGCGACTAGTCCAAATAGTCCGTAGGAAATCCTGTGGAACATTCGGTCCGGCGAGGTGCTGCAAATGCCGCAGGAATTGCGATGGGCGACGGTCACCCAACTCCTCATGCATGAGGAGCTGTTTTACTTCCTTCTCACGCGATGCGGACAGTCGTTTTATAAGCTCCGTTTTCAATCGCTCATATTTACCTCTTGCAGGTGGTGAGATAATGATGTCCTTAACTTCGGCGGCGTATCTTTGGTCTAGCTGTGCGATGACGTAGTAATATTTTGTTTCGTCGTCTTTAATTCCAGATAGTACAAAATTTCCTTCAATCTGGGCAAACCAGACATTGGGCTCTTCCGCCCAAAACGGTGGAAGCCGTACGCCGACACGAAAAACATCTGATGATGACAACGATCCCTTTGCCGATTCTGACCCGGCCACAGCGTCATCAAACGTATCATTGTCGGACCGTGGGAGCTCACCTTTATTTTTCACATTTGTGTCATCTTGACAACCCTCTTTGTTTTTCAACATTATATGCGAAATAAAATTTTCTCACTGCCTTTCCTTACTTGATAATTAAGTTGTGGATGGTGCTCGTGCTCCTTTTTCGGGGTCACCAGTATGGCACGGGTTGTATGTAAATAAAACTATCTAGTCCATCTAATTTTTGTATTGGCACTAGTGAGAGACAAGGGTTCACACAACATGACATTGCGCAGAAGAAGAAATCCTGTCCTAGCGCGCAGGTGGAAAAGACAATAGTAAAGAGGTAAGTATATACATAAATAAAAGTATGTATATGTGGGCACGCCACAGTATCAATACAATACAACTCTAAAGAACTAGGATACATTCGTAGACTTTGTGAAGAGACTAGCTCCTGAAATAGGTCTCCAAAGAGACCTGAGCTACAGGTAACTAGGCCCCTCCCTTGGACTACATGTTGTAGTTGCTGCTGGTGACACTTGTATAAATGCTTTATCATCATTAGCGAGCCCCTTTTTGCTGGGGTTTTCTGGCCTTCCTTATGGAAAGACAAGGACAACCTGAAAAATAACCACCACGCGGTCCCAATGTAAATTTATGGGTTTTAACGACTGCGAATATAGCCGCGACCAACGGCTTTAAGTGTCTTTCGTAGCACGGTGGAGCTCAATATAAATTACTTTGGGTCACCCATGACCCATCCCGTGACCTACCATTGCGAATGTTACTTAACCGCCATTATTGCAGGCCGAGTGCGCGATCTACTTCGCTACCAAGCACCTTGAGCTGCTCTTCAGAAATAAGATAACCATAGGTTATACAAGCATGTTGACCACTAACACGAATAACCACGCTATGTCATCAAATAAGGTCGAGAAATTCAACTTCCACTTTATCAGTTTCAATCTTCAATGTAGCATTTTGGAAAGTCTTCAAGAGTATAACGTTATATGATCTAATATAATAACAATGTAAGTGGATCGTTGAATGTTACAAAATTAATTTTATAGTTCTTTCTGGGAATTTGAAAATTTTAACTTCAATTCTTGGCGCAATAAAATGCATTAGCACTATTATATCTAAAGTTTTACACTTTGAATTTCATCGTTATGTTCATTTTATGATACTCATCCGATGGAACTAATCAGTATATTAGTTTTTAAAGGAATAAGTAGGCATTAATTCTTTATTTGTCTTTATTGAAAGCACCTATTACAGAGGTGTTGTGGATAACAAAAATAAGAATTGGTAACTTCGACAATTCGCAAAACCAAATTGAAATAGTTGTTGAAAATGTTCACAAAATTTTCTCACTCGGAAATTCAACAAACATTGCAGTTTTGCTGAACTCATTTGTGAAAACACTTCCCACTCAGAAGGTATTTTAAGTCAACTGTAGACTTGCTATTTTTTGAAATTCTTCGTGAAACTGAAAACAAGCATAAGAACGGAAGAACTCGTCATGAAAAGATCATGTTTCTACTTTTGGAATAAAAATTACTTTGTGAATATATTCTTATTTTATTGTCAATCCTCGATTTTCATTTTGAACAAAATAATTGAATTAAAATTTGATCATACCATGGTCATACATCGGTTAGGTAGAAATGTCACTAAAAGTTATCCAATATCATTTCCGGACAGATTTATATTAGTGATAGATAGTACTGATTTTGTCGATTTTTTCTGTGGATTTACAACAAATTCGTCAAAAATGCCAGTTAGTTACCTTCTTTACTCGCAGTCACAAAATTAATATACTACGTATACTAGTACTACGTACAGTAAGGAAGCTCCCTGCCACTCCCGCAATATGGTGCACCCCCTGCGTACCACGCCTTTTCCCCGTTGTTTTGCGGTTTTGGACGCTATGATTATGAAAACGCACACATTGACGTGTTCACGGATTTCATTTGTAGTAGTAGCAGGTGTGATATATGACGCCCCGTTTTTATGAAGTTTCCACCCTGTGTCGCAGTCGCAAAATAAGTCGTCCAGATAAAGTAGCAAGTCTACCACAGTACCAAGAAAGAAACAAATGACGCGGCTCACAATTTGTATAAAGAAAAGGTTAACAACGCCATGAATCAACTTTATGCGTACACTTTTTTTGACACACGGTGTTTCTTTCTTTTATCCGATTTCGTAAAAAAGATGTATTTTATTGCTTGACTGTTCAATGCTTAGCCATAAAATAAAGAATCCAATTATAAGCATACAACACCTTTAGGAATAAACAGAAGCTAATTTTTAAAAAAATGTTATGAGTAAAGTATTTTTGTATCTACTCGGAAATAACCTACAAGATTCACCGGTGGCACATCTGTGGGGAAATGTGATTTTAATGTGTTTCCTCCGCAATCTTGCAGGCTTATTTTATCTTTACTTTATGAGAAACGTCACTCAGATGTGTCAACTGTACTGGAAGAGGGATCCGTTTTGAAATCACATTCCTTTGAGACGTGTAGTATAAGATGTAATTATAGAGCTGCTTACAGCTATTGATTTTGTTTTTTCAAGCTACGCCTCGGAGCGCCAACGCTGTGGAAATTCTGGGATAAAAAGTATTATTTGTGCTATTCCAGGGTTTGTTCTTTACTTGTACCAAATTTAGTCAAATTACGTCTAGTAGTTTTTGCGTTAAACAGTCACAAACATCCATCCATCCTCTCATACATCCAAACTTTCGCATTTTAAATATTAGTGGAATTCGTGCGGTGTCATCTCAATACTCGTATGGTCCAACGAATTTAATTTTCCCTAAGTTAGCAAGTTTCTAAGTAAATTGTAGCAAGCAAGAAATAAAATAAAAGGAAACTGGCCAGACCCCACAAAATTATATTGTAGAAACCCCTGTTGATCTTATAAATTTTATATTAAACGGACGAATAGAGAGCCCGGTAGGTTTATTGTTCAAATCGGGTTACTATTGTGTATTTCTAAGCAAAACGTTCTTGTAAGATTAATGTTGGGGCTAGTATACACACAGTAAGACAAAACATAGTAGGTATTTACGTCATTAAATAAACCACAAGAAAACCGCATTGAAATTAAACGAGAATTTTAGATTAAATCCTTTATTATTATTATTTATGTTGGTACTCTTTTGAGAGCCACGGGTCCATGTGGACACGGTCCTTTGAGGCTTTCATATGACCAAAGCCAACATGAAGAGGCCTTTTTATAGCTTTTTATTCTAAAAGTGAGAAGGCTGCATCTGCGGAGATGTGTCCCTTAGGGCTCGTGCAGCGTGCCGGCGATATCGAGCGACTTCGGTCGCACCGACTCGCGGCGACTTTCTGCTACTAAAAACAGTGCAGCGTGCGGGCGACTAGCGACCAGCGATTACTTGCGACCGATCGATAGCAATTTACAATAGTTAACTATTGGTGTTAGTACTGAACATACGGCATAATGTTTGTCTTCGTGAATAAGCATATCATATAGTATATACAATTACATTTTGGCAACAAAATATTTATCTTTGTATTTTTTATGTTTTTGGTTCTAAAGTGCCGGGCGACTACGAACTGCATCTATTAAACCTTCTGCATCCATTATTATTATAAAATAGATATCAATTTAGTACTGCGCTGTGCAATCGCAAGAGACTGTGACGACTGATCGCTGCAAGTCGCGCGACCACTGGTCGCCAGTCGCGTGCACGCTGCACTCAGCCGTTTTAGTTATACACGTTCAGTCAAGTCGCCGCGAGTCGGTGCGACAGAAGTCGCGCGATGTCGCCGGCACGCTGCACGAGCCCAGTGTACCATAGGGATATGTTGTAATTTATTGTTATTTAATAACCATCAATGTCCCAATACTGGGCAAAGGCCTCTCTCACCTTCTTCCAAGACAATCGATCTAAGGCTATATCGCGCCACCCTTTATCAAATTTATTTCATTCGTCGCACCAGCGTACAAATCCTATATAGGTAAATGATTTTATTTGATGCTTTCAAAAACATTAAAAAATATGTTATAATAGGTATTTAAAAACCTAGCGATTATACGTTTATACTACTTTTAATAGTTTTTCTAATTCAATGCTTACGAAGCACGGAGGAGCTTAGATAACACATTTTTGGTCTCCCATCCCATGACGGACCATAACGAAAGTTGGCTTAGCTGCCACTATTGCAAGCCGAGCGCGCGATCTACGGCGCTATGAGCTTCTGTTACACATTTCTGTCCCACAGATTACAGTCGACGACCTACGTGGCCAAACGGTCATCACGTCGTACTGCCAAACCGGAGGTCCCGTGTTCGATCCCCGGTCGGGTCGAAATGGCAAATAATCCTTTTCAGATTGACCCGGTCCTGAATGTTTATCTGTATATGTGATTTTGTTATAAAATATAGTGTCGTTGAGTTAGCATCCCAAAACACAAGTCTCGAACTTACTTTGAGGATATCTCAATCTGTGTGATTTGTCCGTATATAATTTACTACATTTGCCCGCGGCTTCGCTCGCGTTAATCCTTTCTTAGCGGATGTCTACGTCATAAAATCTACCTGCATGCCAAATTTCAGCCCGATCCGTCCAGTGGTTTGGGCTGTGCGTTGATAGATCACTATGTCAGTCAGTCAGTCACCTTTGAGTTATATATATGTATATAGATTTATAAAAAGCGAGAGGAACGATGAACATCATAAAGACAAACTTCCAAAATTTGCATTTATTGTGAGAATGGTCTTTACGGCCTTAGTATTCGAGGAACGGTCTCCCATGTACTATTAACGGTGAACAACGGTCAGGCGCGGTCACGTTTGGACAATAAACATCTCTTAACGGCTTTGTACTCTCTTAATGTCTTAAGCCTTCAAAATCCCGTATCTGGCAATTCTCTGTTAAGTTTTAGAGGAATTAGTGGCTTTGCTTAACGATTTTTTAAGACATCACCTAGATTATTAGATTTTTTTTACATTAAAGAAAATTTTAAAAATACCATTCTGAAACACCATACCGTAAATTTGAAATTCAATTAATCATAAAAAAACGTACGCGACTAGATTGAGGACCTCATTAAAAGGGAGATTCGGAGCACCCGTAACCGGCGAGCATGTATGAAGAGAGTGATGACTATAGAGGAAGCGAAAGAGATCTGTAAGGATCGTAGCAAGTGGAAATTGCTAGTCTCTGCCTACCCCAACGGGGAAAAGGCGTGATCATAATGTATGTAGTATACAATAAAATGCCTAACTAAACAACTACGTATAATATCCTTACTCCTGCACTTGGCACCGACCTCACCTCGTTCAGTAGGTAGCATGCAAATACATTTTTCTTTGTGATTATCTGCCTAGTTATTTCATGATTTTCAGTTTTATAATGGAAGTCGGTTAATTTTTTTTTGGGGAAAATTTTTTTTATCAATCATAATTTCAGGTCATTTTCACGGCCTATTTTGTGTCTTACTAACAACAAGATTGCAAAACTAAAGTCACACTATAGTGCCCCATTTAGATAACCTTAGAAACGGGTTGTATGAGTTACCAGTTAAAGTCAGTAATGTCTACTAGGGCTATTTGTCTTTGAGTTATTGGGGTTATTTGAGTTGGAGATGACTCATAGGCAGAAGGTCTAAAGTAAATAGCAATGTGCCGCTGAGAAATTTCCTGTACTTATTTATTTAAACTTTATTGTACACACATACAAAAGTACAGTACAAAAAGCATTGTCTGACAGTCAAACCTTAGGGTTGAGCAGAGCGTTCATGTAAGTGTGAATAAATTCTATTATTCAAATAAATTATTTTTAAATTAAACACATGCGTATAAAGATACGTACTACGTATATAAATAAGTATACATATATATAAACACAAAAATATACATAACCTATAAATACACTTACATAAATTATAAATAAAGTTGAAGCAATCAAAAATGGGTCAATTTTGCCGATGACTCAACATAATTATGTTATAAACAATTACTTTAAAAGGACTTCCCTTGATTATTTCCGAAAATTCTCAGAATGTTCTCGGGTTTTTAGAAAAAAATTCCGTTCTCAAGAATATTTCCGAGAAATTTCCAAAAAACTTTCCTCTGTTTCTTTGAACTTTTTGGAACGGCACATCACTAAAGGTAAACCTTCCACAGAATTATGAAAGCAAATAAACTGGCGTCTGCTTTAATGAAATTATTTGTTGCTCATACACTTTTTTTCATATGTGTGAGTGAACTTACGAAAGAGAGTGCTATGAGGCTTATGTTAGCCGTGATAAAATAACTAATTTAAGCTTCTATGTGGCTCATCGCATTATAAAAAACATTATACCACCAGTTATTTCTTATTCAATCTTACAAAAATTAATTCCCGTGATATTTTAAGACCCGTGGCTTCCTTTCGGTTTTTCGGGATAAAAAGTATTTTTAAAAAGTTTCGTCAATCCAGTAGTTTTTTTGCGTCAAAGCGGTAAAATGGTTGATGTAAATTAAAAATTAGACTCTCACAAATTTTGCGTTTAGTAATAGCGTTTAGTAAAGTAGAGGGCAATATTGACAGAAAGTATCGTTGCAAACTAATTAATAAAAGAACTTTTCCAAAAAAGAGGCAATTAAAAACAAAAAGTCATAAACAATACGATCTGTGTTGTATCAACTTTTGTCGTGGCCCGAAAACAATATTTCAAACAAAACAAAAAGCTGTTAATATTGAACTTTGGGCAGGAACATGATTTAATCAGAGTTTTTATTAAACAAAAGAATGATTGCTTCGGAAAGAAATATAAAAGTGCGGAGTGGGAGAAAAAAGTATAAAAATATCACTAACAGAAATTTCGGTGGAAAACGTCGACGTGAATTTCAGGCACGATCAGCCGCCGGACCCCACGAGGGGTATTGAGGTATTTTTTATAAAGTAGGATTACTACCTATATTTATACTGTGGTAGGATTGATTTGACATTCATGCTCACCGTTATATTATCTTCCTCTCTCTCTTTAGTCGTGTTTCCCCATGACTGACAGTCGTGGTCATTATATGGACTAAAACACACACAACGACTCTCTTGGCAATTTTAATGGAGTGGTTTGCCATTGCCTTCTCCGTTTCACACACTAGCTGATAATTATCAACCCGAGTGCAGGTTTCCTTTACCGATGTATTATTGCGTGTGTTTAAATGTATTATTGTAGGAAATAATATCGCTAGTTGCAGTTTCCATCAGCAACTCCAAGGGAATATGAACGCATGCGCTGCGCAATATATATTGATGAAATAAGTTATTTGATATTAAAAATCGCTAAAAGATATTTGATAAATCACCACAATTAGTTCGAATAGTGTCTACGTAGGTAGCGCCATTTTAATAAAAAACGCTCGTGCCTAGCGATAAGTCTTAATTTCATTTGACTATTGTACAAAAGTGAACCTTCTGTACATCATATTTAGTTATTCTGTGATTCTGGCGGGAAACGGCGGAAGCCGCCGGCCGTAAATTCGATACGCTCAGATTTATTTATCCAAATAGGTTTTTGTAATCTTTTCGAGATAAGCATTTATATGACGTGACCCTTTTTATTTTATAACTAAGACCTTTGGACATGCTCAGAAAAGCAAGCTCTAATCAAAAAATGTATGGAAACTAGATTATATCCTTTCTAGTATAATGTTTGGTAGGAATAAATCCTACTAATACAATCCTAACTAATATTACGAATATAAATGCGAAAGTGAGTTTGTTTGTTTGTTCCTCTTCACGCTTTATCTGCTGAACCATTCTTCCTGAAATTTGACATACACATAGTGAGAAGTACTGAGAAGGATATAGAATACATTTCATCCCGGCAAAAAGCACTGTTCCCGAGAGAAATTCACGGGGCGAAGCCGCGGGCAAAACTTAGTAACATAATAAATACGAAAGATGTTTTCGAGTTTAGAAGTTTCTCAATCACGCAAAATTTACTGGACGGATTTTGATAAAAATTGGTACACGGGTAGAAAAATATCGGGAACAGCAAATAGGACTCCTTTTATCCTGAAATACCTTCGGGAGCGAAGAAACAGGACGCGGCTAGTAGTCAATAAGTTAGAACTACTTTTTACAATCAATTTCCAATTGGCTATACATGCCTTGTTTCTGCGGTGGTGGCCGAGTGATAGGCGCCCGCCTGTGGCTGCAAAGGTCCCAGGTTCAAATCCTGCCCGTGCTACATGAGTTTGTATACCAATCTGACACATGTAAAGTCCATTTATTCATAATTGTCCTATCATGTAAACAATCTTACCATGTCTTTTTATGATTTTACAACAATATAAATTAAATAGACTTTTTAGGAAATTACTTTTGTGGTTAACAAATGTTTTACTTTAGAATGTTTAGGTTTGAACTAATATTTGATTTATTTTCAACAAAATTAAAAAAAGTACTGTGAAGATTGTTTACATAAGAGGACAATTATAAGTAAATGGACTTTACCTATGTTAGTTTACATCGACCACCACTTGCTTCCGGTGAAGGAAAACCTCGTGAAGAAACCTGAACTCTAGTTGAAGATTATCAACTAGTGTTTAAAATGGAGAAGGCAATGGCAAACTACTCCATTAAAATTGCCAAGAGAGTCGTTGTATGTGTTTCATTCCATATAAAGACCACGACCCTCAGTCATGAGGTGCTAAAGGAGTAGGATCGTTACAATCTACATCAAATAATGATGAAAAAATTGAGTAGCCGACTTTAAAAACACGGTAACTGACAATAAACACAGGGTAATACAATTCCCTGATGAATTCGACGCGTCATCAGCAATAGGCATCAATCACTGGCCTAAATTGATTACCTATCTAATCGGGTATAGGATCCATGCGTTTCGAATTAGCTTTGTAAATTTATATTTGTTACCAGGTTGTCCCCGGTGTACTTAATTGTAAATTAACTTTATGGATCTAATCCTATAGCAAGTAATAATTTACAAAATAAGTACCGTGAAGGGGCGAGTAGAAATCCTACTTCCTTTCATTATAAATGCGAAAGTTTGGATGTGAGTTTGTGAGGATGTTTGTTACTCAATCTTGCAAAATCTACAAGACGATTGTCAATGAAATATGAAATGACGGGTAGGAAAATACAGCGAATACACATAGGGTACTTTTTATCCCGAAATACCTACGGGAGCGAAGCCCCGGGGCAAGGCTAGTATTTCGATATATTTAGAAAGTTTTGTAACACTTCCGCTGTATTTATAATTATTAAGATATAAGTAATCTATTAGACATGGTTCGAAAAGTCAGACCTCAAGCATCAAAGGTCCATTGTACTTGCCTCAAGCCCATCAAATACGTCTTCTTGAAAGGCCAGCAACACTCCTGTGATATCCTTGGCGTTGCAGTTATCCGTGGGCAGCGGTGATTAATTACCTTCACGTTACTCACTTGCTTGTTTACCTATGTTATATAAAAAACACGGTAAAAATAAAGTAAGTAAACAACATTCTACATATTCTAAGCATGGTTAGGTTTGAGACACGCAAATCGGCGGATGTTCAGAAGATTCTAGTCTTGCCGCAATCAGCGTTTGCATTATGCATGAAACCATCCACGAACACGCGCCTCAAATTCACTCATATTGTTTGTTTGTCAAGCTCTGTTTCAATGTTTGTTGATGTTGCGGGGCTCTGCTTGAGAATGTTACCTTAAAAAGGACTCCGCTACTGTATGTCTAAGTATGTAATGCCAATGTACGTTACCTAGTTTTAAAGTATGCGCGTACGAGGTACGTTAGTTCTAACTAACGTAATGTTATAGAATGTTACCGTATTATACATTGTTCAAACTCAATAAGATTTCATCATTCATCACCTAATCTCTTTTATTTTGTTACACAATGTTACATAACATTTTGTAACTGTTGTGTTTGATCAATCAATATTTCACGTGGTCCTTTTCGTTGAAACAAATTCCGTAGTTTTTATATTTTTGTTACTACTTTTTATTATGCTACTTTAAAATATGTAATTCATGGCGTATGAGTCTGTATAAAATTAAAATTTGTACATATTAGAAAAAAAAATTAAAATGATAAAATATTACTCTAACTAAAAAATATTTAAAAATGACAAAAAGACTCTTAAAATCAATATACCTATACGAATCTATTAGAAAGAAGAATCTACCAACATAAAAATTTTCAGTAATAACTATTCCGCAAAAAAATTATCTCAGCCTGCATCACACGTTTTTAGCCAAAACAGGCGTTACTGAATTGATCCTAGTGCCAAAACTAGACCATTATTGATAAAAAAATAGTACTATAGGCTTCTCAAATAACTGCTACTACTTATACGAGACAGATAAAAATATTTTGCCTTTTATTTTTGCTTAAATACCTTCCAGAAAACACGAAAAATACGAAAAACAAGGTTCACGGCTTTAACGAAATCATTATGTAAAACACAAATTATAATTTCTACATAATATTAAATCGCGAGTTTATTAAACTAGCTACAAGTTGCTGGTTTTAGATTTTTGAAAAATAACTCGAAAAAAATATTATATATCGTAACAATTCACTAAGAAATTCCCCATACATTTTTTGTATGGCAATGCCATCGCTCAATATATACGAGTTCCAAGCCCACGAAAAATAAAATAAATGTTATTTTGGTCATCAGCGTCCCCAAAAACCCATAAAACGATACCCATATTGTAAAATAAAATAAAAAACTGTCCTCCATCTTGGATCTCAAAATAAATGTTATTTACGTCATCAGCGTCCCCAAAAACTTATATAACCATACCTATATTGTAAAATTTAAAAAAAAGTTGTCCGCCATCTTGGATCTCAAAATAAATGTTATTTTCGTCATCAGCGTCCCCAAAAACCTACAAAATGTTAACCATATTGCAAAATTAAAAAAAATTGTCCGCCATCTTGGATCTCAAAATAAATGTTATTTTTGTCATCAGCGCACCGAAATACCTATATAACCATACCCATATTGTAAAATTGAAAAAAAAAGTTGTCCGCCATCTTGGATCTCAAAATAAATGTTATTTTTGTCATCAGCGCACCGAAAAACCTATATAACCATACCCATATTGTAAACGTGAAAAAAAGTTGTCCGCCATCTTGGATTCCAAAATAAATGTTATTTTCGTAATCAGCGCACTGAAACACTTATAAAACGATACCCATATTGCAAAATTAAAAAAAAGTTGTCCGCCATCTTGGATCCAAAAATACTATTTTTGTAAACCTCATCCCGTAAAGTTGGCCTTCATGGGATGCCAGGCAGATGTTTATCATCTTAGTATCCTGGCACGACGGTCATGCTATTTTCTGTCGCGGCATTCGTGTCCATTTTACTGCCAAGTCGCGCCAAGTATGTTTTACATAAGAAAATGGTCGTAATTTTATTTTTAGTATTCATTACCGTAAAGCAAGAAAAAATAATTATATAGGTACCAACAAATCCTTTGCCGGATCCCTGTCACTTATTACTTCGGGTTGGCGGCAATCTCACGTCGATATGTGCGTGTGACTTGCACACAGCCAGCTACGGTCTATCAAATACCTAAACTCGGTCGGGCGCGCGGACGTGATACACTCTTAAAAAAAAACACACCATTTCATTTACAAATGAGACTTTCAGATGAATAGGTAATGCATACTTCACTTTATATTTACAAATCGTTCGGGAAACTTCATATAAATCAATGGATAAGGCAAGAACTACGCGATCGCGCGTGACTAATTCGCCAACATGGAAACGCTTTTACTAAACAACTATTTGGTATATAACTTTTCCGATCGAAAATATATTTCATGATTTTCTCAGCGGGCACACGAACAAATAATATTTCTCGGTAATACCCATTATAAATCTAGGTCTTTGTGGTCATTACTCATGTATGCTATGTTTTTTATATAAATTTTCGTTAGTTTCACGATATCTTCAATATTTTGTAGTAATCCTAACTAATATTATACATGCGAAAGTGAGTTTGTTTGTTACCTCTTCACGGTTTATCTACTGAACCAATCCTCCTGAAATTTCGCACACACACAGTTAGAAATACTGAGAAAGACATAGGGTACTCTTAATCCCGGGAAAAAACACTGTTTCCGTGGGAAATTCACGCGGGCGGAGATGCGGGCAACAGCTAATAATCCATATTACACTTCGGTGGAAATCCTTGAGGGAGGCCTTTGTCCAGCAGTGGACGTCTTTTGGCTGAGAGAGAGAGATAGATACATCGGTACACTAATTATTTCTGTTTCAGGATCATCATCATCTTTATCTTTTCAGCCGCAGGAGGTCCACTGCTGGATAGGCCACTCCCATAAATAAATATATATATAGATTTAGTTAGCCCAAAGTAAGTTCGAGACTTACTAACACAACGATACTATATTTTATAACAAATAATATATAGATAAACATACAAGACCCGAGTCAATCTGAAAAAAGATCATTTTCCATCTTGACCCGACAGGGGATCGAACCTGGGACCTTCGCTCCGGTGTGTCAGTCCCATGGATTTCCAAAATGACCAGCAGGAAGCGGTCTGCATCCAGGGCCACCCTGCAACCTTTTTCAGGTCATCTGACCTGAAAAAAAAATTTTTTTTTCATCGACATGTGATTAAGTAACAAACATACTAACATTAAAAAATATCCATGTAGTCAATAATATTATAGTCAACAAAATACTAATATTCTCAAAAAGCAATTCCCAGATTGCCAAATTTCATTCGCAAGAGATAAAATATCCCCAATGAATCACGGATACTTTTCAATATATTCGATTTGGGGCCAAAAACTGCAGCTTCGGGAGAAATATGTCCCCACACTGCATTAGCTAAAAGCGTTCACGTGTTCAGTAATTGATTGGTCTGTCGACAATGCCTGGACACTCTGGGCAGCTACACCTTAGCTAGTGTGAAATAAATCAAAGAAGTGATTTTTGAAGAAAAACTTGATGAGAAAAATTGTACATCATTGAAAAAAGTCTCCTTGACGGGAAAAATTAAACATCCTTGTATTTTTTACAGACTTAACAGATTTTTATGTGAGAGGTATTTTTAGATTCCTTGCATTCCTCCGAGTGAAATAGGCTATGTGACATCATCATAAAATCGAAAAGGCGGATTATATACGCGATGAATAGCAGGCTGAAAAAATAAAATTAGATCAATCTTATCGAGCGGGGTTTCAAAATAAAGGGCTTTAAAAGGCGATTTCAAAAATGTATATAACTTACTTATATTGTGTGGGAACAATAGAATTATGAAATTTACATTATTCTAATGTCTCCACTGGTGAGGATTTTTGGCTGATCATCATCATTTAATGATGATGGGTGATGGGAGCCAGTCAAAAACCTTTTCCCAATATCACTTGTTAACTATGAGAAATTAGAATTATTTCTAAAAAAGAAAAATTAATCTTTTTTTACTTGAAGTTAAGTATATTAAAAACAAGTTTATTCAGAAGTCTGTAGGTAAATTCTCTACATTTAATTGAAATACTACAAGTCTCTAATGATGAACATTTACTCTCCGCATTTTAATGAGTTTGGCTACAATTATACATATAATTTCATGTAGTTAGTTTATATATGTTATGTTTTAGGTGTGTATAAACATAAATGTACACATTAGTAAAATTGTTACTTGTAATGTAATACGCATACTTTAATCTCGTAATTTAAAATAGAAACTGAGAATCCTACATAAATATTTATGTCAAGAGATAATTTAATTTTTATCTCATTACGTTAAAAATAATACAATTACTTCCAACGAAATTCCAAATTATAATTAAAACGGAACGCTAATTGAATAAGATATTCATAACAACAAATCAACACCCAAGAGGGGATATTTCACTGTTTAATTTCTAATGCTCGCTAACATTGATTTATAAATTCGGCTCTCCACTCTGGGAGTTTAATGAAAAACGTGCGTAGAAAGTTTTCGAGCCATTACTTTCTGGTTATTAATGACAGGAGCTCGGCGTGAATCTTTAGGGCAGAAGAGGAAGCGGAAACAGATCCGATAGCGATCGGATATCCGATTAATCCTAAAATTTTTAAAAAATGTAGTAAGTTTGTTTATTTGTTTCTTGCGCATAATAATTATCAAATATTGTAAGTCAACATTAAAATACCTTAAATACAGTTAGCAAGTAAATTACTCATAATGTATCAAAATAAGAATTTTTAAGTAGATTTAGCGATCTACAACAAGTGTGTTCAAATTTAAAATGTACCTATTTAAGGTTAAAGAGAAGGGCTGTTCATTAAACAATTCCCGCTGGATGGCGTTGACAGCAACATTTTCCGTTTTTATTTTATTTTTGGCGTTGTTGCAGTACTTCTAGGCAAACATTTTGAATTGGCGAGCGGTAAACATACTCTTTTATTTATTTTATGGCCTACAATTATATTTCAGTAAACATAATGAAAAAAAAGCTTTAGAATAGAATCTGCCATGAATCTTCGTATCTCTACACTCACTCACACTACGACGAGAGCTTTCAAAATGACATTAAATATGGCGCAAAGCATTGTTATAAATTAAAAAATACGCTACTAGATGGCACTTATTTAAAAAGAGTTTCTAACTACAATAATGCCAATCGGACTGGCTGGCAGCATAAGAAAAAAGAAAAAGAAATTTAAAAAATACAAAGAGCGAAAAATAACCTATAATTACTTCTTGTCATTGTCATATTTTGTAAGAAAGCAAAAAAATATATTTATAAGAATAGTTCAAGTTCGTATCAGTTGGATTCAGAAAGTCAGCTCTCCAGCGCGTTGCAATATCTAGACTGTTGTTGCAAACTGTCAAAAAGCGCAAAGTTAAATATTTGGGACACGTTTTACGACACGACAGATATCAGCTGCTTCTACTTATTATGATGGGCAAAATAGAAGGCAAGAGACGTGCTGAAAGACGCAAAAAATCATGGCTGAGTAATATACGCGAGTGGACCGGAGTCACCAGGGTTGAAGAGCCGTTTCGCATAGCGGCGAACAGAGAAGAGTTTGCGAAACTGACGGCCGGCCTCCAGTAACGGAGAGGCACTACAAGAAGAACTTCAAGTTCAATAGTGCAAAATCATAATTAGTAATAAACTGTAATTAGTTCACGAACATCGAGATATTCACGAACAATATAATGCAAATACCTATCTACCAATAGTTTCAGCAGTTTGAATTTCACCACCTCTTAGATTCCCAACACAAATCTATCAATAGTTCGAACACCCATTTTCAAAAATCAATCTAACTTGATACCATGACTGGTAACAGGAAATACCACCGCATACGCCATGGTCATAATTTACTATTGCCTATTGCATTGTATGATTAGGTTTATATTTTTTAAATAAAACTAAATGGTATCTACACATTGTTGACTTTTATTTTTAGTAATGAAATGATCTTTTCCGAACTTTTATTTATTAAAGAAAACAAAAAAAGATTATAGTTATTTCTTTCTTTCCCACATAAATTGTTAAATATTGCAGTCATTATTCTGTGCACGATGACTCCTTCATTGCTTGGAATGATGGATGATGATGACAAATTCTTCATCACGACAAACCTCGGCGGCGGCGCGGCGGCGGCGTCCGAGATAGATATGTACTTATGTAGTACTTATATCGATACCACCACGAATATCGATATCTTTTATTATTGATATAAATTAATATCGTTTTTAAATATGCAAAAATAAATCTGCAAATAATAAATGCGTATTTTATGCAAAAAAAGTAATACACAGGTACCTTTAGTTACATTTTAATTGATAATTTGATAATACTTATCCGAAGCTCATCGATTAGCTTCCGCACTGCCACCGGTCAATACATACTTAATCACACTTTCAATGAAATGTAATTACATCATGAAAGTAATAAGTACTTATTTAAATAAAATGAAGAAAATTAGAAAAAAATAATTAAAATAAATCACAGAGCCAATACCTACCTATCGATACTTCGAAATATCGATAATTCGTGCCCTAGAAGTTATAGAATTAAATTAGACGTTCAGAAAATATGTTGTGAAATTCAAACTAAAAAATAATTTATCAGTAATATTTGTTTACTTTAAAACTAAATATAAATGTATGCACACATTACTATACTTTCTTTTTTGTTAATGAATACGTGTATAAGTAATACCTACCTACCCACCTACTATAATTTATTTTGATAAATATATTTGCAAAAATAAATTGTTTTAGTTTCAGAACGAATTCATATGGATAGGAAGAAATATCTTTTGTTGTTTTATCATACGTCAATGTTTTGGGTTAAAAAAAGCAGCGTTGCCACCTTTTCACCTCGCACAGAACGGCAACGACACGCAAGCGTGCTGGCTGGATTTCTGTCTGAGATGAATTTGCACAAATATTTCCAATCCAGTCATATACGTAATGGCAAGCTTGTAATAATAAATCTAGGGTTCAGTACGAATTTTTATGATTTTTTTTTTATGGTGAAATTTAAATTTGATAACTGGGACTTTTGGATATGAAGACAGGGATAACTGAATATGACATCTCGACATCTGGATGTGAAGACTTGGGTATCTGGTCATGTGCATATGAAATGCTGGCCAGCTGAATATGAAGACCAAAGCTTTAGGAGATGATCTCATGGACATATCTGGAAATGAAGATCTGGACATCACCTGATGATGTCCAGATGTCCAGGTCTTCAGCTCCACATGCCCAGGTCTTCATTTCCAGATGTCCATGAGATCATCTCCTACATATGAATTTGAAGACGTGGGAGTCTGGTCATTTGGATACGAAAACCTGGACAGCAGTACATAAAGTCCAGGTCTTCACATCCAGATGTCCACGTGATGTCCAGATGTCATATTTAGAAAGCCTGTCTTCATATCCAAAAGTCCCAGTAATCAAATTTAAATTTCAACATAAAAAATCTTTCATAAAAATAAGTATATTGAACCCTAAATTGAATTTAATATTGAGACTTGCTATTTTATAATTTTTTAGCATTTCATAATTTTCTTTTGTTTTTCACGTACATCCGATGGCGCTGTCAAGGCTAGCAACATCGAGGTAGCATGCATTTAGGTCTCAAACTCAAAGTGCTTTTATATAAATAGTATGTAGTAGTCAGTAGTTTGTAATAAATCTGCTAAACGTCGCCCCTAAATGTCACAAAATATTACGCACACATCAACAAGAATCTCTATTTTTGTCGTATTTTAAATGCCTTTTTTCTCGTAAATTATTATACATTATTGTGTTAAATTCAACATGAGAGCACAATTACTTCATAAGAATTGGAAATTCGATTTTATTATTAGAATCATTAACGAAGTTAAGAGCATTGCTGTAAAACAAAATGTATGGACAGCCAAAGCTTGGCTTTTCACATTGTAGCAGTCGGGTTCCCGGACAGATAACCGTTGCAATTTGCAATTATCTGTGGTTGCAATTATTTTTTTTGTATATCGTCACGTACCTATCCGCCATATTTTAATTGAGTTCTTGACGTTTATTTCTTGTCCATTCTGCCTGTAATATAAATATATGTTACTGTAAAAGCTCGAACTACGGTAAATCCTAAGATTTTTGAGTAAAACCTAAGATTTACCAACTCTTAATGGTAAAAGCCCGAATAATTTTGCGATTCGCACTTTTACCACCATTCGCTTGGTAAGTCTCAGGATTTACATTAAAGGCATGGTAAATGACTGATAGATAAGGTTTAGGTTATTTTTTTTATGACCTCCCGGAAAGACTTTGATGGCGGAAAAGAAGGTAGGTTCAGGTTATTTTTTTTATGACCACCCGGAAAGACTTGAGGAAGGATTACTCTTTGTTTTATTCCCAAACCCAACATTTACCACCCGTCAGTGGTAAAACCTAGCATGTACTAAATTCTAATTGTAAAAGCCCAAAAAAATCATCCCATTTTAATAAATCCTTACATTTATCAACTCATGTCGGTAAATCCTAAGACTTACTCTTAAATCTTAGAATTTACCGTAGTTCGAGCTTTTACAGTAACATATATACATTATACGAAATACAGCAATTATGACAACATTATTATTATCAGATAGCGGTAGTTGGAGAGATAAGGGGGAAGCTTTTGCCCAACAGTGGGACATATTGTCTAAATAAAAAATATAAAAAAAAACCGCTATTGCTCTGAATTTGAACCACAATCCCACCGGCTCACCTACAGCCTACAGCTTTGATAGATTGTACCATTCGTCTGTCCAAATGCAAACAAAGGAAGTTTGGTATTGAATGCGCAACTTTAACCCTAGGGCGTTTACATTCCAGTGTTTTAAGCTGATGTGTCCGTCTCTTTGTATTTCCGTTTGTTTTTAAATGTTTTGTTTTAAAAAGAGTCTTTGTTTTCAATCCAAATTAAAAAGTTAGTCCTGTATTTCGGTCCGTGGCGTTATGTGCTTTTGTTGAGGTATTTTTTGGTTAGAGTAACAAATTGGTTTACAAGTCGCCTATTTTACTGACCGTTCGTTATCTTTCTAAGAACATACTACAGAAGTATACACTGAGATATAATTTTGACTTAAAATAAATGATGATGACTTTGATCAATCTTTAAATTAAATCAGAGGTAGAAGTTTTTCATATGTTTTCTTTATAGATTTAAAAAATACCTAGTTACACTAATAAGTTTTTGGAGTCCAAATCAGTAACTAAAATATTTACCAACGCTTACATTTCAATAATACGGGAAATTCTAATAGAACTTAATTCTACTAAAGGTCTGCACAATAATGCTGTGTTCACACACGAAGCAAATAATGATGGGCAACAGTCCGTCTGATTCAAAACACCTAGCTTTATATTATGATTTTATCTTTGTTTATTCGGTTCATTATACATAATCTTATCTGCCATTATAGATAAGTGTATATAAAATTGAACGTTGACTGATTGGTTTATCAACACAGAAACGAAACCGCTGAACGAAGAAATTTGAAAATTTTTCTGAGGTTTTATATAGCGTAATGAGCATTATGAAAGGAATTTTGGAAGGTCTACCCCCAAGAGACATGGGTGAGAAACTAAATTCACGCGGGCAAAATCAAAGGTTAAAAGCTAATGTAATAACATAATCCTACTAATATTATAAATGCGAAAGTTTGGATGTGAGTTTGTCAATTTGTTAGTTTCTGAGGATGTTTGTTGATTACGATGAAATTTGGTACACGGGTAGAAAAACATCGGGGATAGCACATAGGGTAATTTTTATCCCGAAATTCGCAGCTAGTTTAAAAAAAATTTAACAAGTACTTATCTTAACGTTATTAATTTTGACGTCTGTCTATTTTTTGTTTATATTGCTGAAATTGGAGGTTTCAAACAGTCCGTTACAGTCGGACCTTTTCTCGTCTCGGGGAGCAAATAATTCACACGGTGCCGAGTGACGCTTTCAAATTAATTTCTCTGTCCACTACGGTCCATAGCGGGTACATAACTTCTAACAATAATAATTATTTTGTGCAGACGGGCTGTTTTGGCTTGTGTAAATTATTTTATAGCAGCGGGGCCTTTCCCGTAGGGATTTCAGAAAAGTACCCTATGTGATCCCAGATTCCATTCTATCTCTACATAAAATTTTATCGAAATCCGTCTAGAAGTTTTTGCATACATATCCAAACATGGTATTTTTTTTTCATCACATATGTCACGTTAAAGATAAAAATGTATTTATTTGCTAAAACATCTGCACGTTTATGTATCATGGCATCGTTTATAATGTAAGTAAGTAGGATCTTTAAGAAGGCTAAAGGTCACCCAAAGGGCGATGGAGCGCGCTATGCTCGGAGTTTCCCTGCGTGATCGAATCAGAAAAGAGGAGATTTTTTTTTTTTTTTTTTTTTTTCTTTTTTTTTTAGGGGCTTTTATCTTTTGAGATATGTCAGCCCCATCGTACCTTTCCCAAGGGATTTACGTCTGATGAGATGTAACGAAAATTTGTAAAAATCGTTTGAAAATTATAGAACCTGGTTTCGACAAAACTGTCTGGGCAATACCCACATTATTATAATTTAATTTCATCTCCTTCATTAGTAAATCCCTTTCACATTTGAATTTGGTACAATCTAATAAAATGTGCTGGACATCTTTCACCACCCCACATACTTCACAATTTGGAGAGTCTGCTTTTTTAAAAAAGAGGAGATCCGTAGGAGAACTAAAGTAACCGACATAGCCCGCAGAATCGCGAAACTTAAGTGGCAGTAGGCGGGGCACATAAGCTTGTAGAACAGATAGCCGTTGGGGCAAAAAGTTCTCGAGTGGCGACTACGAACCGGAAAACGTAGTGTTGGCAGGCCTCCCACTCGGTGGACCGACGACCTGGTGAAGGTCGCGGGATGCGCATGGATACGGGCAGCGCAGGACCAGTCGTTATGGAAATCCTTGGGGGAGGCCTTTGTCCAGCAGTGGACGTCTTTCGGCTGAGAGAGAAGTAGGATCTTTTAAATGTTGCAAATTTTGGTACTGTATGCTTATTACGTCGATACTGCTTGACGCTCAAACAGTTTCAAAATGAAGTAGTGCCTTTTGAAATTTGTAACCTCACCAGTAGTTGGATATAGGGGGAGGCCTAAACGGAGATGGATGGATTGTATTGGGGAGGATATGAAGATATCGGGAGTGGATAAAACTATGGCGGAGGATAGAAAATTGTAGAGAGAATTAAGATATAACCTTTGTTGTGAATGAATAGCATGTTTGACCAAGACTGTTTTTATTCCGTTACACACTATAATTATATAAAAATTGACAACTAATGACACATCAACCTTCCCCGCAAAATATCTTTAAAATCTTGTCTAAGGGGAGAAATTGGTGTAAACGATACGGACGAAGCCATAGGCAAAATGATAAATAAATACCTAATTTAAATCAACGTATTCATATTACATTAAAGTTAACAAAGAGAATAGCTACTTCATAGTATATTCTTACAACCGGTCACATTATCCCAAAGGTGAAAGACAATAAACATAAATAAATAAACCGGTTTAACCGTCCGTCTGCTAGCCCGCTATAAGCCATAAGTTACCAACCCGCAGACTTAATAAACAGCACTTGCTTGATTAGAGCCAGGAAATTATGCGAATTAGCTATAATAGCGGCCAGTCCGTCTCTCCGCCAGATTTAGGTTTAGGAAATGGGAGGCGAGGGATTTCACTCTAGTGAAATAGAATAATATAAATTAGGTAGCTTGTAACGGTTACCCCTGGGGTCCGTATTTTATTTTCTAAAAAAATGCTATTTTGTTAAATAGGTATGATAATATTTTCTCGCAAAGCTAGGGTGTTTGAACACGTCGCCTCGTGTTCCTGGGGCTTGGCCAAACCCCGTACTGGAGACGTTACGAAATAATTACATCAAAGCCCTCTTCAATAACATAAATGCTCATATATTGCTCTAGAACAACTGATAAATTGACACAGCCTTTATCGTATGACAATAGACTATCTTTGATTGACACGTCTGTTGCTCATACATTTAAATATCTCAATAATCTGATAAATAGTAATATTGTGAACTAATAATGAAGTTAGGATTGTCAATGAATCAGGTTCAAATAAAGGCTTGTAAGCCTATTGATTGGTACTGTTTTCAGACCATATAAATTGTACTCGATAGAGTAACAGGTATGATATGGGGCCACTTATCTGCAGATAGTGCCCCGCCCATTCATATGTGATCTTTGAGATAATATAATCTCTGAATACCAACTTTATGATAATTATTATTTTTTTGTATTATTTGAAATTAGAAGGTGCGCACCGTTGGTATTCAATAATGTATATACGTTCCATTGTATGGAGCGGTTGCTAGCTAGTCTTTTGGGCTGATACCTTTATTATTCTTTTGTTTGAGCCGTATACAAATATTGATGTTATTGGCAAATTAAATAAATTCTTTGTAGAATCCTCACCTTTTCGGTGTAGAACTCTGCCCTGAGAAATAGATTTAATATTATATTTCTTTAAGTCCTGAATGGACAAGTAAAAACAATTAAATTTGAGTAATAGCAAAGAGTTTAATTTAGGATACTAGTTTAATAATTATCAGGGTCTTAGCCTATTTTGAACTAATTAGAAACTATTTCATACCTTATGACTTAGGATGATGATAGCATTTATAATATGAAAGGAAATGTTGAGTGATCAATTAAATAGTAAAAATGTCCTAATTAGAGGGATGGTGATTTAAAAGACTCAAGAGAAATAAATGGTGTTTATATTCTGATTCTCACACACAATTAAAGAAAATACTAAACAGATCTTAAACAATAAATATACACACAGACAATCTTAATTCTAGCTGAAATAAAATCACAGCATTATTATGGTTTTAATTGTGTCCCCGCCACTATATTTCATTAGATATCCGAATTTAAGATTGCGTGCAAATGTCGAATTTCTATTGAAATAGGACCCTTAGACCTCGGGCTGCCGAATATTCAGAATGAATATTCAGTCCCTACCAGACACATATTTTTAGTTATACTTTAATTAGCTTAAAAGCTTTCAGGAAATCAAAACAATAAAAGGGAAAATGGAACTAAAACTGAGGATATTATTTACATGAATCAGGCAAAGCCTTCAAGATCAGTTTTAGTTCGGTAAAATTAAGTGTTTCGTAAAGGTTTGTAATTTACTTATTTTCTTTCTATATTTACAGCCAAACCTTGACAAAACTGAAAACTTATTTTCTAGAACTTGCCAATATACAGCACACTCCTACCCCAATTCAATTCTAAGCGCATATCTACCCAGCAATGCAAAAATAATTAAATCTCCCACAAGAAGTAATTATTACGTCTCACTGCAAATACGTCTAAAGGAACACACTCCGACACGACGAATCCACCACGAATGTCTCTCCTCTCCTTCCTCCTCCTTTTTCATCCCCGCGATCAACTCTCGATATTGCGCCAACGCACCGTCCATTTCATTGGCTCATTCGTCGAATGGGCGTCTCTCTCATAACCATGAAACAAAACATATTTGTTTTAGCAATGTGTAAAAGGAACAGAGAATAGCTTTATCCTCGTTGTAAAATTCTGGAATTTTTCGTAATAACTTACAATGTTTTTACGTCTATGTCCGATAACACAAGGTCACAAGTGGTTAACAGATGTGAGTTTTAAGAGTTCTACGAAACCTCGGTCCGTCAATAAATTAGTTTCATTTCTAAGACAACACTTCTTAATTTTTTTACTTATGATTCTTAGAAGGCAGACGCATAAAAAAAAGGATCGTTCAAATTTATGCTTTCTAAACCATTAAAGTATTTTTGGGAATTAATACCCTCTCAAGCTTACTACGTGGTAGTAGTTATATGTGGTGCAATAAGTCCTAGTTATTGGCATAATTACTGGTCATTGTACACTAAATAAACACCTTTACCCCCTAGGTTTTACAGACAGCCCACTATGCAGAGCATGCATGGAGGCTGAGGAAACTGCAAGCCACCTCCTTATGGAATGCCATGGCGTTGCACCTACAAGAGAAGAGTTCCTGGGGAATCCAGGGACCATGAGCCAAGCCTGCCATACACCATCGGCGGTTCTTCGCTTCCTAAAGGAGCTGGGCTGGTTCAAGTGAAGTTCCGGATCAATCTCCTCAAGAAAAAAGGGCCCAAAATAGAGGCCTAATTGCGGAAAACTGCATTTCTTCGGAGGAAGTAAGTAAGTCCTACTAGTTATTCTAGTCCTTCTGATAATTTCCTACTAGTACTTTTTATCCCAATATTCCTATGGGAACTTAATACTGCGGCGCAGCGACTCGAAATGAATCTTGGCC
This sequence comes from Ephestia elutella, assembly GCA_018467065.1. Taxonomy (NCBI): domain Eukaryota; kingdom Metazoa; phylum Arthropoda; class Insecta; order Lepidoptera; family Pyralidae; genus Ephestia; species Ephestia elutella. The sequence goes on from CM031584.1 coordinate 4,747,314, forward strand.
ACGAGATGACGCCATTTTTTGCGGTCCAACACCAACTCTTACCAGGTGTCAGTGTTGTTGGTACTAGTATAATAAGTCTGTGACATTTTCATGATTCATACATTTTTTCATGATCAGTAAAATGTACAACTTGTAAAATTGATATTTTGATCTTAGAAAAACAGTGGCCGATAATGCAATATTGTTACAATATATGGAGTTCATGATAGAGCTCGACGGTGATTTAAATGTTTCTTTAAAAGAAAACAACAACATATAAAACAAAACAGAAAATTTAAATTGAATTTTCTATCTTGTTTCAAATCCCTTGGTCACCTTCGGCAAAGAAAAATTACACCTTCGGGCTCTATTATGTACTCTATTTTACAATAATATTGACTGGCTCCAATGAATCCTAATACTAATAGTATAATAAGTCTGTGATATTTTTTCATGATTAGTAAAATTCACAACTTGTAAAATTGATATTTTGATCTTAACAAAAACAGTGGCCGATAATGCAATATTGTTACAATATATGGAGTTCATGATAGAGCTCGACGGTGATTTAAATGTTTCTTTAATAAAAGAAAACAACAACATATAAAACAAAAATAAAATAAAATATTGAAATCTTAATACCTACCTATATTATAGTGTCTGCTTCTTACTTGCTATTTCCCATGATATTTATTTATTTACTTTTTTATTTGTGCTTAATCCCGTTAATATATTTGTATTTTAATTATGGTTAAGTGTTTAAAAGTATAGTAGTAGTAGTGTGTTTTTATTTTTATTTTTTTTTTATTTTAAAGACTTGTTAATTTGTCTAAATAATTTTTATTTGTTTAGTTTTAGTGGAAGTTGGTTGCCACACATTGTAAACTTTTTATATTCACTCTGTGGATAGCGCTGTGGGCGGCATTACTATTAAGGATTTTTATGTAAACTTGTTTATTGTATATTTGTAATGTTGCTGTTTGCTGTCTCTAATAAAATAAAATAAAATAAAATAAAATAAAATAAAATAAAATAAAATAAAATAAAATAAAATAAAATAAAATAAAATAAAATAAAATAAAATAAAATAAAATAAAATAAAATAAAATAAAATAAAATAAAATAAAATAAAATAAAATAAAATAAAATAAAATAAAATAAAATAAAATAAAATAAAATAAAATAAAATAAAATAAAATAAAATAAAATAAAATAAAATAAAATAAAATAAAATAAAATAAAATAAAATAAAATAAAATAAAATAAAATAAAATAAAATAAAATAAAATAAAATAAAATAAAATAAAATAAAATAAAATAAAATAAAATAAAATAAAATAAAATAAAATAAAATAAAATAAAATAAAATAAAATAAAATAAAATAAAATAAAATAAAATAAAATAAAATAAAATAAAATAAAATAAAATAAAATAAAATAAAATAAAATAAAATAAAATAAAATAAAATAAAATAAAATAAAATAAAATAAAATAAAATAAAATAAAATAAAATAAAATAAAATAAAATAAAATAAAATAAAATAAAATAAAATAAAATAAAATAAAATAAAATAAAATAAAATAAAATAAAATAAAATAAAATAAAATAAAATAAAATAAAATAAAATAAAATAAAATAAAATAAAATAAAATAAAATAAAATAAAATAAAATAAAATAAAATAAAATAAAATAAAATAAAATAAAATAAAATAAAATAAAATAAAATAAAATAAAATAAAATAAAATAAAATAAAATAAAATAAAATAAAATAAAATAAAATAAAATAAAATAAAATAAAATAAAATAAAATAAAATAAAATAAAATAAAATAAAATAAAATAAAATAAAATAAAATAAAATAAAACTAAAACAGAAAATTTAAATTGAATTTTCTACCTTGTTTCAAATCCCTTGGTCACCTTCGGCAAAGAAAAATTACACCTTCGGGCTCTATTATGTACTCAATATTACAATAATATTGATTGACTGGCGCCAATGAATCCTAATCCTAACTAATATTATAAATGCGAAAGTGATTTGTTTGTTCGATTGTTAATTATTTGTTTGTTTGTTACCTCTTCAAGCTTCATCTTCTACACCAATCTTCCTGGAATTTCGCTTACCCATAGTTCGACGGTCTGAGACGGACATAGGCTACCTAACACCCTGAAAAGAAGCACTGTTCGTGAAATTCACGCGGGCGAAGCCACGAGCAAAAGCTGGTAAAAATAAATAACAAAGAGAAAAACTTAAGTACATAATAGCATTTAATCAACTAGATAGGTCACGTGTACAAACATTTAGCCATTTATTTTAATCGTCCGGGTCTCGGCAATACGTCTCTATTTGTACCGACCTAAAGAGGGTTTGGATAATAGGCCACAATAAAATTTTATTGTTAATACCCTCGTCTGTTTGAACCCAACGGACGCTGGAAATGTTTTTAAATCAATCAGGTTTCGTTTCTGAGATAGATACCGCCATATCTAAAGTCCATTTATTCATAATTTGTCCTATTATGTAAACAATCTTACCATGTCTTTTTATGATTTTACGACAATATAAACTAGTGGTTCTGTCAGAACAGTAGACCTCGCGAGCCCTTCCACGAAATAACCGATATTTTAACCGGTTAAAAAGAGTTTTGAAACCAACCTACCAATGCTGGAAAGAAAGTAAAAAGTTCTCATATTTTACCCATAAGCCCAAACATGTTCTTGTGGTTGGTCAATACCACTAAAAAAAATACTGAAAGCTGCCTTTTTTGCCTCAAATAATATAAATAATAATATAATAATAAATATAGACGGACAAATCACACAGATTGAGTTAGCCCCAACGTAAGTTCAAGACTTTACGGGATGCTAATTTAACAATACTATATTTTATAACAAATACATATAGATAAATATCCAGAACCCAAGTCAATCTGAAAAAGATTATTTTCCATCCATTATTTTCATTCCATTATTTTCCAAAAATGTCTAATGACATTTTTGAATTATTTTTTAAATAGCTGAGATATGAGGTTTTTTTTATATATTTCGGCCATTTTTTAAAATTTCGAAAAACTGGCTCGACTAAAAAATTCTATAAAATTACCGAACCTGCTTACAAAATTTCATGAGAATCGGTTCAGAAATGCGACCTGTAGGCGATAACATCCGGACAGACAAAAGAATTTTCGGCTAGTGGAAACTGAGACGCTTCGCTCGCTGCGCTCGCTCGGTCGATTAAAATAGACTTTTTAGGAAATTACTTTCGTGATTAATTAATGTTTTACTTTAGAATGTTTAAGTTTGAACTAATATTAGATTTATTTTCAACAAAATTCAACAAAAAGTTCTGTGACGATTTTTTACATAATAGGACATTAAGAGAAAATGGAGTTTAAATAGAAAAGAAATAATAGGTAAAGCTACCCAAAGAGGCAACAATATTTGTAACTAGCTTTTGACCGGGTGCATTTCCCACGGGAACAGTGCTTTTTCCCGGGATGAAAGGTACCCTATGTCCTTCTCAGTACTTCTTACTATGTGTATGCGAAATTTCAGGAATATTGGTTAGTAGATAAGGCGTGAAAAGGTAAAGCTACACGCTTGTCTGTTAAAAAATGAATTTATTCTTACCTTTTTTCAAAAAAACCTATCAAAATTTGACATAATATTTACATCTGATCATTATGATCTACAAAACCTTCTCCTGCTCTACTCAACAGCAACTTCATTGTATAAAACTCCAAAAAATCCCTTTTTCCGCTCAGCTACTTCATTTTATGAACTTAAATATATTTTTGCTAATACAAGAGCAATAAACAGGTGCCCTTAATTTTTGTTTCCAATTTTCACTTTGCCGAACCACAGATAATATAATACCCTAGTAGCCGAACATAAAGGCAAAATTATAGTCTGGCTTAATTTTTTTGCACCATGGTAGTTTAGACTAACAATTGTTAGCTCCAAATTTAGAATCTCGCAAAAATCTTAATCGGTTAAAAATTGGCACAGGTAGCTCGTATTAGTTACATGATCATTGTTTCGTAGGCAGACGTAATCTGATTAATATTGTTTAATTTGGTTGTCAGTGCGCACCTAATGACTTTGTAATTACAAATTAACTAATTGCGGTAACAGACACATACACAATTGGTTAACCTGTGTAATACAGGTTTACACTCGAGTTCTAGTCAATTTTTGTTTATTTTGTTGTGAAAAGGACATTTAGAATATACTAACAACAGGAGCAATTTTCAATTTGTTATAAAAACTTTTTATTTGAAATGAATCCTTATTCTTCTTCTTCTCAGCATATTTGTGTCTACTGCTGAACGTTTGCCTCCTGATTGGACTTCCACTCTGATCTTGATGCGGCGATTCTAGTCCAGTTCAACCCTGTTGTCTTTTTCCTCCTAAATGAATCCTATTTCATCCTAACTTCCTAAATGCTCCTATTATAAATGCGAAAGTGTGTTTGTTTGTTACCTCTTCACGCTTTATCTACTGAACCTATCTTCCTGAAATTTCGCATACACATAGTTAGAAGTACTGAAAAGGATATAGGATACCCTTCACCCTGGGTAAAAGCACTGTTTCCTGCAAAATCTAGTATAACATACAAAAATAAATAAAGCGTAACACAATAAAATATACTCCGAATTATGTTAATCTTTAATCCGGCATAATTAGTGTATTCAAATTAATTCAATTCGCCTGGTATAGTCTATAATGCGCAAGTAGACAAACCAAGAGGAAGTGAGATGGGAAAATTGCTAATTTAAAATTCAAATTCTAACGAAAATTAGATTCAATGAGTGTTATCGTAATTACGCTCACTACTTGCAAGTGAGGTCTGTCAGATGGTACAATACTGTCATCAGTCGTCATCAAATGACGTGATTGTACCATCTGACCAGACCTCATAACATCCCTTCTTGGTTAATATTCCCCCCGCACGTACCAAGCGCTTTTCGTCATCATTGGTCACAGGCTCACAGAGAAGCAATGGAACTCCCTGCCTGCGTCTGTGTTCCCGAGCACATACAACCTGACTCTCTTCCAAACCAGAGTGAATAGGCTGCTTCTGGGTAAGCTCGCTACATCGTAGACCTCATCTCTGTCCTCGGGCAAGATTGTGGTCAAGAGCAAACCCAACTTTAATGATAAAAAAAACTCTCTAGCCAGTGGCGTTAGCTAATAAGCAGAAAAACGATAACCCGAGTGAGCTATAGAACTTCAGGTTTTTATGGCTTTTATGACTCTGAAGACGTTAGGCGGCGAAAATAACGCATCTATGCCACTTCTACTTGGCTAATATTACTTCAAGTTCTGTGATACAGTACGACCGTAAGTCGTAAAATAATAAAAAAAGTTAACAAAATCAATGTTTAGAGATTTGCCGAAATTCAATTTCATTAAAACAATCCCCCAAATATGAGCGCGGTATAACTTCCACCTAATCCGGGATAAATAACGTATTTATCCCGAATCTTCCCGGGTGGAACGACCTCTGATTTATATTCGGTAGAGCAGATGTTATTTGCGGGAAAGAAATAGAAATACAAGGATATCGGTTGCACTCTATACAGAGGGATTTCTGAGGGTAAGTGTGGATTGAATTCTGACGATGTGCAATGACGTGCAGCTTTGATTTTTGCATAAATGCTTTTACACGTGCATTTTTCACGAACGAATAAAGCAAATCTCTTTTAGTTTCGCTATTTTTCTATTTTTCTTTTTGTGTGTATGTGCAAATCAATCAAAACGTGGGTATGCGAGTATCCTTATATTCCATACATTATCCTGGGTATTGAGTAACATTAATCAAACACATAACCTTTGTTTTGCTTATAACGGCAGTTCAATTTATTTTAGAAGTAGCTTTTGCCCGCGGCTCCGCCCGCGTGAACTTCCCACGGGAACTGTGCTTTTTCCCGGGATGAAAGGTACCCTATGTCCTTCTCGGTACTTCAAACTATGTGTATTCGAAATTTCAGTAAGATTAGTTCGTAGTAACAAACAAACAAACTCACTTCGCATATAATATTAGTTAGGATTAGGATAGTTAAGATTAGAATTTTAGTTTTTTTTCATTCTTCTTCTTATCGGTGTTATTACTAACACTGGTGTCAGATTTTTTATTCAAGTCGCCTAAAGGCATCTGACATGACTTTTTACGACTACCGCCATCAAGTGGCAGTAGCCGTTATACACACTAGTAAACTAAACAGTCGGCCAATGTGCAGGCTTCCTTCCTCACGATGTTGTCCTTCACCAGAAGCAGGTGGTGGTCTATGAGAAAACTATCATACATGAGTCAGATTGGTCTACAAACTCATGTGACACAGGTAGGATTTGAACCCGGGTCCTATCCGACCTTAGGCTTTTTTTTCATTTAAATGTAACTAGTTTTAACAAACTTTTCATCAATATAAAAAAAAAACCCACACTGCTTACAGTCAACATATCAAGTTACCTCTATACTGTTATAATAAAAACGAATATACAATGTATTTGAGCAAGTTGTCATGCTGCTGACCGTACAATACTTTCACCTGCCAAGGCCTGTAATACACGAGAAGGCTCTCACGCCCCTAGCGGCGATCGTTTAGAGATTAATGGAGAAGTTGCCAGAACTTTGCAGAACTTTGTCGCAGTTCGATGAAAATAATCCAGTTGGAATACCTATTAATGGTTTAATTCGATGACGTCCGTAGCCTAACGGACTGCCACACCGAAGGTCCCGGGTTCGATCCAGGCTCGGGTCCGTATTATATCTATTTATTTAATTTTTATTGTTTAGAGGGGAGGCCTTTGTCCAGCAGTGGATGTCTTTTGGCTGAGAGAGAGAGTAGTGATCGAGTTTTAAATACCGGACAACGTTTTTTTGGAATATCTTACAATAATAGAATCATCCATAAAATAATCACATCAATATCCAAAGTATTTCCCAAGATATAGCAAAAAACAATTCACATTTTTAAGCGATATTTGGACGATACCAAAACTCCCATACTTAAAATTACTTTCCCAAAAAGTTTGCACTCTAAGCTTGCTCAGGAGAATAAACTCGTGCTGAAGAGTCTCAAAATGTGTTTAATCATATGTATTCTATCATAAAATTACATATTTATAACAATTCTCATACCTTCTCCGGTCCCTATTGTCCGCCGATGGTCGAACGGTCTCGGTAGATTTTCTGTGATTGAGTAACAAACTACAGACGCACATACAAAATTTCGCATTTATACTAGTGTAAAGTATTTATTTTATTCAGTTACCGTTTATATATTATATATCCTGTCTTATTTATAAATCAAATCTTTTATTCCGATCCGATCCCAAAAATTATCGAATTGGAAAAAATATGCCCAATTATTTGGTCACTCATACTATCAGACCTATAGAAAGTTAACAAAAGACTTATTATACTTCAATAAAGTATATGTCCCACCGTATTTCCTAAATGTTGAACGTCCATTTAAGATAAGCCGAGCACTAACGAAAACTGATTTCTTTTTAACTGTGTTAGAGTCCAAATTCCCTTGAAGCTAATTCTTTCTTATCGAATACTCGGTTCGATGACCGAGCTGAATTTCCCAAGTGTATTGCTGGTTTATGATTTGTGAAATTTTATCAACAAGATCTCTACATTGCATTTTGGTTTCGGATATTTTATTTTTAACTTTTATTAAGACTCTAGCTTTTGCCCGTGACTTCGTTCACGCGTACCTAATTTACTATTAGAATTATATGTTTGGAATTTTACGCAAATCAATTAAAAAAGAATGCCAGTCGGCCGCACTGGCCGGTTAGAAAAATAGAAAATGAAAATGAGAACTTTTTTTAAAATAGGTGAAAAAATGAGTCGGTACCCACTCGCACCCTAAAATTCGTCCCCTGGAACAAAAGTTGAAGATTTGGCCCCTATAAAGGTACCCATTCGTCCCCCGGCAGGAGACCAAACTAATGATGCAATGATATGTCGCAGTAGATCAATATTATTTAAGTCAGAATTTATGTAATGTCGTGTATAAAAAATAAAAAAAAATAAAAAGTGTAAGTTGGGCATGTGTGCGCAGGGGTCTCCAACTATTTGAAGCGAAGACGGGCAATGTCCCTGCGCAGTGCGATTATACACGAACACTTACTTTAGAGAGAGCCGGATGTAATGCTCAGGATAGAGCCTCGCACTTTTGAAGTACAAGGACCTCTTGTCTAGTAAGCCTTAGGTCCTGGGAGTCATGGGCAGGGTGATATCATTAATACAATATGGTTGGGATAGAATATAGCATTTTATTCCATAAACACACTAGCCGCTGAGGGCGGGCACATGTTATACTAATACCAAAATCTGATAATTCTTTGCCGCAATTAAAAATTAAAATTAACATAAACCAAATATAGGGTACCTGGCCAGGTCCGTACACAAACGTCTGTGCGCACTTAGAACGTCGTTCCGTCCACCGTTATGATCCGTTGGGTTCGAGCACTGGCGCTGGTCGCGACATCAAAGAGGCACGGCGCTCCTGCGACGCTCCGTTGTATGCGAGATAGTAGACGCTGGCTGGACCTTCCGAGGTTTGCGCTGAGCCACTATGGACATCGGATCGGAGGCGGCGACGCGGCCTTTGGAAATAAGGTTAGGATCCGTGTGTCGCACCTTGGGGTCGCCGACGACGGGGCCTGCGCCGTTGCATGCGGTCCACGGTCCGGGGAAACCGCACCCTCTGGTGATGGGAGGACACTCCAGGAAGCGCCAATTCATACGGCCGGGCGGGCACGTGGATATCAACAGCTCATCCTCCTGACAACTTCGTGGCGGCAAATATCCCCTGTGTCCTTGCGCGTATCGCGGATTTTAAAGCTAAAGGTTAAACTATAGTCCCATGACGGGGTGCCGAGGGCGGCGAAAGTGGAAAAAACCCCAAAAATTTAATGATTTTGCTCAAGCCATGTTACATGTCGTGGCGGTCTCACCAGGAAGAGAAAGATCCCTCCACTTGATTTGACATTCCGCCTCGTCGCGTTCCATTTCGCCCAATTCGGACGCACGTCAAACCAACTTTTAAACATTCTTTAAAAGAACTAATGTTTAAATAAGGTATTTATTCGTTGAATATTATAACAATCTAAGTCGACGATATTAAAGGAGAATAATTAAAATTCTACAACAATCCAGCCATGATTTCTTATTTGTTTATGATAAGAAAGGTTGGTTAAGAACTGATACGGAACGTGTGTCACCAGCTGTCAATGTCAGACGTCCAACTCTGCAGATTTTGTTGACAGTCTAATTTAATCATAGAATGTTTTGTTATGAATTTCAATTTTCGATATAATTCCGTAAGTACACAAAATCGCGTCGAGTTATTGCTACCAATGGTTTCGGCGTGACTCAAAGAACGTTTTGATGTGCGGGTCTCCCTGTTTTCTTAATAAGTATTGTAAAAACAACATATGAAATTTGTGTACCGGTGTGCTACTTTCCAATTCAATTTGTCTGGAAACTAATGGATTTGAATGCCTGCTATTGTAGTGAGTCGAGAGCCTATCATGCAGGTAATACGCCACAGGAATAGTATCCCAATATATCAACTATTTCACCCAAAATATGACATGCAAAGTTGACCAGTTAGAAGTTCAAAATAATTCTGTAGTTATCACTACAATACCCCCCTTTTCGGCAAAGAGGTTAAGTCGTACTTAGCCGAAACAGCCGGGGTAACCGGAGAAAACATTCACCTATCCTACGGCAATATATTTCTAAATATAAAACTATCAGCTATATATGAAACTAACTCATGCTATTTCATATATTAAACTAAAATGTATGTTCTAGAGTTCTAAAACTAACTCAATTTATGTTGAGTGTCAGGAATACAGCGTCTGGCCAGACCGCTGCAATTCCCCTGCATTAAAAAATCGTACTTGGATTTCTAATGGGATAATCGCAAGTAGCATACTAATAATAATGAATTATCTAAAGTAATATAGTTCTTACTTATGTATAATAAGAAAAACTATTTGAGATTTAATTAAAATATATGTAATCTAGCATTCCTACATAATTTACTAGTTAGTAATTAAATTGTAAACCTAATAAAGTCTTTAAACTAATGGAGAGCTTCACATAAATTGAAGTTTAAAATGTACAGCCGTAGCGGCTGACATTGTATAAGGGAAAAACTTATTTTCCTTTTTTTCTCAAAAATTAAGGAGTATTAATCCATATCCTTATGTTTACTCTGGCGCCTAGAGTGTGTAGTTACAAAAGAAATTGGTTTTCATGAAAACGCTTGACAAAAAAATTTCACATGTGAGTCATGTCATATGTGAAAAATGAGGCCTCTAATTGGTTATACCAATCCAAAATAACAAAGTTCAAGATAAGAAAGTTGCTAGCTAGGGGACACACCTTGTGAGACTTTTATTATGTCCAGGACATGATATTTTCCATCTTTACCAGTTTCTATCTCCTGAAGGTTGTAAACAACATCCGAATGCTTCCTGACAACTTTACATCACAAAGCGCGGTGCTAGTTTAGCGGAGAAGAAATGAGCTGAACGACTGGTCATTTGAAGGTATTAACGAATTTGGAATGCCGCCTCTTTTCGGCAACATGCCATCCGTCATTATCTCCCGACCTTTAGCTAACAAAAATGGTGTGTGCCCGGTGGCAACATTAATAATGCTATTCAAAGATAGCTACCACTAAGTAAGTCAGAAAAACATTTCAGTACTTTATTTTCTGAAGTGTTTCGACTACGCCTAAAATCATCAATTCTAAGAAAAAAATCTGTGACGTCTGAGTCACCAGAAAATTTTAAATTCCACGACCTCAAATGGTCCTCCTTTAATATGTGAATAACGCGTTCATCATCTTCCCTAGCCTCCATAACATAGGTATTCCTACCCATTGAGTTGGCTTGACGTACTAAGCCGGGAGCTCCTAGTTGAGACAATGTGGGTTGTAACGCTTTAAGTGTGGAAGGGCCGGGTGGGTGGGTGTCAATTGCACCTCCCCGTGGTCGTGTATTAACAAATGAGGAAGTAGTAGTGGTAGGTGGTTTGTTTTCCTCCCCACTTACTTCATGATATTGCTCTTCCCTTTCGCCGTCCGACATGTTGGCAAGAATGTGAGGTTATATGTGTCAGGGTATGTAATAGATTATAATAATTGATTAATTTCTAAATATATACAGGTTACTCCCTGTCAATAAATATGAATTAGCTCTCAAATTGAGATTAAATAGGAATTATGGCTGAGCGCTATGCTTTTTATTCATAGCGAAGCCCAAGTAAAATATTAATTATTATTAATTATAATATTATTTAGTAATATTATAATAATTACTATGAATTGTATTAAATGTATGCTTACAACCCTGTCGCATATAAACCTAACAAACACTAAAGTATAATAACTTTACAGTCAATGATATCACTAAAATTTCAAAATAACAAGTGAGCGAGTTTAAAAAATTTAAAAACTATTTTTTAGAAAAAACTGCCACTCTCACAGGACTCAAAGGCTCAAAAATATATTAGTTCGGGCGCCATTGTCGTGTATAAAAAATAAAAAAAAATAAAAAGTGTAAGTTGGGCATGTGTGCGCAGGGGTCTCCAACTATTTGAAGCGAAGACGGGCAATGTCCCTGCGCAGTGCGATTATACACGAACACTTACTTTAGAGAGAGCCGGATGTAATGCTCAGGATAGAGCCTCGCACTTTTGAAGTACAAGGACCTCTTGTCTAGTAAGCCTTAGGTCCTGGGAGTCATGGGCAGGGTGATATCATTAATACAATATGGTTGGGATAGAATATAGCATTTTATTCCATAAACACACTAGCCGCTGAGGGCGGGCACATGTTATACTAATACCAAAATCTGATAATTCTTTGCCGCAATTAAAAATTAAAATTAACATAAACCAAATATAGGGTACCTGGCCAGGTCCGTACACAAACGTCTGTGCGCACTTAGAACGTCGTTCCGTCCACCGTTATGATCCGTTGGGTTCGAGCACTGGCGCTGGTCGCGACATCAAAGAGGCACGGCGCTCCTGCGACGCTCCGTTGTATGCGAGATAGTAGACGCTGGCTGGACCTTCCGAGGTTTGCGCTGAGCCACTATGGACATCGGATCGGAGGCGGCGACGCGGCCTTTGGAAATAAGGTTAGGATCCGTGTGTCGCACCTTGGGGTCGCCGACGACGGGGCCTGCGCCGTTGCATGCGGTCCACGGTCCGGGGAAACCGCACCCTCTGGTGATGGGAGGACACTCCAGGAAGCGCCAATTCATACGGCCGGGCGGGCACGTGGATATCAACAGCTCATCCTCCTGACAACTTCGTGGCGGCAAATATCCCCTGTGTCCTTGCGCGTATCGCGGATTTTAAAGCTAAAGGTTAAACTATAGTCCCATGACGGGGTGCCGAGGGCGGCGAAAGTGGAAAAAACCCCAAAAATTTAATGATTTTGCTCAAGCCATGTTACATGTCGTGGCGGTCTCACCAGGAAGAGAAAGATCCCTCCACTTGATTTGACATTCCGCCTCGTCGCGTTCCATTTCGCCCAATTCGGACGCACGTCAAACCAACTTTTAAACATTCTTTAAAAGAACTAATGTTTAAATAAGGTATTTATTCGTTGAATATTATAACAATCTAAGTCGACGATATTAAAGGAGAATAATTAAAATTCTACAACAATCCAGCCATGATTTCTTATTTGTTTATGATAAGAAAGGTTGGTTAAGAACTGATACGGAACGTGTGTCACCAGCTGTCAATGTCAGACGTCCAACTCTGCAGATTTTGTTGACAGTCTAATTTAATCATAGAATGTTTTGTTATGAATTTCAATTTTCGATATAATTCCGTAAGTACACAAAATCGCGTCGAGTTATTGCTACCAATGGTTTCGGCGTGACTCAAAGAACGTTTTGATGTGCGGGTCTCCCTGTTTTCTTAATAAGTATTGTAAAAACAACATATGAAATTTGTGTACCGGTGTGCTACTTTCCAATTCAATTTGTCTGGAAACTAATGGATTTGAATGCCTGCTATTGTAGTGAGTCGAGAGCCTATCATGCAGGTAATACGCCACAGGAATAGTATCCCAATATATCAACTATTTCACCCAAAATATGACATGCAAAGTTGACCAGTTAGAAGTTCAAAATAATTCTGTAGTTATCACTACAGTAACAAATAAGTTAATAAGTGCAACAGTGTAAACCAGTTTATTATATGTGAAGTTTAGTGCAATATATAGATCAACCGTGGGGCGTGAGCTCCATATAAATAAATCTCCAGGGTCGTTGTATATATTTTTTATTGGTAAATATAAGAATATAAGTATAGGACCTAAAACAAAATATAAAAACGATTAGAAAAGATAACACATATATACACCATAAATTTAAAATTACTTCCTAAAACAATTAAAATTCACTTACCCTGTAGTAAGGGTCCTATTGATAATATATTTAAAATAGTTATTATGTATTATTATCTTCACAATGATTAACTTATAGAAATTGGATCAAGAATGACATCAAAATGCAGAATCGAATATGTATGAATACAGTTTAAAATTTATGACAGGTGAAATAAGTATGTATGTGCCAGGCAACCGTATAGTTCAATCTCTGCATTTTGATTTCCCGCCATATTTCTCTCCAGTTCCAGATCAATGTCATATATATTTCCTGACTTCTATACATTTATCATCAAATGAACAATAAACATAACATTATACTATAGTATTTCCTATCGTCATTATCTAGATGAAACCTATGCCAGATTTTAAGTTAGACCTTCAACAATACAAATATGAAAACCGCATCAAATTTCGTCCAGTAGTGCCGTCAAAGTTCGTACAAACATACAAACAAACAGACAAAAATTCTTAAAAAAAACATGCAAGTTCTACTTGTTATATCGACATCATATCAGCCTCTCAAAATCATTGCAACACTGTTGAAACGGATTGCAACTTGATATGGTCGTCTATAAATTAGGATCGCAACGCAATATCCTACCTACCTGTACTGAATATAGAAATAGGTTAGAAAGGTCTTAAAGATATGTATTTGCACACACTGCAATATCATTATTGTTGTAGCCATCACTCAATTTTGCCATTTCATGCGCGATGCGCGTGCTCTTATTTCTTTTTTTTTTACCTCATTAGGTTAGAAAGGTCTTAGAGACATGTATTTGCACACACTGCAATATCATTATTGTTGTAGCCATCACTCAATTTTGCCATTTCATGCGCGATGCGCGTGCTCTTATTTCTTTTTTTTTACCTAGACTTATCATTAGGTTAGAAAGGTCTTAGAGACATGTATTTGCACACACTGCAATATCATTATTGTTGTAGCCATCACTCAATTTTGCCAATTCATGCGCGATGCGCGTGCTCTTATTTCATTTTTTTTACCTAGTCTTATCATTAGGTTAGAAAGGTCTTAGAGACATGTATTTGCACACACTGCAATATCATTATTGTTGTAGCCATCACTCAATTTTGCCATTTCATGCGCGATGCGCGTGCTCTTATTTCTTTTTTTTTACCTAGACTTATCATTAGGTTAGAAAGGTCTTAGAGACATGTATTTGCACACACTGCAATATCATTATTGTTGTAGCCATCACTCAATTTTGCCATTTCATGCGCGATGCGCGTGCTCTTATTTCTTTTTTTTTTTACCTAGAGTTATCATTAGGTTAGAAAGGTCTTAGAGACATGTATTTGCACATACTGCAATATCATTATTGTTGTAGCCATCACTCAATTTTGTCATTACATGCGCGATGCGCGTGCTCTTATTTCTCTTTCTTTTTACACGACTGACCAAAAAAGGAGTGTTATGTTTTCAGGGTTCATGTATGTATGTAAGTATGTATGTATATATGTAAGTTTCTTTATTCCACCATAAGTCCTGAACGGCTTAACAGATTTTGATGTGAGAGGTATTTTTAGATTCCTTGCATTCCTCCGAGTGACATAGGCCATATGACGTCATCATAAAAACAAAATTGCGGATTAAATATGCGTTAATAGCAAACCAAAAAAAAAATTGATCAATCTTATCGAGTGGGGTATCAAATTGAAGTGCTTTAGAAGGCGATTTCAAAAATGTATATCATTTATATGTTTGTATGTACTTTTTGAGTAAAAAGTTGTCAGTCGTGTTTTTTTAATTTTTAATACCTAATTACCTAGGCTATAATTTAGGCTATAATTCAAGTTGGAGCGAAAAACACATTGTTTGTATGTATGTATGTATGTATGTATGTATGTTTGTTCCGCGATAACTCTCGAACCGTTGTTCCGATTTTGATGAAAGTTGGAATATATGTAGGGATGGTTAATAGAATTTTCAAGTTCGTTGGGCATCAAAATCGCTCCAGCCGTTTTTGAGATATTTAATTTTTTGCGAAAATAAATATTGTATTTTAATAGTCGCGAGGTCTACGTTCGCAGCAAACGACTAGTTTATTTTTAATAATTAGCTTAGACTTATCATTGCTGTGCCAATACACAGCAATGATAAGTCTAGGTATATAGATTTAAATTATATCTACTAACAACGAGACTGTGAGATTTATTTCAGTAACTGACTGACTGACTTGTCTATTGTTTTCTCTTTCTCTCCCGTTATAAAACTACCATTTAGAAGTCAAATTGGTCGAAATATTTAATTTTTTTTTTGACTGTAAATAATTTATGTATGTATAAAGATATTGGCCTGTCGTGTGGCCCTAGAATAGCACCAACCCATCTCTTCCCGTGGGTGTCGTAAGAGGCGACTAAGGGATTAAAAACACCGGAGGATGGGCAGCAGCATCTTTCCGCGTACTATGCCATCACACTGCGATCGCCAACCCGCCTGCCAAGCGTGGCGATTACGGCAAAACCCCCCACGGATAAAATCCTTGGGGGAGGCCTTTGTCCAGCAGTGGACGTCTTTAGGCTGAGAGAGAGAGAGAGAGAGAGATGTATAAAGATAATAAATGCCCTCTAGCATGGTAGGTGTCCAAGACCTTTATAGGCGGAGTCTTGTTGTTAGCATAGTTTTAGTTGTTATTTAACTGTAAGACCCCAAAAAACTAAATAAATAAATAAGACTGTTTCATGAGTTTCTTTAGCATTTCTTCTCAACTGTGGTCGTTCCGAAATGCTAGCATTTCGTCTTCGTTTATGTATCAAAGCTACAAACTACTAGTAGTTTGTAGCTTTGAGTTCCACGTGAAAAGGAGCCTTCTTTGTAAGCCAAGTTTCAATAAAAAAATACTGATTTCTAGAACTCTAGATAAGACCACCAAATCCAAAACTCAACAAAACATGGTGTATTTACTTAATCGCCTTTCCAACCTCTTCTATGATCTCTGGTACTAATATTAGTCCAATAGCTGTATGTGTAGTATACTAAACACAGATAAGGGTGGAGGCGACGTGACTACAGTAAATTTAGTTCGCACCCTGGGGCGCTATCGGAAACACTAGATGTCGAAGCAACTTCATAAGTTGATACTTTATACACAGAGTGTTCCAATGAATATAATCTATTTAAGGTATTAAGTTGAGGAATTTTAAGTGATTGTTCTTTGTTAAACTTATTGTTAGACAGTTTATATGACCTTCTATTTGTTATTGTAGTACAAAAAAAACAATGATGTTTTTTTTTACTTTACACGAACTGAAATTGTCCTAGATTTCCGCTTTCGACCCAACTGTGGTCCAACGGCTATGTCCACCAAGTTGTACCATGGGTAATTAAAACAATCCATGGTCCAACTGTCAAAATACTTTTTTTTCTGTAATTATTTCATCCCCGATTAGATCAATGTAGAAATGATCTTTTGAATATTAATTTACAAGAGTAAGAAAAATTCATCCTAAAATCCAACAAAAACAACTACTATCTACATGAACTATGAAGTTCAATTCATAATATTGGTTTAGTTTATTTCAATAAACCTTTACTTTCTCTATGTAGCATCCTGTATAATCTAAGTCCTTTCCATGAGACTCCGACGCCACTTTTGAGACTTTTGCAACACTGCAAAAGTTTTAAGTAATTTACCGTAACTTTGGAAAAATCTGATATTATCTATACATATAATAAAACAGTAAAAATATTTTGTCTGTACATTTAGTATTTTTGACTAAAATGGATAGAGGGACCCTTAAAAAGAACAATAGAAAGCAAAAAAAAATTTTTGGAATTTCTTGTCTGTCTGTCTGTATGTATGTACGCGTTTCACGCAAAAACTACTGGACGGATTTGAATGAAACTTTTTTTGTTGTATAGCTATTAAGCCTGGGCAACATATAGGCTATAATTCATTTTGAAAACTGGAACACCTGATGAAGAACCATAACAGAACAGCTTAACTATAAGAAATATGGAAATGGTGCCTTAACAAAAGTCGTTCAACCTGATAAGCATTTTCTGCTGACGTATAAAAATTGAAGATCTGGAACATCTGATGAAAAGCTTCAAGAGACCAGCTACACTATAACATATATGGAAATGGCGTCTTAGTAAAAACCGTTCGACCTGATGAGCATTTTCTGCTGACGTATAAAAATTTAAGATCTGGAACATCTGAAGAATAACTTCAAGAGACCAGCTACACTATTACATATACGGAAATGGCGCCTAAGCAAAAACACAGAAAACAGTTTGGAACACAAAAAGACTTTTCATCTAATCCAAAGTCACGCGGGCGAAGCCGCGGGCAACAGCGAGTTTTGTATATTTACCCACTAAATAATTAGTACGGCTCCTTGTCCTAACAAAAATCGATTTTATGGTCCCATTCGGAAGAAAGCATGAAACATTTCATGAGTGTAGCATTCATATGTCTATTTTAATATTGATATAGAAACACTTCGAGAATATAATGTTTCCCTCCCTTTCCCTTTTATGTCCCAAATTTTCGTTTTTCTCACTTTTTATGAAAACGGTTAAAGCTACGCAAGAACTGTCAAAGACCATTATGTTCTTTATTAAATTCTCTATAATATTGCTACTGGATGAATGTTGATAGGATTTATAGTTTACGAAATATGCCCATGTTACTAAGACGATTTTTTTTTAAACTAATATTATAAACTAGCCGCGCCCCGGGGCTTTGCTCCCGTGGGAATTTCGAGATAAAAAGTACCCTTGTGCTATTTCCGGTATTTTTCTACCCGTATACCAAATTTCATCGAAATCCGTCCAGTAGATTTTGCGTGATTGATTAACAAACATCCTCACAAATTCACAACCAAACTTTCGCATTTATAATATTAGTATGAACTAGCTGTCGCCCGCGGCTTCGCGCGCGTGAATTTTGCTAAGATGAAAAATCTTTTTGTGTTCCAAACTGTTTCAGATATTTCGGATTTTCGATTTTTATACGTCTACAGAAAATGTTTATCAGATTAATAAAGTTTTGCTAAGGCGCCATTTCCATATAATATGTTATAGTGTAGCTGGTCTCTTGGAGCTTTCCATTAGATGTTCCATATCTTAATTTTTTATACGTCAGCAGAAAATGCTCATCAGGTTGAACGACTTTTACTAAGGCGCCATTTCCATACATGTTATAGTGTAGCTGGTCTCTTGCAGTTCTTCATCAGATGTTCCAGATCTTCAATTTTTATACGTCAGCAGAAAATGCTCATCAGGTTGAACGACTTTTGTTAAGGCACCATTTCCATATTTCTTATAGTTTAGCTGTTCTGTTATGGTTCTTCACCAGGTGTTCCAGTTTTCAAAATCAATTATAGCCTATATGTTGCCCAGACTTTATAGCTATACAACAAAAAAAGTTTCATTCAAATCCGTCCAGTAGTTTTTGCGTGAAACGCGTACATACATACAGACAGACAGACAGACAGACAGACAGACAAGAAATTCCAAAAATTTTTTTTTGCTTTCTATTATTCTTTTTAAGTGTCCCTCTATCCATTTTAGTCAAAAATACTAAATGTACAGACAAAATATCTTTACTGTTTTATTATATGTATAGATTATAATGCAAAAGTGAGTTTGTTTGTTTTTTACCTCTTCACGCTTTATCTACTGAACCAATCTTCGTGAAATTATTTCTAACGGTTTAGAACTAACATACATCGTACTCGCATACTTCGACGTAGGGTACTTTAGCACTAGAATACGTAGTACTAAGATACTTTAGAACTGACGTACATCGCACTTGCATACTTTAGAACTAACGAACATAGATGTTTTGTACTTAGACATTCCGTGGCGGAGACAGTTAGAAGTAGTGAGAAGTACATAGGGTACCATTCATCCCGGGAAAAAGCAAAAAGTCCGTGGGGAATTTACGCGGAATTCACGCTCAATAGCTAGTTCATAGTGGAAATCCTTGGGGGAGGCGTTTGTCCAGCAGTGGACGTCTTTCGGCTGAGAGAAGAAGAAGAAGCTAGTTCATAATATTAGTGGAATTTCCAAAATCTGAGTTCATTTACGCATAATATTTTACCTCGTACAAACAAGACCAATCAAATATACATGGACATACGGAATCGAATCAACTGCAGCGCTTCACTTATGCATGAAGACACCTGCATATGCCATAGCACAGATTGGAATATCTAGGTCGATAGCAGGCAAATTGCTTACACTGTTTGATTCAGATATGTCAGATATCTAGATCAAAGGATTGGAGAATATACCTACATAGGCCACTTTTTTTAAAGAAAAAATCTATGTAGGTATTTCACTTTTCAATCACTTAATTATTTACACTTTATATCTTTGTTGGGCAAAATTAAAGCCTTATGGCCTATAGTAGTATATATACTTAAATAATAATAGGTAACTTAAAAAATATATTTAACCTTCTTTAAATGATAAATCATTTATTCTGTCATCTTTATACCGCCAATTGTAGTTAACAAAAATGGCTAAAAACTTATAATAAAATCTAACATAATTTATCCAAGGAAGTTAGGCCGACTTAAGCAGCTATAAATACTGACCAATATATTATTCAATATAAAAAGTCTAAAAGTCTCAGTAAACTTAAACCCTTCATCACAAACTGCAAGGAAGGTTCAAGAATGTTTGACAAATTACGAAAGTTGAGCGAAAATAACGGTCTTATAAAGTCCCCAAGGTAAAACCCAAATAATAATATGCACAAGCTACCAAACAGGTCGCTACTTGGTTCAAAACGCAAGCGACAACGGCGGCGATTTTAAGTACCTACCATATTTTTAGGGTTCCGTACCTCAAAAGGCAAAAACGGAAACCTTATAAGATCAATTTGTTGTCCGTCTGTCAAACTATTTTTTCTCAGGAACGCTTAAAAGTATAAAGTTGAAATTAATATCTAAAACTCGGATCTACAGTCTTTTTCTGCAAAAAAATAATCAAAATTATACGTCAACGCGATCAGGAGATATTACCGTCAATATTGCGAATTTTCGCATATTTTGCGATTTCAGGCAGCAATCAAAACCTATGGGGTACTTCCCGTTGACCTAAAATTATAAAATTTGGCAAAAAGCAAAATCTAGCAGCACTTATACAGGAATAAATCTGAAAATTCTAAATGTGTTGTTGGAAGTCAGAAAAAATGTGTTACAAACTTATTTTTGCGCTGGATCCGGTATGAATCAAACCAGTAACCAGTTCAGTATGTATGAAATCAGTATGAGTAACCATGGTGTGTTTTTTTCCCTTAATGGCTCAGTGTGAAGGTCGAGGGATGATGATGTCGAAACTAGAGCTTATAGCGGTTGGACCACAGGTTGGGAGCGAGAAGTGGGACCCTACTCAATGATAATGGACTACCCTAGTGTCATACAATATGGCTTATTGCACAGTCTAGACTCTTTTTCATGTTCATTAAGTTACTACCACTTTCTGGACCTCGATATAAGCAACAAAACGCACGCGGGACACCGATGACCACTTTTCACCAGGTTGACCGCATATCTGTGTGTAAGTAAAACATCAAGCGAATGCTAACTAATATTGTAAATTTATGCGAAAGTGTGTTTGTTTGAATTGTTTGTTACCTCTTCACCCTTTATCTTCTGAACCAATCTGCCCAAATTTCGCAAACACATAGTTAGAAGTACTGAGAAGGACATAAAGTACCTTTCATTCCGGGAAAAGTACTGTTCCCGTGGGAAATACACGCGGGCGAAGCCTCGGGCAAAAGCTAGTACCTATTTCATATAAGCCTGAACTACACCCGCTTATATTTTACCCCACACGTATAGTAATTGGATCGGGCCCCACCGGCCGCAGTTCGAGCTTGCTTTAATTGCAGGAGCCCAGCCAAGATTTCCCGAATCACCAGCCGCACTGGCCGTAATTAAACTACGTACTAATTACACTTTACACAGATAAACTGTTTTTATTGCGCACTGTGCTCACACTTGGAACAGTGCGGACTGTTCCGAAGTTGTAATGGTGTTGTAAGTTGGGTATTGCTTGTTTCGGGGCTCAGCCAATTTTATTGGTTTGGATCGAGAACAATGTACCTATTTTTTATATTTTTTACAATATAAAATCTATGTTGCACATAGCCACAGGAGGGCACTTCATAGAAACGGGGCGTCAGGCGTCATACATACCTGCTACTACTACGAATGAAACTGCACATCCGTGAACATGTCAATGTGTGCGTTTTCTTAGTCATAGCGTCCCAATTGGAAAACCAACGGGGGAGAAGTGCGGGGTACGTAGGAGTACGACATATTGCGGGAGGGGCAGGGAGCTTCATTTCTGTACGTAGTACATAGGTGTATTAAATTCTGTGACATATCTTAACATGGTGATAGATTAAATCTTTGAATTTGCAAAAGGCTGCCTTATTGTTTTCAGATTTTTTCTAGGTAACTTTAAAAAACTGCTTTTCGAATTAATTGCGCCACATTCCAAAATGGACTTGAAATGTGATGATCACAGAGAAGAAAAAGATTAGTACAGATTGAATTAAAAAACAAACTATAGAAAGAGAAATTTGAACTAAAACGTACATATTTTTCGTTAGATATTAAAGCTTTTAATTAATCTTTCCTGGGTGCATTGGATATGTGAATACTAAATATTCTCCAGTACGGATTCAAATTGAAAAAGTTGTTGAAAAACTATTTAGCACAACCTACCGGCAACGCATACAATTTACACTTAACGTAAAAGTTAAATAGCTTCAGTTACCTATTGTTGATTACTTAAATTTCTGTTTCATTGATATGATTTTTCGTATTTTACACCTCGTATACCTGGTAAGGTAGAAATATATAGGTATGGTAATACCTATAGATTTTTATACACCTTTGTATAGAAATCTATAGGTCATTTTACGATACAACATAACAATATTAACATTCAAAATCTGGCAGACCGTATGTTTAAGGTACATTATGAAATGAAAAAAACACGCGTACTTCGACATTGGGTATTTTAGCACTGAAATACGTAGAACTAGGATAATTTAGAAGTAACGTACATAGACATTTCGTACTTAAAAATTACGTAGCGGAGTCTAACTTAATAACCGACTAGAGCATGGCTCTTAACTACTTTGATATTGCGTACTTTAGCACTGGAATACGTAGAACTAGGATAATTTAGAACTAACGTACATAGACATTTCATACTTAAAAATTCCGTAGCGGAGTCTAACTTAATAACCGACAAGAGCATGGCTCTTAACTACTTCGTCATTGCGTACTTTAGCAGTGGAATACGTAGAACTTGGATAATTTAGAACTAACGTACATAGATATTTCATACTTAAAAATTCCGTAGCGGAGTCTAACTTAACAACCGACAAGAGCATGGCTCTTAACTACTTCGACATTGCGTACTTTAGCACTGGAATACGTAGAACTAGGATAATTTAGAACTAACGTACATAGACATTTCATACTTAAAAATTCCGTAGCGGAGTCTAACTTAATAACCGACAAGAGCATGGCTCTTAACTACTTCTACATTGCGTACTTTAGCACTGGAATACGTAGAAGTAGGATAATTTAGAACTAACGTACATAGACATTTCATACTTAAAAATTCCGTAGCGGAGTCTAACTTAATAACCAACAAGAGCATGGCCTTTAACTACAGAGGAAAAATAACCATACAAACCCGTTAGCATGAACCAAAAAAATCTCCATATAAACCCGTCACAAGTATTATCCTTAACCCAATAAAACGAGGCTTTATGCCGCCAATTTCCCTTTTTCTTCCGAAACTTTTCTCTACTATCCGCGATTTAAGTCCGAATAAAGAACGCGGGCTTTCTTGTTTCCAAAAGGGAAATGCAGAAAGTTTGGTTAAACCAATCATTTCCCAACGCGGATACAATTCTATCAATATCCTTTCCGCAACTTTGTCCGCGTTATTTGTGGCATTATTGTCGGTAAGCGAATCTGTAACGGAATTTCTAGCAGTTTTTAAATCTACTAAAACTTCTTACGAAAACTTTGGGAGTAAAGCCGAACGTCCAACGCCAACTAACTAAGTTTAGCTGAAGTATTTTTAGTAAACTACTGAAATCTCCTAAATGGTATGTCAAATGGACTTAAGAAAATCATTTTTAGTTTTTTCCCGGAAATTCTTGTAATTTTTATTTAGATAATTAGGTTTCTAATCCAAATTATGTATCGATCTTACGCATGTTAAAGATGTCAAAAACAACAAAAAGGAGCATCAACACGTTCAAAGACAATAAAAAAACTATAATCGTTCATTTTAAGCTAAAAAGCGGTAATAACCCGTGTCGTAATGAAACGTTTATAATAAAACGCTTTTATATTCAGGTATGAAAGAAAAGTAAACTTTATTTTAATAGATTTTCTTATGAACTTCATTTACATAATAACGATTTCGCTCGTACAGCTATTAAGTAATTCATGATTCGAAGAAGTCGTTCCGTCTATCGACCATTGTATGTATAACAGCGAAAGATAGAAATAAAGCTGATTCACGACTTTGAGCCAAGAAGACCTCGACCTCTGTGGCCTAACGGTCATCACGCCGGACTGTCACACCGAAGATCCCGGGTTCGAGCCCCGGTCGGGTCAAGATGGAAATGATCTTTTTCAGATTGTCCTGGGTCTTGGATGTTTATCTATATATGTATTTGTTATAAAATATAGTATCGTTGAGTTAGTATCCCATAACACAAGTCTCGAACTTACTTTGGGGCTAACTCAATCTGTGTAATTAAAAAAAAAAAAAAAAAGAAAGGTTATCGTTATTCTGCTCACAAGTTACTTGAGAGTGAGGTCTGTCAGATGCTATACTGTCATTTGAATTTTGCAAACTGATGACAGTGTAGACGTCACTCACCAGTAGCGACATCTAGTGAGCGAAAGATGATAACTCTCATTATAATGTCATCATTAGGGGTTAAAACAAAATTTGACGAAAAAATATACTTTGCTTTTAAACTATTATATCCAACTAGCTTTTTCCCGCGACTTTGCCCGCATAAATTTCCCACAGGGACAGTGCTTTTTCCCGGGATGAAAGGTAGCCTCAGTACTTCTAACTATGTGTATGCGAAATTTCAGGAATATTGATTAAGCAGATAAAGCGTGAAGAGATAGGTAACAAACAAACTCACTTTCGCATTTATAATGTTAGTTAGGATTAGGGTTAGTCAGGATTCAAAATTTTAAGACGATTCTTTGGCACGTTTACAATACAATTCAATAATAGTAATTAATGTGTAATGTATGGTATGTTTATGATCGACTTCGTCATCCAGATACACTTTCAGAGAACTCATGCTCTTGCACTTTATACGATAACAAACATTTACTTTGCTTTTTTACATTATCTTCATAATCGTTAACTTAACTTTTGTACTAGTCATTATTTTGCGACTGTTGATACTAGACATGAAATTAATAAATTACGTGCACGACGCTGCAGCAGTTTATATTTACTTTATATAATAGGTATAAAGACCTCTTTATTTTAACAAATCCTACTATAATCCTACTAATAATACCTAAGCGAAAGTTTGGATGTGAGCTTGTGAATTTGTGGGGATGTTTGTTATTCAATTACGCAAAATCTACTGGACGGATTTCGATGAAATTTGGTATACGGGTAGAAAAATACTGGGAATAACACATATGTTACTTCTTATCCCGAAATTGCCAAGGGAGCGAAGCCCCGGGGCGCGGCTAGTTGTAACATAAGTGTGGACAGAGTCTTTTTTTTTTTTCGCAGGGGGAAATGCATTTAGGCACTGAGTGTGGGACTCCTGGGCCGCTAGTCGGCCCAGACTACCCACTAAAACCCCCTGCGGCGTTTCCGCGCCTGCCGTTGCTGGGGGCGTCATGGGATCGCGAACATTCTACCACGACGCCCCCCGGCTTTGCCTTACGGCACCCTCACATGGCCAGGTGGCGGGCGTATTGTGCCCGCCGCCTGCCTCTTCGTCCTCGCCGTTGGGGTGGCGCATCGGCTCGCGCCTCACGCTCCCTTTCGGCGGCCTCCTTCTGCGACATTATAAAGCAGCGAAACTAAAATGACAGTTGGACAGGATGCATCACGATAAATGGGCAGTACGCATCACACCCTATGTTCCTGAAGGTCGACGTCGGAGAGGAAGGCCAAGGAAAAGATGGCGCGACGACCTTGAACTTTCCAGCCGGATTGGTCGAGCGTCGTTATGAACAGGGATAGGTGGAAGCAAGTGAGAGAGACCTTTGCCCGGCAGTGGGACAACGTAGGCGAAATTAAAAAAAAAGTGTAACAAAAAAATAATGCAGCTTATGTCCCTGCGACTTTACCCGGAATTTGTTGATTTAGATGAAACCAGTGCCAAACAACTAGGTAACTTACAAGTAAGAATTCAACTGTACAAGGGGCCAATTTTTTCAAAGGAAACAAACACCTTTTTCCCATTTTTTCACATGATTGATTTCACATGCATATGCTTTCAAATTTATTAACTAGGTACTGAAATTTATCCTTTTTCATCGACGGACTCCGCGCTAATCAGCGCAATGAAGTGAACGTGATTCCCAACGTTTCATTCACGATTGAATGGATATTCATTCATTCGTTCATTAAATCAGTTTCGTATCCAGTCTATTAATACTTTATTTGCGCCGATTTTATTATTCATGAGCCACGCTAATGTAAACTGTAGCGGGGTAGAAAGAAGTATTAAATTGCTTTGTGGCTCTGGGACAAGTCCGAGTTGATTCGTTAAAGATAAAATATTAATGTAGAAATGTGTGGTGTAAAAGATTGTACGTATGTATAGTCAAGTGCATGTTGAGTAACCCAGCATGTACCTTTTACGGCGGTAATAGGGGCGAATTTGCAATGAATCTGTATATGATAATGAACACATAGAACATAGGTTATTATTATTGAAAATTAATAAAGTGTACTACTAAATGTAGTGGAGTGTGCATCAGGAAATGGCGGGAAAACAAATTGATGAAATTGGTAGGATCAGCTGGATTCGAATAATGTTTATTTTTCGTTTAAATTCGAATTGAATTTACAACGTAGACATATTTCTATATAAAAATAATGTTAGTTCATCAAGGCCATACAGCCATATTTAGAGAGGAGATGGTATTTCTAGCAGTCGTATTATTGCGATTTATATGGAACTAATATTACTATAAAGGTCGGAAGAAGGCAAAAATCTTGGCTTCGAAGCATCCAAAAATGAACCGGGATAGCGAATGCTGCTGAGCTGTTCCGCAGAGCTAAGGACAAGAAGGACTTGAGCATGCTAATTGCTAACTTTCACTAGTTGGAGAGGTAACTTTAGAAGAAAAAGAATATTGCTATATTAATTAAGCTTGAAAATTCCACAGAGAAACATAAAAAAAATTAAAACTCTGTCAAGCTATGATTTTTCCTCGGTACATTCATATTCCGGGCCATATTCCGGCGTCACATGTGGAAATTTTCCAATATTTGAGACGTTTAATTAAGCGGAAAGAGAAACTATATAATATTTCAACTTTTCACAGAGTTTCCCCTCAGATATTGAAATTCTTGACGACAGACGTGCACTTACGGATTTAATTTCCTTTTCGTCGTATTGTCGTAATAAGTTTGCAGAGACGAAATTTTTATGATATTTTTCCAACATTCCTATTTAACTTTATTCCTTTGTAGATTAATAATAAACTGACATAGAGCACTAGTGTACCTAAGCATGGCTATTATATTATATTAAAAAAATAAAAGTCACAATGATTTTATTCCTTATAATTTTTTTGCGCTCCGAAATGAATAGTATTTATATGACAAATATTTAGTCATAGAAGTATTTGAGCTCAATCATAGACAGACTTGACATGGAAAACTAATAAAAAAAACAAGTCTACCTGAAATATATACCTACTTACCTATACTTACCTATTATACAAAACTGTGAAACCTACAATGTAATGGCTTTAAACTGGGGATTTCTCCACTCATAGGCGATGGGCTAGCAACCTGTCACTATACCTGAATCTCCATGCCATAAGATAGCCCACTATTCAGCTAAGCGTGGCCTTCGAGTCTCACGAATCTTGGCTCTGTCTACCCCGTAAGGGATAAAGACGTGATTCTATGTATGTATGTACGAAACCTACAAAATTTACTCCGCTAAAAGTAATGACGTCAATTTTACATACAAGACCATTATCGACATTTTTCTATTAAGTGTCGGCATTGTAAAATAGAATAGTAAAAAAGCAATTTACCATACACGAGAACCATCGATAAAGCGAATGAATAAAATATCGTGTATATAGACACAGAGCAATACAAAAATGGAGAGAATTGGAGAAGCATTTGGTCAACTATCACCAACATTGGGCAAATATATGATGATAAAGACTGCATCTTCCGAAATAGACATACCTAAGTGTACCTAAGTGTAATCACATTTTGATATGAGCAACTTTTTGTATGGAACCGACTCTGAAATCTCAAAAAAAAAGTCAACTGTTCCATACAATTTGGGCGACGAGGTATATGAGGTAAAAAGTTTGCTAGTGTTCTAGTAATAACACTGTATATCTGTAACTAACTCTAATTTGTAGTAAGCTAGTACGTACAATCTAGATAGATTATTCAAAACCCTTTCTACACTACATGAATCAGCAAAACCAGACACCCAGTACAGTTTCAAAACGTATTCAGCTTTTTTTTGCAGAAATTGGAGTAGCGGTTTGAATAGGCACTATTTATTTTAGGTGCTTTTAGAGAATACATTCGCTTTTGCTGTGGTTTTTATTGAAAGATGAAAAAAGTTTTGTGTTATTAGAATTGATGTATAATAAAAATTCTCTTAAAATCGTACAAAAATGTTACGCTGAAAAACCATATTTTAGGAATTATGGTGGAATATAGAAACTCACAACACGGGCTTTCACTAAATCCTTTCTTATTAAAAATTCAATTTTTCTGTCAAAAACATAACACTCACATTTTGGACAATTGTATAAAAAAAGCAGGGGAGAGAGCATACCGTAAACAAAACCAATTCGTAGTAACTGGCATTTGCGTGACCACAGTGTAATTGAAGCAGAAGCCACAATAGTTAGCGTATCAATAAATAATTCAATTTTCTATCGACCATCGCAACCTTTTGAGAAAAGAGGTGCTTGCTTACATAATTTACAAATGCCATTTCAAAAGTACCCTTATAATCAAATGATTAGTGTTAGAGTTACTAAATCGCCTAACGTTCACTATAAAATAAAGAATAATAAAAAAAAAAAATAGAGTCACCTTTTACTTGCCCATCTGTCGAACAAATTATCGCCAGCATTCGTCGTTGTATCGCATGAGTTCGAAGTATAATAAAATATCTAATGAAGTTGACATTTTTAGTGCATCGGCCAATATGATTAAAAAGTATTTTTACACAAAATTATAACCTAATAACTAAATTTACTATTATTTATTTTTTTTAATTTAACCTGCGAGCATATCAATGTGCTTGGTAACTTGGTTGATTGTATTGAACACTAGCTTTTGCCCGCGGCTTCGCCCGCGTGAATTTCCCACGGGAACAGTGCTTTTTCCCGGGATAAAAAGTAGCCTATGTGCTATTCCAGGTCATTATCTACCTCTGTACCAAATTTCATCGAAATCCGTCCAGTAGATTTTGCGTGATTGAGTAACAAACATCCTCACAAACTCACAAATTCACAAACTCACAAACTCACATCCAAACTTTCGCATTTATAATATTAGTATGGATGTATGTTGCACAGCCAGTTAACGAACCTAACAAATAAATAATTGGTCAAGTGCGTGTTGGGCCACGCGCAATGTAGGGTTCCAAGTTCCGAAGGGACATCCTACAGAAATGCGGACACATGAACTTATATTTACTTCCATTTTTATGTAACTAATGAAAATAACCTAAGTAAATACCATCATCATATAGAATGAAAATTTTTCCTACGAATATTTTTCATACTAAAATCAATTTTGTAAGTTTATCGTCTATTACTAATTAACGCGTAAAGTCTACATAGCCGTGATAATTTTCCTTTTAAATTCATTATATTTGCTAGTTATTATAATTTTTTCATGGACCCACCCTCCACCATTTTCCTGTTCGAGGGGGGGGAACACTTGACTCTAACAAAATTTATCACTTTAAAGTTAAATATTTAGCATACGGATCCCTAAATCAAAAAATGTTCTTCAAACACTTATAATATTTTTAAAAGACCTATCAAATGATACCCCACACGATAGAATAATCGAGAGAAAAAAAAATCATCCCCACTGTAGGAGTGGGGGAGGCCCCCTAAAAAAAATATTTTTCCTAATTTTATTCAACAGTTCGCTCCGCGTAATAAATATGTATATCTCTACCAAATTACAGCTTTCTAGTACTAGTAGTCTCTGAGATTAGCCGCAGACAGACGGACGGACGGACGGACAGACATGACGAAACTATAAGGGTTCCTTGTTTACTTCGGAACCCTAAAAATAAAAAAATTGTTTGACAAATACATTACCTATGTACTTATTAAAATCAAAATTGAATTTTCAATGTAAAAATCCTCATCTCATTCTCAAAATAAATATTCGAAAATGTAAACTTGTGTTAATTGTTCAAAAAAACTACAGGCACACTCGCTAGTATTAAAAGAGATGTTTTTTCTAGGTTATTTTATTATTTATTTTAATTTCGATGAAGTTGAGTTTCTTCCAAATGAATAGGAGATAAAATCTACTGAGGTCCCGGTTCAAATACTGCCCGTGCTGTATGAGTTTGTATTCCAATCTGACTCATGTATGGTATAGTCATCAACCACTACAATTGCTTCTGGTGAAGGAAAACATCGTGAGGAAACCTGCACTCTGGTAAATGGTTACCAGCTAGTGTGTGAAATAGAGAAAGCATTGGCAAAGATAGTCGTTGTGTGTGTTTCATTCCATATAATAAGTTTTTTACGTTATTGTATTTGTTAATCCTAGTTCTGTCTGCGCCGTACCTGCTGATCTATGATCTATAAGTCCTACCTGTCGGTTGCCTGTAAGAAATTGCTGTAGCGATAAGGCCGCCATTGTACATTAGCCGTTAAGACACAATGTACTCCTTTTTCTTTTTCATGGTGCAATAAAGAGTTATTATTATTATTATATTATTATAATGACCACGACCCTCACTTACTTACGACTAAAGGAGGGATTCTCTAACATTTACACACCATCGAATAATGAAATGAATGTGTTCTTCCATTGACACGTAGCACATTAGCCGAGATATATGGCCCATTTATTACTTTTAATGCCCAATTTTGAATAAATGTTTACTTATCACAAGGAATATTATAATATATGTGTTTGTTGGAAAACGTAAATGTTTGATGAAAAAAAAATATAACATTACACAGGGTTATTTTGTAAACACTGGCAAAAGTTTATACAATCGAGAACAACTTCTTCCAAAAGTTTATAGTACAGAAGAACATAAAATTTCGACTTTAATTACAGTCCGATCAGCTGGTATATAGGAAATTCGTATGGGGGAGCAAATCTTTTTTTATCAACATCTCACATACTTAGGTACCTACCTAACTAGATATCTTAGTAAACCTCTTCAATTTAATTACCTAACCAAATCTAGTGCTAAAATTTTTTGAGCAACTATGAAATGCATCAACTACGAAATAAAAACAAAAATATCAGAGTACTGGGCGGGAAAGCAGAAACAAAACGAATAGACTGAAAATGTGATTACAAAGATTAGGTGCCTCTGAGTTCAATGAACCGTC
The DNA here is from genome assembly GCA_018467065.1 of Ephestia elutella. Lineage (NCBI taxonomy): Eukaryota > Metazoa > Arthropoda > Insecta > Lepidoptera > Pyralidae > Ephestia > Ephestia elutella. The sequence goes on from CM031584.1 coordinate 4,778,573, forward strand.
GAGCCGTATAACTGATGTACCTTTGAGCCTCCCGATGTCGACGCGTCTATCTGTGTTCGATTTTCTTTAATACTTTTCAGGGAGCCAATTCTCACGCAATCGTAAAAAGTTCACGTTCGTAAAAAATTTCGAATTTCGAATTTTTTTCGAAGACAACACATTTTGCGTATTCTCAGAACTTCACAATCGAAATATTTCGATCGAACATCACTCGAACGTAACGAGTGGTACTGACCAATCGAAATAACTCGTATTCGAACTTCAGCTGATAAAATGAGTTTGTTTAAGGTTATGTGGGATAAGTTTAGTTTGATTTTGGCGATTTTACTGTTGAAGTTTTGAAATCATTTGATGAAAATGAATTAAAAAGAGTTCAAAGTCGCCTTTTTCGGGAATTTGGTTGACGAAGATGTAAACACCCCACTTTTTAACTTGGAGTTTCCACCGAATGGATTAAGTGGATATTTTCTCGACACTGGCATATTTTTCTTATCCATTCCCTTCAACGTAACAAGACTATAAAATAATAGGGTAAATAGTAAATACGACCAAACTTCGATCACTGACATTGACACAAGACATCTTTTTAATACTTTCCATATTTTTCAAAACAACTTGGGAAATATTCCAAATTTTACTTTTTTAAACGTTTTGAAAATGTGATTAATTAAATCGTATGTTTTCAAGTTTAAAAAATAATCTTACGAGCTTCGTAAATTTCGGGATTTTGTGAAAATCACCAATTATTAGGTAAAAATTACAATCTTTTTCCAAGCGTTTTTAAAAACGACGCAATGAAACGTAATAAATTGTCTATGATACGTTCCATTTGACAGTTCGAGTGGTAATTGTTCTATCGTGCCCCAGAATACGAAATATAGGAAACGTGCGAACTTTATAGTAGAAACGAAATCTTCGAATAGAAATTACCACACTGAAAAAGTTCTATTACTTGAGAATCGGCCCCCTGGGATTAGTCAATTCGAATCATGGACATAGAAAAAATTATATTCTTTACTGAAAATGTTTTTCGTCTAACTCTATGATTCGAATAATGTTACTCACAGAAATATATTTTTTAATATAAGTCTGTTACTATCTATCTATATCTATCTGTGTGTGTGTGTCCGACCGGTTTCGGCCATGGCGACCACTTCTACTCCTAGCCGTTATTTTGGCGCTCGTGCGCTCGAAAATGGCTTACGTAGCCGATTTTCGCGACGAAACTCCGCGCACAATGAGGGCACGTAAGTACACCGTCCTCATAATTATATATCATGGCAGCAGGTGGGCGGGCCTTTAGCTGGTCGCGTTTAGCATCTAGGTCAGCTTTACGCTGATCCTCGAACTCGCATACTTGGCTTGTCACCACCCTACGCCATTCTGGCCGCTGTGCCGCCAAACGCTCCCATTGAGAGGGTTCAATGTTGCATCTCTTCATGTGTCGCTTTAGGACATCCTTGTATCGGAGGAGCTGTCCGCCATGCTTCCGCTTGCCTTCCTCCAGTTCACAATAAAAGATGCGCTTCGCCACTCTCTCCTCCGCCATACGTGACACGTGACCGCACCACCGAAGCTGCCGACGCATTAAATAGGCCTCGATGCCACCAACATTAGCTCGTCGCAGGACTTCGGTATTTCGTATTCTATCGGACCATCTGATCTTCATAATGGAACGTAGGCATTTAAGGTGGAAACGATCTAGGGTGCGTATGTGGCAGCGGTACACACACCACGTCTCAGAGGAGTATAGGAGGTTGGGCAGGACAATTGCCATATACACAGAAATTTTAGTGGTCAACTTAAGGTCATGTGAGCAAAAGACCTTGGAACACAGCTTGCCAAACGCTGCAGCAGCAGCACCAACTCTGCTGTTGATCTCGGCATCAAGGTCACACTTGGATGTCACAGTGTTACCCAGATAGCGAAATTTGTCCACCTGCTTTAGCACATTCTCATCAAGCTTTATGGTCAGTGTCTCATGACCATGAATGTCCAGGGACATCACTTCTGTCTTATTGACGCTGATCTTCAGGCCGAATTTACAACAGGCTTGATGGAATGCGGACATCAATTGTTGCAGGCCATCTGGGGATTCTGCTAAAAAGCACAAATCATCAGCGTACATGATCTCAGTGATCAGTGCATGTGAGACTTTGGTGCGAGCCTTAAGTCGAGCCAAATTGAAAAGACTGCCGTTCGTGCGGAAACGGATGCGGATTCCTTGGGGAACAGTTTGCAAGACCTCTCTAACTACCACCGCAAAGTATGAGGCGAACAGAGTAGGTGCCAAAACGCATCCTTGCTTCACCCCACAGGTAACCGGGAAGAAATCCGTATGTTCACCACCTACAGCGACGCAGCATCGCATGTCGTCATGCAGGAGTCTAAGAAGTCTTACAAACTTTTCCGTGCATCCGAGTTTTCCTAACACCAACCACAAGGCTTCGCGAGGCACGCTGTCGAAAGCCTTCTCCAGGTCAACAAAGCAGAGGTACAACTGGCGACCCTGTTCCCTACTCTTCTCCTGCAGTTGACGCACAGAGAAAATCGCTTCGCATGTGCCTCGGTCCGGCCGGAAGCCAAACTGAGTCTCGGGCAGGATCCTTTCAGATAAGTCCTTTAGACGGTTTAAAAGAACTCTGGCAAAGACCTTCCCAGGGACTGATAGGAGCGAAATACCACGATAAGAGTTGCAGTCAGATCGGTCACCCTTGTTCTTATAGAGAACACTTATACGCGATACTTTAAAAATATCGGGAACGCGCTCTTCCTCCCACATACGAACAAAGAGTTCCCACAATAACGTATGCAAGTTCTCACCGCCATACTTGATGAGCTCTCCTGGTATAAGGTCAATGCCAGCCGCTCGATTGTTTTGCTGCTGCCTGATGGCAGTGACAACCTCGTCTCGCAATAAAGGCGCGTCCAGATCAGGGGTAGGAGGGAGTTGAGGCATTAAACTGATGCTTTGCAGATCAGCTAATCGATCCACATTCAGCAGAGTATTGAAGTGCTCCACCCAACGTTTTAGTACATCCTCTTTGCTGGTCAACAGGCACCTACCATCTAAAGACCTTAAGGGAACCTTTGCTTGGTAGGATGTACCAATCAGCTTGCGTACCTCACTGTAAAACTCCCCAAGCTGGTTTGTATCAGCGAGCCATTGCATGTGGCTAGCCTTGTCCTGCCACCACTTGTCCTTTATTTGTCGAGACAGTTTGCGCAATTCAAGGTCACTAGCTTTGACCACTGCAACGCTTCCATTTCGCCTTCCGTGCTGTCGCAGGAGATCCCGGTGTTTATCAAGCGCCGCCCGCAAGACCCCATCATTTCCATCAAACCAGTCTTCATTGCGACGGCATTTCTTACCCAGTGCATTTGAAGCGGTATCCATAATATGAGATGACAAAGTTTCCCAGGCAGTACCAACATCACCTAGCTCATTAGCTGGCAACAGCTTTTCAGACAATGCTTCCGCATATTTCACCCTCCCTTCATGATCTTGCAGCTTCTCCGCGTTCAAAGACGCAAGCTTTTTTGGTGGAGATCTACGAAGGTGACGAAGGCGAAGTCGCAGCTTAGTGACAATCAGCCGATGGTCAGACCAACAATGTGCACCACGCATAGCACGAGTAATTTGCACTTGACTGACATCTCTTTGCCTCACAATAGCATAGTCGATCAGATGCCAGTGCCGGGATCTTGGGTGCATCCAAGTTGTCTTGTACTTGGCAGCAAGTCTGAACATAGTGTTCGTAATTGCCAAACCGTATTGAGCACAAGTACTGAGCAGTAACTGACCATTGCTGTTCATATTACCGACTCCATGCCTGCCCAGAACTGCGGGCCAAGCCTCATACTCCCGACCAACCCTGGCATTGAAATCGCCCATCAGTAGTACTTGCTCTTTGGCGTTTATGTTATCGAGGCAAAGAGTCACTTCCTCGTAGAATTTGTCCTTGATGTCATCAGACTTATCTAGCGTTGGAGCATAAACACTGATGACATTAAGGTAGTTGTCCTTATCCAGATGAAGACGCAGTGTGGTTACGCGATCCGAGATGTGTACAGGGTACTCCTGTAGACGCTTGACCAATTGGTTCTTGATGGCAAACCCTACACCTGATTGCCGAGTTTCGGAGGCAGCGGTACCTTTCCAGAAGAAAGTATAGCCGCCACCTACTTCCACCAGTTCTCCTTCATCGGCAAGATGTGTTTCACTGAGCGCAGCTACATCAATGTTGTAGCGGTGAAGTTCCCGAGCTACTATGGCGGTCTTGCGTTCAGGACAGGCGTTGCCATCTCGATCAAGTAGCGTTCTCACGTTCCACGCGCCAAATGTCATGATAGATGTTTTCTTGGTATTTATTTTGAAACGTCGACCACGATTTGAGTGATGCGATGGCAGCCGCGGTTACTACCACCTACTAAGTTGGGACGAACATTTTTAGGACACCTTTTCTAGTCCCCTCCCCGGCTGAGCGAGGAAAGCAGTGCCTCCCTAAACAGGGCTGCTTTGTCATCCCGGGTGTTGCCGAGCCCGCACTGTCGCCCCAAATATGCAGCGTAGGAACGACCACGGCATGTACTCACACCCCCGGGACCGCCGGTGTGCAGGTATCAGACAAAGCCTAGCTTGCATCAGACTAGACTTCTCTACTTCTACCCATCGCCACAGGACTTTCTCGAAATCGGAGTCCATTTACGGAAGCGGTCAGATACGCAGGATATATTAAGGTGCGCAAACGTTCGCGCTAACGCAGACGCACACACTCGTCCTTCTCCTCCTTGGATCAGTGGAACGGAGAACCGCTACGACTGAGAAGAAGTCGGATGATGTGTCTGGCCGACGGTGACTATACGCCCTCCACCGCCGCCCTAGGCCATCCACCTTGCCTCGCTGACCCGCCGAGTCCACCAAATCACGTTGCATATCTGCGTTGTGTTGCCTTTCTCGCCGTGTCAGACTTTGTATGATAAGTGGGAGGGAACCACATGTAGGGATAGGAAATATGGGACCATGATGGAAGGTAGGAATAGGAAAGGACGGGATACTATAGCCACGGGAAAGTGGATTGTGGTCGATAGTAGCTCAGGGAAGGCGGGATCGCATGCCCGTGCACTCAATTATCTACTACCGGACAGATAGCAGGATTGAGCACCCCTTGCCTAGTAAATACGACCAAACTTCGATCACTGACATTGACACAAGACATCTTTTTAATACTTTCCATATTTTTCAAAACAACTTGGGAAATATTCAAAATTTTACTTTTTTAAACGTTTTGAAAATGTGATTAATTAAATCGTATGTTTTCAAGTTTAAAAAATAATCTTACGAGCTTCGTAAATTTCGGGATTTTGTGAAAATCACCAATTATTAGGTAAAAATTACAATCTTTTTCCAAGCGTTTTTAAAAACGACGCAATGAAACGTAATAAATTGTCTATGATACGTTCCATTTGACAGTTCGAGTGGTAATTGTTCTATCGTGCCCCAGAATACGAAATATAGGAAACGTGCGAACTTTATAGTAGAAACGAAATCTTCGAATAGAAATTACCACACTGAAAAAGTTCTATTACTTGAGAATCGGCCCCCTGGGATTAGTCAATTCGAATCATGGACATAGAAAAAATTATATTCTTTACTGAAAATGTTTTTCGTCTAACTCTATGATTCGAATAATGTTACTCACAGAAATATATTTTTTAATATAAGTCTGTTACTATCTATCTATATCTATCTATACATATAATAAAACAGTAAAAATATTTTGTCTGTACATTTAGTATTTTTGACTAAAATGTATAGAGGGACACTTAAAAAGAACAATAGAAAGCAAAAAAAATTTTTTGGAATTTCTTGTCTGTCTGTCTGTCTGTTTGTATGTACACGTTTCACGCAAAAACTACTGGACGGATTTGAATGAAACTTTTTTGTTGTATAGCTATTAAGCCTGGGCAACATATAGGCTATAATTGATTTTGAAAACTGGAACACCTGAAGAAGAACCATAACAGAACAGCTAAACCATAAAAAATATGGAAATGGTGTCTTAACAAAAGTCGTTCAACCTGATGAGCATTTTCTGCTGACGTATAAAAATTGAAGATCTGGAACATCTGATGAAGAACTGCTAGATACCAGCTACACTATAACATATATGGAAATGGCGCCTTAGCAAAAATCGCTCAACCTGATGAGCATTTTCTGCTGACGTATAAAAATTGAAGATCTGGAACATCTGATGAATAACTCCAAGAGACCAGCTACACTATAACATATATGGAAATGGCGCCTTAGCAAAACTTGATTAATCTGATGAGCATTTTCTGTAGACGTATAAAAATCGAAGATCCGAAACATCTGAAACTGTTTGGAACACAAAAAGACTTTTCATCTAAGCGAAACTCACGCGGGCGAAGCCGCGGGCAACAGCTAGTATGCTATATGTGTGATATAAAACGTCTATGGGCGCGACATGACAGAAAATCTACTCGAATGCCGTGACGGCAATAGCTTGACACTGTCACTATGCTCAGATGTTTTACATCTGCCGGGTGTCCCGTGACGGCCAACTTTATTTTGTGACATTTAAAGTCCACAATTTGAATTTTGAGAGTTTTTTAAGTGAGCTATCCTGTTTTATACATACAGCATTCGACAGAAAACACGACTCTGCGCAGAAAAGAAAAATAGATGAGGTGAGGTTTGCGAAGGGAAACGGGAATGAATGGTAATGAAAAGTAGCGTGCACCCGCGCTTCCCCGCGCATTCCCTCCGCGAGTCTTACATGCGCAGTCGACGCCATAATGGGTCTTGTTTCCTGCCGATACCTGTACCTACCCTTTAGGATATGTTACATAAGTACATGTCATCGAATTCCAATTGAGCGACATAATAGGTAGGTACCTACTCCTGTTACAAAGAAATGCGGAAAAACAGACAGGTCAAATTAAAAATCAACAACTAGGGAAAAATTAATTAACACGGGAAGTATGAAACCGTCAGTCCATAAAGGTTCACAAAGTAACCAATTAAGGGGACTTGATAAAGGAAACGAAAAAAAAACCTTGTTAAAGTCGATAAATTAATTTCGCCAAGCAACCCCTTTTTGTCACATTGCTGTTTTTCTTGGATATTACTTTTCTCTTTCAATTTGAAACGTGCATATTTAAATCGCTCGTCATGGCAACTTTTCTTCATAAATATTCGATTGCAAAGGTTTGTTACCAAAAAATGGAAAAGAAAATTAAATTTTATTTTGTTGGATATTGGGCAGGCATTTTTTTTACCTTCAGCAGCATGTAGCACCCCTAGGAATTTGGGTATAAAAAGTACCCTAAATGTAACATATTTTCTTTCTGACTAGTGTACCAAATTTCATCAAAATCTACTTTGTGGTTGAGGCGTTATCTATATCTATCTATACATATAATAAAACAGTAAAAATATTTTGTCTGTACATTTAATATTTTTGACTGAAATGGATAGAGGGAGACCTAAAAAGAACAATAGAAAGCAAAAAAATTTTTTTGGAATTTCTTGTCTGTCTGTCTGTCTGTCTGTCTGTCTGTCTGTCTGTCTGTATGTATGTACGCGTTTCACGCAAAAACTACTGGACGGATTTGAATGAAACTTTTTTTGTTGTATAGCTATTAAGCCTGGGCAACATATAGGCTATAATTCATTTTGAAAACTGGAACACCTGATGAAGAACCATAACGGAACAGCTAAACTATAAGTAATATGGAAATGGTGCCTTAACAAAAATCGTTCAACCTGATGAGCATTTTCTGCCGACGTATAAAAATTGAAGATCTGGAACATCTGATGAAAAGCTCCAAGAGACCAGCTACACTATAACATATATGGAAATGGCGCCTTAGCAAAAATCGTTTAACCTGATGAGCATTTTCTGCTGACGTATAAAAATTGAAGATTTGGAACATCTGATGAAGCTCCAAGAGAGATTTTTCATCTAAGCGAAACTCACGCGGGCGAAGCCGCGGGCGACAGCTAGTACATATAATAAAACAGTAAAAATATTTTGTCTGTACATTTAATATTTTTGACTGAAATGGATAGAGGGAGACCTAAAAAGAACAATAGAAAGCAAAAATTTTTTTTTGGAATTTCTTGTCTGTCTGTCTGTCTGTCTGTCTGTCTGTCTGTATGTCTGTATGTATGTACGCGTTTCACGCAAAAACTACTGGACGGATTTGAATGAAACTTTTTTTGTTGTATAGCTATTAAATCTGGGCAACATATAGGCTATAATTCATTTTGAAAACTGGAACACCTGATGAAGAACCATAACGGAACAGCTAAACTATAAGTAATATGGAAACGGTGCCTTAACAAAAATCGTTCAACCTGATGAGCATTTTCTGCCGACGTATAAAAATTGAAGATCTGGAACATCTTATGAAAAGCTCCAAGAGACCAGCTACACTATAACATATATGGAAATGGCGCCTTAGCAAAAATCGTTCAACCTGATGAGCATTTTCTGCTGTCGTATAAAAATTGAAGATCTGGAACATCTGATGAAAAGCTCCAAGAGAGATTTTTCATCTAAGCGAAACTCACGCGGGCGAAGCCGCGGGCGACAGCTAGTTGAGAAATAAACATCCATCCAAACTTTCGCGTTTATATTATTAGTAGAGATAAGATAATTATACATACCTACCCATTATTACACCATATGTTTAGATCAATTAAAAATACACACAATGTTCAAAAAATTGTTGACATTTAATATAAAGACAAATAGAAGTAAAATTAGAATATGCAACAACGATTTTTCCAGTTTTTCTTTACTTAAAGCCAAACACACCAGGATCATTAGGTAAGTATAAAAATATAAGGCAGGTACCTATACTATATCAAAGGCTCAAGGTCACCCAAAGGGCGATGGAGCGCGCTATGCTCGGAGTTTCCCTGCGTGATCGAATCAGAAATGAGGAGATCCGTAGGAGAACTAAAGTAACCGACATAGCCCGCAGAATCGCCAAACTTAAGTGGCAGTGGGCGGGGCACATAGCTCGTAGAACAGATAGCCGTTGGGGCAGAAAAGTTCTCGAGTAGCGACCACGAACCGGAAAACGTAGTGTTGGCAGGCCTCCCACTCGGTGGACCGACGACCTGGTGAAGGTCGCGGGTTGCGCATGGATGCGGGCAGCGCAGGAGCGGTCGTTGTGGCAATCCTTGGGGGAGGCCTTTGTCCTGCAGTGGACGTCTTTCAGCTGAGAGAGAGGACCTATACTATATGCAAGGCTTGTTACCGGTTGGTAGCGGTACCAAATTTTCATATAAAGTAGGTACCGGAAAGTATATTCTTTTCGGGAGTTTATATGAAAAAATCGGTACCGCTAACAAGCCTTATTTTACGATGTTTTCCGTCCGAGAACTAGCAACGTAGCATCGGATTCATAAAACTCGAAATATTAATGAAGCTACACGCGATGGTGAAAAAGATATGGTGGCAAGGGAAAACTAACGTGGTGTATTATTTTTTGTATTCCGCTCCTAATAACACGGCCTTTCAAAGTGTGATTATAAAAGTGGTAGAGGCTCCTATTTTCAACATTGTGAATCTCTTTAAATTTAAAGTAAGGATTATAGAATAGATTCGTATTTAATAACTGAGAAAGTTTAAAGTACCTATTTTTGATTTCTTCAGGTTTTTAGATCGGATAAAGCTAGTCGTTGTAATTGGAAGAACTTTATAATTCAATCAAGAGTACGAATTATATATCTAGAGGGAATGTGGTAGTATTATAAAATGCGAAAGTGAATTCGTTTATTTATTTGTTTGTTTGTTATCTCTTCACGCTTCATACTTTTCCTGAAATTTGACATACACATAGTTAGTAGGTAGATACTGATAAGGTAAGGACATAGGGTAGGTACCTTTTTTTTCCCAGAAAAAGCTGTTCCCATGGGAAATTAACGCGAGCGAAGCCACGGGCAAAAGCTAGTATTAAATAAGGTTTTACAATAAAAATTATTATAGTGAATACATTGCGACCTTTGAAACAGGTATCTATTTAATTATAAAATTAAATATTGAATAGTACATAGTGCGGTTATTACCGCACCCTATCCATTCCTACTTTTCGTGGAACACAATTTAAATATTCCACAAAGAGCTCGTATCAAAAAAAAAATAACACGTACTTTTTTTGAATAAATTGCAACTTTTTTAACAGATATTTTTCACGGATTTTTTCATCAATGCGTGAATAGAATTCAGAAGCAGTTGTAACTAAACTAGCTTCAAGAATAGCCCCCAGCAGCATGTTTTCCATTCTCACAGCTTCCGTTCGTGATATATAAGGGCGTTTATTGCTCCACGGCGGATGACATTAAAAACCGCTTAGCACTGGCCAGCCACAAAATATCGCCGGCAATTTTGGTAGCCACTAAAAAATATAGCGTGCCGGTGTGAATTTGGCTTTACCGCATGTTTATTCCTTTGCTGTCTGAATTATGCAAGTAATTAAGACAGTTCACTACAGCAAATTCCTTACAATCGCCTGCTGCCTTACAGCAACCATTGTTTGTCTCGTCTGTAATATATTTTATACTAGCCGCGCCCTGGGGCTACGCTCCCGTGAGAATTTCGGGATAAAAAGTACCCTATGTGCTATTCCCGGTATTTTTCTACCCGTATACCATCTTTCATCGAAATCCGTCCATAAGATTTTACGTGATTGAGTAACAAACATCCCCACAAACTCACAAATTTACAAAGTCACAAACTCACGTCCATACTTTCGCATTTATAAGTAGGATAGTAGGATTGCAGACCCATAAACAAACTTAGTTGTGAGAACTGGCCCTTGATTCTACAAATTACAAACGTAGATGTCGTGCTTCAGTTGTGTCTCAAACGCCAAAGAAATCGTAATAAAACATAGAAGTCTTACAGAGATCATGTCACTTTATTTCAATTTCTTTGCCTCTTGACACACAATTGAGACACAATATCGACGTTTGTAATTAGTGGAATCGGCCCCCTGTTTTAGAAAAACAATCTTGAAAAACAGAACAATTTATTAAAAAAAGTAAATGCGAAAATCTGATTTCTTGATTGACTCAATTAAATTGTCTAATATTTAAGTTCTACTTCATTCAATGATTAAAATTATTAATTCAATTAAATACTTAGATAAAAAATAAATTTTGTAAATCATAGATATAATATATGTATATGTATGTACATATATACGTACCTGTCACTATATCTGAATCTCCATTCCATCAGAAAGCCCACTATTCAGCTAAGCGTGGCCTTCGAGTCTCACGACTCATGGCTCTGTCTACCCCGTAAGGGATAAAGACGTGATTATATGTATGTATGTATGTATAGATATAAATATGGCAACACTATGTTTGTTTATTTTATCTCTAAATATCCCGCATTAGAAGATCGGCTGACAAAAACTACTACCACATAATAGGCAGCATCCTACTCGAGTAAAGTGGCCAACTGGCCAACGTTCCTTCGAACACAAAAGAAATTTCCCCTTTTATTACACGGCACAATAAAATAGTCGACCCCAATTAATCACCTTCAACATATCGATTTATTTCTATTATATCGATAGTATTGTCAGGGGCAATATCGGGCCTTCGGAAGACATATGATAGGCGCAGTCGATGGCGGATACATTGATGTATGTTAGACAATATAATAGACGTGATTTCGCTGACTATAGTTATTTTATTCAAAGATTTCATACATACATGAATTTTATCACCCTGTTTCCCACTCAATATAGATTACAGTAAAATCGTAATATCCTAAATAATATTATAAATGCGAAAGTGAGTTTGTTTGTTACCTTCACGCTTTATATTTTGAACCAATCTTCCTGAAATTTTGCATACACATAGTTTGAAGTACGGAGAAGGACATAGAGTACATCCCGGGAAAAAGCACTGTTCCTGTGGAAAATTCACCGTGGGCAAAAGCGAGTTAAAAATAAAATACCAAAAAAAATTATATATATTATCCTAAAATTATTATAGTTTTATTGTACTAGAAGTGAACTTTATTTGTTACAATAAATTGTTCCAAAAGAAATTTTACAATATTATAACAGTTCAGAAAAATCTGAAATTACTCATTTTCAAATTTTTTTTTTTTTCAGGCAGAACCCATAGTGTTAGTAGCAAAGACAACTTATAACTATGTTAATATTTTATCTACATCAAAATTTGCTGATAGTATGTTGTCTTTGACTAGGTGGACGAGAGTCCAGTGCTGCATGTCAGCACTGTCCACTTCCAGCCTAGCCGCAACCGTTCTAGCCAAACTGTTGGCACTACACCGCACTCGGTGAATCAGGGATGCAGTACGCTTTCTTATGATAGCTGACAGACTGTCAACATCGGCTTTAGCCAGCATCCCTGAGTCCCCGAGGCACTACAAGGACGGCCCAGTCCCATCAATACTCTAAAAGCATTGTTGTACTGAGTTAAAAACAATATCTGTTTATATTCCTTTTAAAAATCTTCATTAATAATGCAAATCTTTAAATCCTCGCAAGGATAGCTTTCAGGATCGTATCTACTATCATACTTTTTAATCTTTTTGAGTCAACTCAAAGTTTAAGCACGAAAGCCGGCAGACCCCACGAAGGGGTAATTTTCAGTTCCTTCTTTGAAGCAATCGGCGTGGTGCCAACGAAACATGAACGCTCATGTCACGTGATAAGTTATGGTTTCATATCAACAGCTTCGAGCAACAAGGGCTTCCGCGTGTGTGTTGCTCTATCAATGGTCAACAGCTAAATCAGCGGTGCCAATAGAGTATGAGCGGCGTTAATGGAATATTAACGCTCGTGCTACGAGATAAGTTTTAATTTCATGTGACAGTGAAAGTGAATCTTCTGCATTCTATTACTTATTCTTTGCATTGGCTTGTCGGGAAAGTTTGATTGGCATTCCAATTATATTCACAAGTAGGATCGTGTCAGATGACATCTTGGATACTTGTATAAATTAGGACTTTCAGCAGTCGATTTAAAATCTTGACATTTTATTTTCCGCGATCCTTAGCTAAAAGGAAAGAAGAATCCTTGGAGGATCGCTGACTGAACATTGTCCTTCTGTGTGTCAAGATCGTTCTTCTCCGAAACTTATTTTGAAAATTATATCAATACTTGCTCAAAGGAAGAAAGGTGTATTTTATTTAGACAAAACTCCATATACTGATTCAAGTTTGTATTATTTTGTTTAGAGACTTATGAACCGTCATATTTAATTACAATTTTTTGGCTGTTTTTCAGCTCAAAAACTTCAATCTAGAAGTTTCGGATCGTACGAAGTTTCAACGAAGGAAGTTACTTTTTACTTACTCCAGCTGGCTAATATTCAATTATAACTTTTTAATTTCTCTTACAAACCCTTGGCCATATTTTCTGTTTACGCTGCGTTCTAAAATAAACAATTTAAGGATTTCCATGTTATATTTATCAGAATTGTTGTAATGGAATTTGCTATTTGGGATTTTTGATGTTCTAATTTGGAAAGTTGAACTTTATGTCCATCAATATTTTATGGACGAACAAACTTTTAGATTTTTCATTTAGGTAAGTATATTGGATTATAACGGGTGATTAGATTTTTATTTCTTTTTGGTTTTTTATAAGCCAAAAAGATATACCTTCCTAACCTACTTTTGAAGTTGACTGTGTAGCTTTTAAGTTATACTAGGTACCAATATTTTTTAAGACTTCCGTGATTCAAAGACTTTGTTTACCACGGAAATATGAATAAGAGTTGTTTACCTAAAAATATTCACTAGGAAAAATTCGTGTTAATTAAATTAAACAAAATTAGGTACATACCTATAAGTTTGTCTAAAGTACGTTTCATTCGAAGATAAAATTATCTCTAACGTCAATTTAGTATTGCTGAAGGAAAATTATAAAAATTTCGTCAGTTCAAAACAATATAACAAAATATTTTGTCGATTTCTCAAAGATCAACAAGTTATCACAAATACGTACTCATAATAGTATTGTTTGCAGGGGGCCGATTGCATGCCAACACTTAAGGATGGCACACACACACATGACTCACACTTACTAATTAAGTACTTAATTAGTAAGATTAATTTAGATATGTGTGCCACCCTTTAGTAGAATCTTAAAATTGACGTGGATAGATGCCCGAGAGATTGACGTGGTCGAGTGGCGACCACGAACCGGAAAACGTAGTGTTGGCAGGCCTCCCACTCGGTGGACCGACGACCTGGTGAAGGTCGCGGGATGCGCATGGATGCGGGCAGCGCAGGACCGGTCGTTGTGGAAATCCTTAGGGGAGGCCTTTGTCCAGCAGTGGACGTCTTTCGGCTGAGAGAGAGAGAGATGCCCGAAGATTTAAGTTTTGGAAAAATCTTTCTCTGTCATCTGATCTAGGTCACAAAAAAACCTGTCCACGTTGTTAACTATGGAGAAGTTCCCTTCATGATAATCCCTTCAGGTCTCTCAGTATCCCCTCTTTCTTAATCGTGTCTTTGCTCGACAGTCAGTAAAAGTCCATAGATTGCCTCTACAAAAACCAGTAGATCTACGACTTTTTGAATAGACAATCTACGGATTTCTGAGCAAATCCTAATGGACTTTTAAACAAAAAACTGCTACCAATTTAGGGCGAGCATGTGTAAGGCCTTTTGATACGCTGACGTCCTTCCTACCTTTTTAATCTCTCTTTTCCGCTTACATCACCGATCTTGTAGTCTAGACCTTACCTAATCCAGACGAATGAGCAACACAGTGTTTTTATTGCTCCCGAGCAGTAATCTGCGCGGCATTGACTTCTGATAACACAATGACGTCACAACCCCGCCCACGAGACATGCCTCCGCCGCGTGGTTGATAAGGAAATAGTAAGTACCTACCGTAAACCGGAGACAAAATATTTTTTTAATAAGTAAGTAATTAATCAAAATATTCCCACAATTGTTTCGTCATCCATATTTGTGATTGTAATGATTTTTGTACTCTGGATTCTTAAGAATCACGTTAAGTACTCATGATGGCTTATTCCAGTTGCCACTCGCATAATCTCTCAATCATACAAAGCTTTTTATTTCAATAAGCTGCCAAATAGTGGGAGCTTAATGAATTCAAAAGTTTTGTATGATCCAAGCATGATACCACTGGGATCATGCGAGTGGAAGTATAGTGGATTTTAAGCCCTCATTATCCAATATTTTGAGGATGCTCCACCGACAAGAACATAGTTCTTAAATACATGATGATGATCCATTATTTTGTTGGGTAGATAGGTATTCAAGTAAAGTATATAGGTTATGTACAATTGTACATGATAGGTTCTTACTTAGTCTAGTATCAGATATAAGTAGTAATAGGGGATTTTCCAAACCACCTCTTCACCCAAACCCATGAAGGGTTCTGATCTTGTAGCGATGGGGCACAGCACAACAAAGCCAACAAGAACCAGACAGAGGTAGCGTATAGCGTCCCTGGGCCGGGAGGAGGCCGGTAGGAGAGTACGTACATTTTTTAGCCTAGACTGTGAGGGTAGGGGTCAGATCCCTACTCTCACGTTCGTGCTTGTGATTGAGATGCATAATTTTTCAGCTTTATTTCTTATCTCGAATATGTTTAATGTTTCTATAAATAGATCTTATCAATGTTTAAATTATGTTTATATTACACTGTGTATTATGTTAATATTACACTGGGCAACAGATTTTTGTGGCAGCAAAAATTATACCCGTTTCTTACTGGATTATGGAAATAAAACACGTACTTATTTTAAAATGTCCCCATTCACTCTAAGTTTTTAGATATTTGATGTTAAAAGTATGAAATTCCTTTATTTTTATAAACTTCTAAGTCGAATATAATTTCTTATTTGTATTTAGAAGAAGAAGAAAGAAAATTTGTTTATTTGACATTTCACAAACAAAGAGAACAATAATTTAACAACATTTCATGTATTGCAATAATTAAAGATGTCTCATAAGCCTTCCTAACAACCAAGAATCGTATAATTGCTAAATTCAGTCAAAACTCAAACTTAATCAACTTAAAAGCAAAATTTCCTCCATACATTTCTCAGCTAAGTCCTTGAATGGAAAATTTAACACAAATTTCAAAAAAGTTTTCGTGGGAAAGGTAAATTGTAATATTTAAAATTAAATTGCTTTGTAATAATGAACAGTATCTAGGTATTATAATATTTACAGCTATAAAACATGTGAAAAATTATTGAACTTCTTTTTACAATAGGTACTGTCTCAAAATATTATCGAAACAAAGAATTTTGATTATTTAACACAATTTTTTTTTTAATCTTAGTGAATGGGGGAAATTCATAATCGGACTTTTATTCCAAATATATAGATCTATCAAAAAACCTAGTACATAGCTTTAAGGCCGCAAAAAAAAGTCGAAGAATTGTTCTCTAGTGTTATAGGTACTTAGTGATAATTATTTAAATGCGTATTTGGTAAAACTTTTGAACAAGAATAAATATGAACTTACCCTAATAAACTAATATGAAAATAGGCTTAGGTAATTAGATACAGTCACGAGCATTTTATAGTAAACACTTCGGTCTTTGTGACAATGTCATAAGGTCTTAAATTGGACACAATTTTATCAATGCTCGTGACTGTACCTACATAGATTAAGTAATCTACTGTTAATTTACTATCAAATACCTATCTACTATATTATAGTAGGTACCTAGGTATATTTGATTACCAACTAGAGTTTACAGAGTTTCAAATACAAAGCTTTCAAATGTATGTATTTTACATAAAATATAAAATAGATTAGAACTAGAACACAAGTTTTGAAATCTAATTTTCTAAACCGGAACGTAAAAATTTGCACTGCAACAGTCAGCTGTCACCTGTCACTGTCAGGTGAGCAAAACAACTTTCTTCTGTCAAATGTTATTTTTCATGTGGCCGATCTTGATCTAACAAACGTTGAGTTTTTGTTATTATTTCAGTATTTATTACGTAGTTACGTTTCCTAGTGTCTTATCTCTTTACGTTGTCAACAAATTTTAGGTGAGTTCTATAGTTTTCATTGAAAATTTTAAAGAAAATAATTCATAACCTATACTTAAGTGATGAAGTCGAGGAAATTTCCTACAAAAAATTGCTTTATTAGCTAATCTATCTAGGTCGTTATTCTTCGCTTTGCTTCTTGATGAAACAGTTTTGACTTACCTGTGTACAATACTTACCTCTATTATCATTTGTATACATAACAGTGTCAAGGAAATTTACTTCTATTGTTCGGATGTTAGGTTTAATTTGAAGCCAGCCAACTACTTATTGCTTGAGTTTCACGGAAGTACGCCTTATTATTTGAGAGGGGAGTCATACAAGTGATTTTTGCTGTGAAAAATAATTTAATAGGTACCTAGTTGGTTTGTATTGTGTTTTATCTTGGCCTTAAACTTATTACCTTAATTAAATAACAACAATGCCACTATTTTTTCCCTAGCATCTCCATTTCTATATTAATTATTGACTTATTGGAGAGGGCTTTGTTGTAATTTTTTATCCTATTTTTTAAAATTTGACTGTTGATGTGCTCAGATATTTAAATACTGTGTTTATATTTAATTTGAAATGGAAATAATTTAAAACTAATTACCTACTTTAAATCAGCTGAAGTCTGGAAAAGATAAGGTGAAGCAATGGATGAATTCCATAAAACTAGAAAGATCATCTTCACAAAACCAATCATTTTGAGAAAATAGAATGAGGTCTTTCAGCAGTGGGTTAGGAAATGTCTTGAAATAAAGTGATTTCTTTCGCTTGAGATTTTATATGGAAAAGTTTGCAAATAGCAATATTGACCTTCGAGTTATAAACGGTGGCCGATTAATGTTCCATCTGAACTGGTTTACACTAGACATTCTCATATCTATGAACTATACAACCTCAAACCGCTTTAAATATGATATTTTACCAATAAAATGCACTTCAATCTGGATTGTACCCAGTATTTTAAAGATACTATGTTATTTTACATTATCAGTAGTACTCATGAAATCAAGTAGTTGTTTGTCGTATGTGACCTAATGAACTCTGTACGTCAACAGTAAGTGATGAGGCAAATCTTATGCCTCCGAGTAGTCAGTAAAGTTCTGACTGCCACAATGAGAAGCCACACTTACTTTGACTCCTTGGGCTCCCCCAGGTAAAAATAAGGAAAAAATATTGTGTGCTTTTTAGTTTACATTGGCTTTCGATGTTGATAAAAAGATATTAGTGTTTTTGTCTATTCAATTTTTCTATTATTCTTCTTAACACTTTTCCTATATTTATTGTGTTTTTGTTTTTACGTTTTTTTGTTCACAGTATGTTTTCCATTTACAAACCTTGTTTGATTTTTATTTTATGTAAACATTTTCTTTTTTTCATAGGATCATGGCCCAGATCCTCAATGGGAATGCAATTGCTAAAGATGTAAAGGACGAATTGATAGTGAAAATTAAACAATGGGTGGAAGAAGGCCACAGACCGCCATCTCTAAAGTGCATCATTGTTGGGGACGACCCAGCAAGCCACACCTACGTTCGTAACAAAATTACAGCAGCAAAGTATTGTGGTATTGATGCTGAAACAATAAGGTTAGACAGTGATATAACTGAAGAATTCCTTCTCAATCAAATAAATGAGCTGAATAATAGTGATGAAGTTGACGGAATACTGATACAGTTGCCGGTTCCGGATACTATTAATGAGAGAAGGATATGCAATGCCGTATCTCCAAAAAAAGATGTGGATGGTTTCCATATAATTAATGTTGGACAACTGTGCCTGGATATGCCTACTATTGTGCCAGCTACTGCTCTTGGAGTTGTAGAGTTGTTGAAAAGGTAAGTCTTAATTTTTTTATTTTTTTATGTTCTCATAGATTGAACGAAATTTTTGCAATGTGCCTTAGTTTGCTAATTAATAAACATCACTTTAACAAATATATTTATCATTTTAACTAAAATTAAAGTAGTAATTTGAATTTAGTCAGTGACTGGAGCAGTATATCAATGTGCTGTACAGCCTGTGCATGATGTGATGTGTTTGCTCCAAATAGGCTGGCAACTTGTATATTGTATATTCGTCCACATACACCGTCATTTAATTGTAAGACATATTATTATGTTGTAAAGTGACATCTTTGGAGAAAATGCAGCAGTGGAGTTTGTTGCGCCGCCTCTTCTCCACTTGCGCTTTGGAGGCGGTGGTAACCTTAGCTTTAAGTAATTTTATGACGTCAACTAACTAAAAAACAAGAATGTGACGATTCATAATGCTATTTTTAAGCTTATATGAATAAAAATAATTGACTTTGACTTGGATGCTATAATTTGCATTTTTATTAACTCTGTTGTACGCACAGCCAGTTTGCGAACCAAATAAATTAAAATATATATATATTATTTTTATTATATATTTTTTTTCATATTTTAGAGCTAAAATCGAGACGCTTGGCCGTGACGCGGTTGTGATTGGCCGTTCGAAGAATGTTGGCATGCCAATAGCTATGATGCTACACACAGACAAAAGACACGAAAGTGGCCTCGGAATGGATGCAACGGTTACCATCTGCCACAGACACACACCCAGACCGAAATTGGAGCATTATTGCAGGAATGCTGACATTATTATCAGTGCTACAGGTAATTTTATATACCTACCTTACCTGTTTTTTCTTTGAATTAATTGTTCCAATTTTTATTTTATTTTGTCTAGCATTAATTCACCTACATTCAGTTCACCTCACTTTTTAAAATTTACAAACGCTAAACTAATTAAATGTGTTTTTTAGATCTTGATTTGTTTCAAGTTAAAAAAAAAACTTTTTTTTGCTTTTTTTTACACATACCAATATATTAACATGTTTACTTGTTATAGGTATTCCCAAACTCGTAACAGCAGATATGGTAAAGCCCGGAGCAACTGTTATTGATGTTGGTATCACTCGAGTCACAGACTCGGAAGGGAAAAACAAATTGGTCGGAGATATTGATTATGATGGTAAGTAATGCAAACAATTTTGCATATTTCTCTTTGATTGAGAATTTGGCAATACACTTATAAACTCTCTTCAATAATATAAAACTATTCTGTTTACATAATCAATTTTTAAGTTTAATTTGGTCTTTTTTTATTATTATTTTTTTTGTAATATCCTTTAATATTGAATTACTATTTGTTTAGTTTATGATAGCTGTTTGAAAAGTATTTTGATTATTTCTTTTTTTACTGAAAATCTGCTATTACTTAAAGCATTTTGTTTTATTGAACAAATATTACTTCTATATCTCTATTACCCGTGTCTATTACACTTTTGGTTTTGATATTTATTTTCATTTTTTTTTCTCCTAACAGAGGTTGTAAAAGTCGCAGGTGCCATTACACCAGTGCCCGGCGGTGTAGGGCCCATGACTGTTGCTATGTTGATGTACAACACCTTTCAAGCAGCCAAGTCTCTCAGAGACAAGTCAACCTTACTGCAGTGAGTCTGTACCTATCGACACTTCTGCGAATATTCTTTGACTATGACCAGTGAAGCCTAGCTATGTCGTGTAGTTTTAAACTTATATCTACTTAATCGCATTTTGCTTTATTTATGTATGAGAATGTTATGTGTTTGCGATATGCTATTATTAAAACTTATGATTGATAACAAATAAGTTCACTGGTCTGAGCACTTTTATTTGTTGCATAATTTGACAGCAATAACATAGTCTTCCATTTTGCCACTTCAATTTAAAATGTAATTTTTTAACTTAATATTCAGGGTGCTATGACAGTTGCTAAAGTAATGTTAAATGGGTTGGTTGGTTACTAAATTCGCGGCAAAAAACAAAATACTAGGGATAGGGATTTTTATTTTGTCTCATAAAATTTTATTTTTTAATTTACGGACCTCATAATTAGCTAGGTATGGACTGGTTCCTTGCCTTTTAAAGACTTCTCTGTATTTTTTCAATAAGTACTTTATTTTTTACTTGTAAATCTATATTTAATTATAATTTTGGACTTTCATATTTGACGATAAATTGTTATTTTCGTAATATCGAACGATGATTTATTCGAATCTCTATTATTTTTAATTGGGTAAATATTTCTAATTTTTAAATCTAAAAACTAAAATACGTATTTCATTAAGATTGGTGCCTTAAAAAATATACTTATAAGATAAATAAATCATAATTTAAATACAACAAACATAAAATATTTTCTTCGAAAGACATTTTTGTTTTGAAAATCATTTTATTGTTTCTTGATAGCACGTTTATTATATAGATATATAATGAAAAGTATTATAGATGTACTTAGTGGTAATTTTGATTGTTATTTTTATTTAATTTTCATTGGCAATTTAGTTATTTTTTACAAGTTTGGCTGTGAGATCAAACATTTATCATTCCTAACATGGACGTACCAATAAAAAAATAAATAAATTAAATTTTAATTGAGATTGAAATGAAGAATCAGAAGTGAGTGTTGTTAATATATCTGTGAAAACGCGTGAATATATTTAAAGTAGCTAGTGGTTTGTAGTTTGCAGAATATTAATTAATATTGATTGTTATTTAAAATAAGAAAAACTGCCTGTATAAGTTCAATTTCTGAATGGTTTTTTTTATAAATAAGATATTTTGCTTCGATATTGTGCCTTGTTTTTTTTTGTACGTCCATGATTCCAAATCAATTTATACAGGGATAAGCCAAGTTTACACTAGACATCATTGATGTGCAAAATTCGCTCTTTCTCGCTCAGTTCAATTTACATGACTGAGCACGAATTAATTAATTTAAGTCGAATAATGTGAGTATGTCGCACGTCAATGTAGCCTAGTGTAAAATAGGCTTTATAACTTATCATGTTAATATTACTTTTGAAATGTTGAAACCTGTTGATTTTTTTTTTAAATGAAACCTCATCTTTGTATAAACTTTGTATTAGAATTTCGTACTTTTTTAAAGACTTGAAAAATATCTTCTCCAACTCTACTAAACCAGTTAATCAGTAATGAAGTTTTTATATTGTATTTCCGTTTAAAAAATATCGTTTAATTTTTGTCCTATGATAATTTTTTTTTTTTCAAATGAATTTATAACATTTATTGTTAATTACGCATTGAATGTTACTGTATTGTTTTAGTCGTAAGTTATGTTTAAGATTTAATATACTTCAAAGTTATTTGTTAGAACTATGCCGTTGTTTTCTTTACTCGCCTAACGGATTCATCCGTCATTTGATTTCTTTATTTAACTTGCATGTAAAAAGCGGACTTAAAGTAATAGGTAAAACTGCGGGAAAACAGCTAACCTAATAGGCAGTAGCGGATTTAGGGGGGGGCACCTACGACCGTCTTTAGGATTCGTCTCAAGGCGGGGGGCAACAGCAGCAGGGCGGATGTCGATTTGATGCACCTCCCTCTAGCTTGCATAGTCCGCCGCTGCCCTTATGCCACTCAGAAAAAAATCCTGGATCCGCCCTTCCTTACCCTACTAATATTAGAAATGCGAAAGTTATAGAGTTTGCCAGATATGATAAAATCGGGGAAAAGTAAGAATATTACCAAGTAACGATTTAGTAATGTGGTACTTACATACATATAGAATCACGTTTTTATCCCTTATAGACAGCCAAGAGTCGTGAGACTCGAAGGCCACGCTTAGCTGAATAGTGGGCTTTCTGGGGGAATGGAGATTCATTAATTTCATTTTAGTGATAGGTTGATAGCCCATCGCCTATGAGTGGAGGAATCTCCAATTCTCAGTAATCGGTGGTATTACGCCTAAATTCAGTACCGACTCAAAACAGTAGAGCGTAAAATGAATGTCGCTTCTAGTTTTAGTTATAAGTAATTGTTGTTAATCCGATTGTTAGTTACTCAATGTACGGATTTCGATAAATTTGATTTACGAATAGAAAAATACTGGGTATAGCTTATAGGGTACTTTCCCCTTTTTATCCCGAAATTTCCACGGGAGCGAAGCCCCGGGGCGCGGCTAGTATGTACATACATTTAACGATACACACATACACTTTGAACGATCTACCACAAAATATCAGCAATTAAAATTCTCAATAAGCTTTTCATGTTAAACGGATGGTTTTAATAAGTCGGGTATCTATAATAAACAACGACCTCTACTGGCATTAATTAAATTTCTTAGAGCAAGTACAGTGTTTTGAATTAGGTATGTTAATTAATAAAGTCTACATTACGGGCCGTTTAATTAAACGTTTCTTTGAAAAATGGCGCTTGAAAACATCAAATTTGTTTTCACTTTTAGGATGAACTTGAGTTTCGCTCTTACTGATAGCGTTTCTTTGTTGAGTTTTAACAAGAATAGATAAAATATCAAGTGTTTCTTGAATGAGTATTTCTTGTAGTCGGGGTTCGTTGCTCTGCACGTTTATACTTTCTTAAAAATAACTTAGTTTACAATAAATAATGAACACCTGCTGATGCCTGTTGTAGTCTATGACATTGTCTATGTTTAATATTAGAGATGTAGCAACACTGTATGTATTCTGGTCTGTCGATCTTCCTGTGTAATGGCTTCCGTAATAAAGTTGTCCTAATCTATAAGTATTTTGATAATCCCTCATCACCAAGCAGAACCCATAACAATGTCATCATCAAATGAAATGAAACTCTTTATTGTCAACATGGGATGAACAGTTAAAGACAGATAAAGATGGTGATCCCCTGAGGTAGGAGGATCAGTTTTATCCGACCCCGACTGTACAATATCGCTTATTGATACTTACTACTGCGGCGCAGCGACCCGAAGTGGATTTTGGCCTCCGACACGAGATGACGCCATTGGAGCGATGAGGTTCTGAAAGAGCCTCAGAGCTGACAACTGGCGGGAGCTGGTCCAAGAACGCAAAAATCGCTTATTGATAACGTGAGAAGAAACCTATGGACACCTCGCACACCTACTCTACTTCGCGAATGTGAATAATAAATACACGTGAACCCTGAATACGGAACACTCATTTTTGGGCATACATGACTGCCCAAAATTGTTACCTAATAAAGGTGATTCTGACAAAAGGTTCCTGGCAGGGAATTAATCTGCTCAACATCCTCAACTACGGGCAAATCACAGATTCAGCTAGCCTCAAAGTAGGATACTGACTCAGGTATGTATAGATCATAGAGCTAGCAAAAAAAAAAAAAATATTCATTATTTTATTTAATTTTTATTTTAATTTAAAGAATGATTTTTTTTTCCTATGTCTATGGTATAGATAAACATCCTAGACCCAGGCAAAGAAAAAATACACTACGGTCAAACTGAAAAATGTCATCTTGACCTGACCGGAGATCGAACCCGAGACCTCCAGTGTGACTGCTTGGCATGGCCACAAAGGTTGTCAGAAATCGGATTAACATATAAAGCTATTTTCTACCGAAATTCCGACAGAGTAGATATATAGCCAAAGGCTAGCACATATTAAGTGAATCTACTCGCAGCTAATCCAATATTTTCGGTTCACTCTTCTGAAGTTAATTATTCCAGTCACAATTACGCGCCAGGATACGGAATCTTATTGTGTGTTCCCGGGGGACGGGACGTGTCGCGGTCCCTAACAAAGTAATTACGTTATTTTGGTACATGCTTGTTAAGAGCCCTTAGGTACCGTATGGGTGCATAATGTATGAGTCGGAACGCATAATTACTTAATATCTGACATTTTGAGTGTGTTAAAGAATAAATGTAACTTATGTGCATAAATAGAATAAGTAACACCTAAGCACAGAGCAGAAAAGACTCGTGCAAGCAAAAAAGAGCGCCTTTTTTGCTCTGTGCACCTAGGGTATTATTTCAGTGGAAATGCTATCTATGTCCAATAATCATTAGCCACTGGTAATATACCATCATGACAGAAAGGACTCTATTTCTTCCAGACTCGTCTATCCCTTGCAAATTCCATACATACATATATATTATCACGCCTTTTTCCCGTGGGGGTAGGCAGAGACTAGCGATTTGCAAATTCCATCCATTTCTATTCAAAATATCTAAAATCGTCTCCAACGCTTCCTAGGCCTACCACGGTTCCTCTTTCCGTTATTTGGTGTAGTGGTAGGTAGCTAAAATGGCCCAACGATCCGTCTGAATGCGGTAAACATGTCCCGCCCAGTTACACTATAGCTTCGCAGATTTGTGCCCATAAGGAAAAATCTTTTATACTTTGTTTTATAGCCATAACATGTCCCACTGTGGGCAAGCCTCCCCACTCTCTTTCCATGAATCACTGGTCTTTTTCCATCCACTTTCTGTCGAATGCCGTAAGTTCATCTGACCATCTTGTCTTAGGCCTCCCTCGCTTTCTGTACCCATCAGCTGGGACCCAGATGGTAAGTGAGCCCATCTTTCGGGATGCATACGGTATACGAGACCCGCTCTCTACCAAATTATTCACTTAAAAAACATATAAACTAAAAGCATAAAAACTACTCCCAAAAATGTTTAAAATAACAAAACCGTGATGTTTTCATTGCAAATTTCCGGTGTAATCGCACGATACATATGCACCGGAAAATGTGAGCGGATATTTCGACAACTGCAATTTATAAATCTATTCAGTTCAAATATACTGAGTTTTTTATTTATTTACCAACATGTCAGTTTGTTCAAGTTTATGCGACGAATAAAAATGAAATTTTACTGTTTGGTTTTTATCTCAAAAAGTTATTTACTAAAAGAGAAAAATTGTTTACTTATACCATTGGGATAGATTTGTCTATTTAAAAACGTATATATTTTTTTAGCCTGGTGTTGTGTTCACTGCTGGGCAAAGGCACAGGGCGGGCGCTTCATAGAAACGGCGCGTCAAATATGCCTACTACTACTACAAATGAAACTGCATATCCGTGAACACGTCAGGAACACGTCAGTAACACGTCAATGTGTGCGTTTTCATAGTCGAACGTCCCACAGTTACACAAGAACGGGGGAGAAATGCGGAAGGAGCGGGGGGGGTGCTATATTGCGGGAGGGGCAGGGAGTTTCCTTTCTGCACGTAGTACTTATATTAATTCTGTGGCAAAGGCCTCCTCTCTCTCCTTCCACAATTCCCTGTTGAGTGAAGCTGAAGCCCGCTTCCACTCCCGCAGATAATTTTCGATGTCATCTCGCCATCTCATTCGCGATAGGTAATATTATTATATTAAATGCGAAAGTTTGGATGTGAGTTTGTGACTTTGTGAGGATGTTTGTTACTCAATCACACAAAATCTACTGGACGGATTTTGAAGAAATTTGGTGTATGGGTAGACAAATACCGGGAATAGCACAGGTACTTTTTATCCCGAAATTTCCACAGGAGCGAAGCCCTGGGGCAGGGCTAGTATTTTATATCGAAGAAAGAAGTAATCAGGTAACTTGGTGCTTATAAGTATAAAATAAAATAAAAAAAATATCTGTAGCTATTAAATGCGTCATTTTTAAAAGCTATGTGTAAAGATTTGTTTATTTTTAATGGATGTGCGACGAAGAAAAGATTCTCTAAATATTGACCCGACCCGTCTCGTTAAACATAAGAGGGACTTAGCAGTCTCAGAACATAATCTACAATACTCATAGCACTATTCAAACAGTGAGTACATACATACATTGCTCTAAGCTACCAATACATGTTTACATTACTCGTAGTCGTACCTAAATCTGCTTAGCAAACAAACTTCGGATTAAGTATATTACCTAGTAGGTAACAAGATATAGTTCAGGCTTAGGTGGCCTGTGAAATAGGATTAAGCAATAGGAAACCAAACATTTACTTTTCCCACCTTTTTGAGGCTCAAGCACGCGGTTGCTTTTTGCAACAAACGTTGCGGAAAAAGCATTACGATTGATGTAATCTATTTTAATCCATAATTTTTTTTATTTTTATTTATTTATGAATTCAACAGCGATACAGATTGGTACTTAAATAGTAGATTATACGATAAGAAAGGCCAATTATAGAATTCTAAGTATTTACCTATGCTGAAAAAAAACTTTATGTAGGTTCTTTTGAAACAATACTAAAATTTTAAGATGCCGAAATAAACAAAAACTTATACAGAGCAGGCGGCAAACAAGAAACATGTCTATTTACAGATTTTTTCAGTACCTAATTTGAAGATTAAAAGTTGAAAATTGAAGATGCCAAAAAATAAACAAAAATTTATACACAGCAAAGCAAGCGGCAAACAAGAAACTTACTTACAGATTTTTGCTTGATTGCAAATAGGTATAACAGTAATCATACGATACATAAAAATATTAATTGTTAGAAGTAAATGTTACAAACCAAAATCAATGACTCACGTTGATAATTATCATGGAAGTAAATATATAAAAAAAGTATATAAGAAAAATATTCAACTACTTACAATGTTTAACTACAACTACAATGTAAATATAAATACAATAAAAAAAAAACAAAAGTATGACAAATATTCGATTCTGTCGCTTTATTCCGGTATCTAGCCGTTGAGACAGCTGTATAGGTATATGGTGTGACGGTGTTTTTGTGAGGGACATAAGGCGCCATGGGACGGAGGGCATGACTTTCGCCCTGGATGGTGCCTGATTCAAAGAATATCCCTAGCTAGCTTTTCAGTGAAGTATGTAACACAGTAGTATAATGGGTATCTTTGAATCGGGTAATGTGCAGGGTCGTAAGCACACAATTTTTGATTAATTAAGTATCCACAATCAAGTACCACGTGGCGAAATAGCCGGTACAGATTTACAAAAAAAAAAACACAATAAAAACTATTTTTATTGTATAATTTTTTTTGTAAAATAACTCTACTTTTTTATAAACTTAAAATAAACTTTTATAAAATTTACAATTGTAAATAAGTATATGAGGTTCTAAAGCACAAGTTTCTGAGCTAAACCTTCAGAAATAAAATTGCGTGATCGCATCAAATCTCATTTAGGTAGTAGTTTTTGCGTGACGCGCGTACAAACATAAAGATAGATGGTTCTAAAAAAATCATTTAGGTTTCCATTGGCCTTACAAAAGCCCCACTTCCAGTCATTTTTATATTTTTTCTATAAAATTAAAAAGTGTCAAAACAAATTCACGGAAGCGAAGCCGCGGGTATACGCTAATAGTTAAATACGCAATAATTAAATACTTCTAAAAATTAACTTAATTAAAATCGCTACCTACTTTTCTAAGACCTTTTGATACTTTAGATAATTTTAATTAAGTAGATAGTAAGTATTAATTAAATCTTGTTGTTTGAGTAATCAATCGGGTAAACACTGGTAATTAGCTAAAATTCCACTTAGAGTAAATTTCCATGATTTCAAAAATAGGTTGGTTACTCGTATTAGACACGGGTGATGAGCGATTTTCTGACAGCTAAATTAAGAAAAAAATTCAGTATAAAAAAGTCTCAACAGATAGCGTTTTATGAAAGCCGAGTCGTAATAATGGCTGAGCCTATATGGTGCGCTTTTTCTTGTCAACCAGAGGCAGATAAAAAAATCACATAACAGTTTGACAGTTGCACAAATCACAGTATTGATACTTTTTAGTTGTTTTTTTTTACTAAGTTTTATTTAAAAAAAATGCCAATCACGTGAATATTTTGCTTTTTGTATGGAACTTTTTCTCTCGCCTAAGCGCCATCTATGAAGTCATCTGGAACTATTTTTTTTTTTTTAATTAGTGTCTCGGAAAATCCCTCATATTTCGGAAACACATCATTGGTTTCTTTTGTACCCTATAGCGAACTTAGGTTCCACCGCGGGTATTTTAAATAACCTAACCTTGGTACGGAACCTAAGTCCTTTATTGTATAAAAATACACAGGTAAATATACAATAGGAGGGCTTAACCCTCTGCGACTGACGTGGTAGTCCCACAGACACCACAAGTGTTAAAATCAGCTCTAAAAACTTTTCTCTTGTCTAAAAATTTTGTTTCTCGCATTTTTAGTATACCTTACTAGAATGTGCCGCCGAATGCGTCGATATAGTATAAACAATCACCGATATCACATGTGAGAACATAATCGCTCCGGTGTCCACTATACTACCACGTCAACATTACCGTAAGAATCTATCAGACTACCACGTCAGTAATATCGTTAAATTTCCATAGTGTCTCCCAGGCTACCACTTCAGTAGAATCGATAATTTTGTTTGTTTTATGCAGATAATCTAAAAGACATACACTTCGTCAACAGAGAGGTAACAGTCCACCGGGTTGTGTTACCTAAGCCAAAATACAATAGTTATCTAATTTGAATATTGATTTGAGATTTCTTTTTCCCAATTTTGTTGACGTGGTAGTCTGACAGACACCATTTTCCACTAAAACATTAATTAAAATTGATGACATCATAAGACTTATTTCATTTACTTAGCTTAATGTACAATATACAAACAATTTAGAAACTGAGAATTAAGTGAAATAAACTAATATTTATATGCCAATGTATGTCAAATTGGTTCACAAAAATTAAAAAATATTGAGGCTGTATAACTTTTGATTCTACCAGTAAATTTAACTAATGTCTGTTTGTTTATATTACTTGTTTTATGTTTACTCCGAAACTTTTGAGAAAAGTAAAAAACATTCTAGTTATATATTTTATTTTAATTATTTACGAAGACATTTGAAATGTTTGTTCTTTTTATGCCATGAGCAATAAAGGATTCTATTACTTAAACCTGATTACAAAATCACGTATTTTTTAATTTCTCAATTGTTTCATAAGTATAGATTGCAATAAGCTAAATAAAAAAGGTCTAAATTACAAATAGTAATAAATATTTAATTTAGAAAAGGTGTCTGCTAGACTACCACGTCAGCAAAATTGTAAAAATTGGACCACGTCAGTCTCTCTCTCTCTCCGGTCGGTCCTTCATGACTGAAGATCGTGGTCATGGTGGGATGAAATTCTGGAACGGACAAACTGTCTCCAGCGGCTCCTGTCGGCTGCGATGTTAGCGACAGTGTAGAATTTCGGTGTGTCTTTATTCTTTATTTGGTCAGACCATCTAGTTGGTAGAAAATCTGTCCAGATATGATGCACCATTAGCATAGTTTCCACGTAGAGCCTGGTGTGCTACTCCTACGTGGCCGGTAGCATATTTCACACCGCCTTGCCCGGTTAGGCGGCGCCGGGCGTTAGCCGGATGACTCGACAAAACTTCCGTTGAACTTCGATTCACCATGACTCTCTTGGGAAGAATGATCTGCAGTGGGTTCCCATTACCTTCTGCATTACACATTTTAGGAGTCATTTAAACTCCTAGGCCGTTGCTGCCTCTCTCAACTAGTTGCCTAGTTGAGGAAATGGTTATACCGCCATTGACTCGGTCGCCAGAGCCCCGTTTGTTGTCTAGCAGGGAGCACCACGGAGACCGATTGGTCTCCGCCGCCATCCGGCGCGGGCAGGTGGGGTTGACATTTGGGCTGGAAAAGATGACAAATCCACTATCCCCTTACCCCCCCCCCCCCACTATCCCCTTACCCCCCACGTCAGTCGCAGAGGGTTAATTAAGGCATTATCTACCAGCCAATCTTTAAGTCCAGTAGAGTACGCTACTGATGCTCTTTTAGTGGAGTTAAAAAAGGATTTCGCGAAATTCCCACGCAAACACAGTACTGGGTCTATGCTAGTTTACTCATATTTTGCGATATTATCATCAGTAGCGTACAAAGGTGAGCGTCCATTATACCTCTATTAAAGCGCTTTGCAGTGCTAATTCGCTATCTCACTTTTGGTTCCTCTTTAATGCACCGCAACCCCCAAATTTACATACAAGTTACATGCAAAGTTGGCCACCCCACAACTTAAGTGGCTTGCAATTTTACTCATTTCATATGCACCCCGTTTCCACATGTTACCTTCAACACTTCAGTGGCCAGGATAAGCCATTAGTGACCAACTATGCGTTAACCCGCTGACAGAATGCCTTATCTGGGAGTTTGATTATGACCTAATTTTAAGCTCTATGGATCACTTTATTCGTTGCATATTTTTTGTGGTTAAAAGCTGTTATATTGGATTTGAAGAATGAAACATTTATTTCTTTACTGAATAAACGATTTTGATATTTTTTTGAGGATAGTTAAGTGCCATATTTTCATTATAGAAAAGCATTTTTAACATACCCAATATTCATTGAATCGGTTGAAATAATCCGCTATACATTTACTTATTATAGTAATCGATCTGGTTGTCTCTTTTCCTCGTGTAGTCAAATGAGGAAACATCGATATCTGGCGTAATATTGTCGCCTCGGGAATAATGTGTGTTTCTGCTGTGTGGTGTAATTTACAAGAAATTGCTTTAAATGTAAACGTAGGAATTTTACCCTTGCTTTCTCCAACGTTTCTTCGTTAGCTGTAGCTGAATATTGTTCAATTCCTGTAAGAGACTTTATTTATTTATTTAAAAAACATAATAACATTATTACAGTACACACCAAAGCAATGTTATTAGCATTCTATAAAAAACTATTACGTAATACAGAACAATTCAATGGGTAGGTACAGGTACGTAAATAAATCAATGCGTTTCTAGGTATTTCTGAACGACTACCATGACCTTCGGTAAACTAACATTAAAAATATCTACTTCATTAGCGATAACGTTAACAATCCTTATAGCTCGTGACATGGGGGCAAACTTTAGCAAATTTGTTCTAGCACACGGGAGATTAAATAAAGCGGGTTGGCGCCGCGCGAACACATACCTATTTGGTACCTACTAGCAACTGCATATTCGCAAGCAGCTCAGGATTATTAACCTTGAAAAAACTGATGCCAGTGTTTCCAATAATGTTTTTTATCACTCAAAAATAATATATAATTCAAGTGATAATCACTTCATCATAGCAGCATGACCTACATTAGAGACGTGATTCCCTAAATATTCTTCTTTCTTATCTTATATTTTTTCATAGTCGTCATTTTAATAATTCACTAACTCACTCTAAAAGAAATGGGGCTAGGCATAATCACTTTTTACTGGCGATTTTGGCCGCCAAAATCCTTTGTTGACCATACTTTGGCGTCCTTCCGCCCTTGTTGCTATCAAAATTTGGCATCAACAACGGATGTTTATTGAAAATATTTGGGATATCGATCAATCGGACAACGCGATCGGACCACTCAGCCGAAGGGATTATGTGTAGTTACTAATCGCTCGAAGAACGCACTTCGACCAGATTGCGGACCTCCTTAAAAAGGGAGATATTAGGAGCACCTATAACCGTAGAGCATGTATGAAGAAAGTGATGAACTGTAGAGGAAGCAAGAGAGATTTGTTAAGGTCGTAGCAAGTGGAAGTCGCTAGTCTTTGCCTACCACCACGGGAAAAGGCGTGATAGTATAACCATGTATGCATGTATTAATCGCTACAAAGCTGTAACTTAAACCCTGTAAAGCGGCTGCTATAAAGCTGATATTTAGCGGGCATTACGAACGCAATAAGCTAGCAAGCAGCGTTTCGTGCAATATGGTGCATCGCGGGAAAACAAATAAATACCGCACGAAATGTGCGGATTCTGAAATCACACTCCTTTGTTCCGCTTTTGATAGTTTATTACGCTTTAAATCAGACTTGTATTTTATTAGATACTTCAAGAAAACCAGTCGACATATACGAGGAAAGAATAGAGAAGCCCACCAGAGTAAAACTAAATTACCTATCTCTGCGTAACAGGATAGGAAATTAATATACCTAAATGAAAATTTATCTACGTCTTCCGTATTATAAGATGCGGGAATCCCTTTGTTGTTATAGCGGCCATTTTAGGTAGGTATGCAATATTCAGGTGTCTATCTCCTGTTCCAGAGATAGATTCGAGCCCTCTGTAGTGTAGAGACCGGAGGAATATTAGTTCCGTTTTTGACCCTTTGGGTACGCGACCAGAAAACAGGATGAAATTTAAAAATGCACTTTTTTTAATTTAATTAAAAAGAATACACTTTAGATTGTCAGCAATTTTTTGAGCACTTTTATTTGTTGTTGGTTTAGCCAACTGTTATATTAAAATGTCAATTCAAATTTAAAAAATTAAGACTGCTGTTAGTAATCTGTGCTGCTGTATTCCATTAATGAAAGTTGACACAAATACTAAAACACCATTTTTGATCGTAAAACTTTTAACTACTCGTAAAGCTGTATATAGCCGTACCTTATAATACGTATAGTTATAGCGATTTCCTCTGGATTGCGCTAACCGAAATTAAAATTATTATTACTATAAGCTGTACTAAATCCCGAGTGGTTTCGTTCGGCTTCGGTTTACCTTCGGGGCTACATTAAATTTTACACGAACGTAAAACTGAACTATACCGGCCATGAATGAATATGAACTACTAGAGATTATATTTTGATGAAAGCTTTGTATTTGTTGTATAATTCGTTGAGTTATTAGCAAAGTAACATTCCGATAACCAGTTTGACTTGAGTTATTATTCGTTTGATTATTATCAAAGTGACTTCAAGAGTGTTAAAAAATGTCATTGATGTATATCAATGTATATAGGTTTGTATAAAGGTACTTAGCTTTATTATCGCCTTTATTTTTATTAAAGATGGGTTTGCTCTTGACCACAATCTTGCCCGAGGACAGAGATGAGGTCTACGATGAAGCGAGCTTACCCAGAAGCAGCCTATTCACTCTGGTTTTGAAGAGAGTCAGGTTGTATGTGCTCGGGAACACAGACGCAGGCAGGGAGTTCCATTGCTTTGCTGTGCGCATCAAGAATGATGACGAAAAGCTCTTGGTCGACTCATATCATAATGACCAGAATAGTACGCATAATGTGCTATTAATTAATGATAACTAGGGGTTCGCTGGGAACTTAAACCTCGCGAGTATTATTTTAAAAATATGAGAATTTTATTTTCATGAAAATGTGTATATCATACATATACATACTATTAGATACTTTAGAAAAATGAGAGAAAACAATTACAACTTTAATATTTATCAAGCACATTAGTATTTTTCTCCAAATAATAAAAACATCGCTTGCATCTTTCTTCCCGCTCCAAATCTAACGTCCAGAACCCCAGCTGTCATTGTCGCTCTGTGACGTCACCGAAGTGTTGCAAGCCTATCAATCCATAATAGTACCATCTTAGTGTTGCCAGCGAACATATCCTTAATAGTCGACCATCCTGATGTAACCATACGGCCTCGTATGACCTGTAATAAGTTCATGTTATTTCACCTGGGTTAGGGCCTCAATTTGGTCGGCGCTGGTCCAACTACTCCAACGAACTGTACTATAGTTGATTGAACCAGCTCCGACTGGACTTCAACCTTGCGCTTTAGAGGCGGTGGCAACCCTAGCTTCAACCGTAACTTCAAAAGCAACCCTTCTGATTCTGACGTCAACCAACTAGAAAACAAGTATACGACGATTTAAAAGTGCCTTCTTTTAGCCCATTTAAATAAAATCATTCATCATCATCATCATTTCTCATTGCATTTTTTTTTATTTTTTTTTTTATTTCTCATTTCGTATCATTTCTAATTTCATTTCTCATTTTGTTTCATTTCGTTCCATTTCTCTTTTCGTTCCATTTGTCATATCGTTCCACTTCTATTATCGTTCCATTTCTCATATCGTTTCATTTCTCATATAACTTCTTTTCTCATATAGCTTCAATTCTCATATCGCTTCGTTTCTCATATCGCTTTGTTTCTCATATCCTTTCTTTTCTCATATCGTTTCATTTCTCATATAACTTCATTTCTCATATAGCTTCAATTCTCATATCGCTTCATTTCTATAATCTTTTCATATCAATTCGGTTCATACTGTCTGAACTGGTTGTGACTGACGCGGTTCTGGCTGAACTAGCCCTGACTGAACCTTTGGGAGCTAAAGCTGAACTAGCTTTGACTCATGCGGTTCGAGCTGAACCAGCTGTGACTGACGAGGTTCTGGCTGAACTAGCCCTAAGCCTGTGCGAACTGCACTAGCTCTAAGCCTGTGCGAACTGCACTAGCTCTAAGCCTGTGCGAACTGCACTAGCTCTAAGCCTGTGCGAACTGCACTAGCTCTAAACCTGTGCGAACTGCACTAGCTCTTAGCCTGTGCGAACTGCACTAGCTCTAAGCCTGTGCGAACTGCACTAGCTCTAAGCCTGTGCGAACTGCACTAGCTCTAAACCTGTGCGAACTGCACTAACTCTTAGCCTGTGCGAACTGCACTAGCTCTAAGCCTGTGCGAACTGCACTAGCTCTTAGCCTGTGCGAACTGCACTAGCTCTAAGCCTGTGCGAACTGCACTAGCTCTAAGCCTGTGCGAACTGCACTAGCTCTAAGCCTGTGCGAACTGCACTAGCTCTAAACCTGTGCGAACTGCACTAGCTCTTAGCCTGTGCGAACTGCACTAGCTCTAAGCCTGTGCGAACTGCACTAGCTCTAAGCCTGTGCGAACTGCACTATCTCTGACTGAATCTGTGCTGTGAACATTAAAATTATACTAAATCGCAATTACTGTTTTAACAAAATTATAAAGTGACACAATAGTAATGAATATTCTTATCATTATAATCAATCAGATTTATCAATTACATTATCAATACCAGAAATTTGAGCTGTGTGGTTTCATTTTATCATCTGCTATGAAATTTTTACATTTTCCACCTTGTAATATTATGTTGAACCTGAGACATGTAATCTTCCCACATATTATGCCTATCACCCATTATTTTATTATATTTTATACATTCGGAATACCAAATAACCGAAATACCTATTATTATACCTTCCCATTTGATAGCATTCATAAAATGTTTGATGTTTCTGCTAAACAATAATCTGCCATATGTTGATTTGTAACAAATTTACCATGATGATGTGAAGTTTTCATAAAAACAGTTCCTGATTCTAAACTTTTCTCATAGGTACTCTGAGATTATCACTACAACTCGATTAAGTCCACAATAAGAATAATGTCAGAAATTACAGACAATTTCAATACTTTATTTTCGACTGAGATCCGTTCTCCGATAGGGTATCATTGTTCAGGTCAACACCTAAATTTTCAAGAAGCAACAAGTTCAACAAATTCAATAATGTCACTACCTACAACTTTTATATTTTTTTTTTTTTCTCTTTTGACATTCACTAGCAACATCCATGTACTGTACTGTGCTCCTTTCTTTAAATTTATTACATACAAGTTTTACTCTAAGTTTGAGTTTTTATTCAAGCATCTGTCCACTGTGAGACAATTATTTTTATCATTTCGGGTAATTTATGTATCAGAGCATTATGCAACTCAAACCCCCTTAATCAATGTGCAAACCTTATTTAGAAAATTAAAATTATTAACTGTCCCATGGCTGTATATTTTCAAAATATCTGTATTTCTCAAAAACTGTTACAACTAAACGAAGTGACATAAATTAGTTAGTTGTAGACATCCAAACAGACTTCAGTTACTTTCATCAACCACGGTAGTTAATAGCTGGGACAGCTTTTAAATGGCTGGTTAAACATTCAATTATGATATGTCTCCTCTTTCGTTGAACTGAAACTAACTGAAAGATTGGTTGATTAATTTTATTTTGATCAATTAATTAATTTAAGAACCTCGTTCTTGTCAGTGGAGTTATTTCCATGTATGCCTCCCCTCTGCCATTGATTTGACCATTGTTTTGATAATACCTACCTCATAAATAATCACTTTTGTAATAGCAAAACTTTCAAACGTTATTAGACATTCAACAAATAACTGGAGTAACCCATTTATGGTGAGCACCAAATGTTTTTAATACAATTTATATGATTTAGTGAGATTTCTATGATCTTGTTTTATTTGCATCTAGTATTCAATAATGCATGGTGTGATACTTTCACATGAACTTTTAATTTCTGCTATGATAAGAAAATCTGTTTTCTCCTGTTCTATTTCTCCTACTAGTTTTATAATTATTATATTTTTTTTTATATTTTTTTTTATTTTAGTTTATAACTTCTGGCTATTGGGACACTTTGTTTGGTTGAGTTTTTAATTTCTTACTTTTTTTTATCTGGCCGTATTTTTTTTTTTTTTTTTTTTTATTGGCTTCTGTTTCTTACTTACACTATCTATTGTTACATCTTATTTTGTAAATCTTCCTAAATCTATTAAACAAATAAATATTTTTTATTTTTATTTGCATTACTTTTGTTGGCATGTCTGGTTAAATGCAAGAAACTATAAAATATGGCAGCAAATTGTACACATGTGGTGTAATTAAATCAAAATAAAGAATTTGTATTAATAATTCTCAACATTTCTAATAAATAATACTTTGCAATTTTTTTTTTTTTTAAACAAACACAAGAGGTAAGTTCTTCTGTTGTTCAATCTGTATTTGACTTTTAACACAGAGGAAAGTAGTGAAGTATGGTCCAATGCCAGTGTTTAATTCTCCAACAAGAGTAATAAGACTACTACCATAGGCTCAAGTAAACAAGATGCCGACTGTATTCTAAGGCAGTCAGTGATATAGCACTTAGTAAGAGTATTACAGGCACTATGCTATTAGCTGAATACCATTGACAATAACAACTGTTTATGATATTTCTTGTCATTTCCTTTTTAACACACTTAACTCTCTATCACAATAAATAACTTGGAGTGTGTACTCTGAGATGATTCTTTGTTTTTTTTTTTTTTTTTTTAAACAACAATATATTTTACTTGTATGGCCCATTCTGTGAAATATATTACAGCTTTGTTCTTTGTAATCTGATATACCTAGTACGTCTAAATTTACTACTTGATCACATTTTCATTGCTCAATGGAATAAAATTATACCATTTTGAGGCTTTCCCGTGCCTCATGCCTCTGGGAAAATTAACAATTAATGTTTTACATTGACACCAACTAAACTATGTCTTGTTGATAATTGATGATAGCCATGCATTCCCTAAAAGTAGTAGTCATATGATAAATAAGGAGATGTTCATTAAATCTGAATCTAATGATTCTAAACAAAATAAACAATAACAAAATAACCAATTTTGACCTGTCGTTTGATCATTACTATAGTTCCCACTAGACACAGGATCATTGTCTGAACTGAATAATAATTAATTCATCTGACCTTAACTTGGTGAACAAACCATGATGGAGCTTTGGTCGTGGTCGGCGAACGTGAGATATCGCAGAGGCTTTGCGCTACCAGCTCTGCTGCTTATTGACAGTGCTCACATCGGTCCCACGAGCGACACCGGCAGAACAACTATCATCGTTTCCCGCCTCCTGGCAGCTACGTTCTGGGGACTCCTCTCTGACACCAAAACTGCAAGCAGATCCAACAGCATGCAGCAAGGCAAAGTTGCAGACACAACATAGCTGGGGACACGCCATCATGCTTTCCGTGGTTTACAGATTCAAAACTTTAACAATAGGATTTCCATATAATCTAGTCTAGATTTTAACGCTCTTTTCTTGCATTTTGGTGATCATTCATTACGAGCGACAGGGAATGTTTTTCCATTGTATTGTTGTACTTCTTCACTTTTATAGGCGAGAGTCACAATTATCCCGCTTTCTGATCTATTAGATACTTTAGAAAAATGCGAGAAAACAATTACAACTTTAATATTTATCAAGCACATTAGTATTTTTCTCCAAATAATAAAAACATCGCTTGCATCTTTCTTCCCGCTCCAAATCTAACGTCCAGAACCCCAGCTGTCATTGTCGCTCTGTGACGTCACCGAAGTGTTGCAAGCCTATCAATCCATAATAGTACCATCTTAGTGTTGCCAGCGAACATATCCTTAATAATACATATATACAAATAATGTGTTTTTGCCCCAACTTGAATTATAGCCCGAGTAATTCAGTAATTCGTCCCATGTACCTACGGCCCATTTGGGACGAAACGCAGAAAATCAAAATTAATCAAAATTTCATTCTGCAATTCGTCCCATTCTTTTTTTGTATGGATATTTAAACCTTATCAACGCTTGGTACAGTCAGTGAGAAAGAATCAAAAACTTTAAAAAAAGAATTAAAAACTAATATATCCATAAATCTTTTACAAATTGTTGATTATTTTTATCTTTATTATTATAAATAACATCTTTTATATTTATTACTGTTGATTTTTTATTTTTTATGTATGTAGAATAGTTTTTAAATGTGATTAATAATTATAAGACTGTAATAGAAACTCTTTAAAATTCCTTGTTTTGTGACGAGTATAATACATCGTAAATAAGAAACTAAAACGGACAGTAAGGCCTAATGTCATGTTTAGTTTACTAGTAAAAATACTTCTTGATTTTATGTTTTCTGTTTTTTTAAGTCCTTTTCTCTATGCAACTATTCTATGATTATTACTTTTCTTAATGAAAAATTCAATGTTTATTATTTCTACACTAACACTTTTTTTACTGATTGTACCATTTATAAACATGGGACGAATTGCAGAATGAAATTTTATATAATTTTGATTTTCTGCGTTTCGTCCCAAATGGGCCGTAGGTACATGGGACGAATCACTGAATTACTCTATAGCCCTCGCTCGCTTCGCTCGCTCGGTCGATATATCGTTACTTACATTTATTTACATGCAGTAGGTTTATTATACTCAACTAATGGCCAGACTGTCAAATGACGAAGCATCTCGAATATAAAACGTACAGTCACATACAGAGATAACTGACCGTCCTGGGAAAGGATTCGGTGAGATAGGGGTCAGGTTTCTCTTAACGTGACTGTACCTAAGCACCTTTACAACGCTCAAGTGCATTTAAATGGCCCTTCAGCAACTTATTTTCTTTTTACAAAAACTATTATGAAGAACACACTTGAATCTCTAAAGAGAAATCGTAAATTAATTTAATTTAATATACCTATCTAAATAAAATTGATTTCGT
The DNA here is from genome assembly GCA_018467065.1 of Ephestia elutella. Classification (NCBI taxonomy): domain Eukaryota; kingdom Metazoa; phylum Arthropoda; class Insecta; order Lepidoptera; family Pyralidae; genus Ephestia; species Ephestia elutella. Next base: position 4,818,506 of record CM031584.1, read on the forward strand.
CTCTTTAAAATCGATTTGAATCTATAAATGCGAAAGTGATGTTTATTTGTTTGTTTGTATAATTATTTGTTTGTTACCTCTTCACGCTTTATCTACTGAACCAATCTTCCTGAAATTTCGCATACACATAGATAGAAGTACTGAGAAGGACTTAGGGTACTTTTCATCTCGGGAAAAAGCACTGTTCCCGTGGGAAATTCACGCGGGCAAAAGTTAGTTTTCAATAAATACGTAGGTAGGTACACTTGTTCTTACTGACTGTGCGTGTCAGAGCGACAGTATTTTAATATAAAAAACAGCAGATTACATTTATATTTGCCTTGATATTTAACATCCTGTTATTATGTTTAAACATTTCTTGTAACACCAAAATGTTTGAGGTGGAATTGCCTTGGTCCTACCCGTAGGACTAGGCAGTAGGACCACGGACAACAAATATAAATAAATTCAATGCAAGTAATGCACAAATCGCAAAAATGTAGAAAGTGATAGTACAGTATAGCCACAGAATACATAATAGTACAAGTACAGAAGGAACACTCCGAAAAATCAATTAAAGGAATAGTAACTCTCGCTGCGATAGAATTAAGTGCAATTCAGATCGTTCACGCTAATAACCTACTGTTCTATTCATCTAAACGTTCCATCTCTTTCTATTGCCTAGAGCCTCACTATCGCTTACCTTTTCTGACCTACTGATTAGCCACGCCGGCGGGGCCGCCGTATGTACTTGCGTTTTTAATACCTACCGCGGAGTGTGACAAGCCTGGTATAGCTGCAAAAAACCTGACCTATCTTACCGATGCCTATTTCAGGAAGGTCAGATTTCCCAGAAGCTGACTGTACATTTGAAGAAGAATCGGGAATGCTATGATAAAGGTATCAAAAAGGATTGGAGCTGAATCCCGAGCTGCAGGCGGCTCGCGACGATCCCGATCCCTGTCCTAACCTCAAATCCCGGACACAGAATTGTCATAGGAAACAATTCAGTCGGATTCTGCAAGAAGCCATTTTGTTTTAAAGGATTCAATAGATCCAATTGCCAATAAAAGTATTATATCCATGGAAATGTTTGTTCTGTAAAGTTTTACTGAAATATATGCTAGATTTCATACTTTTATTAAAGCTGACATGTTTTTTACACAAAAATCTCATAAAATCTCACGACTTAATGTTATTTTTATCTTAATTGACTAAGGGAATGTTTCAGTATATAATTGACCAATATGCTTAAATATATAAACAAGATCACAGACATGAATAACATAATAGACATGCATAACATGGAAACTAAGTTAACTAGCGACACAAAATCTCTTCTAGAGTTAAGACGCAATATGTCAAGGGTGCAAAATGTTGACGAATACAGAGAGCTGTGTAGAACGGTAAGATCCAAAGTAGAAGAAGACATTAAAAACCACAAAGAAAGGACAGTGAGAAAAGTTATCGAAAGACATAGAGGCCCAAAGGTATTCAGGAAGCAACTCAAACCCGGAAGTACCCAAATCACAAAACTGGAAGACCCTGATGGGAATTTGATCACGGACAGAACAAAAATGAAAAAAGTTGTGGAGGAATATTACACAGAACTGTACGCCCAAAAATCAAAAGAACCAAGCAGCTCCAACCGCTCTAAAATATTAAATGTGGGGTCAGAAGATATTCCCGAAATTACTCAAGAAGAAGTCATATCTGTTCTGGCCAGGGTTAAAAACGGTAAGGCAGCAGGTGAAGATGGTATTCTCCCAGAAATGCTAAAAGAAGGTGATAGTACGCTCATAGAAGGACTTGTAACCCTATTTAATAAATGCTTACACCAGGGAGAAATCCCCGAGGACTGGGATAATGCAGTGGTAATAATCCTATTTAAAAAAGGGAGTAAGACTAATCTTAATAACTATAGACCTATTAGTCTACTATCCCAAATCTATAAATTGTTCTCTAAGATCATTACGTTGAGGATTACTACGAAACTTGACTTCTATCAGCCAATCGAACAGGCAGGATTTAGAAAAGGGTACGGCACCATAGAACACATCTTGGCATTACGTGTCCTAATAGAAAAAGCCACTGAATATCAGATGCCTTTGTGGCTGGCGTTCATCGATTATAAAAAAGCATTTGATAGCGTTGAAACCTGGGCTGTACATAGCTCGCTCAGAAATGCCAGAGTAGACCACAGGTACAACCAACTAATAGCTCGAATATATCAGAACGCCAAGATGAAAGTGTCGTTACCACACCTTACAGACCCTATAGACATCAAAAGAGGAGTCAGGCAGGGAGATACATTATCACCGAAATTATTTACACTGGTTCTCGAAGATGTGTTCAAACAACTTAATTGGCAAGACAAAGGTATATTAGTATCTGGCACCCGTATGACAAATCTTCGATATGCCGACGACATAGTACTAGTCTCCAGCGATGCAACAGAACTTCAACAAATGATAGAAGAACTCCAAGTTCAATCTATGAAAGTTGGGCTGGAGATGAACCTAGATAAGACCAAAATTATGACATCGGAGAGTCAAAATATACCCACTTTAAGAGTTGGTAGAACTGAAATAGAAAGAGTTGGGAAATATGTATACCTTGGTCAAGAAGTCAAAATGGGTAAGGACAACCAGTGTAATGAGATCGACAGACGAATAAGACTAGGCTGGGCAGCATACACTAAGTTGGACGACGTCTTTAAAATGAAACTGTCCCCTCAACAGAAAGCGCAAATATTCGATCAATGCGTTCTGCCAGTACTAACATATGGAGCAGAGACCTGGGTCACCACAAAAGACGAAATACACAAATTGTGCGTAGCTCAGAGAGCAATGGAAAGGAAGATAGTGGGCGTAAGCTTGAGGGACAGGAAGACAAACCAGTGGCTCAGACATCATAGCCAGGTATCAGACGTTGGCCAAAGAGTGGCCAAGTTAAAATGGGAGTGGGCCGGCCACATTGCCAGAAAAACGGACTCATGGTGCAAGCGTCTTCTAGATTGGAGACCATGGGATCAAAAGCGCCCCAGGGGTAGACCACAAATGAGATGGAAAGACGACATCAAAAAGATCGCAGGCAGCAACTGGACTCTCACTGCCCAAAACAGAGAAAGATGGCGAGGTTTGAAGGAGGCCTACACCAACTATTTGGTAGAAAAAGGCTGAAAAGAAGAAAAAGAAAGAACATGGAAACAAATTTCAATAACCATTTGACACCCACATGACAATTAGGTACCTAGTTTTCCAAGTATCTCCCCACTAAAGTTTATAACTCGATTTTAGAAATCGTTGGAACTATCAATTAATTTTAATTAAAACTTGGACTACACTAGCTGAAATTTAATGAGAATATTCACGTAGAATATGTTGAAAACTCTATTAATCAATTCAAACCACAAATGCTGGAGTTCACTAACAATTTTATGCAGCAAAAATAATGTTGTGTGGACTCCACAAACACTTGAAAGCCATTTTCTGATGAATGCCCGTGTGTGTAATTTAAATTTCAATCAGGAATATATTATTTTCGATGATAGAATTTTAATTTCAAGCACATTTATTGTTCCAATTTTTTAAAGGGCTCAGATTTACTTTAAATAAATAAAAATTATATACCTAAGTGCGACTTACTTTTAAACTAGCTCTTTAACGTGTTCTTTGTTTTCCACTTACATTTAATAACAATTCATTTAAAAAAACTCAAATTTCTGTAACAGCGATCCATCTTATGTTAATCCTAAATGACAAAACTTTTTGTGTTAGGGAACACAAAAAAGTGTAAAATCAAGAAAAACATTATCAAAGCAAAAATCAACGAATTCAAAAACATTCTCGGTGACAAAGCCTATTGCGATGGTAAAACGAAACGCCTCATAAACAGTAAAAGCCATGAAATTAGCATTGACGTTTACTCGAATTTGACCCTTGCACTTAAACGAACAGAGCGAGACGAACATACCTCCATCCCTTTCCCCCCTCGTGTGAAAATTGTCTCGCCAGCGTAGTAAAATTTTCATGCAGCCGTAAAAGTGTTTGAAGACTCGTTGGTCGTGAAAAAGATAATTTTCAAGAATAGAAACCATCGCAGCTGAAGCATAAAGAGGCTTTTACGTAAATAATACTGTCGCAATTACGATTATGTATTCATTCTGTCTGTAGAAAGGCTATTAAGTTATGGTAGTAAAAACGTATTATGAGTTTCGTATAAGCTGTAGAGAATATTATTACTAGGTGTCAATGTGGAGATGTTCTTCAAAATAACATAGAACATGAACGGATGGAAAAGTAAAATCTAAAATAGCACATAGGTAACCCCGTAATTTCCACACGAGCGAAGTATGAAGAAAATGAAGATACAGTGGACAAGTCAATAAAAACCGAGGCTCAGCGAGAGATGCAATGGATTCTATAAATGTGACGTTCCACGGGAAAAGGTACCCTATGGTCGTTGGCGCTTAAGTCATACGAATTGACTTAGCTGATAATAAACACAATGTCGTAAGTGCCTACGACCATAAGGTACCTTTTCCCGTGGATTGACACAAATAAATCATAAAAGTAATAATAATTTATCAAATTGGGATGTCATCCAACAATTTTTTGACAACGCGGATAAACTTTCCATCAGTAATTGAAAACTATTAAATTTTTCCAAACTCCCAATTTCCGTATTGCAGGTGTGCAAATTCCTACAAATCCTATAAAATCCAGGTTCCACAATAAACCAACAAAGCAATAACGAACGTATGCGACCGAAATGCTATCCGTATTATTCCGTATCAGGGTGTCACTCCAAATTTTAGGTACTTTGGTCGCCGTCGCCGCACCCCACGTGGGGTCTTTTCATACACAAAGAAAAATTAAACTAAAAATTGCATCTGCAGTATTATATATGACAAAGAATATAGCTTGCACGCACACTAAAAATCAAGTGTACGTATAGGTACACCCAAATTTAAGTTCGAACGTAAATTCGATTCGATTGAGTGTATATGAGTGAGAAGGATTGGATGATATTACAACCATCTTCAGTATTATGAATCATCTTCAGTATTGTGTTGGGGGTAGTTGTGGCGTACGGACGTATTTATTGGTTGCTCTTATAAAAATTCCATTTAAAGGCAATTTTTAAGAAGAAATCTTTTAAATGGGGACGAAATGTAATGGCTGCAATGCCATTATCTACGATATATTATTTATGGAGTGTTCCCAAGAGACATGCAAGAAGATTTATCATCTAAAGTGTTTGTCACTAACAGTCAAGCAATTTGAAGAACTTACTGTGGAGTACAAAAGTACATGGCTGTGTCCAGAGTGTGTGACCGCAATTCCAAGACGAGATAACACCAACACACCGGTAAGAGAAGTTATCATGAACAAGACGTTCACACCTAGCAGCTATGTAAACTTGGAACGCGGCAACAGGCTCAAACCAAATGAGTCCCTGGCGATCGACACAGAGAGTAAAGTGCTGGAAGAAATCCGCGAATTCCGTGCTATAGCATTGGCACGAATGGACGAACAAAGTAAGGCGCACGTATTACTACTTAAAAGATACGAAACCCAAGAAATAGAACTGAGAGAATTAAGAAAATTAATGGAGGTAAATCAAAAAAATACGGACAACAAAATTTGCCTTTTGGAGAAAACGGTCTCGGAGCTCACTGGTAAAAACTTACAGTTGGAAGCGGCCCCTAACGTGAAAAAACAGAATAAAAATGTGTCCCACGAACCTAAGAAAACGACGTTATCATACGTTAATATTGTTAAGCAGTCGCAGGTAGTTAGCGCTGACTCGCAGGCGCAACCAAAACAAAGTGGGGCCACGAAACTAGAGAGCGGAAAGGCAGATAACATTGATAAAGGCAATAATACTGACAGTTCCGGAATCTTATTTGTAGAGGAAAAGCAGGAAGAAAATATGGAGAAGGAGGATGAATGGATCACAGTAACAAAGAGAAAAAGCAGATATCCTAATAGTCAGGTCAAAAGAGGAGAGGGCACTAATATGGGCGAAATAAAAGGTACAGAGAGGAAAAAATACTTACATGTCTGGCGTTTAGAAAAGGAAACCACTGAGGAAAATCTGGAGAAACATGTTAAGAAAATATTGGGGAATGAAATACAGATTAGCGTGGAGAAAATCAAGCATAAAACTAAAAGAGACTACTCATCGTTTGTTATTGGTGTCCCAGAAAGTATGTACGGAAAATTATGTGAAGCTGAAAACTGGGCAGTTAACATTGAGTACTGTGAATGGGTGTGGTTTCGTCGCCCACCCAAACCAGCGCACGCGTCGTAATAAACCTATTGATGTTTATTATCAAAACGTCAGAGGGCTAAGAACCAAGTTAGAAGACTTTTACACTGGTGTAATATCTTCAAAGGCGGACTTGTTTGCCATCACAGAGACTAGCTGCAACGACTCCATCCACGACGCCGAATTAATACCACCCGGTTACACGATAATAAGATGTGATCGCAAGGACGGTCGAAAACTAGGTGGCGCGCTTCTCGTGGCCACACCGCGCTACGAGTTGCGTCAAGTTCCTGTGCCTATAGATATAAACATTGACAATCATGCGTTCGAGTTAGTCTCCGCGAATGTTTATCTACGAGATAGACTTTTATTTTTATTGTGCGTGGTTTATATCCCGCCCGGTAGTTGTGAGAGTGAATATTTGTTGCTATTTAAAGTAATTGAAAAATATTGTGACGAACATAAGAATATTTTGGTGATAGGGGATTTTAATATGTATTCTTGTCCGGCGAGTATAAACGATTACTATGAATATTTTATGACATACTGTGGATTCACTCAGTGGAACGAAATATGTAATTGTAAGGATCGTGTGTTGGATCTAGTGCTAACAAAGTTCGCGGTTAATGAAAATATCAGTGTATGTGAAGCAAAGCCACCGTTAGTGTCAGTGGATGTGCAGCACCCGCCGCTGGAGGTTCTCGTAAGTGTTTGTCACGGTCCTTATACCTACACGAATGCACCTGTAATTGATGACAACACACATACTAATTTGGGTTGGAATTTCCACAAAGCCGATTTCAAATCATTATACTCATTAATTGCAGAGGTAGATTGGTCACCTTTATATAAATTAGATTTGGAGAAAGGGTTATGTTATTTTTATGAAACTTTAAGTACTATTATTAATAAATGTGTACCAAAAAAAAAGAAAAAATGCATAACTTCAAAATACACGTATCCCGAATGGTTTAATGCGGAAATTATAAATAGTCTAAAAGAAAAAGCCGACCTCCATAAGCTTTACAAAAAAAGCAAATCACTTGTAGACTATAATAAATTTGCTGAGTGTAGATCCAAAGTCAAACAAATAATAATGCTCGCATATAAACATTACCAACAACGCGTTCAAAGTCAGTTGAAAGAAGATCCAAAGTCGTTTTGGAATTTTGTTAACTCTAAAAAGGGGAGTAGGAGTGTGCGGAAGATTACAAAGAATGGTGTAGTGTTAACGGATAACCAATGCGCAAAAGAATTTGCAACCTATTTTGAATCTGTGTACACCCCAAAAAAAGCTTCGTTGGACGTAAACACCGCTATCTGTGAGGCAAAAGGGGAAAATGGAGCATGTCGGGTCCAAATTGACAAGTTGGAATTAAGTGACGTACTGTGTGCGCTGCAACAGCTTAAGCCCAAGAAATCTGCAGGACCAGACGGTATCCCACCATACATCTTTAGGGATTGTAGAATGGTTTTAGCTGGGCCTCTTTTACATATTTTTAATGAGAGTTTAAAATCGACCATATTCCCGAACATGTGGAAAATTACCAGGGTAGTTCCGATACCGAAAGGTAAAAAGGAAATGAGATTGAGGGCCACAGGCCAGTGGCAGTGCTATCAACACCAGCGAAAGTATTCGAATCTGCTATAAACGACAGAATATTCTCGCAAGTTAGCGCCCATCTGTCCGACGCCCAACATGGTTTTAGACCGACCAGAAGCACTGCCACTAACCTGATGAGTCACGTGACTAACATAGTGCCGACTATAGACAGCGGGGGACAGGTGGATACGGCCTACTTTGATTATAAAAAAGCTTTTGACCTAGTCGACAATGATAGGCTACTGGTGAAGTTGGCACGGTTTGGCTTTACTCCGCGGTTGCTTAAGTTTTTTGCTAGCTATTTAAGTGACAGGCAGCAGTACGTAGAGTATGCGGGGCACATTTCTGAGTCGTATTTTACAAGGTCAGGAGTAAGTCAAGGAAGTACTATAGGTCCTTTACAGTTCGTCTTAATGATTAATGACCTACCGGAAGTGGTAAGGGATGCAAAGTGCTTGCTGTTCGCTGATGACCTCAAGTTGACGATGACGATTACATCTCCTGAAGATTGTCATAAACTCCAGCAGGACATTGACAGGGTGGTAGACTGGAGTCGAGAAAACTTATTAGAGTTCAACACCTCGAAGTGCGTAGTGATTACTTTCTCCCGACAGCGAACTCCGATCCAGTACGACTACAATATCGAAGGGGTATTATTAGAGAAAGTTTCTGAGGTTAGGGACCTAGGCGTTGTGTTTACCCCAAACTTATCGTTTACTGCACATATTACACAAATATGCAAAAAAGCGTTCAGAAATTTGGGATTTGTGCTTCGTACGGTCAAGAACTTCACAAGCATCCACGCAATTGTATCATTGTACAACACTCTGGTCCGTAGCCAGCTTGAGGTAGCCTCGGTCATCTGGGATCCACATGAGGCTAAATATAGTCTCATGCTAGAAAAGGTGCAGAACAAGTTTGCAAGGTACATCTACCTGAAACTGTATGGAGTCTATCCATTTTACCCCTCATGTATCCAACCTTATTTGTTTTAGGTATGGTTGGATATAATGAACTGAAAGTGAGGAGGAGCCTAGCGCTTGTTCTGTACTTATTTAAAATTCTGAGGGGACGAATCAGTCATTCGGATGTATTGTGTCAGCTGTGTTTGTGTGTGCCGAATAGATACGTGTGGCGCCGGCGCCGGCCGCCGCTGCTGCTGGTCCCCCACGCACGAACAAAGCTGCTGCGGGAAGCTCCACTGACGCGCGCGCTGCGCACACTTAACGTTGTGGCTAACGATATTGACATATTTAACTGTACCCTGAGTGAATTCACACGTGTATCTTTAATGATAATATGTTATAGGTTGTAAGGTTGTTTTGTAAGCTACACTATCGAATTGGGTTAGCCTGTAATGATAGATGTAAGATGTAAATAAAATAAATAAATAAAAAAAAAATATGTATTCATAGTCCGAATGTACCCAACACGGACTCCTACCGCGCGCTAACATGTCTATTATTTTTTATTTTGTATTTTTTGGTTATATATCAGCAGAATGTAAACGATCGTATCATGCAATAATACTTTGCAATTTCGCATAACAAAATAAGAATTCGTTATTTTTGATAGTTTCAGACGGTGAGCGAAAATCTAACATAACAATGAACGCTCGTTGCGATTTCCTATTACGTTTTTCCGCGAGCGATCCTTCTGTATGTTAGTACTATTTACTTATTCTTTGTCTGTATACAGACCAACATAAGGGTCTTAAACTAATTTATGTGTTAGTGTGGAATTAGGGATAGAAGCCGAATTAAAATACGTTTAGTTCTCGGATTTACTGGCAAGAGCGTTTATTACTGACACACAGTTGTTGAATTTAGATTCATTTAAAGCAGTTTCATGGCTCTATTCCGGTAGAGAGAATGCAGTTGTTAAGGTTAAGACAAATGAGTGTATTATTGCTATTAACGAAGTACCAATTTGATTGTGACAACGAAATAAACAAAAATTTGTCCAATAGTGTGTGGGCTCTATGAGGCTACCAATAGTAATTATAAAACTCATTCTAAACCAAACTCATTCAAACCCCCCATCCTCTTGTGTCCGTATCCTAACTAATCCTATCTAATATTATAAATGCGAAATTGAGTTTGTTTGTTACCTCTTCACGCTTCAGCTGCTGAATCAATCTTCCTGAAATTTTGCATACACATAGTTAGAAGTACGGAGAAGGACATAGAGTACCTTTCATCCCGGGGAAAAGCACTGTTCCCGTGGGAAATTCACGCGGGCGAAGCCGCGGGTAAAAGCTTGTATTATAAATGTGAAAGTGAGTTTGTTTGTTTCTTTATTTGTTTGTTACCTCTTCACGCTTCATCTACTGTATCAATCTTCCTGAAATTTTGCATACACATAGAAGTACGGAGAAGGACATAGGGTTAGGACCTTTCATCCTGAGAAAAGGCACGGTTCCCGTGGGAAATTCACGCGGGCGAAGTCGCGGGCGAAAGCTAGTATATTTATGTATATTCTACGTAATGGAGCAAATATTTTTTGTTTCCCTTTATATCAAACCAAACGTCCATTTAGGTCATGTTGGACACACCACAGAGCATTTAGACCGGGCAAATCTGCGGTTATACCTCACAGTAGCCATTAGTATACAAGATACAAGAGCAAAAAGGTTGTAATTGTCCAAATGGATTTCTCGTGTCCCGTTGTGTTAGAAGCGAAGGCAAGAATTCCAAAAGTTTCAATAGTTTCTCATTATGGAATGAAAACTTGTCATCAATAGTGGCCTTAAAAATTTTGCCATAATATAGGCAATCCTAACAATAATATTTATGAATGCGAAAGTGAGTTTGTTTTTTGTTACCTCTTCACGCTTTATATAATGAACCAATCTACCTGAAATTTCGCATACACATAGTTAGAAATACTGAGAAGGCATAGGGTCCTTTTATCCCGGGAAAAAGCACTATTTCCATGGGAATTTACGCGGGCGAAGCCGCGGGCAAAAGCTAAAAGTAAAAATATAAATGCCGGGTTTAGCTAGGCTGGAAAAAATCTACAACTTACCTTAAACTTTCAATCATGGCTTTTTAGATAACAATTGTTTAACAATAGACGCAATGCCTCACGCGGCCTTTTCGTCGTTGAAGGATTATATATAATCTAGGAAGGACTTAAATTTTGCAGAATAGCAAATACATCTTTTTGACATCTTTCTGATATGCAATAAATAGTAAGTAATGTAATATGCTCTGAATCATGTCACGTTTCGAATAAAAAAAATCTAAATTTTAATCAAAGTTCTTCTGCCGCAGCTGTGATAGATTAAGTTTGACAAAAAATACATGACACCCTTTGAAAGGAAATACTTATATGTTTTTGGGAGTTCCACACACAAATTTCTTGAAAACGAATTTGGCCTGATAAATACGATACAAAACCTGTTGAATATTTTTTCTGTACGTTTTTTGGGCATATTTTGTAGGCAGGTTTTTACCTACCTAATGTTAGGTACTAACCTACATGGAGCGTTTTATGCCACCTACGTGTGCTGCCTGTTAAACTACCTACCTCTGATGCCTGGCTATGTTTAGGGCTTAGCATAAGTATACGTGCCAATTGGCATGTAAATATTTGCTACTTTTCCGAAGGTTGGGTACCGTCGGCATTATTTTTAAAATGTAAACATCGTCATTGGCACTTCTTGGCAGTAAAAATGACTGGAATGCCGTGACGGAAAATGGCATGACAGCGTCGTGCCATTTGTTATACATCTGTCGGGCGTCCCATGATGGCTAACTGTTTTCTTCTACTTATTGGTTCAGTAGATAAAGCGTGAAGAGGTAACAAACAAATAAACTCACTTTCGCATTTATAATGGAAAATTCATATACCAGATGCAAATATAAAAATATTCGCATTTCGGGGAAATTCTCGAACTCAAAGTCGATATGTGACGCTAGCAATTTCAAAATATTATAGCTGTATAATAGTTTTGTATGGGACAAAACATTTTCATTTTTGAATATGGAAATTTTCGAATTGTGAAAGCTAGCTATTTCAAAATATTGTATAGCTTTATAATAGTTTAGTGTGGGACTACTAATTAAGACCTCTTTGTCCGTTCTGACCTCAGAATTTTTAAGATCTTTTATATGAAAATATTTTTCGCTCTCAATTTTTAATATTTGAGTTTAAGTAAAAAAAATTGCTTGTACAATTTTTCCCCAACTAATTAAAAGTTATTAATCCAATCTAATTGTTTTACAAATCTGAAACCTTAATTACGCTAATTTTCGTTAAATTAATTACCAAAACTAATTTACGCTGCTATTATGTGGTTAATTCGATTCGCTCAAATCGTTTTATTACGTGCCTTAGAAATAAATTAGTTAGTAACTGAATCCTGTAAATATTAAAATGAAAAGGATTTGTTATAATAATTGTCATAAAATGCAAAAGTTTAGTTATTAGTGTGGAAGTTTGTTATGTACTTACTCAAGGACGCAAAATCTAAGACAGATTTCGATCGAAATTTTGTATTTTTTATCTCGAAATTTTCACGGATCCCTTTAATACAGCTAGTGATTTTTTATTTTGTTGATAATCCTAATTAATATTATAAATGCGAAAGTGAGTTTGTTTGTTTATTTGTTTGTTTGTTTGTTACCTATTTACATTTCATATATTGAACCAATCTTCCTGAAATTTTGCATACACATAGTTAGAAGTACGGAGAAGGACATAGGCATTTCATCCCGGGAAAAAGCACTGTTCCCGTGGGAAATACACGCGGGCGAAGCCGCGGGCAAAAGCTAGTCCTAACTAATATTATAAATCCGAAAGTGAGTTTGTTTGTTTGTTGGTTTGTTTGTTTGTTACCTCTTCACGCTTTATCTACTGAACTAATCTTCCTGAAATTTCGCATACACATAGCTGGAAGTACGGAGAAGGACATAGGGTACCTTTAATCCCGGGAAAAAGCACAATTCCCGTAGGAAAATCACACGGGCAAAGCCGCGGGCAAAAGCTAGTAGTATATAAACACGAAGATAGAGATTTATGAGAGATAGGTATTCAATGGGTGGATTTCCCAACGTCAATTTTAACGCGGCATGGGTGATAATGGTAGTGTGGGACGTTATAATACAATTTAAACATTTTTTTCTAGAAAGAAGAAGCGCTTGCCTATATGAGGCAATAAATATTTCTTACTTGGGATTTCTCTGAATCAGGAAAAAAAATTGTTAAACCCCGAAATTCTCATTTCGGTTTTTGTCTTTACAACATTTTTCACTGTATTTATCCCAATACAACAAAAACTATTGTTTGTTTAGGCCAATAGTATTTTTTTTAAAGACGTAAATAGTGTTAGCATTATAACAAGGCCATTTCATATTGATATCTACGTAGTTTAGTAAATTATGGATACAAATGCATTTGTCCAAGAAAGCCCGGTGCAAGAAATTTGCAAGAAATTTCGGTGGGTTGGTGGTTTGTCGTGAATATTTTTTAATTGAACAACTCTAGCGCGACCGTATTTGCTTAGGACTTTAGTGTCAGTGTCACCAAGTGTTTCACGTGATAGGACATGCACTACGTGCTCGGGTGTACCCGAAAAAAAAATTTGAATTTCATAACGGTGTGATGGGACAAAATTTTCATCTCCGTGTATAGCTCTTACTTGTCTTGAAATAAGCCATGACGTATAATTATATGTTTACGTGTTTGATACTGTAATTGCGTTTCTTTGTGTTATATTCATTAGATCCTAAATGAAAAGAATTTTGAGTAAAACGGATTTTTGACAACTTTTTTAATTTCCGTGCTCTCATTTCGGTTGATTCGGTGGATAAAATTGTCAATTGAAATGACAAAAATCTCACCGAAATTATAAAATTTTTCATTTCGGTTGGTAATTTGAATTTCGGTGTATAATTGTTTAATTCCGGTGGATTATTTTATCATTTCAGACGATAACTATTTAATTTCAGTGGGTTTCAAGAAAAAATATTCACTATTTCTGATGTAGATTATAAGCCGTGTTTGGAAGTTAGAATTGGGGTACTAGACTCCTCCATCTACCCTGCTTAGGCTTACTCATCCTCCACTTTTTCCAGTCTGCTATCCACCAACTCGTCTGTCTGTCCTCTTCTTTACACCAACTCGCATGCCAAACATAGATTCTTATGGATACATCTAGAAAGACCAGGCCCCCAGTCTCCGACAGCCCCGCTATTTCTGTCTCCGGTAGCAGTAACGGCAGGGGGTTCTAAGAATCCCCGGATAAGGGCCGGCTACCACTCCAGACGACAACTGGCCCTTGGACGAGAAAATCGAGGAAGTGAAAGAGGAAATGAGTATGTTACGATGGGACATAGTGGGACTGTCTGAAGTCCAAAAAGAAGGAAAGGGCACAACAACCCTAAATTTTGGTAACCTACTCTTTCACCTTGAAGGGTATTAAAAAAGTCTCAGCATGGTATCGGGTTCCTCGTCCACTCCCGCAGGGTAATATACCTAAAAAAGGTGACAATACCCTGTTGAAGAACTATAAACCAATCACGCTCCTGAGTCACATCTGTAAGCTGTTTTCGAGGGTAAACACGAATCGTCTCATGAACAGGTTCGATGCCTTGCAGCCTACCGAACAGGCAGGTTTCCAAAATGGTTTTAGTACCATAGACCATGTGGTATATGGTACTAAACTCTCTAGTCTTCGGTATAACCTGCCGCAGCGTGTGGATGTCCATACGTTGTGGCCAAATACCACAGAGTTTTACCGACCACTATGCTTAGCATTCCCGTTCGAATCGAAGGTTTCAAACCTTCGATTAGATCAAAACATGGGCTCTGATTCAGGCTCTCAAGCGGTGCCGCATTGACCATTGTTACATAGAGGAGCTGAAATGTTTGTACAGTAACGCCACTATGTCAGTGCCACTGCAGAGAGAAGTGAGACAGGGAGATGTTAATTCTCCGAAACTATTCACCACTGCTGTGGCTTGTAGATACCTTCAATTGTAACCACTTAAGCTCCTAGAATTGTAAGTAGCACATCACCCACCTTCGATTTGCCGACGATATTGTTTTCATGGTGGAATCGCTGGAGGACTTTAGTACCATTCTCAATGACCTCAACGAAGATAGACCTTAAAATGAACATGGACAAAACCAAAATAATAATTAATATTCATATTGCACCGTTACTAGTTTCTGTTGGGAGCTCTACCTCGAAGTTGTAGACCAATATGTCTACTTGGGTCCAGGTTGGCAGTTTCAGCTTCAAGAACGAGGTCTTGGGTAGCATTTAGGAAGCTCCGCAATGTCTTCTCGTCCAAAATACCTCAATGCCTTAAAACTAAGGTCTTCGGCGAGTGAGTATTACCAGTGATGACATATGGGTCCAATGGAAGCAGGCCGCTTTCTACCTGTCATTCTAGAAATCCTTTAGGGTGGCCTATTTCACGCAATCCTGAGGTTGCTCCAAAAAAGGAGATACCTGGCAATTGGACACCAGGTAGACCGCAGAGGTAATGGATGGACGACATCACGACCTGGATAGGACTTAGGTTTTGAGGACTAAAACAGTCCGCCCAAGACCGAGAGAGATACCGTATGCTGATCTCCAAAATTCATTTTGAAGATGGCACCCCCTGATAATGAGGCCTATATCCAGCAGAAGACTGCCTAAGGCTGTAATGATGATGATGACACTCGATCTGTCTGTATCTTCTTCTCTTCTTATATTTTTAATAGTCACCGAAATTAAATACCTAGCCATGGAAATGAAAACATATTTTTTTCATTTCGGTGGCTATATATATCATTTCGGTGAATGGCTGTTTCATTTCAGTGCCTCCTAATTTTTAATCACACATATCTCTTCAGTTTATTATCATATTTTGATGAAAGTACTATATAATTATTTGCAATTTTAAGAAGAACAATATGCCATTCTTTAATTTTAAAAAATCTTATTAATAAAAAAATCTCAACGGAATGAGAAATAAATGCCACTTTTTGAAATTCACCCCGATAATTAATAATAGAAATCCATGCAATCAAATGTGCAGTAATTCGAAACGTCAGTACTTCTCGGACAATATTGTTAACGCCTCACCAGCAAATCTCTAGAAATTTCTTAATTCTCAGAGTATAGGTATCGACAAGAAAAATACACTCGAGTTACCTTTCTCTTTAAATAATCTCAATAAGAATTTCACTTCCGTACCGCTTCTTGATGACAATACCAAAAATTTAACTATTTCTTTTATTATTGCCTTGCCTGTCCCTGATGGGACGACTTTCGATTTTACTACGGTCACTGAGGATGATATTTGTAAGATCATCCAGTCGATAACCTCGAATTCCACTGGCCCAGATCAAATGGGCTGTCAAACCATACCCTCGAGGTTAAGAGTAATATGAAAACAAATAACATTGACATAATGCTTATATCTGAGACGCACTTTACTGGGAAGAACTATTTTAATATACCAGGATACAAATTTTACCACACTATGCACCCAAATGGCAAAGCACATGGGGGAAGTGCAATATTGATCAAAGACAATATTAGACATTATGAATAAATAATTACTGCACCGAAAAACTACAGGCTGGTCTTCTCCAGCCACAATATCACAATATCAGCCATCTACAGCCCACCCAGATATAATATAAAGCAAGAGGAGTATGAGGAATATTTTAAAACATTAGGGCATAGTGTACACTGCGGACCGACGAGAAGCTCGCTGAACTGGAGGAAGAATTGAGCAGGTTACGATGGGATATTGTAGGATTATGTGAAGTCCGAAGAGAGGGGGAGGACACCATGATCCTCAAGTCCGGAAACCTGCTCTATTTCCGGGAGGGCGACCAACTGTCCCAGGGTGGTGTCGGGTTTATCGTCCACAGGTCCCTCGTCAACAACGTGGTCCAGGTCGAGAGTGTTTCGGCGAGGGTAGCGTACCTTGTACTCAGAATTACCAAACGGTATTCGTTGAAGGTGTTTGTAATATATTGGGTAAAACTAAACGCAGGCGTTTCGCATTGCTGCCGCCAGAGGGCGTTCGGGGTTTTCACACTGCTAGCGTGGAATGCGTCGCGTGTGGTCTGCCATTGCATTGTCCCGGGCGATATCGGTTTGATTTTAATACGCGGAGCGGTCTCGCGTCTTTTGCTTGTTGTTTAGTTTGAGTGATAATTGTGAATTTCCTGTTTGTTAAATAACTATTGAATTTGTGTTTGTGAAAAACTCTGTTATTGTGACTTTTTCTTGTGAGAGGTGAAACGTGGCTGGCTGTTCACATCTGGCTGTTCCCGAGTGAAACTACGGGAAGAAATCTATTTATTTGTCCTGGGGAATTGAGATCTCAAGGGTTAGGTAGGGTGATTAGGAATTCCCCCTTCCCGAAGACACTCAAGTTTGGATCCGAAGAGAAAGAAGATTTAATTTGGTAAGTGTTCAATTGTAGTTAATTTATAGGTTAGGTTATCATATAGGGCCCTGTAGCTCCCTTCATAAGCTACGGTGGTAGCAGACTGCGTTAAGTTAGTTAGGTTTTAGTCGGGCAAACGTGGTGCCGCGTGGAGATTTTTTCCCGGTACTTATTTTTACCGGTGGTTTTTTCCCGGTGAAGTTCCGGTACAGAATTCTTCCCGCCGCTTCGTTTGTCCGGATTCTCGCTGCCACATTTTCTGGCAGCAGAGCGTAGTTGCTCTGCACATTTTCTGGTAGCAGAGCGTAGTTTATCTACCCTCTATTTGTTCGTTTGTAAAAAATAATTAATTGTTTGTAAAAATTATTAGATTTTTCTTAGTTTGTTTGTATAAGAATATTTGTAACCTTTTTTGTATTTGTTTGCGGTTTGTACCGTGCGTTCCGGGTTTGTGCCATTCTCATACCTACCGCGGTTCTTCGTGTAGTTGCTTGATTTTGTTGTTTTTTATTTACCTTTTGTTATTTTTTGTTTGTGACTTGACGCGATGGCGAAGGCCTCCAATGCTAGGGCGACACTCGCCAACGAATTGAGATGGTTTGTGACGGCCGGAGGACTCCTGTCCCGGAAGGACAGGGAGGGCGCCATACTGCTAAGAGCGGATCACCTCCACTCACGATTGATTAGCGCGGAAGCGGCCATGGCGGCGCTTACCGAAGCCGATCTTACCCCGGAGGCCTACGCAGGTCACATGGCGGACATGGACCAGATCCTGAGTCTGCACGATGATATCGCGGAGGCGGTGACCGCAATAAGGGCGAGACAGGCTGGCGGACCAGCCCCTCGCACACCTGTTAGACAGGAAGGACCAGCGGTTACTGGTCGGCTCCCCACCCTTCAGCTGTCCCACTTTGGGGGTAGGATGGAGGAGTGGGTAGCATATAAAAATATGTTTGAGTCCCTGGTCGTAGCACGACAGGATTTGTCGAAGGCCCAGAAGATGGCCTACCTCCTCTCCACTCTTGAGGATGAAGCGCGGTCGCTCATCCAGCACCTCCGGGTGGAGGACGACCAGTACGACACGGCTTGGGAGTTATTGAACTCCCGCTATCAAAACTTACGTTTGTTAGCGGATGCGCACGCCGCACAGTTGATGGCCCTGCCCAAGGTGGCCAACAGGGCACAGTTGCGCCTGCAGTTGCTCACGCCCGTTACAGTGGCCTGTAACGCGCTCCGCACACTGGGGCTGCCGGTGGACCAATGGTCCTTTTTGTTGGTGCACATTGTATTGGGCAAATTGCCCAATGACATCCGCTCGCGGTTTGAGCGCGAAAATGCGGAGCGGGATAGCACCACCCTACCAACATTCACTGACTTGGTGAAGTTTTTGGAGTTTGAGGCACGGGCTGCTGAGAATACCATGACGGACTCAGCGCCATCCAGAGCGCCTGAACGTAGGCCCTTGGAACCCTCATGGCGAGGGAGGCCCCAACAGGGACGGCAACCGCCACCGCGTGGAGCTGGTGCGCGGGTTGCACACACGGCAGCAGTCGCGAGGGACGCGGACTGCCTGCAATGTGGTCGGATGGGCCACAGCCTGCTGCAATGCAGGGACTGGCAGGGACTGCCAGTACAAGATCGGCGCCGCATGGCAAAGCGGCATGAACTTTGCTTTTATTGTTTGGGCGGTCACTATGCACGTGACTGTCCCAGTGCCATACCATGCAGTGCATGCCGTGGGCGGCACCACGCGATGCTTTGCATGAACCGCAACGGGGATGGCACCCGGATGTTGAGGCAGGGGTCCCCTATGGGCGGGGGCGCTCCTGCGCGAAGCCCTCCACCACCGGACGGAGGACGCGGCTTCGCTCGTCGCACCCCCTCGGGAGGGGGTCGCGTACCTGCGCGGGTCTTGGCGGACCGGGACCACGCGCCCCAAGGTCATGGCCAGTATGTAGCTGGCCAGGCCCCGGATAGGGCCCCCATGGGCGGGGGCCCTAGATCGGACGTGAGAGTGGGGACACCCCCTCCACGCGGGTTACCACTACCCACCACATGCAGCCGCAGCGGTTTTCTCCGCCGCTGCACGAGTACCCACGGCTGGAGTACCACCCGCCGTACCATATGTATGGCCGGGCCGCGGGTTATGCCCCCCTCAGATGGGGATGTGCACTCGCCCGCCATATTATCCGGGTCAGTGGCGCGCCCCTGGTTTGGAGAGAGTGGGGAGCCCGTAACTAGCTTGCTCCCTTGCTGGGACAGAGCCGCGGACGGTTCTGCTCCCTACCGCGGTGGTCCGCGTATGGGGTCGTAGGGGGAAGCCATTAATTTGAGAGCTCTGTTGGACTCAGGGGCTCAAAGCAGTTTGGTTACCACTCGAGTGGCACGCCAGTTAGGTTTAGTCGTGGAAGACTCGCCTGTGCCACTTCTTGGAGTTGGTGGCATACAAGTGAAGTGTCTGACGGGCCAGACACTTGTCACCTTTTCTTCGCTGAAGTCCTCCACAATGAGGATCACGACTTCGGCTATGGTAATGGATACCATTGCGGGTTGGCACCCCTCGACAGACATACCGCCGGGTGTGTTGTCTTTGGTTTCGGGTCTGGATTTGGCCGACCCCTTTGTCTTTCATCCCGGCCCAGTGGACTTGCTCCTGGGCTCGGACGTATTGGGTTGGATTTTGTTGGGTACACAGAAGGCTCTGGGTTCGTCTTCACTGATGGCAGTGTCTACGATTTTTGGTTTTGCCCTGATGGGCCCTGTGTTTGATAATGGCACCGCGGAGGAGCCACCGGTTGTCGCATCTGCGTCCTTGGCCAAGACCATGCAAAGGTTTTGGGAGGTGGAGGAGCCACCTATGAGTTCCAGGATGGATCCGGAACACGCTGAGTGCGAAGCCCTTTTTCGATCAACCACGGAGAGGTTGCCCTCCGGTCGGTTTGTAACTAGGTTACCCTTTGTTGCCTCTCGTCCTAGCCTAGGGCAAAGTAGGGCGCTTGCGGAGAAACGACTGCTGTCCATGGAGCGACGCATGCAGCGTGACCACGTACTTCGCGATAAATATATTGAATTTATGCGCGAGTACGAGGATTTGGGTCACATGTCTCCGGCTCGAGTTGATTGGAGCTCAACTGAGCATTATTTTTTGCCCCACCACGCGGTGGTGAAGGCCTCAACGGGCAAGTTGCGGACTGTCTTTGATGGGTCCGCACCCACTTCGAACGGAGTTTCGTTGAATCTATGTTTGCATTCAGGTCCCAAATTGCATAGGGACATAATTGACATCATCTTGAACTTTAGAAGACATCAAGTGGTTTTTGGCGCGGACATCCGGATGATGTTCCGCCAGACAGTCATACATCCTGAGGACAGGCGATTCCAGTTGATACTCTGGCGTGAGCGCCCTGAGGATCCTGTGACGGTGTATGAACTCAACACAAACACGTATGGTTTGAAATCTAGTCCCTATATCGCCATCAGATCATTGCTTGAATTGGCAGAGCGGGAACGGATCCGCTTTCCCCGTGGGGCTTCCGTGCTGTCACGTGACTTGTATGTTGATGACGTGTGCACCGGAGCCCAAAGTATTGAGGAGGCCCTCCTACTGCGGGATGAATTGATTGAAATATTGAAGACAGGTGGCTACGAGCTACGTAAGTGGTTGTCTAATGAGCCTAAAGTTCTAGAAGGGATCCCGGAGGATCACCAACAGAACCCTCACCTGTTTGAGGATGTGGATGATCCCAACAGGATAGCGGTGCTGGGCATGCAGTACCAGCCGCTAACCGATATTTTCACATTCCAAGTGGACTTGGAAGTACCAAAAGTCTGGACTAAGAGAACGGTGTTGTCCGTAATAGCCCGTATGTTTGATCCAAGCGGTTGGATCAGTCCAGTGATATTCTCTGCAAAGTGTCTTCTTCAGAGACTTTGGACTTTGGGCGTCTCGTGGGACGAGCCGCTGTTTGGCTCTCCATTGGATGATTGGCTCGAGTTGTTTTCATCGATTAAGGAAGTCAATCGGATTGCCTTGCCTCGTCGAATATTGCCCCCGGGAAATATCGAGCCAGCCTGCATGGCTTTTGTGACGCGTCGGAGCGAGGCTACGCCGCGTCAGTCTATATGCGGACAGTTGACGCCGATGGCCGGGTCAATGTCTCGCTTTTGTTAGGGAAGAGCAAGGTCGCCCCCATCAGGACTAGGCTGACTATTCCCAAGCTTGAGTTGAGTGGAGCTCACCTTCTTTCTAAATTGTTGCATCACGTTGCCAGTGAGCTGGCGGCCACGGTCGAGATACGGGACATCTTCGCCTGGTCGGATAGCCAGGTCGCGCTTGCATGGTTGCGCGCGGCCCCACATACCTTGGAGGTTTTTGTGGGAAATCGGGTTTCCCAAATCCAGAATATCGGAATTGATATAACATGGAGACATGTGCCGGGAGAGCTTAACCCAGCGGACTGTGCTTCCCGAGGTTGTACGGCACCAGAATTGGTGTCACACCCGCTCTGGTGGGGTCCAGAGTGGCTGATGGGATCAGAAACTTCTTGGCCTGTCTGTCAGACAGATGTTACTTCTTTGAGTTTGACTGGGCTCCGTGTACATGCTGTAGTCGCTGAGACGACGTCGGAGCCGGATTGGCTACTTGCTCGGTATAGCAGCTTGGATAAGCTTCTGGGTGTCACCAGTTGGATTAAGCGTTTCATACATAATTGTAGAAACCCACAGGCAAAGCGGTTGGAGCCGATTGCAGGTGCAGAAGAGCGCCGGAGCGCATTGTTGCATTGGGTCCGTGTCGTGCAGACCGGACGGTTTGAGTCAGAGCTTCAGATTTTGCGCGACGGACGCGCTAAATTGAAGGGCGCGGTCGCTCGTTTGAACCCGTACATCGACTCGGATGGGCTTCTTCGGGTTGGAGGCAGGCTCCGGAAGGCGGATCTTCCATATGAGACTCGCCATCCTCTGTTGTTGCCCAAGGGCGGACCCTTGGGGCAGCTTTTGGTGTCTGATCGACACATTCGTAACGCCCATGCTGGGTGCAATGCTTTGTTGGCTATTTTGCAACGCGAATTTTGGATATTGTCTGCCCGAAGAGCAATCCGTAGTGTTCTGTTTCGATGTATTGCATGTTATAGGTTGAAGGCATCCACGATGCAACCACAGATGGGTGATTTGCCCGTTGATCGAATTCGACCTTCGAGGCCGTTTGACGGCGTTGGAACCGATTTTGCCGGTCCCTTTTCGATCAAGGCTTCTCCCTTTCGTAATGCCCGTATTGTGAAGGGCTATTTGTGTGTATTTGTTTGTTTGGCCACCAAGGCTGTCCATTTGGAGGTGGTATCGGCTCTGACTACGGAGGCCTTCGTCGCCGCGTTGGATCGCTTTGTTTCGCGTCGAGGTCTACCTTCCCTTATTAGGTCTGACAATGGCACAAACTATAAAGGAACTGTAAATTATCTTAAGGATGTTTCTGTGTTTATTGATAAAAATTGTACTAGTTTAAGTCAAATTGCTGCCCAAAGGGGAATAACCTGGAAATTTAGTCCCCCAAGTTGCCCCCATTGGGGAGGGATTTTTGAAGCGGCTGTGAAATCCGCAAAGACCCACCTCCGCCGCATTATCGGAGAAACGGCTCTAACTTTTGAAGAGCTGGCCACAGTGTTTTGTAAAGTTGAGGCGGTCCTCAACTCTCGTCCTCTCTGTCCGCTATCTCCAGATCCAAATGACTTGGAAGCTCTCACCCCTGGTCATTTTTTGGTGGGAGGGCCGTTGAATGCCCTGCCCGAATACCCGTGGAAGGATGAACGCGTATATCGGTTGTCGCGTTTTCAAATGTTGCAGCAAATGAGCCAGGACTTTTGGCGTCGCTGGTCGCTTGAATATTTGCATTTGCTGCAGCAAAGAGTGAAGTGGACAGACAGGACTGAGCCTCCCAGGGAGGGTGATTTAGTATTGTTAAAAGAGGCAAATTTGCCCTCATTGCTTTGGCGACGAGCTCGCATATTACGTTTGATTCTTGGCGGAGATGGCACTCCGCGTGTGGCTGAGGTGTTGGTCGACGGTTCGATTTTAAGGAGAGGTGTGACCTCTCTCGCCCGCCTTCCCGTAGAGTAAGCTAGCGGTCTGCTTCTCAGACCGGGACGGGGGGATGTTTGTAATATATTGGGTAAAACTAAACGCAGGCGTTTCGCATTGCTGCCGCCAGAGGGCGTTCGGGGTTTTCACACTGCTAGCGTGGAATGCGTCGCGTGTGGTCTGCCATTGCATTGTCCCGGGCGATATCGGTTTGATTTTAATACGCGGAGCGGTCTCGCGTCTTTTGCTTGTTGTTTAGTTTGAGTGATAATTGTGAATTTCCTGTTTGTTAAATAACTATTGAATTTGTGTTTGTGAAAAACTCTGTTATTGTGACTTTTTCTTGTGAGAGGTGAAACGTGGCTGGCTGTTCACATCTGGCTGTTCCCGAGTGAAACTACGGGAAGAAATCTATTTATTTGTCCTGGGGAATTGAGATCTCAAGGGTTAGGTAGGGTGATTAGGAATTCCCCCTTCCCGAAGACACTCAAGTTTGGATCCGAAGAGAAAGAAGATTTAATTTGGTAAGTGTTCAATTGTAGTTAATTTATAGGTTAGGTTATCATATAGGGCCCTGTAGCTCCCTTCATAAGCTACGGTGGTAGCAGACTGCGTTAAGTTAGTTAGGTTTTAGTCGGGCAAACGTGGTGCCGCGTGGAGATTTTTTCCCGGTACTTATTTTTACCGGTGGTTTTTTCCCGGTGAAGTTCCGGTACAGAATTCTTCCCGCCGCTTCGTTTGTCCGGATTCTCGCTGCCACATTTTCTGGCAGCAGAGCGTAGTTGCTCTGCACAGAAGGTAATACAAGTATACGCACCGCCCTCATATCGCTCCGACGACGAGGTAGAGACTATGTATGAGGATATTTCTAGAGCCATACATAGCTCCCAGGCCCACTATACCGTTGTGATGGGGGACTTTAACGCGAAACTGGGCAAACGAAGCGATGATGAGCTGAGGGTGGGGAATTTTGGATATGGAAGGAGGAATGCACGTGGTCATCTGCTGGCCGGCTTTATGGAGAAGGAGGGCCTCTTTATGATGAACTCCTTCTTCAAAAAGCCAAAACAGCGAAAGTGGACATGGTTGCATCCTAATGGCGTTACAAAAAATGAGATTGACTTCATCTTGTCGACGAAGAGGCACATATTCAATGATGTCTCTGTGATCAATGCCGTAAAAACAGGAAGCGATCACCGATTGGTAAGAGGCACATTGAATCTTAGAATAAAACTCGAAAGGTGTCGACTGATGAAGTCTACGCTCCGACCAGCGCCTATCCAGCTCCAAAACCCCGAGAGCTTTCAGCTCGAATTGCAGAATCGCTTCGAATGCCTGGGAGACTGCGAAAATCTGGACGATTATAATGACAGGTTTGTGCAAATTGTCCAAACAGCTGGGTCTAAGGCTTTCAAAACCCGCCGTTCAAAAGGAACCAAAAAGATCTCGGACCTCACCAACAAACTCATGGAAGAAAGACGAAACTTGGTTCTGCAGTCCTCTGACGATGCTGCTCAGTATCGACGTCTAAACAGACAGATCTCCAAGTCCTTAACTCGTGATTTACGCCAATTCAATACTGACCGTATTGAAGAGGCGATCAAGCGAAATAAGGGCTCAAAAGTGTTTGCAAGGGATCTGTCTGTTGGTCAAAGCCAACTGACCAAGCTGAAGACTGAGGATGGCAGAATCATCTCGTCGAAGCCAGAGCTGTTGGAAGAGGTTGAGAAGTTCTACGGACAATTATACACCAGCGTACGCACACCTGTCAGTAATCTGGCCAAAGATCCAAGAGCCAGATTGACCCGACACTACACCGAAGATATCCCGGACGTCAGCCTTTATGAGATTAGAATGGCTCTCAAACAGTTAAAAAACAATAAGGCACCGGGTGATGATGGAATCACGGCTGAGCTTCTGAAAGCAGGTGGAACGCCGGTATTAAGAGCTCTTCAGAAGCTATTTGATTCCGTCATACTCGAGGGACAAACGCCTACGGCATGGCACAGAAGTGTGGTGGTACTTTTCTTCAAAAAAGGTGACAAAACCCTATTGAAGAATTATAGGCCTATCTCACTTCTGAGCCATGTCTACAAACTGTTTTCGAGAGTCATTACGAATCGTCTCGCTCGCAGGTTTGACGACTTCCAGCCTCCCGAACAAGCCGGTTTCCGAAAAGGCTTTAGTACCGTAGACCACATACATACGCTGCGGCAGATTATACAGAAGACTGAGGAGTATAATCAGCCATTATGCTTGGCGTTTGTGGACTACGAGAAAGCCTTCGATTCGATCGAGACCTGGGCTGTGCTACAGTCTCTCCAACGGTGCCAAATTGACTATCGATATATCGAAGCGCTGAAGTGTTTGTACGAAAACGCCACCATGTCGGTCCGTCTCCAGGATCAAGGCTCCAAACCTATCCAGTTGCAGCGAGGGGTGAGACAGGGAGACGTGATATCTCCGAAACTGTTCACCGCCGCCCTGGAAGATGTTTTCAAGCTTCTGGACTGGAGCGGACTCGGCATCAATATCAACGGCGAGTACCTCACTCACCTTCGATTCGCTGACGATATCGTAGTCATGGCTGAGACCTTGGAAGACCTAGGCACAATGCTCGATGGCCTCTGTAGAGCCTCTCAACAAGTGGGTCTAAAAAAGAACATGGACAAGACGAAAATTATGTTTAATATCCGTGTCGCACCCACTCCTCTGAAGGTTGGAGACTCTACACTCGAAGTTGTTGACAATTATCTATACTTGGGACAAACAGTTCAGTTGGGTAAGTCCAACTTTGAGAAAGAGGTCACCCGTCGAATCCAACTCGGCTGGGCAGCGTTCGGGAAGCTTCGCGATATCTTCTCGTCCAAAATACCGCAGTGTCTCAAGACTAAGGTCTTTGACCAGTGTGTGTTGCCAGTAATGACATACGGAACAGAGACGTGGTCGCTTACTATGGGCCTCATAAGAAGGCTCAAGGTCACCCAAAGGGCGATGGAGCGCGCTATGCTCGGAGTTTCTCTGCGTGATCGTATCAGAAATGAGGAGATCCGTAGGAGAACTAAAGTAACCGACATAGCCCGCAGAATCGCGAAACTTAAGTGGCAGTGGGCGGGGCACATAGCTCGTAGAACAGATAGCCGTTGGGGCAGAAAAGTTCTCGAGTGGCGACCACGAACCGGAAAACGTAGTGTTGGCAGGCCTCCCACTCGGTGGACCGACGACCTGGTGAAGGTCGCGGGATGCGCATGGATGCGGGCAGCGCAGGACCGGTCGTTATGGATATCCTTGGGGGAGGCCTTTGTCCAGCAGTGGACGTCTTTCGGCTGAGAGAGAGGGCATAGGTTCGTGGCTGGCGGTGATTACAATGCGAAGCATAAATCCTGGGGCTCTCGTATTACTTCACCTAAGGGTTGTATCAAGTGGCGAGTACAAATGGGAAAAGAAAACCAGATCTAATAGACTTTTGTGTCGTAAATGGAATTGGACGTACTTACTTTAATTGCAAATCTGGTACTGACTTGTCTTCTGACCACTCTCCTGTTGAGATATTACTAAGCCAAAAGCTAGTACAAAAAGAAAAACCATGTAGACTACATACACGCAGAACTAATTGGGAGTACTTCCGGGAATTGGTTGCTGATTCAATAGATGTCAAAATACCTTTACAGACCGATGACGATATTACAAATGCTGTGGAACATTTAAACACAGTTATCAAGCAAGCAGCATGGGACGCCACGCCCCTTCTACCTGGCGGTCGGGTTGGACCACAATGTTCACAAAGTGTTCGAAAACTAATTGCTGAAAAACGCAAAGCGAGAAAGAGATGGCAAACTACAAGACATCCAGACGATAAAACAATTTAGAACAAGTTGGTAGCGAACTTAAAGGATCTACTAAAAGACGATCGAAATCAGGATCTTGCAACTCACCTTAGGGGGCTCGATGCTAAGTCCTCAACCGACTACTCTCTGTGGAAAGCTACAAAAAATCTCAAGCATACTATAGGTCACCAACCTCCATTGCGGAAACCAGATAACTCCTGGGCACCTGACGATACTAGCAAAGCGAAAGTGTTCATGAAGCACTTGCAGGATGTATTTAAACCAAACCCGGTGTTTGTAATATATTGGGTAAAACTAAACGCAGGCGTTTCCTGTTATCGCCGCCAGGCGTTTTGGGGTTCTCACATTGCTCGCGTGCAGATGGGTCGTGGACGGTCGCCATTGTCCCATGCGATATCGGTTTGATTTTTAATACGCGAGAGGTCCCGCGTTCTTTGATTGCTAATTATCTTGAGTTGTATTGGTGAATTTCCTGTTTGTTAAATAACTATTGAACTTTGTGTTTGTGTGCCCGTCATTGTGACTTTCTCCTGTGGGATGTGACGCGTGGCTGCTCGCTCACATCTATCTGTTGCCGAGCCGATTTCGGGAAGAAATCTATTTATTTGTTCTGGGGCATTGAGATCTCATGGGTTAGGTAGGGTGATTAGGAATTCCCCTTCCCGAAGACACTCAAGTTTGGATCCGAAGAGAAAGAAGATTTAGCTTGGTAAGTGGTTTTCCATTGTAATTAATTTATAGGTTATGTTATTATATAGGGCCCTGTAGCTCCCTTCATAAGCTACGGTGGTAGCAGACTGCGTTAAGTTAGTTAGGTTTTAGTCGGGCAAACGTGGTGCCGCGTGGAGATTTTTTCCCGGTACTTATTTTTACCGGTGGTTTTTTCCCGGTGAAGTTCCGGTACAGAATTCTTCCCGCCGCTTCGTTTGTCCGGATTCGCTCTGCGCACATTTTCTGGCAGCAGAGCGTAGTTGCTCTGCACACTTTCTGGTAGCAGAGCGTAGTTTATCTACCCTCTATTTGTTCGTTTGTAAAAAATAATTAATTGTTTGTAAAAATTATTAGATTTTTCTTAGTTTGTTTGTATAAGAATATTTGTAACCTTTTTTGTATTTGTTTGCGGTTTGTACCGTGCGTTCCGGGTTTGTGCCATTCTCATACCTACCGCGGTTTTTCGTGTTGTTGCTTGATTTTGTTTTTTATTTACCTTTTGTTATTTTTTGTTTGTGACTTGACGCGATGGCGAAGGTCCCCAATGCTAAGGCGACACTCGCCAACGAATTGAGATGGTTTGTGACGGCCGGTGGACTCCCGTCCCGGAAGGACAGGGAGGCCGCTATACTGGAAAGAGCGGATCAGCTCCGCTCACGATTGAACAACGCGGAAGCGGCCATGGCGGCGCTTACCGAAGCCGACCTTACCCCGGAGGTCTACGCAGGTCACGTGGCGGACCTGGACCAGATCCTGAGTCTGCACGATGACATCGTGGAGGCGGCGGCCGCAATAAGGGCGAGACAGGCTGGCGGACCAGCCCCTCGCACACCTGTTAGACATGAAGGACCAGCGGTTACTGGTCGGCTCCCCACCCTTCAGCTGTCCCACTTTGGGGGTAGGATGGAGGAGTGGGTGGCATATAAAAATATGTTTGAGTCCCTGGTCGTAGCACGACAGGATTTGTCGAAGGCCCAGAAGATGGCCTACCTCCTCTCCACTCTTGAGGGTGAAGCGCGGTCGCTCATCCAGCACCTCCGGGTGGAGGACGACCAGTACGACACGGCCTGGGAGTTATTGAACTCCCGCTACCAAAACTTACGTTTGTTAGCGGATGCGCACGCCGCACAGTTGATGGCCCTGCCCAAGGTGGCCAACAGGGCACAGTTGCGCCTGCAGTTGCTCACGCCCGTTACAGTGGCCTGTAACGCGCTCCGCACACTGGGGCTGCCGGTGGACCAATGGTCTTTTTTGTTGGTGCACATTGTATTGGGCAAATTGCCCAATGACATCCGCTCGCGGTTTGAGCGCGAGAATGCGGAACGGGATAGCACCACCCTACCAACATTCACTGACTTGGTGAAGTTTTTGGAGTTTGAGGCACGGGCCGCTGAGAATACCATGACGGACTCAGCGCCATCCAGAGCGCCTGAACGTAGGCCCTTGGAACCCTCATGGCGAGGGAAGCCCCAACAGGGACGGCAACCGCCACCGCGTGGAGCTGGTGTGCGGGTTGCGCACACGGCAGCAGTCGCGAGGGACGCGGACTGCCTGCAATGTGGCCGGATGGGCCACAGCCTGCTACAATGCAGGGACTGGCAGAGACTGCCAGTACAAGATAGGCGCCGCATGGCAAAGCGGCATGAACTTTGCTTTTATTGTTTGGGCGGTCACTATGCACGTGACTGTCCCAGTGCCATACCATGCAGTGCATGCCGTGGGCTGCACCACGTGATGCTCTGCATGAACCGGAACGGGGATGGCCCCCGGTTGTTGAGGCAGGGGTCCCCTATGGGCGGGGGCGCTCCTGCGCGAAGCCCTCCACCACCGGACGGAGGACGCGGCTTCGCTCATCGCACCCCCCCTCGGGAGGGGGGTCGCGTACCTGCGCGGGTCTTGGTGGACCGGGACCACGCGCCCCAAGGTCGTGGCCAGTATGTGGCTGGCCAGGCCCCGGATAAGGCCCCCATGGGCGGGGGCCCTAGATCGGACGTGAGAGTGGGGACACCCCCCTCCACGCGGGTTACCAATGCCCAACACATGCAGCCGCAGCGGTTTTCTCCGCCGCTGCACGAGTACCCACGGCTGGAGTACCACCCGCCGTACCATATGTATGGCCGGGCCGCGGGTTCTGCCCCCCCTCAGATGGGGATGTGCACTCGCCCACCATATTATCCGGGTCAGTGGCGCCCCCCTGGTTTGGAGAGAGTGGGGAGCCCGTAACTAGCTTGCTCCCTTGCTGGGACAGAGCCGCGGACGGTTCTGCTCCCTACCGCGGTGGTCCGCGTATGGGGTCGTGGGGGAAGCCATTAATTTGAGAGCTCTGTTGGACTCAGGGGCTCAAAGCAGTTTGGTTACCACTCGAGTGGCACGCCAGTTAGGTTTAGTCGTGGAAGACTCGCCTGTGCCACTTCTTGGAGTTGGTGGCATACAAGTGAAGTGTCTGACGGGCCAGACACTTGTCACCTTTTCTTCGCTGAAGTCCTCCACAATGAGGATCACGACTTCGGCTATGGTAATGGATACCATTGCGGGTTGGCACCCCTCGACAGACATACCGCCGGGTGTGTTGTCTTTGGTTTCGGGTCTGGATTTGGCCGACCCCTTTGTCTTTCATCCCGGCCCAGTGGACTTGCTCCTGGGCTCGGACGTATTGGGTTGGATTTTGTTGGGTACACAGAAGGCTCTGGGTTCGTCTTCACTGATGGCAGTGTCTACGATTTTTGGTTTCGCCCTGATGGGCCCTGTGTTTGATAATAGCACCGTGGAGGAGCCACCGGTCGTCGCATCTGCGTCCTTGGCCAAGACCATGCAAAGGTTTTGGGAGGTGGAGGAGCCACCTATGAGTTCCAGGATGGATCCGGAACACGCTGAGTGCGAAGCCCTTTTTCGATCGACCACGGAGAGGTTGCCCTCCGGTCGGTTTGTAACTAGGTTACCTTTTGTTGCCTCTCGTCCTAGCCTAGGGCAAAGTAGGGCGCTTGCGGAGAAACGACTGCTGTCCATGGAGCGACGTATGCAGCGTGACCACGTACTTCGCGATAAATATATTGAATTCATGCGCGAGTACGAGGATTTGGGTCACATGTCTCCGGCTCGAGTTGATTGGAGCTCAACTGAGCATTATTTTTTGCCCCACCACGCGGTGGTGAAGGCCTCAACGGGCAAGTTGCGGACTGTCTTTGATGGGTCCGCACCCACTTCGAACGGAGTTTCGTTGAATCTGTGTTTGCATTCGGGTCCCAAATTGCATAGGGACATAATTGACATCATCTTGAACTTTAGAAGACATCAAGTGGTTTTTGGTGCGGACATCCGGATGATGTTCCGCCAGACAGTCATACATCCTGAGGACAGGCGATTCCAGTTGATACTCTGGCGTGAGCGCCCTGAGGATCCTGTGACGGTGTATGAACTCAACACAAACACGTATGGTTTGAAATCTAGTCCCTATATCGCCATCAGATCATTGCTTGAATTGGCAGAGCGGGAACGGATCCGCTTTCCCCGTGGGGCTTCCGTGCTGTCACGTGACTTGTATGTTGATGACGTGTGCACCGGAGCCCAAAGTATTGAGGAGGCCCTCCTACTGCGGGATGAATTGATCGAAATATTGAAGACAGGTGGCTACGAGCTACGTAAGTGGTTGTCCAATGAGCCTAGAGTTCTAGAAGGGATCCCGGAGGATCACCAACAGAACCCTCACCTGTTTGAGGATGTGGATGATCCCAACAGGATAGCGGTGCTGGGCATGCAGTACCAGCCGCTAACCGATATTTTCACATTCCAAGTGGACTTGGAAATACCAAAAGTCTGGACTAAGAGAACGGTGTTGTCCGTAATAGCCCGTATGTTTGATCCAAGCGGTTGGATCAGTCCAGTGATATTCTCTGCAAAGTGTCTTCTTCAGAGACTTTGGACTTTGGGCGTCTCGTGGGACGAGCCGCTGTTTGGCTCTCCATTGGATGATTGGCTCGAGTTGTTTTCATCGATTAAGGAAGTCAATCGGATTGCCTTGCCTCGTCGAATATTGCCCCCCGGGAAATATCGAGCCAGCCTGCATGGCTTTTGTGACGCGTCGGAGCGAGGCTACGCCGCGTCAGTCTATATGCGGACAGTTGACGCCGATGGCCGGGTCAATGTCTCGCTTTTGTTAGGGAAGAGCAAGGTCGCCCCCATCAGGACTAGGCTGACTATTCCCAAGCTTGAGTTGAGTGGAGCTCACCTTCTCTCTAAATTGTTGCATCACGTTGCATGTGAGCTGGCGGCCACGGTCGAGATACGGGACATCTTCGCCTGGTCGGATAGCCAGGTCGCGCTTGCATGGTTGCGCGCGGCCCCACATACCTTGGAGGTTTTTGTGGGAAATCGGGTTTCCCAAATCCAGAATATCGGAATTGATATAACATGGAGACATGTGCCGGGAGAGCTTAACCCAGCGGACTGTGCCTCCCGAGGTTGTACGGCACCAGAATTGGTGTCACACCCGCTCTGGTGGGGTCCAGAGTGGCTGATGGGATCAGAAACTTCTTGGCCTGTCTGTCAGACAGATGTTACTTCTTTGAGTTTGACTGGGCTCCGTGTACATGCTGTAGTCGCTGAGACGACGTCGGAGCCGGATTGGCTACTTGCTCGGTATAGCAGCTTGGATAAGCTTCTGGGTGTTACCAGTTGGATTAAGCGTTTCATACATAATTGTAGAAACCCACAGGCAAAGCGGTTGGAGCCGATTGCAGGTGCAGAAGAGCGCCGGAGCGCATTGTTGCATTGGGTCCGTGTCGTGCAGACCGGACGGTTTGAGTCAGAGCTTCGTATCTTGCGCGACGGACGCGCTAAGTTGAAGGGCGCGGTCGCTCGTTTGAACCCGTACATCGACTCGGATGGGCTTCTTCGGGTTGGAGGCAGGCTCCGGAAGGCGGATCTTCCATATGAGACTCGCCATCCTCTGTTGTTGCCCAAGGGCGGACCCTTGGTGCAGCTTTTGGTGTCTGATCGACACATTCGTAACGCCCATGCTGGGTGCAATGCTTTGTTGGCTATTTTGCAACGCGAATTTTGGATATTGTCTGCCCGAAGAGCAATCCGTAGTGTCCTGTTTCGATGTATTGCATGTTATAGGTTGAAGGCATCCACGATGCAACCACAGATGGGTGATTTGCCCGCTGATCGAATCCGACCTTCGAGACCGTTTGACGGCGTTGGAACCGATTTTGCCGGTCCCTTTTCGATCAAGGCTTCTCCCTTTCGTAATGCCCGTATTGTGAAGGGCTATTTGTGTGTATTTGTTTGTTTGGCCACCAAGGCTGTCCATTTGGAGGTGGTATCGGCTCTGACTACGGAGGCCTTCGTCGCCGCGTTGGATCGCTTTGTTTCGCGTCGAGGTCTACCTTCCCTTATTAGGTCTGACAATGGCACAAACTATAAAGGAACTGTAAATTATCTTAAGGATGTTTCTGTGTTTATTGATAAAAATTGTACTAGTTTAAGTCAAATTGCTGCCCAAAGGGGAATAACCTGGAAGTTTAGTCCCCCAAGTTGCCCCCATTGGGGAGGGATTTTTGAAGCGGCTGTGAAATCCGCAAAGACCCACCTCCGCCGCATTATCGGAGAAACGGCTCTAACTTTTGAAGAGCTGGCCACAGTGTTTTGTAAAGTTGAGGCGGTCCTCAACTCTCGTCCTCTCTGTCCGCTATCTCCAGATCCAAATGACTTGGAAGCTCTCACCCCTGGTCATTTTTTGGTGGGAGGGCCTTTGAATGCCCTGCCCGAATACCCGTGGAAGGACGAACGCGTATATCGGTTGTCGCGTTTTCAAATGTTGCAGCAAATGAGCCAGGACTTTTGGCGTCGCTGGTCGCTTGAATATTTGCATTTGCTGCAGCAAAGAGTGAAGTGGACAGACAGGACTGAGCCTCCCAGGGAGGGTGATTTAGTATTGTTAAAAGAGGCAAATTTGCCCTCATTGCTTTGGCGACGAGCTCGCATATTACGTTTGATTCTTGGCGGAGATGGCACTCCGCGTGTGGCTGAGGTGTTGGTCGACGGTTCGATTTTAAGGAGAGGTGTGACCTCTCTCGCCCGCCTTCCCGTAGAGTAAGCTAGCGGTCTGCTTCTCAGACCGGGACGGGGGGATGTTTGTAATATATTGGGTAAAACTAAACGCAGGCGTTTCCTGTTATCGCCGCCAGGCGTTTTGGGGTTCTCACATTGCTCGCGTGCAGATGGGTCGTGGACGGTCGCCATTGTCCCATGCGATATCGGTTTGATTTTTAATACGCGAGAGGTCCCGCGTTCTTTGATTGCTAATTATCTTGAGTTGTATTGGTGAATTTCCTGTTTGTTAAATAACTATTGAACTTTGTGTTTGTGTGCCCGTCATTGTGACTTTCTCCTGTGGGATGTGACGCGTGGCTGCTCGCTCACATCTATCTGTTGCCGAGCCGATTTCGGGAAGAAATCTATTTATTTGTTCTGGGGCATTGAGATCTCATGGGTTAGGTAGGGTGATTAGGAATTCCCCCTTCCCGAAGACACTCAAGTTTGGATCCGAAGAGAAAGAAGATTTAGCTTGGTAAGTGGTTTTCCATTGTAATTAATTTATAGGTTATGTTATTATATAGGGCCCTGTAGCTCCCTTCATAAGCTACGGTGGTAGCAGACTGCGTTAAGTTAGTTAGGTTTTAGTCGGGCAAACGTGGTGCCGCGTGGAGATTTTTTCCCGGTACTTATTTTTACCGGTGGTTTTTTCCCGGTGAAGTTCCGGTACAGAATTCTTCCCGCCGCTTCGTTTGTCCGGATTCGCTCTGCGCACATTTTCTGGCAGCAGAGCGTAGTTGCTCTGCACACCCGGATACTGGTTCAACAAAAAGAGAAATGATCTCAGAACTTTTAAATCAAACTCATCAACTTGACCCGCCAATCCAAAAATTCAGCAAAGATGAGGTCAAATCTGCTATCAGGAAGCTAGAGGTAAAAAAGTGCCGGGCTGTGACTTGATCACAGGAACAGTTTTCAGGGAGCTTCCAAATAAAGGCGTACAATACCTTACACAGTTGTACAATGCCATCTTACGAAGAGAATTTGTTCCACCTCAATAGAAAGTAGCAAAAATTATTATGGTTCGCAAGCCAGGTAAAAGCTCTGAAGATTCTAAGTCTTATCGTCCGATTAGCCTACTTCCCTCAAAAGTCATGAAAATTTTGTTTCTAAAAAGGCTTAATCTTATCATCATGAAGTCTAATCTAATACCTGATCACCAATTTGGATTTAGACAGGGTCACGATACAGTTGAACAAATCCATAGATTAGTTGGAAATATAAATAAGACCTTCGAACAAAAAGGATACTGCACAACAGCCTTCCTGGATATATCTCAGGCTTTTGATAAGGTTTGGCATGATGGTCTCCTTTATAAAATTAAGAAAACATTGCCCATTAACTTCTATAAGTTGATTAGATCATATCTTACTGGTAGACATTTCTTTGTTAGCTTGATAAATACTTGCCGATTCACTGTGCAATGTTATATTTTCTATTTGCAGCACCTCTTTGTTGACTAATAGAAAAGCCTCCGGCTTTAAGTTTGCCATTTGCTTGTTTTGTAAAGAAGTTACATAAATAAAATTAAAAGGTAAAGGCAAAATACCGATTCTTTTGTGCCATTAAACGAAACAATGAATTTATCCCCAAAGTCCTTTGTATACCGAGTTTTAAGCAGCGGGATGTCTGATAAATGTTATAATATACCTTTATTTATTATAGGTATTTTGCTGGTTTATTTTATTATTTCTCGGTGGTTTATAGACTGCGTTCCGGGCCATAATCGCTATATTTCTTGCGGCTACCCGGTGTTACAACAAATTGTTATTAGGGCTCTGATAATATATTTTTATCTTCTAAGGTCCGACCTCGGAACGGACGAAACATTTTTGGAGATTTTCATTTATCTGTAATAAATTTGTTTAGTTTCAATTTTTGAATTTTTCTCTCGGCTTTTTATAATTTTATTTCAGTAGAGTTATGTTGAAATCATAGACATAGAAAAAAAAATTTCATTCTTTAATAGACATATAAACTTGATTGTCAAATGAAACCCAAAAACGTTCATAAAAGTGTGTTCCAAATTCAAAATTGTCAAATGAAGCCCGAAAACGTTCATAAAAGTGTGTTCCAAATTCAGTTTTTTTTGCAGATTGCCTACAAATTCTATGGAACCAAAACACACCAGAAATGTCAAACTTGACAAAAAATTGGCTTCACAGAAGATTACCTGTCCTTCACCAACATAGGCAAAAACCATATCTGACATCCCGCTTCCTCAGCTGTCTGTGCCTCTAAGTAAAATTAATTTTTTTTCTAGCTCTATGGTTGAAATTAAGTCAATTTTGACAATGATGGTCTCGCGATCATGTAAAGAATTATCATTCAACAATATTTTTAATTTTTGAAAATAAATCTTTTACTTATTTTTTTTTGTTTTATTTTTATTGGAAGGTGTGAGTTCGTCCAAATGTTCCGCACCATTTTACTTGCAAACGTTTCGTGTTTATACTTTTTGGAATCGCTACAAATTCGTATAAAATTCAATTGGATGTGCAATATCAAGTAGTTCCGACGCCAGTTGGTGGCCTGGTGCGGGTCAGCGGTTCTCAACATTTTTCAATTATTTCGTAACTAAAACTTAGTAGGTCCTTGAGTAAATGTGTTGTTTGTTATATAAATGACTACCTGCGCCCCGGGCCTTGTGAGAATTTCTTGATAAAAAGTACGCTATTTATTTCTTTATTTCTTTAAAATTAGAAACTCACTGCACTGACAGTTGCCCAAGGCGTGCAGTGAGCTAAAGTTACATTAAGAAATTGATAAATAATGTATACAAACATTACCAAATCGTCTATATCCTAGTCCCGGTACGTTTCTACCCGTGTACCAAATTTTATCAAAATTTACGTGATTGAGTAACAAATATCCTCACAAACTCACAAATTCACATCCAAAATTTCGCATTTATAATATTAGTAGGAAGTAAGATATTAGTGACTCGCCCCTGCCCTTTAAACGCGATTCTCTCTTGGCTTCGCTCCTGTGGGAGTTTCGAGATAAAAAGTAAGCTATCTATGTGTGTGCAGAGCAACTACGCTCTGCTGCCAGAAAATGTGGCAGAGAGAATCCGGACAAACGAAGCGGCGGGAAGAATTCTGTACCGGAACTTTACCGGGAAAAAATCTACCGGTAAAATTAAGTACCGGGAAAAAATCTCCACGCGACACCACGCTTGTCCGACTAGAATCTAACTTAAGCTATACGCAGTCTGCTACCACCGTAGCTTATGAAGGGAGCTACAGGGCCCTATATGATAACCTAACCTATAAATTAAATACAATTGAACACTTACCAAATTAAATCTTCTTTCTCTTCGGATCCAAACTTGAGTGTCTTCGGGAAGGGGGAATTCCTAATCACCCTACCTAACCCTTGAGATCTCAATTCCCCATAACAACTAAATAGATTTCTTCCCGTAGTTTCCCTCGGGAACAGCCAGATGTGAACAGCCAGCCACGTTTCACCTCTCACAAGAAAAAGTCACAATAACAGAGTTTTTCACAAACACAAATTCAATAGTTATTTGACAAACAGGAAATTCACAATTATCACTCAAACTAAACAACAAGCAAAAGACG
The DNA here is from genome assembly GCA_018467065.1 of Ephestia elutella. NCBI lineage: Eukaryota > Metazoa > Arthropoda > Insecta > Lepidoptera > Pyralidae > Ephestia > Ephestia elutella. The sequence goes on from CM031584.1 coordinate 4,856,079, forward strand.
CGAGACCGCTCCGCGTATTAAAATCAAACCGATATCGCCCTGGACAATGCAATGGCGGGCCACACGACGCCATCCACGCTAGCAGTGAAAACCCCGAACGCCCTCTGGCGGCAGCAATGCGAAACGCCTGCGTTTAGTTTTACCCAATATATTACAAACATCCCCCCGTCCCGGTCTGAGAAGCAGACCGCTAGCTTACTCTACGGGAAGGCGGGCGAGAGAGGTCACACCTCTCCTTAAAATCGAACCGTCGACCAACACCTCAGCCACACGCGGAGTGCCATCTCCGCCAAGAATCAAACGTAATATGCGAGCTCGTCGCCAAAGCAATGAGGGCAAATTTGCCTCTTTTAACAATACTAAATCACCCTCCCTGGGAGGCTCAGTCCTGTCTGTCCACTTCACTCTTTGCTGCAGCAAATGCAAATATTCAAGCGACCAGCGACGCCAAAAGTCCTGGCTCATTTGCTGCAACATTTGAAAACGCGACAACCGATATACGCGTTCATCCTTCCACGGGTATTCGGGCAGGGCATTCAACGGCCCTCCCACCAAAAAATGACCAGGGGTGAGAGCTTCCAAGTCATTTGGATCTGGAGATAGCGGACAGAGAGGACGAGAGTTGAGGACCGCCTCAACTTTACAAAACACTGTGGCCAGCTCTTCAAAAGTTAGAGCCGTTTCTCCGATAATGCGGCGGAGGTGGGTCTTTGCGGATTTCACAGCCGCTTCAAAAATCCCTCCCCAATGGGGGCAACTTGGGGGACTAAACTTCCAGGTTATTCCCCTTTGGGCAGCAATTTGACTTAAACTAGTACAATTTTTATCAATAAACACAGAAACATCCTTAAGATAATTTACAGTTCCCTTATAGTTTGTGCCATTATCAGACCTAATAAGGGAAGGTAGACCTCGACGCGAAACAAAGCGATCCAACGCGGCGACGAAGGCCTCCGTAGTCAGAGCCGATACCACCTCCAAATGGACAGCCTTGGTGGCCAAACAAACAAATACACACAAATAGCCCTTCACAATACGGGCATTACGAAAGGGAGAAGCCTTGATCGAAAAGGGACCGGCAAAATCGGTTCCAACGCCGTCAAACGGTCTCGAAGGTCGGATTCGATCAGCGGGCAAATCACCCATCTGTGGTTGCATCGTGGATGCCTTCAACCTATAACATGCAATACATCGAAACAGGACACTACGGATTGCTCTTCGGGCAGACAAAATCCAAAACTCGCGTTGCAAAATAGCCAGCAAAGCATTGCACCCAGCATGGGCGTTACGAATGTGTCGATCAGACACCAAAAGCTGCACCAAGGGTCCGCCCTTGGGCAACAACAGAGGATGGCGAGTCTCATATGGAAGATCCGCCTTCCGGAGCCTGCCTCCAACCCGAAGAAGCCCATCCGAGTCGATGTACGGGTTCAAACGAGCGACCGCGCCCTTCAACTTAGCGCGTCCGTTGCGCAAAATCTGAAGCTCTGACTCAAACCGTCCGGTCTGCACGACACGGACCCAATGCAACAATGCGCTCCGGCGCTCTTCTGCACCTGCAATCGGCTCCAACCGCTTTGCCTGTGGGTTTCTACAATTATGTATGAAACGCTTAATCCAACTGGTAACACCCAGAAGCTTATCCAAACTGCTATACCGAGCAAGTAGCCAATCCGGCTCCGACGTCGTCTCAGCGACTACAGCATGTACACGGAGCCCAGTCAAATTCAAAGAAGGAACATCTGTCTGACAGACAGGCCAAGAAGTTTCTGATCCCATCAGCCACTCTGGGCCCCACCAGAGCGGGTGTGACACCAATTCTGGTGCCGTACAACCTCGGGAGGCACAGTCCGCTGGGTTAAGCTCTCCCGGCACATGTCTCCATGTTATATCAATTCCGATATTCTGGATTTGGGAAACCCGATTTCCCACAAAAACCTCCAAGGTATGTGGGGCCGCGCGCAACCATGCAAGCGCGACCTGGCTATCCGACCAGGCGAAGATGTCCCGTATCTCGACCGTGGCCGCCAGCTCACTGGCAACGTGATGCAACAATTTAGAGAGAAGGTGAGCTCCACTCAACTCAAGCTTGGGAATAGTCAGCCTAGTCCTGATGGGGGCGACCTTGCTCTTCCCTAACAAAAGCGAGACATTGACCCGGCCATCGGCGTCAACTGTCCGCATATAGACTGACGCGGCGTAGCCTCGCTCCGACGCGTCACAAAAGCCATGCAGGCTGGCTCGATATTTCCCGGGGGCAATATTCGACGAGGCAAGGCAATCCGATTGACTTCCTTAATCGATGAAAACAACTCGAGCCAATCATCCAATGGAGGACCAAACAGCGGCTCGTCCCACGAGACGCCCAAAGTCCAAAGTCTCTGAAGAAGACACTTCGCAGAGAATATCACTGGACTGATCCAACCGCTTGGATCAAACATACGAGCTATTACGGACAACACCGTTCTCTTAGTCCAGACTTTTGGTATTTCCAAGTCCACTTGGAATGTGAAAATATCGGTTAGCGGCTGGTACTGCATGCCCAGCACCGCTATCCTGTTGGGATCATCCACATCCTCAAACAGGTGAGGGTTCTGTTGGTGATCCTCCGGGATCCCTTCTAGAACTTTAGGCTCATTAGACAACCACTTACGTAGCTCGTAGCCACCTGTCTTCAATATTTCAATCAATTCATCCCGCAGTAGGAGGGCCTCCTCAATACTTTGGGCTCCGGTGCACACGTCATCAACATACAAGTCACGTGACAGCACGGAAGCCCCACGGGGAAAGCGGATCCGTTCCCGCTCTGCCAATTCAAGCAATGATCTGATGGCGATATAGGGACTAGATTTCAAACCATAGGTGTTTGTATTGAGTTCATACACCCTCACAGGATCCTCAGGGCGCTCACGCCAGAGTATCAACTGGAATCGCCTGTCCTCAGGATGTATGACTGTCTGGCGGAACATCATCCGGATGTCCGCACCAAAAACCACTTGATGTCTTCTAAAGTTCAAGATGATGTCAATTATGTCCCTATGCAATTTGGGACCCGAATGCAAACACAGATTCAACGAAACCCCGTTCGAAGTGGGTGCGGACCCATCAAAGACAGTCCGCAACTTGCCCGTTGAGGCCTTCACCACCGCGTGGTGGGGCAAAAAATAATGCTCAGTTGAGCTCCAATCAACTCGAGCCGGAGACATGTGACCCAAATCCTCATACTCGCGCATAAATTCAATATATTTATCGCGAAGTACGTGGTCACGCTGCATGCGTCGCTCCATGGACAGCAGTCGTTTCTCCGCAAGCGCCCTACTTTGCCCTAGGCTAGGACGAGAGGCAACAAAGGGTAACCTAGTTACAAACCGACCGGAGGGCAACCTCTCCGTGGTTGATCGAAAAAGGGCTTCGCACTCAGCGTGTTCCGGATCCATCCTGGAACTCATAGGTGGCTCCTCCACCTCCCAAAACCTTTGCATGGTCTTGGCCAAGGACGCAGATGCGACAACCGGTGGCTCCTCCGCGGTGCCATTATCAAACACAGGGCCCATCAGGGCAAAACCAAAAATCGTAGACACTGCCATCAGTGAAGACGAACCCAGAGCCTTCTGTGTACCCAACAAAATCCAACCCAATACGTCCGAGCCCAGGAGCAAGTCCACTGGGCCGGGATGAAAGACAAAGGGGTCGGCCAAATCCAGACCCGAAACCAAAGACAACACACCCGGCGGTATGTCTGTCGAGGGGTGCCAACCCGCAATGGTATCCATTACCATAGCCGAAGTCGTGATCCTCATTGTGGAGGACTTCAGCGAAGAAAAGGTGACAAGTGTCTGGCCCGTCAGACACTTCACTTGTATGCCACCAACTCCAAGAAGTGGCACAGGCGAGTCTTCCACGACTAAACCTAACTGGCGTGCCACTCGAGTGGTAACCAAACTGCTTTGAGCCCCTGAGTCCAACAGAGCTCTCAAATTAATGGCTTCCCCCTACGACCCCATACGCGGACCACCGCGGTAGGGAGCAGAACCGTCCGCGGCTCTGTCCCAGCAAGGGAGCAAGCTAGTTACGGGCTCCCCACTCTCTCCAAACCAGGGGCGCGCCACTGACCCGGATAATATGGCGGGCGAGTGCACATCCCCATCTGAGGGGGGCATAACCCGCGGCCCGGCCATACATATGGTACGGCGGGTGGTACTCCAGCCGTGGGTACTCGTGCAGCGGCGGAGAAAACCGCTGCGGCTGCATGTGGTGGGTAGTGGTAACCCGCGTGGAGGGGGGTGTCCCCACTCTCACGTCCGATCTAGGGCCCCCGCCCATGGGGGCCCTATCCGGGGCCTGGCCAGCTACATACTGGCCATGACCTTGGGGCGCGTGGTCCCGGTCCGCCAAGACCCGCGCAGGTACGCGACCCCCCTCCCGAGGGGGGGTGCGACGAGCGAAGCCGCGTCCTCCGTCCGGTGGTGGAGGGCTTCGCGCAGGAGCGCCCCCGCCCATAGGGGACCCCTGCCTCAACATCCGGGTGCCATCCCCGTTGCGGTTCATGCAAAGCATCGCGTGGTGCCGCCCACGGCATGCACTGCATGGTATGGCACTGGGACAGTCACGTGCATAGTGACCGCCCAAACAATAAAAGCAAAGTTCATGCCGCTTTGCCATGCGGCGCCTATCTTGTACTGGCAGTCTCTGCCAGTCCCTGCATTGTAGCAGGCTGTGGCCCATCCGGCCACATTGCAGGCAGTCCGCGTCCCTCGCGACTGCTGCCGTGTGCGCAACCCGCACACCAGCTCCACGCGGTGACGGTTGCCGTCCCTGTTGGGGCCTACGTTCAGGCGCTCTGGATGGCGCTGAGTCCGTCATGGTATTCTCAGCCGCCCGTGCCTCAAACTCCAAAAACTTCACCAAGTCAGTGAATGTTGGTAGGGTGGTGCTATCCCGTTCCGCATTCTCGCGCTCAAATCGCGAGCGGATGTCATTGGGTAATTTGCCCAATACAATGTGCACCAGCAAAAAGGACCATTGGTCCACCGGCAGCCCCAGTGTGCGGAGCGCGTTACAGGCCACTGTAACGGGCGTGAGCAACTGCAGGCGCAACTGTGCCCTGTTGGCCACCTTGGGCAGGGCCATCAACTGTGCGGCGTGCGCATCCGCTAACAAACGTAAGTTTTGGTAGCGGGAGTTCAATAACTCCCAAGCCGTATCGTACTGGTCGTCCTCCACCCGGAGGTGCTGGATGAGCGACCGCGCTTCATCCTCAAGAGTGGAGAGGAGGTAGGCCATCTTCTGGGCCTTCGACAAATCCTGTCGTGCTACGACCAGGGACTCAAACATATTTTTATATGCTACCCACTCCTCCATCCTACCCCCAAAGTGGGACAGCTGAAGGGTGGGGAGCCGACCAGTAACCGCTGGTCCTTCCTGTCTAACAGGTGTGCGAGGGGCTGGTCCGCCAGCCTGTCTCGCCCTTATTGCGGTCACCGCCTCCGCGATATCATCGTGCAGACTCAGGATCTGGTCCATGTCCGCCATGTGACCTGCGTAGACCTCCGGGGTAAGATCGGCTTCGGTAAGCGCCGCCATGGCCGCTTCCGCGCTAATCAATCGTGAGTGGAGGTGATCCGCTCTTAGCAGTATGGCGCCCTCCCTGTCCTTCCGGGACAGGAGTCCTCCGGCCGTCACAAACCATCTCAATTCGTTGGCGAGTGTCGCCCTAGCATTGGAGGCCTTCGCCATCGCGTCAAGTCACAAACAAAAAATAACAAAAGGTAAATAAAAAACAACAAAATCAAGCAACTACACGAAGAACCGCGGTAGGTATGAGAATGGCACAAACCCGGAACGCACGGTACAAACCGCAAACAAATACAAAAAAGGTTACAAATATTCTTATACAAACAAACTAAGAAAAATCTAATAATTTTTACAAACAATTAATTATTTTTTACAAACGAACAAATAGAGGGTAGATAAACTACGCTCTGCTACCAGAAAATGTGCAGAGCAACTACGCTCTGCTGCCAGAAAATGTGGCAGAGAGAATCCGGACAAACGAAGCGGCGGGAAGAATTCTGTACCGGAACTTTACCGGGAAAAAATCTACCGGTAAAATTAAGTACCGGGAAAAAATCTCCACGCGACACCACGCTTGTCCGACTAGAATCTAACTTAAGCTATACGCAGTCTGCTACCACCGTAGCTTATGAAGGGAGCTACAGGGCCCTATATGATAACCTAACCTATAAATTAAATACAATTGAACACTTACCAAATTAAATCTTCTTTCTCTTCGGATCCAAACTTGAGTGTCTTCGGGAAGGGGGAATTCCTAATCACCCTACCTAACCCTTGAGATCTCAATTCCCCATAACAACTAAATAGATTTCTTCCCGTAGTTTCCCTCGGGAACAGCCAGATGTGAACAGCCAGCCACGTTTCACCTCTCACAAGAAAAAGTCACAATAACAGAGTTTTTCACAAACACAAATTCAATAGTTATTTGACAAACAGGAAATTCACAATTATCACTCAAACTAAACAACAAGCAAAAGACGCGAGACCGCTCCGCGTATTAAAATCAAACCGATATCGCCCTGGACAATGCAATGGCGGGCCACACGACGCCATCCACGCTAGCAGTGAAAACCCCGAACGCCCTCTGGCGGCAGCAATGCGAAACGCCTGCGTTTAGTTTTACCCAATATATTACAAACATCGTGCTATAGTCTTTTTAGATTGCTACCTTGCAAACCCTGTTATTTAATTGAACCATTTTTTGCGAACAGAAAGCTAATTTATGATAGAGGCTGTGGCTAGAGTGTTTCAAAGTCTGTGTCATAATTAAACACGAAGCGCCCTTGGCTTCGCTTTTGTGGAAATTTCGGGACAAAACCTTGTACCCTGCTATTCCTTGTATTTTATTACCCGTGTACCAAATTCCATCAAAATCAACTCCATCAGAATCAGCAACCGAACTGCGAACTGAAATAAAGGAACTTTACATTTACTTCACTAACGAACAACATCAAATACATACCAAATATGAATAAATATTCATGTTATCAAAAACACAATTAAGCGAGCCAACCATTCAATTCTCATCTGCCATATAGATTTTAGCTTTCAATTCTAACGAGCTTTTTGAATAAAAGCTTTTGAGTGGAATTCACATAGCTACAAATAGCAATACCAATATTTTTCTTTTTTCATGGTGCAATAAAGAGTTACTTACTTACTTACCAAATTTTCATACAGATTTTTTTTTAAGCAGCAAAACTATTATACAATACTTACTCGCCCAAAATGTAAGGAACAGTAGATTTTTTTGTGTAGAATTGAGTTGATCTCATATAAAAAGTTGGTCAAATTTATGAGTAACTAGCTTTCGTCCGCGTGAATTTCCCACGGGAACAGTGCTTTTTCCCGGGATGAAAGGTACCCTATGTCCTTCTCCGTACTCCCAGCTATGTGTATGCAAAATTTCAGGAAGATTGGTTCAGTAGATAAAGCGTGAAGAGGTAACAAACAAACAAACTCGCTTTCGCATTTATAATATTAGTTAGGATTAGGATTTAATCAGTAGGAATGATGCCAATCTTTTTGAATTCACCCTGTATATGGATAATTTATTTTTAGGGTAACTAGTATAAGAATAAAACGAGCTAGTATGCCATGGCCCTTATTTTCTTATAAATTATATCCGTACCGGGTAATCCAGTTTCTCAGTGGGAGATACATTTGGGGCTGTTTAGACCCCATAGAGTTCCAGGCTTTGCCCTCATGCTGAGTTATTTATACTGTTAAGAGCCACTTGTACATTACTCATTCTTTTTCTAATATGGTTTAGTGCTTTTCAAGAGTTTTACTTGTTCTTTTCTGCCCAAACAAGCAAATTGCTTTTCATCTTTACTTTTTATGTTTTTTAATAACTAAAAAGTTAATCAACACATACACTGTAAAGTCCATTTATTCATAATTGTCCTATTATGTAAACAATCTTACCATGTCTTTTTATGATTTTACGACAATATAAATTAAAATAGACTTTTAAGGATTTTTTTTTCGTGGTTAATTAATGTTTGACTTTCGAATGTTTAGGTTTGAACTAATATTTGATTTATTTTCAACAAAATTCAATAAACAGTACTGTGAAGATTGTTTACATAATAGGACTATTAAGAAAAAATGGAGTTTATATTGAATTCCATTACGTTATACATTTCTATATTTTTCGTTTATAGTGTCTGTTGAGGCCTTCAGCCTCCAATTTTTATATAATTTCTTTTTTTTCTCTTCAATTCGGTAACAAGGCACCTTGGTATCGCTGTCCCTTTTAGCGAGCAAATGAAAGACCGAGATGGAGGTCTACTTGCACCTCGCGGAAGGAAGTGCATCGCCAATTATCGCAATTCAGTCTCGTTCCGTATGTCATTGAGATTGCGTGTGTCCCGCGCCTCCAGTGCCGCGCGCGCGCCCTTACGAGATTCCCGCAGATCTTCCAGAATATTCCTTGTCACTGCTGTACTCCGAAGAAAACTGGTGATCACCAGGAGAAGCCTTCAACTCGCAAGCGAGGTAAGCGATTATCGAGCCCCGTCAAGTTGCCGAATTGTTGAAATCTTCCCCTTTATATATTCGGGAACAACCAGCAGGAAGCGAGGCCGAAGGCCGAGCTTCCTGCGGTTGGGCCTATATATATAAAGCTACAATACCACTCACTGACTCACTGACATAATTAGTTTGTTCTACGGAACTCACAACTGGGAAAAAGTAATGATGGGGAAGTGTGGAAGGGGGTAAGGAGGCACCGGGAAAAATACGAAAGTAGAACTTGGAGCAGTTCCGGACTGATAGGGGGTACTGCCCGCGGAAACCATAATAGATAAGTGGGGGGTGCTCGACCAAATGTCATAGAGGACCCTGGGCAACGACCACAGCCGGCAGTAGTCTATGGTTTTTTTGACTTTTTTTTTTTTCTCCATACTAAATTTTGTTTTTTCATACAAACTTCATTGGGGATTTTTGGGGGGAAAACGGACTCGTAGACTTTTACCGTCATAGACAATTTTTTATGTTGAGATCGTGGGACCCCCAAACTGACAGGTTTTTTTTTTTTTCGAAATTTTTTTCGACGAGTTTTGTTTGGGCCAGCCAAGTCACCAGACGGGGAGCCGAGGCCGAAGGCCGAGGCTCCGCGGCAAGCGAGGCCGGAGGCCGAGCTGCGGTTAAATCGAGGGCTGGGGGGGGCAGGAGCGAGGCCGAAGGCCGAGCTCCCCCCCCAGCCGCGCAAGCGAGGCCGCAGGCCGAGCTGCGTCCAGGCGAGGCCGAAGGCCGAGCTCCGTCTTGTGAGCAAAGTACTGGGCGAGGCCGCAGGCCGAGCCCCTCCCCCCCATCCTTTTTTTTTTATAAAATAAGGGATGTGAGGCCGTAGACCGAACTGTGTGGCGAGGCCGCAGGCCGAGCCCTTCCCTCTTACCATTTTTTTTATAAAAATGAGGATGTGAGGCCGTAGGCCGAGCTGAGTGGCGAGGCCGCAGGCTGAGCCCTTCCTCCCCTTCCTTTTTTAAAATAAAATAAGGGATGTGAGGCCGCCGGCCGAGCCCTTCCCAATTCCCATTTTTTTATAAAAATGTGAATGTGAGGCCGTAGGCCGAACTAAATGGCGAGGCCGTTGGCCGAGCTCTCCTCCCCTTCATTTTTAAAAAATAAAATAAGGGATGTGAGGCCGCAGGCCGAGCTGAGCGGCGAGGCCGCAGGCCGAGCCTTTCACCCCTTCCCTTTTTTTATTAAAATGGGGGTGTGAGGCCGAAGGCCGAACTAAATGGCGAGGCCGTAGGCCGAGCCCTTCGCCCCCTTCCTTTTTTTGAAATAAATTAAGGGATGAGAGGCCATAGGCTGAGCTAAGCGGCGAGGCCGCAGGCCGAGCTCTTCACCCCTGCCCATTTTTTTTTTAATTAAAATGAGGGTGTGAGGCCGAAGGCCGAGCCCTTCTCCCCTTCCCATTTTTTTATAAAAATGAGGAAGTGAGGCCGCAGGCCGAGCCCTTCCCCCCTTCCCATTTTTTCTATAAAAATTAGGATGTGCGGCCGAAGGCCGAACTAAATAGCGAGGCCGTAGGCCGAGCCCTTCCTCCCCTTCCTTTTTTAAAATAAAATAAGGGATGTGAGGCCGCAGGCCGAGCCCTTTTCCAATTCCCATTTTTTTATAAAAATGTGAATGTGAGGCCGTAGGGCGAACTAAATGGCGAGGCCGTAGGCCGAGCCCTTCCTCCCCTTCATTTTTAAAAAATAAAATAAGGGATGTAAGGCCGCAGGCCGAGCTGAGCGGCGAGGCCGCAGGCCGAGCCTTTCACCCCTTCCCTTTTTTTAATAAAATGGGGGTGTGAGGCCGAAGGCCGAACTAAATGGCGAGGCCGTAGGCCGAGCCCTTCACAACCATCCTTTTTTTGAAATAAATTAAGGGATGAGAGGCCATAGGCCGAGCTAAGCGGCGAGGCCGCAGGTCGAGCTCTTCACCCCTGCCCATTTTTTTAAATTAAAATGAGGGTGTGAGGCCGAAGGCCGAACTAAATGGCGAGGCCGCAGGCCGAGCCCTTCACCCCCTTCCTTTTTTTGAAATAAAATAAGGGATGTGAGGCCATAGGCCGAGCTAAGCGGCGAGGCTGCAGGCCGAGCCCTTCACCCCTTCCCATTTTTTTTAAATTAAAATGGGGGTGTGAGGCCGAAGGCCGAACTAAATGGCGAGGCCGTAGGCCGAGCCCTTCCTCCCCTTCCTTTTTTAAAAATAAAATAAGGGATGTGAGGCCGCAGGCCGAGCTGAGCGGCGAGGCCGCAGGCCGAGCTCTTCACCCCTGCCCATTTTTCTTAAATTAAAATGGGGGTGGGAGGCCGAAGGCCGAACTAAATGGCGAGGCCGTAGGCCGAGCCCTTCCTCCCCTTCCTTTTTTAAAAATAAAATAAGGGATGTGAGGCCGCAGGCCGAGCTGAGCGGCGAGGCCGAAGGCCGAGCTCCGTCTCGGGGGCAAAGAGCGGGGCGAGGCCGAAGGCCGAGCCATCCGTCTACATGGATGACCTCCTTATTGCATCTCGAACCCCCAGTAACCAGCCGTGGAGCCGAGGCGCCTTGGCCTGCGAGGCCAAAGGCCGAGCTGCGTATATGAATCCGAGAGGCGAGGCGAGGCCGGAGGCCGAGCCCGTCCTCCAGCCGGGACAAGCGAGGCCGAAGGCCGAGCTGCGTTTTCATAGCAAAGAGCATAAACCATAATAACCTTTCAGCTCTTCACCTAATCCCAACCGACAACTTTTTTATGTAGATGACTTTTTTACAATTTCCCAAAAAAAAATCGTGCAATCGCAACTGCATTGTTTTAATGCCCCTGCACAACACGCGAGGTGCTTGCACCTCGCGCAGCCACGCAAAACTAGTATATATATATATAGGCCGTTTAACCGAAGTCTCATCCGAGTCCTAGGTATATCTTTAGGTCCTCATACCGCACAAAAGGAGTCGACCTATGTACACGGTTGCCACTCCATAATTTGGTCCTTACGAGCGGTTTTGTCCAGCTTTTAATATTATATGTACTTTCGCTTCGGCGTTAGTGCTACGAACCGCCATCTTGTTAATTGCATTTTTTGCTAATTCACCTTCCATATACTTTCTTTATAGTAATTTCCAATAATGGCTTCTAACAAACTCGAAGCCAAATTAAAACAACTCATTGCCAAAAAAGAAGCTATTTATGAACGAATTAATCGTTTATACGATATAAGCAAAGGCATTTCCAATTACGATTATCGTTCAAATGAGTCATTTGTAGCAAAATCTGAGACTATCAGCGAACTTTATAACAAATTTGAAGTAATCGTAGAACATATTAATGAGTTGAACTTTGAACTGAAAGAAAGCCCACCTGATTACGCGGCTTTAAACTCGTTCGAAGAATTATATTCAGCTATTAAATACAAACGTAATCTAATTTTAGCCAGAGATAAGACTAAAGTTGGCGTGTCACTTAAGAAAGGCCCTATAAAATTACCACCTATCCAGATACCTTCCTTTGATGGCAAAATTGAAAATTGGCCGATATTTTACGAAATATTTCGTAGTAATATTCACGAAAACGCCGATCTGACTGACTCGCAGCGTGTCCAATATCTCATGGGCAAACTTACCCACAGTGCTTTAAAATTAACTGCAGGTATTGTCCCCACGGGAGAAACTTATAATACAATTTGGGATTCTCTCGTTAAGAAGTACCAAGATAATCGCACTTTAGGTATTCATTATTTAAACAACATTTTGGACATTAAAAATTGTGTCAATAATACCGCTAGCTTAAACACTTTTATTGAAAAATATTCGGCGTCTATTGCAGCGCTCAAGCAGCTAAAGATACCTGAATTATTGGATTTTATTTTATTGTATTGTGGTTTACGAAAGGTTGACTCTCAAACAGCCCAGCTGTTCGAAACGCATATTAGTGGAAAAGAATTGCCATCTTATACAGAATTTATATCTTTTATACAAGATCATATAAAGGCACGCGAAAGATCACATACTAATAATTGTTCGCGGTTTGAAACGCGAGTGACAAATTCCACTAATACTTCAAAAACTTTCATATCAAATAGCGCGCCACGGTGTGAAGTAGAAACGCCCTGCCCAATATGCACAGGCGAAAAACATCCATTGTTTAGGTGTGAGCAATTTAAAAATATGAGTACACCGCAAATTCGTTTCGATTTTATTATGTCAAAGCGTGCCTGTATTAACTGCTTAAGCCTAACCCACACATTGAATAAATGTAAGTCGCGTTCGACATGCAAGTTTTGTAAAAAACAGCACCATTCATTGTTGCATTTCTCTGAGAATAATAAACTAGACTCAACTCCAGGCGACAGCAAACCGGTTTGTTATCTCGTAGACTCCGCGCAGTCTGCGCACACCCAGTCCTCACCGCCCGTAGAAAATACAACTTCTGTCACATTAAACACAGGAATGCGAAATTCAAATTATGTTTTATTATCTACGGCCCAAGTATATGCGACTCATAACAATGGTCATGATAAAATTGTGGTCAGATGTTTGATAGATAGTGCGTCTCAGAATAATTTAATAACTTTGAATTGTTGTAAGCGTTTGAACTTACTGTTTGTAATAAAAATTGTTGATGCTTATAAACTCTGTGCACTGTCGCATGGTAGCAGCGCCGTGTATAGCTGGCTTTACGTATAGCCATTGCGTCTGCCTCCTGGCAACATTGCGCAGACGGCTTCCGGCCGTCGACATTGAGTGGTCCTTTGAACGCGCGCACACGAGGCCGTGTCGCAGGAAATATCGCGGTGATATAGCCACCATCTTGGGTTGTTGCATTTTGAAGCCGCGCGGCGTGGCGTTAATTTTGTTTGTAATAACTGATTTGAGTTATAATTGTGAGCTTCCTTTTGTTAAATAACTATTGAACGTTCGTGTTGGTGAAAAACCCTGTTATTGTGACTGTTTCTTGTGAGATGCGAAACGTGGCTGCCTGGGGACGCCGACATCTGTTGCCGAGCCAACTTCGGGAAGAAATCTATTTGTTTGTTCTGGGGAATTGAGATCTCGGGGTAGGTTTGGTGTTTAGGGACCGCATTCCCCCTTTCCGAAGACACTCAAGATTGGATCCGAAGAGCAGAAGATTAAGTTTGGTAAGTGACCCTTGGGTTTGTGGGTGGTTGTAGTTATTAAGTTAGGTTATTATATAGGGCCCTATAGCTCCCTTTATAAGCTATAGTGGTAGCAGACTGCGTATAGGTTAGGTTTTAGGCTCTAGTCGGACAGACGCAGTGCCGTATATAATCTTTACCGTCGGGTATCATCGGGCTTTTTTGGGGACCTATAGGTCTCCACTTAAAATCTGGTCTTTTTCGGTGAAGAGGTTCACGGCGCTTCGTTTGTCCGGATTCTCTGCGCACATTTTCTGGCAGCAGAGCGTAGTTGTTCTGCACATTTTCTGGTAGCAGAGCGTAGTTTATCTACCCTCTATTTGTTCGTTTGTAAAAAATAATTAATTGTTTGTAAAAATTATTAGATTTTTCTTAGTTTGTTTGTATAAGAATATTTGTAACCTTTTTTGTATTTGTTTGCGGTTTGTACCGTGCGTCCCGGGTTTGTGCCATTCTCATACCTACCGCGGTTCTTCGTGTAGTTGTTTGATTTTGTTGTTTTTTATTTACCTTTTGTTATTTTTTGTTTGTGACTTGACGCGATGGCGAAGGTCCCCAATGCTAAGGCGACACTCGCCAACGAATTGAGATGGTTTGTGACGGCCGGTGGACTCCTGTCCCGGAAGGACAGGGAGGCCGCTATACTGGAAAGAGCGGATCAGCTCCGCTCACGATTGAACAACGCGGAAGCGGCCATGGCGGCGCTTACCGAAGCCGACCTTACCCCGGAGGTCTACGCAGGTCACGTGGCGGACCTGGACCAGATCCTGAGTCTGCACGATGACATCGTGGAGGCGGCGGCCGCAATAAGGGCGAGACAGGCTGGCGGACCAGCCCCTCGCACACCTGTTAGACAGGAAGGACCAGCGGTTACTGGTCGGCTCCCCACCCTTCAGCTGTCCCACTTTGGGGGTAGGATGGAGGAGTGGGTGGCATATAAAAATATGTTTGAGTCCCTGGTCGTAGCACGACAGGATTTGTCGAAGGCCCAGAAGATGGCCTACCTCCTCTCCACTCTTGAGGGTGAAGCGCGGTCGCTCATCCAGCACCTCCGGGTGGAGGACGACCAGTACGACACGGCTTGGGAGTTATTGAACTCCCGCTACCAAAACTTACGTTTGTTAGCGGATGCGCACGCCGCACAGTTGATGGCCCTGCCCAAGGTGGCCAACAGGGCACAGTTGCGCCTGCAGTTGCTCACGCCCGTTACAGTGGCCTGTAACGCGCTCCGCACACTGGGGCTGCCGGTGGACCAATGGTCCTTTTTGCTGGTGCACATTGTATTGGGCAAATTACCCAATGACATCCGCTCGCGGTTTGAGCGCGAGAATGCGGAGCGGGACAGCACCACCCTACCAACATTCACTGACTTGGTGAAGTTTTTGGAGTTTGAGGCACGGGCGGCTGAGAATACCATGACGGACTCAGCGCCATCCAGAGCGCCTGAACGTAGGCCCCAACAGGGACGGCAACCGCCACCGCGTGGAGCTGGTGTGCGGGTTGCACACACGGCAGCAGTCGCGGGGGACGCGGACTGCCTGCAATGTGGCCGGATGGGCCACAGCCTGCTGCAATGCAGGGACTGGCAGAGACTGCCAGTACAAGATCGGCGCCGCATGGCAAAGCGGCATGAACTTTGCTTTTATTGTTTGGGCGGTCACTATGCACTTGACTGTCCCAGGGCCATACCATGCAGTGCATGCCGTGGGCGGCACCACGCGATGCTTTGCATGAACCGCAACGGGGATGGCACCCGGATGTTGAGGCAGGGGTCCCCTATGGGCGGGGGCGCTCCTGCGCGAAGCCCTCCACCACCGGAAGGAGGGCGCGGCTTCGCTCGTCGCACCCCCCCTCGGGAGGGGGGTCGCGTACCTGCGCGGGTCTTGGCGGACCGGGACCACGCGCCCCAAGGTCATGGCCAGTATGTAGCTGGCCAGGCCCCGGATAGGGCCCCCATGGGCGGGGGCCCTAGATCGGACGTGAGAGTGGGGACACCCCCCTCCACGCGGGTTACCAATACCCAACACATGCAGCCGCAGCGGTTTTCTCCGCCGCTGCACGAGTACCCACGGCTGGAGTACCACCCGCCGTACCATAGGTATGGCCGGGCCGCGGGTTATGCCCCCCCTCAGATGGGGATGTGCACTCGCCCGCCATATTATCCGGGTCAGTGGCGCGCCCCTGGTTTGGAGAGAGTGGGGAGCCCGTAACTAGCTTGCTCCCTTGCTGGGACAGAGCCGCGGACGGTTCTGCTCCCTACCGCGGTGGTCCGCGTATGGGGTCGTGGGGAGAAGCCATTAATTTGAGAGCTCTGTTGGACTCAGGGGCTCAAAGCAGTTTGGTTACCACTCGAGTGGCACGCCAGTTAGGTTTAGTCGTGGAAGACTCGCCTGTGCCACTTCTTGGAGTTGGTGGCATACAAGTGAAGTGTCTGACGGGCCAGACACTTGTCACCTTTTCTTCGCTGAAGTCCTCCACAATGAGGATCACGACTTCGGCTATGGTAATGGATACCATTGCGGGTTGGCACCCCTCGACAGACATACCGCCGGGTGTGTTGTCTTTGGTTTCGGGTCTGGATTTGGCCGACCCCTTTGTCTTTCATCCCGGCCCAGTGGACTTGCTCCTGGGCTCGGACGTATTGGGTTGGATTTTGTTGGGTACACAGAAGGCTCTGGGTTCGTCTTCACTGATGGCAGTGTCTACGATTTTTGGTTTTGCCCTGATGGGCCGTGTTTGATAATGGCACCGCGGAGGAGCCACCGGTTGTCGCATCTGCGTCCTTGGCCAAGACCATGCAAAGGTTTTGGGAGGTGGAGGAGCCACCTATGAGTTCCAGGATGGATCCGGAACACGCTGAGTGCGAAGCCCTTTTTCGATCAACCACGGAGAGGTTGCCCTCCGGTCGGTTTGTAACTAGGTTACCTTTTGTTGCCTCTCGTCCTAGCCTAGGGCAAAGTAGGGCGCTTGCGGAGAAACGACTGCTGTCCATGGAGCGACGTATGCAGCGTGACCACGTACTTCGCGATAAATATATTGAATTTATGCGCGAGTACGAGGATTTGGGTCACATGTCTCCGGCTCGAGTTGATTGGAGCTCAACTGAGCATTATTTTTTGCCCCACCACGCGGTGGTGAAGGCCTCAACGGGCAAGTTGCGGACTGTCTTTGATGGGTCCGCACCCACTTCGAACGGAGTTTCGTTGAATCTATGTTTGCATTCAGGTCCCAAATTGCATAGGGACATAATTGACATCATCTTGAACTTTAGAAGACATCAAGTGGTTTTTGGCGCGGACATCCGGATGATGTTCCGCCAGACAGTCATACATCCTGAGGACAGGCGATTCCAGTTGATACTCTGGCGTGAGCGCCCTGAGGATCCTGTGACGGTGTATGAACTCAACACAAACACGTATGGTTTGAAATCTAGTCCCTATATCGCCATCAGATCATTGCTTGAATTGGCAGAGCGGGAACGGATCCGCTTTCCCCGTGGGGCTTCCGTGCTGTCACGTGACTTGTATGTAGATGACGTGTGCACCGGAGCCCAAAGTATTGAGGAGGCCCTCCTACTGCGGGACGAATTGATTGAAATATTGAAAACGGGTGGCTATGAGCTACGTAAGTGGTTGTCTAATGAGCCTAAAGTTCTAGAAGGGATCCCGGAGGATCACCAACAGAACCCTCACCTGTTTGAGGATGTGGATGATCCCAACAGGATAGCGGTGCTGGGCATGCAGTACCAGCCGCTAACCGATATTTTTACATTCCAAGTGGACTTGGAAATACCAAAGGTCTGGACTAAGAGAACGGTGTTGTCCGTAATAGCCCGTATGTTTGATCCAAGCGGTTGGATCAGTCCAGTGATATTCTCTGCGAAGTGTCTTCTTCAGAGACTTTGGACTTTGGGCGTCTCGTGGGACGAGCCGCTGTTTGGTCCTCCATTGGATGATTGGCTCGAGTTGTTTTCATCGATTAAGGAAGTCAATCGGATTGCCTTGCCTCGTCGAATATTGCCCCCGGGAAATATCGAGCCAGCCTGCATGGCTTTTGTGACGCGTCGGAGCGAGGCTACGCCGCGTCAGTCTATATGCGGACAGTTGACGCCGATGGCCGGGTCAATGTCTCGCTTTTGTTAGGGAAGAGCAAGGTCGCCCCCATCAGGACTAGGCTGACTATTCCCAAGCTTGAGTTGAGTGGAGCTCACCTTCTCTCTAAATTGTTGCATCACGTTGCCAGTGAGCTGGCGGCCACGGTCGAGATACGAGACATCTTCGCCTGGTCGGATAGCCAGGTCGCGCTTGCATGGTTGCGCGCGGCCCCACATACCTTGGAGGTTTTTGTTGGAAACAGGGTTTCCCAAATTCAAAATATTGGAATTGATATAACATGGAGACATGTGCCGGGAGAGCTTAACCCAGCGGACTGTGCTTCCCGAGGTTGTACGGCACCAGAATTGGTGTCACACCCGCTCTGGTGGGGTCCAGATTGGCTGATGGGATCAGAAACATCTTGGCCTGTCTGTCAGACAGATGTTACTTCTCTGAGTTTGACTGGGCTCCGTGTACATGCTGTAGTCGCTGAGACGACGTCGGAGCCGGATTGGCTACTTGCTCGGTATAGTAGCTTGGATAAGCTTCTGGGTGTTACCAGTTGGATTAAGCGTTTCATACATAATTGTAGAAACCCACAGGCAAAGCGGTTGGAGCCGATTGCAGGTGCAGAAGAGCGCCGGAGCGCATTGTTGCATTGGGTCCGTGTCGTGCAGACCGGACGGTTTGAGTCAGAGCTTCGTATTTTGCGCGACGGACGCGCTAAGTTGAAGGGCGCGGTCGCTCGTTTGAACCCGAACATCGACTCGGATGGGCTTCTTCGGGTTGGAGGCAGGCTCCGGAAGGCGGATCTTCCATATGAGACTCGCCATCCTCTGTTGTTGCCCAAGGGCGGACCCTTGGTGCAGCTTTTGGTGTCTGATCGACACATTCGTAACGCCCATGCTGGGTGCAATGCTTTGTTGGCTATTTTGCAACGCGAATTTTGGATTTTGTCTGCCCGAAGAGCAATCCGTAGTGTCCTGTTTCGATGTATTGCATGTTATAGGTTGAAGGCATCCACGATGCAACCACAGATGGGTGATTTGCCCGCTGATCGAATCCGACCTTCGAGGCCGTTTGACGGCGTTGGAACCGATTTTGCCGGTCCCTTTTCGATCAAGGCTTCTCCCTTTCGTAATGCCCGTATTGTAAAGGGCTATTTGTGTGTATTTGTTTGTTTGGCCACCAAGGCTGTCCATTTGGAGGTGGTATCGGCTCTGACTACGGAGGCCTTCGTCGCCGCGTTGGATCGCTTTGTTTCGCGTCGAGGTCTACCTTCCCTTATTAGGTCGGATAATGGCACAAACTATAAAGGAACTGTAAATTATCTTAAGGATGTTTCTGTGTTTATTGATAAAAATTGTACTAGTTTAAGTCAAATTGCTGCCCAAAGGGGAATAACCTGGAAGTTTAGTCCCCAAGTTGCCCCCATTGGGGAGGGGATTTTTGAAGCGGCTGTGAAATCCGCAAAGACCCACCTCCGCCGCATTATCGGAGAAACGGCTCTAACTTTTGAAGAGCTGGCCACAGTGTTTTGTAAAGTTGAGGCGGTCCTCAACTCTCGTCCTCTCTGTCCGCTATCTCCAGATCCAAATGACTTGGAAGCTCTCACCCCTGGTCATTTTTTGGTGGGAGGGCCTTTGAATGCCCTGCCCGAATACCCGTGGAAGGACGAACGCGTATATCGGTTGTCGCGTTTTCAAATGTTGCAGCAAATGAGCCAGGACTTTTGGCGTCGCTGGTCGCTTGAATATTTGCATTTGCTGCAGCAAAGAGTGAAGTGGACAGACAGGACTGAGCCTCCCAGGGAGGGTGATTTAGTATTGTTAAAAGAGGCAAATTTGCCCTCATTGCTTTGGCGACGAGCTCGCATATTACGTTTGATTCTTGGCGGAGATGGCACTCCGCGTGTGGCTGAGGTGTTGGTCGACGGTTCGATTTTAAGGAGAGCTGTGACCTCTCTCGCCCGCCTTCCCGTAGAGTAAGCTAGCGGTCTGCTTCTCAGACCGGGACGGGGGGATGTTTGTAATAAAAATTGTTGATGCTTATAAACTCTGTGCACTGTCGCATGGTAGCAGCGCCGTGTATAGCTGGCTTTACGTATAGCCATTGCGTCTGCCTCCTGGCAACATTGCGCAGACGGCTTCCGGCCGTCGACATTGAGTGGTCCTTTGAACGCGCGCACACGAGGCCGTGTCGCAGGAAATATCGCGGTGATATAGCCACCATCTTGGGTTGTTGCATTTTGAAGCCGCGCGGCGTGGCGTTAATTTTGTTTGTAATAACTGATTTGAGTTATAATTGTGAGCTTCCTTTTGTTAAATAACTATTGAACGTTCGTGTTGGTGAAAAACCCTGTTATTGTGACTGTTTCTTGTGAGATGCGAAACGTGGCTGCCTGGGGACGCCGACATCTGTTGCCGAGCCAACTTCGGGAAGAAATCTATTTGTTTGTTCTGGGGAATTGAGATCTCGGGGTAGGTTTGGTGTTTAGGGACCGCATTCCCCCTTTCCGAAGACACTCAAGATTGGATCCGAAGAGCAGAAGATTAAGTTTGGTAAGTGACCCTTGGGTTTGTGGGTGGTTGTAGTTATTAAGTTAGGTTATTATATAGGGCCCTATAGCTCCCTTTATAAGCTATAGTGGTAGCAGACTGCGTATAGGTTAGGTTTTAGGCTCTAGTCGGACAGACGCAGTGCCGTATATAATCTTTACCGTCGGGTATCATCGGGCTTTTTTGGGGACCTATAGGTCTCCACTTAAAATCTGGTCTTTTTCGGTGAAGAGGTTCACGGCGCTTCGTTTGTCCGGATTCTCTGCGCACATTTTCTGGCAGCAGAGCGTAGTTGTTCTGCACACTTACCTATAGTTAAGCTACATAACTCGTCGTTACAGGGTGTTGGAATGTCCACGCAGTTAGTGCATGGCTACATACATATAACAATAGAATCGCGCGTTAATCCCGAAGATAAATATTATATTCATGCGTTAGTGGTAGATTGTATTACAGGTAAGCTACCCGCGAATTATATTGAATTAAATGACGACATGTCGTATATAAATAAATTACCACTAGCCGATTTAACTTGGAATGTGCCGGGAAATATTGACATTATTCTCGGCGCGCAACTTTTTCCATATATTTATTTAGGTAATATGATTGAGTCGGGCGGTCGCGCGCCTCCGGCTGTTTTGACTAGCTTCGGGTACGTACTAATGGGTAGTGCGGCAGGTCATTGTGACTCGTTTTCTCAATCTTCCTCGTTTACCGCGCTGACTAATACTGACATTGAGTCGGGTTTACAGAAGTTCTTTGAATTGGAGGAAGTACCATTTTCACGGCTTATTAGTCCATCCGAAAAAGAGTGCGAAGATATTTTTTGTTCTTCCGTCACGTTTAAGGACAGTAGGTATTTTGTTGACCTACCCTTTTCGCGGAACCCCTCTGAGTTGGGCAATTCTCGTGCAGTCGCCCACCGCCGCCTGTTGGCCCTCGAGCGTAAATTTGCGCACGTGCCAACCCTACGCGAAAATTATAATAAAACCATCACCGACTATATATCTCAGGGTTATTTATCGGAAGTACCTGATTCTGAATTAACAGAACAGGGCTATTACATACCGTACCACGCGGTCATTAGGCCAGACAAAGATAGTATTCGTGTAGTTTTGGACGCCAGCGCTAAGACGCACTCAGGGTTGTCACTCAATGACATTTTACATGTCGGACCTAATTTACAGGCCGACTTATTTTTGTTAATAATTGATTTTCGTACGTTTCCCATAGCTATGACCGCAGATATTAAACAGATGTTTTTAAGAATCGGTGTTAATCCGCATCACCGCGAATACTTGCGAATTTTATTCCGCTTCAATAAGAATGATTCTATTCGCACCTTTAATTTCAACCGCGTGCCTTTTGGGTTGGCGTCTAGTCCTTACTTAGCCATGTGCACACTACGCCATCTGGCGTGTGAGCATAGCGACCGCTTTCCGGACGCATCCAAATTGGTAGAAACCCAGTTTTATATGGATGATTATGTTTATTCTGTTCCTGATGAACAAACCGCTATAAAGTTGTCACACAACTTAATTGATTTATTTAAATTAGGTTCCTTCGACCTTGTCAAATGGGCCAGCAATTCACCCGCTTTGTTAGAGACCCTCCCTGCGTCTCACCGCTTATCAGTTAATTTTTCTAGTGTTTGTAATATATTGGGTAAAACTAAACGCAGGCGTTTCCTGTTATCGCCGCCAGGCGTTTTGGGGTTCTCACACTGCTAGCGTGGATGGCGTCGCGTGTGGTCCGCCATTGCATTGTCCAGGGCGATATCGGTTTGATTTTAATACGCGGAGCGGTCTCGCGTCTTTTGCTTGTTGTTTAGTTTGAGTGATAATTGTGAATTTCCTGTTTGTTAAATAACTATTGAATTTGTGTTTGTGAAAAACTCTGTTATTGTGACTTTTTCTTGTGAGAGGTGAAACGTGGCTGGCTGTTCACATCTGGCTGTTCCCGAGTGAAACTACGGGAAGAAATCTATTTAGTTGTTCTGGGGAATTGAGATCTCAAGGGTTAGGTAGGGTGATTAGGAATTCCCCCTTCCCGAAGACACTCAAGTTTGGATCCGAAGAGAAAGAAGATTTAATTTGGTAAGTGTTCAATTGTAGTTAATTTATAGGTTAGGTTATCATATAGGGCCCTGTAGCTCCCTTCATAAGCTACGGTGGTAGCAGACTGCGTTAAGTTAGTTAGGTTTTAGTCGGGCAAACGTGGTGCCGCGTGGAGATTTTTTCCCGGTACTTATTTTTACCGGTGGTTTTTTCCCGGTGAAGTTCCGGTACAGAATTCTTCCCGCCGCTTCGTTTGTCCGGATTCTCGCTGCCACATTTTCTGGCAGCAGAGCGTAGTTGCTCTGCACATTTTCTGGTAGCAGAGCGTAGTTTATCTACCCTCTATTTGTTCGTTTGTAAAAAATAATTAATTGTTTGTAAAAATTATTAGATCTTTCTTAGTTTGTTTGTATAAGAATATTTGTAACCTTTTTTGTATTTGTTTGCGGTTTGTACCGTGCGTTCCGGGTTTGTGCCATTCTCATACCTACCGCGGTTCTTCGTGTAGTTGCTTGATTTTGTTGTTTTTTATTTACCTTTTGTTATTTTTTGTTTGTGACTTGACGCGATGGCGAAGGCCTCCAATGCTAGGGCGACACTCGCCAACGAATTGAGATGGTTTGTGACGGCCGGAGGACTCCTGTCCCGGAAGGACAGGGAGGGCGCCATACTGCTAAGAGCGGATCACCTCCACTCACGATTGATTAGCGCGGAAGCGGCCATGGTGGTGCTTACCGAAGCCGAACTTGCCCCGGAGGCCTACGCAGGTCACATGGCGGACATGGACCAGATCCTGAGTCTGCACGATGATATCGCGGAGGCGGTGACCGCAATAAGGGCGAGACAGGCTGGCGGACCAGCCCCTCGCACACCTGTTAGACAGGAAGGACCAGCGGTTACTGGTCGGCTCCCCACCCTTCAGCTGTCCCACTTTGGGGGTAGGATGGAGGAGTGGGTAGCATATAAAAATATGTTTGAGTCCCTGGTCGTAGCACGACAGGATTTGTCGAAGGCCCAGAAGATGGCCTACCTCCTCTCCACTCTTGAGGATGAAGCGCGGTCGCTCATCCAGCACCTCCGGGTGGAGGACGACCAGTACGATACGGCTTGGGAGTTATTGAACTCCCGCTACCAAAACTTACGTTTGTTAGCGGATGCGCACGCCGCACAGTTGATGGCCCTGCCCAAGGTGGCCAACAGGGCACAGTTGCGCCTGCAGTTGCTCACGCCCGTTACAGTGGCCTGTAACGCGCTCCGCACACTGGGGCTGCCGGTGGACCAATGGTCCTTTTTGCTGGTGCACATTGTATTGGGCAAATTACCCAATGACATCCGCTCGCGATTTGAGCGCGAGAATGCGGAACGGGACAGCACCACCCTACCAACATTCACTGACTTGGTGAAGTTTTTGGAGTTTGAGGCACGGGCCGCTGAGAATACCATGACGGACTCAGCGCCATCCAGAGCGCCTGAACGTAGGCCCTTGGAACCCTCATGGAGAGGTAAGCCCCAACAGGGACGGCAACCGCCACCGCGTGGAGCTGGTGTGCGGGTTGCACACACGGCAGCAGTCGCGGGGGACGCGGACTGCCTGCAATGTGGCCGGATGGGCCACAGCCTGCTGCAATGCAGGGACTGGCAGAGGCTGCCAGTACAAGATCGGCGCCGCATGGCAAGGCGGCATGAACTTTGCTTCTACTGTTTGGGCAGTCACTATGCACGTGACTGTCCCAGGGCCATACCATGCAGTGCATGCCGTGGGCTGCACCACGTGATGCTCTGCATGAACCGGAACGGGGATGGCCCCCGGTTGTTGAGGCAGGGGTCCCCTATGGGCGGGGGCGCTCCTGCGCGAAGCCCTCCACCATCGGACGGAGGACGCGGCTTCGCTCGTCGCACCCCCCTCGGGAGGGGGTCGCGTACCTGCGCGGGTCTTGGCGGACCGGGACCACGCGCCCCAAGGTCATGGCCAGTATGTAGCTGGCCAGGCCCCGGATAGGCCCCCATGGGCGGGGGCCCTAGATCGGACGTGAGAGTGGGGACACCCCCTCCACGCGGGTTACCAATGCCCAACACATGCAGCCGCAGCGGTTTTCTCCGCCGCTGCACGAGTACCCACGGCTGGAGTACCACCCGCCGTACCATATGTATGGCCGGGCCGCGGGTTCTGCCCCCCTCAGATGGGGATGTGCACTCGCCCGCCATATTATCCGGGTCAGTGGCGCGCCCCTGGTTTGGAGAGAGTGGGGAGCCCGTAACTAGCTTGCTCCCTTGCTGGGACAGAGCCGCGGACGGTTCTGCTCCCTACCGCGGTGGTCCGCGTATGGGGTCGTGGGGGAAGCCATTAATTTGAGAGCTCTGTTGGACTCAGGGGCTCAAAGCAGTTTGGTTACCACTCGAGTGGCCCGCCAGTTAGGTTTAGTCGTGGAAGACTCGCCTGTGCCACTTCTTGGAGTTGGTGGCATACAAGTGAAGTGTCTGACGGGCCAGACACTTGTCACCTTTTCTTCGCTGAAGTCCTCCACAATGAGGATCACGACTTCGGCTATGGTAATGGATACCATTGCGGGTTGGCACCCCTCGACAGACATACCGCCGGGTGTGTTGTCTTTGGTTTCGGATCTGGATTTGGCCGACCCCTTTGTCTTTCATCCCGGCCCAGTGGACTTGCTCCTGGGCTCGGACGTATTGGGTTGGATTTTGTTGGGTACACAGAAGGCTCTGGGTTCGTCTTCACTGATGGCAGTGTCTACTATCTTTGGTTTTGCCCTGATGGGCCCTGTGTTTGATAATGGCACCGTGGAGGAGCCACCGGTTGTCGCATCTGCGTCCTTGGCCAAGACCATGCAAAGGTTTTGGGAGGTGGAGGAGCCACCTATGAGTTCCAGGATGGATCCGGAACACGCTGAGTGCGAAGCCCTTTTTCGATCGACCACGGAGAGGTTGCCCTCCGGTCGGTTTGTAACTAGGTTACCTTTTGTTGCCTCTCGTCCTTTTTTTTTTTTTTTTTTTTTTTGATTCGCAGGGGGAAATGCCTTTACACACAGAGTGTGGGACTCCTGGGCCGCTAGTCGGCCCAGACTACCCACTAAAACCCTGCGGATGCCATCGGCCGCTTTACAGGAGGCGCCTCGGATCTATCTAACACAAGGCGCCTCAGCGACTGGCCGGTCTCTGTTATCGGAGACCGGACTCACCATTTTCAGGGGCACCTTCCGACACCTGGAAGACCCCTGCCGCCGGGTGGGACAACCAGTCCCACACTCTACGGCGCTTGCAGGCGCGCAAGGTAGCGCCTGCGTCGCACACCCCTCCGCCGTCTTCTAATCGGGTCCGCGAGGGGGTGGTCCTCGCGGTCCCTTTCTTCGGCCTCCCTCTGCGACATAACAGTCTCACAGAAGGAGGCCATTGCCTCCCAGGCCCTGTCGCTCTCGAGCATCGCCTTGACGACACTCGGGAGCGACAGGTCCACTCCGCCCAGTGCAGCCGCCAGATCGTGGCGCTGCCCGCTCCATCTGGGACACTGCTCGAGAACATGCTGAGCAGTGTCCTGAGCATCGCCACAATCGTGGCAGACTGGCTCGGCCTCCCTCTGGGCCACGCGGTGCAGGTACCCACCGAAGCAACCGTGCCCGGTGAGCACCTGCGTCATGCGGAAGGTGAGAGGCTTGCGCCGCCTCAACATCCATCTCTCCAGGACCTGACGCAGAGCTTCCACTGTGCGCACACCGTACTCGGCCTGCGCCAGGTCCGCCTCCCACCTCCGCATGAGTTCCGCTTGCCCTCGCAAGCGGACCCGCCGGACCATCTCCGGCGAAGGGCGCTCGCCGATTTCTTTCCGGCTTGCCACGAAGTGGTACACCTCGGCGAGCACCTCCGCCACCAACTCCCACGGCGGGTCGCCCGCGAGGGCTGTGGCCGCAGAAAACGCCACTGTACGGTACCCCCGTATCACCCTCACCGCAATCGTCTTTTGCGCCTGCCGCAGCAGACGCTTATTATCCGCGGTGAGGGCGTCCACCCAAATGGGGGCACCGTACATCGCCATACTCCGGCATACGCCAGAGTACAGCCGCCTCACGGCGTCGCTGGGCCCACCCAGATTGGGCAGGAGTCGGCCCAGCGACGCAGCCGCCTTGACGATCCTCGGCCCCAACTCGCGAAAGTGGGGGCGGAAGGACCATCTTCCGTCGAGGATGAGTCCCAGATATTTCATCTGGGTACTCACCCTCAACTCTTCTTGACCCACCTGGAGGCGTGCCCCTGAGGGGGTCCTCTCGTTCGGGCCCCGCGGAAGAGGAGGACTTCGGTCTTGTCCAAGCGGACCCGAAGCCCTAACCCCTCTATGCGGCCAACCAAAAGGGCGAGACCCGTTTCGGCCAGCCGCGCCGCCTCGCCGAAATTCGCACCCCGGGACGTGAAGAGAGTGTCATCCGCATAGCAGATGACACCCGTCCCGGGGAAGCCGGCACCGCAGTACCCAGTCGTAGGCGATGTCCCACAGGATAGGGCCAAGAATCGACCCCTGTGGGACACCGCACTCGACGCTCCGCCGAACCATTCGACCCCCATATCCTCGTATAGGACGACGCGTTCCTCCAGGTACGCCCCCAACAGCTCCCGCAGGTACGAGGGCACCTCGAAATACCGAAGTGCCTCCCGTATTACACTGTGCGGGATGCTGTTGAAGGCGTTGGCGATGTCTAGTGACGTCGCCAGGGTCACCTCGCCTTCCCGATCCGCCTCCTCTGTCACCGACCGCAGACGCCTGAGGGCATCGACGGTGGACCTCTCGGCCCGGAACCCGTACTGCACGTCAGAGAGACGCGGTCCCGGGCCTTCCTCCACATGCTGAACGAGGCGAGAGGCCACGATACTCTCCAGGGCCTTGCCGGCCTCGCTCAGCAGGACCAGAGGTCGCACCGCCGAGGCCGAGTCCAGGGGCCGGCTCCCCTTCGGAATGAGGCAGAGTCGGCCCTCCTTCCACAGTTTCGGGAACTGCCCCTCTCGCAGACAGCGGTTGAGCAGCTCCCGAAAACCCTCCCCGAGGTGCACGAGAATCAGCGCAAGCACCTTCCCGTGCACCCCGTCCGGACCCGGTGCCCTCTTCTTCGTCCGGAGGCGGTCGAGCACCGCCTCCATTTCGACGTCGGTGACGGGAGGCGGATCAGCCTCCACCCGCTCCTCCTCCGCTTCGCCAGGCGGCTGTCGGGCCATCCTTGGAGGAGAAAACCCCCGAGGATTGCCGGGGAATAGGCCCCCGACAATCTCCTCCAGCAGAGCCGGCTGGAGGGTCTCCGTTAATGGGGCCGTCTGTGGGCGCATCTTGTTTCGCGCCCACTTGTACGGTCGGCCCCACGGATCCCTTTCGATACCCTCCACCAGCTCCTCGAGGGCTTCCTCCTTGGCCCGACTGATGGCCAGCTGTAGCTCCATTCGTTTTTCCACATACACCGCATACAGCTGGTCATCCCTCCCCTCGTCCCGGGGGCTGCGCCGCCTGCTTCGACCGTAGGCCCTTCGGGCCGCGTCGCAGGCGACGCGAAGGGCGGCAATCTCAGCCGACCACCAGTATACCGCCCGCCTAGGGGGCGCACGACCTACGCTAGGCATGGCCGCCCGGCATACCGCTGTGAAAGCGTCGCCGAGACGGTCAGCCGCTTCGTCCACCCCCATTCCAGCCAAAGGCGGGAGGCTCCAGCGGCCGACGATGGCCGCCTCTTCCGCCAGCTCCCGGTCAAGTCGCGTGAGGGCCCAGCGCGGGAACCGGCTGCGCACCCGGGACGGCGACGCCGCCTGGCTTTGGGGGGCGGCAG
The DNA here is from genome assembly GCA_018467065.1 of Ephestia elutella. Classification (NCBI taxonomy): domain Eukaryota; kingdom Metazoa; phylum Arthropoda; class Insecta; order Lepidoptera; family Pyralidae; genus Ephestia; species Ephestia elutella. The sequence goes on from CM031584.1 coordinate 4,884,310, forward strand.
ACACCTCGAACCGAATATACCGGTGGTCCGAAAGTGTCTCCACCCCCGCTTCCACCCTCCAGTTCATGACGCATCGCGCAGCGGCGGGGGTGGCGAACGTCAAGTCCACCACCGAACCACCTGTCCGCCGCACACACGTCTGGACTGTCCCCCTATTCAGGAGGGACAGTCCCGCGGCCAGCGCCCACTCTTCAACCTTTCGCCCCTTGGGCTCAGTGGCCGGGTTCCCCCACGCCGTTGATTTGGCGTTGAAGTCACCGGCCACCAAGACTTTTAGGGGCGCCAGCCGCCTCACCTCCGGCCCCAGTGCGTCCAGAAACTGCACCAGGGCCGGCAGATCCCGGTTCGGGGAGAAGTAAACGCCGATTATAGCGTACTCTCCCCGAACCGCCACCACAAAGCCGTTCCCTCTCCTCTCAATCGTGAGAGGAGGGGCGGCGCCAGACCTAGCCACGATGGCCACGGTGCCGTCTAGATCCCCGGCCCAATGGGGCAGGGAGGGGACCGCGTACGGCTCCGAGACCACCGCGACGTCCACATCCCACTGCGCCATGGATTGCAGGAGCAGATCCTGCGACCCGGCGCAGTGGTTGAGGTTGGCCTGTATGAAGGAGACCCCCATCACTCCTCCATTTGGCCGTCTGGCGCCGCCTCTCGTCTGTCCTCACGAGGAGGAGGGGACGGCCCTTTCCCTCGGGTTGGCGGGGGTTACATGACTTACCCCCATGACATGGTTGGCCGGCTTACCGGCGTCGCGGCATACCACGCAGCGGGGCTCTGCTGCGCAGGAGGCTGACAAGTGTCCCTCCTCCCCGCACCTGTAGCAGAGCCGGCTGCGGTCCGCCTCCGATGGGCACAGCGCGGCTGTGTGGCCCTTCCCCATGCACTTGTAACAGTGCATGGGGCGCGCCTCCAGCAGCCGGAGCTGCGCGCGGCCCCATCCCACCCTGAGGCTGCCCGCCTCAGCCAACTTTGGCTGCTGTCACCGGGCAGCGCATCAGGACAGAGCCAGAGCCCCGCCAGTCTGGGCGGATTTCACCCACCCAGACCTGGTCCACCGCGCAGCTCCCGGCTTGCGCGACCGCAGCCTTTACCCGCTGCACTGTGGCCGCATCGTTAAGGCCCGTCACGCGGAAGTCCGCGGTTTTGACGGGCCTGGTGACGTCCGCGACACCGGACAGGGCCACCGTCAAGGCCGACGCAAGCACGTCAGCCTTCTCTGAATTAGAGGAGCCGAGCACCTCTATTAGCCTCGCTCCGGTCGCACTCGGGCGGATCCGTAGCGAGCTGATGCCCAGCTCCTCCAGGTCGACATCTTGCTCGGCCTTGAGGAGGGCGGAGCCGTAGGTGGCCCCGTTCTGCGCTGCCTGCGGCTGCAACTTTATGATCACAGCCGAGGAGCTCGGGACCGACAGCTTGGCCGCCCTCGCCGACGCCGTCTTGGGGGCGCCCTCGGCACCGCAGCGGGGGCGCCCGTAGGTGCCGCCGCTGGCTTGGGCTGGGTCTTCTTCCCCACGCCCTTCCCCTTCCCTTTCCCCTTCCCCCGAACCTCCACCCAGGGCAGCTCCGGGAATTCCTCGACCGGAGCTGCCGAGGTTGGAGCCGCCGAGGTCGGAGCTGTGGAGGTCGAAGGCCCGAAAGGCCCCCACTCCGTCTCCTTCTGGGCGCCCCTACGGGGGCCTGCTTCTTTGGGGCCGGGCGTGCTGGAGCCCGGACCTCCATCTCCTCCACCGCCGCCGGCCGCTCAGGCCGCAGCCTCGGGCTCTGGCCGGAGGCCTCCTCAATGGCCGCTCTCGCGGCCCTCGCCACCTCCGAGTTGTCGCCCGCCAAAGGTGGGCGCGTAGCCCTCCGAGGTAGGCGAGCCTCCAACTTCTCCTCGATCATCCGGCCCACGGAGGCCTCCAGCCTCTGTAACATCTCCTCATATGAGGGGGTGGCAGCAGTGTGCCTCCCCGAGACCTCGCGTCGGGCCTCCTCGAACCCCCGGCGGAGCGCAGCGACCTCTGCCCTCATGTTGGCCACCTCTCTTTGGAGGCGGCCATTGTCAGCTCTGAGGCGCCGGACCTCGTCCGACTCGCTGCGCGCCACCAGGGTGTCCACAATGTCCCGGATATCCGAGGAGGCCCGCATGATCTTCGCACTGTAGCCCCCTTGAGGGCAGTCGTCTTTCCCACGAGGCTGGTGATAATCCCCAGCCTCTCCACCGCGGTGCTCATGAGGCCATCGGCGCCCATGGCACCGAAGTCCCGCACCTCAATGGGGGCCATGACAGACCCCTCCTCCTCGTCCCCACTCGGGGGTCCTCCTTTCCGGAAGGCCCGGGCATCCAGGGTGGCCGAGAAAGAGGCCTCAGCATCCTCCTCCCGGCTCCTTCTGACTTCAGCCCGGGCCCTAGTCTGGGACGAGGCACCCCGAGCTTTCCCCCTTTTGGCCACCGCCTTTGGCTGTGGCGCGCCAACCTCGGTGTCGGAGCCGCTCGCCACCTCTGAGTAGAGGCGTTTGCTTCCCAGCACCGACTCCGACAACGAGGTGATGGAGCCCATGCTACCCAGCAGGCTCCCCAGCCTCCCTTGGCCCACCGCCACACTCACATCGGTAGCCTCCCCCTCCGTCACCTCTCCGCTGTGATCGGATCTGGATCTCTCCAGATCCGACCCTTTCCTTCCCCCATCCGAAATATTACCCCCCTGATTTTTCCCTCCCCTCCCCAATGGTTGGCCCTGAGAAGGGCCTTTTGGGTGGCCCTGAGAAGGGCCTTTCTTTCGGAAGCGCCCGGAGGCGTCCCGCGTATTGTAGCGCTCAGACATCGTCTCAATTAGCAGTTGTTGCTCCGACAGCAAAGTGCTCATCAGCCGCCGGCCTGCCACTCCGTTACGGTGGTCAGGACGCGACGTTGCCCGGGGGACGCGACGTGGACGCTAGCACTTTGGGGGGGTCCCCCTGTTGCCTCTCGTCCTAGCCTAGGGCAAAGTAGGGCGCTTGCGGAGAAACGACTGCTGTCCATGGAGCGACGCATGCAGCGTGACCACGTACTTCGCGATAAATATATTGAATTTATGCGCGAGTACGAGGATTTGGGTCACATGTCTCCGTCTCGAGTTGATTGGAGCTCAACTGAGCATTATTTTTTGCCCCACCACGCGGTGGTGAAGGCCTCAACGGGCAAGTTGCGGACTGTCTTTGATGGGTCCGCACCCACTTCGAACGGAGTTTCGTTGAATCTATGTTTGCATTCAGGTCCCAAATTGCATAGGGACATAATTGACATCATCTTGAACTTTAGAAGACATCAAGTGGTTTTTGGTGCGGACATCCGGATGATGTTCCGCCAGACAGTCATACATCCTGAGGACAGGCGATTCCAGTTGATACTCTGGCGTGAGCGCCCTGAGGATCCTGTGACGGTGTATGAACTCAACACAAACACGTATGGTTTGAAATCTAGTCCCTATATCGCCATCAGATCATTGCTTGAATTGGCAGAGCGGGAACGGATCCGCTTTCCCCGTGGGGCTTCCGTGCTGTCACGTGACTTGTATGTTGATGACGTGTGCACCGGAGCCCAAAGTATTGAGGAGGCCCTCCTACTGCGGGATGAATTGATCGAAATATTGAAGACAGGTGGCTACGAGCTACGTAAGTGGTTGTCCAATGAGCCTAGAGTTCTAGAAGGGATCCCGGAGGATCACCAACAGAACCCTCACCTGTTTGAGGATGTGGATGATCCCAACAGGATAGCGGTGCTGGGCATGCAGTACCAGCCGCTAACCGATATTTTCACATTCCAAGTGGACTTGGAAATACCAAAGGTCTGGACTAAGAGAACGGTGTTGTCCGTAATAGCCCGTATGTTTGATCCAAGCGGTTGGATCAGTCCAGTGATATTCTCTGCAAAGTGTCTTCTTCAGAGACTTTGGACTTTGGGCGTCTCGTGGGACGAGCCGCTGTTTGGCTCTCCATTGGATGATTGGCTCGAGTTGTTTTCATCGATTAAGGAAGTCAATCGGATTGCCTTGCCTCGTCGAATATTGCCACCCGGGAAATATCGAGCCAGCCTGCATGGCTTTTGTGACGCGTCGGAGCGAGGCTACGCCGCGTCAGTCTATATGCGGACAGTTGACGCCGATGGCCGGGTCAATGTCTCGCTTTTGTTAGGGAAGAGCAAGGTCGCCCCCATCAGGACTAGGCTGACTATTCCCAAGCTTGAGTTGAGTGGAGCTCACCTTCTCTCTAAATTGTTGCATCACGTTGCCAGTGAACTGGCGGCCACGGTCGAGATACGAGACATCTTCGCCTGGTCGGATAGCCAGGTCGCGCTTGCATGGTTGCGCGCGGCCCCACATACCTTGGAGGTTTTTGTGGGAAATCGGGTTTCCCAAATCCAGAATATTGGAATTGATATAACATGGAGACATGTGCCGGGAGAGCTTAACCCAGCGGACTGTGCTTCCCGAGGTTGTACGGCACCAGAATTGGTGTCACACCCGCTCTGGTGGGGTCCAGAGTGGCTGATGGGATCAGAAACTTCTTGGCCTGTCTGTCAGACAGATGTTACTTCTTTGAGTTTGACTGGGCTCCGTGTACATGCTGTAGTCGCTGAGACGACGTCGGAGCCGGATTGGCTACTTGCTCGGTATAGCAGTTTGGATAAGCTTCTGGGTGTTACCAGTTGGATTAAGCGTTTCATACATAATTGTAGAAACCCACAGGCAAAGCGGTTGGAGCCGATTGCAGGTGCAGAAGAGCGCCGGAGCGCATTGTTGCATTGGGTCCGTGTCGTGCAGACCGGACGGTTTGAGTCAGAGCTTCATATTTTGCGCGAAGCACGCGCTAAGTTGAAGGGCGCGGTCGCTCGTTTGAACCCGTACATCGACTCGGATGGGCTTCTTCGGGTTGGAGGCAGGCTCCGGAAGGCGGATCTTCCATATGAGACTCGCCATCCTCTGTTGTTGCCCAAGGGCGGACCCTTGGTGCAGCTTTTGGTGTCTGATCGACACATTCGTAACGCCCATGCTGGGTGCAATGCTTTGTTGGCTATTTTGCAACGCGAGTTTTGGATTTTGTCAGCCCGAAGAGCAATCCGTAGTGTCCTGTTTCGATGTATTGCATGTTATAGGTTGAAGGCATCCACGATGCAACCACAGATGGGTGATTTGCCCGCTGATCGAATCCGACCTTCGAGACCGTTTGACGGCGTTGGAACCGATTTTGCCGGTCCCTTTTCGATCAAGGCTTCTCCCTTTCGTAATGCCCGTATTGTGAAGGGCTATTTGTGTGTATTTGTTTGTTTGGCCACCAAGGCTGTCCATTTGGAGGTGGTATCGGCTCTGACTACGGAGGCCTTCGTCGCCGCGTTGGATCGCTTTGTTTCGCGTCGAGGTCTACCGTCCCTTATTAGGTCTGACAATGGCACAAACTATAAAGGAACTGTAAATTATCTTAAGGATGTTTCTGTGTTTATTGATAAAAATTGTACTAGTTTAAGTCAAATTGCTGCCCAAAGGGGAATAACCTGGAAGTTTAGTCCCCCAAGTTGCCCCCATTGGGGAGGGATTTTTGAAGCGGCTGTGAAATCCGCAAAGACCCACCTCCGCCGCATTATCGGAGAAACGGCTCTAACTTTTGAAGAGTTGGCCACAGTGTTTTGTAAAGTTGAGGCGGTCCTCAACTCTCGTCCTCTCTGTCCGCTATCTCCAGATCCAAATGACTTGGAAGCTCTCACCCCTGGTCATTTTTTGGTGGGAGGGCCGTTGAATGCCCTGCCCGAATACCCGTGGAAGGATGAACGCGTATATCGGTTGTCGCGTTTTCAAATGTTGCAGCAAATGAGCCAGGACTTTTGGCGTCGCTGGTCGCTTGAATATTTGCATTTGCTGCAGCAAAGAGTGAAGTGGACAGACAGGACTGAGCCTCCCAGGGAGGGTGATTTAGTATTGTTAAAAGAGGCAAATTTGCCCTCATTGCTTTGGCGACGAGCTCGCATATTACGTTTGATTCTTGGCGGAGATGGCACTCCGCGTGTGGCTGAGGTGTTGGTCGACGGTTCGATTTTAAGGAGAGGTGTGACCTCTCTCGCCCGCCTTCCCGTAGAGTAAGCTAGCGGTCTGCTTCTCAGACCGGGACGGGGGGATGTTTGTAATATATTGGGTAAAACTAAACGCAGGCGTTTCCTGTTATCGCCGCCAGGCGTTTTGGGGTTCTCACACTGCTAGCGTGGATGGCGTCGCGTGTGGTCCGCCATTGCATTGTCCAGGGCGATATCGGTTTGATTTTAATACGCGGAGCGGTCTCGCGTCTTTTGCTTGTTGTTTAGTTTGAGTGATAATTGTGAATTTCCTGTTTGTTAAATAACTATTGAATTTGTGTTTGTGAAAAACTCTGTTATTGTGACTTTTTCTTGTGAGAGGTGAAACGTGGCTGGCTGTTCACATCTGGCTGTTCCCGAGTGAAACTACGGGAAGAAATCTATTTAGTTGTTCTGGGGAATTGAGATCTCAAGGGTTAGGTAGGGTGATTAGGAATTCCCCCTTCCCGAAGACACTCAAGTTTGGATCCGAAGAGAAAGAAGATTTAATTTGGTAAGTGTTCAATTGTAGTTAATTTATAGGTTAGGTTATCATATAGGGCCCTGTAGCTCCCTTCATAAGCTACGGTGGTAGCAGACTGCGTTAAGTTAGTTAGGTTTTAGTCGGGCAAACGTGGTGCCGCGTGGAGATTTTTTCCCGGTACTTATTTTTACCGGTGGTTTTTTCCCGGTGAAGTTCCGGTACAGAATTCTTCCCGCCGCTTCGTTTGTCCGGATTCTCGCTGCCACATTTTCTGGCAGCAGAGCGTAGTTGCTCTGCACATCTAGTATGGATAACAATATTCACAATTTTAAAATCCTTGGTTTAACATGGGAGCCCGCTGAAGATACTTTTTCTTTGACAACCAGCCCAGTGGACAGTAAATGTACAAAACGCACCATTTTATCATTAATTGCTCGCTTATTCGACGTACTTGGCCTTGTAGCACCGGTCGTTTTGTACGCTAAAATACTTATTAAAGAACTCTGGTTAGCCAAGATAGATTGGGATGATGTACCTCCGCAGCCAATCATAGACCGCTTCACTGCTTTAGCACGGGATTTTCCCGCACTATCTTCTCTTAAAATTCCACATCATGTTGGAGTTTTTGCAGAATCTGTCGTAAAATTGTAGCCTTTTGTGATGCTAGCTTTAGTGGTTATGGTTGCTGTGTATATTTACACATTTCTGATACTCAAGGTAATATAACGGTCCGCCTTCTTTGTGCGAAATCCAAGGTTTCCCCCGCTAAAGTAACAACACTAGCTCGATTAGAACTCGTTGCTGCTTTGTTGCTGTCTAAGCTTGTTAGGGTTGTCAGAGAGAAGCTTTCAGCCCGCATTCCTATTGCCGGTACTTATGCGTTTTCGGATTCCACTATTGCGCTCTCGTGGATCCATTCTGTCCCTCATAGGTGGTCTATATTTGTTAGCAACCGTATTGCAAAAATTCAGGAAAATTTACCTGCCGCTTGTTTTAATCACGTATCAGGGAAAGAGAATCCTAGCGATTGTCTTTCACGTGGCATGCTGCCTTCGGAGTTAATTGTACATTCCTTATATTATAACGGCCCGTCCTGGCTTCGTCAGCCTATAAATGAATGGCCATTAAAATTTGTTCCGACGGAATGTGAGACATTACCGGAACTGAAATCTAAAACCTTTGTTGTTGAGGCTTCCCGTGCGGAACCACATATTATGGACACCTTAGTCAGCCGCGTGTGTTCATGGAACAAATTATTACACGTATTTCTATATATTCTTAAATTCACAAAAAGATTGAGTGGTCGTAACGCTGTTGAAAATATTCAAACCGCTGAAAATTTCATTATCAGAATCGTTCAAAATATTCATTTTTCTACGGAATTAGATTTAATTAAATCTGGCAAACTTCCATCTAAAAGGTTGCGCAGTTTGTCCATATTTGTTGACGATCACGGAATCTTGCGCATCAGAGGCAGACTTTCCAAATCGGACCTACCCTATGAAGCGAAGCATCCCGCTTTGTTACCTAAACGCGCCCGCATAGTTGATTTAATTATCGATCATTACCATAACACTTATTGCCATACAGGTCCTGGGCTATTAATGTCCATCATAAGGCAGCGATTTTGGATATTGGATGGTAGGACAGTCATTCGCTCGCGTTGTCGCAAATGTAATACTTGCTTTCGTATTAATCCTACTCACCCGACACCCAGAATGGCTGATCTGCCTGAGTATCGCGTGCGTGATGCTAAAGCCTTTGTACACACTGGGGTTGATTTAGCGGGTCCTATTGCATACATACCTATGCGTCGCCGAGGCCAACGCTCGCTGAAGGTCTACATTTGCTTGTTCATATGTCTAGTCACTAAGGCTATTCATATAGAATTAGTTTCGGATCTCACATCCGAAGCTTTCCTTGCAGCTTTAAAGAGATTTATGTCCCGCCGTGGTCCAGTGTCTGTCATGTACTCGGACAACGGGACCAATTTCGTTGGTGCTAAGGCCCGGCTGAACGAAATCTACTCTTTTTTATTAAACTCGCGCATTCAGTCCGACATTAAAGAAGAACTTCTGAAATGTCGAATTGAGTGGAATACGTTACCACCCCGCGCCCCGCACTTCGGAGGAATTTGGGAGTCCAACGTCAAAAGTATTAAAGCGCACTTGTACCGAGTGATAGGAAAGCAGCTTCTCACTTATGAGGAGCTCTTAACTGTCCTCGTACAGATAGAATGTCTTTTGAACTCACGGCCTCTTAGTGTTTTATCATCTGATCCGCATCCTGACGTTCTCACGCCGGCTCATTTTTTAATGTCCAGTCCCATTACTTATTTACCTTCTTCTGAATTGACAGAGGAAAGTATGAATTTGACAAAGCGTAAAAAACTTTTGGATCAACTTGTGTTATCATATTGGAAAAAATGGCGTATTGAATACCTGCATACGCTGCAAGTCCGTCAGAAATGGTGCACTCACGATCGTCCCATAGAGATAGGCACTGTCGTTCTCTTGGGTCAAGATAACGTACCGCCCTTGACTTGGCCATTAGGTGTCATAAAGGAGGTGTTTCCTGGATCGGATGGTATAATTCGCGTGGCTTTAGTCAAGACTGTGTCAGGCACATATAAGCGTCCTGTCACAAAACTGTATCCTTTGCCTACCCAATAGTCAAAGCGCAATTTAATCAAACCGCAACTTAATCAAACCGCAATTTAATCAAACCGCAATTTAATTAAACCGCTTATTTAATCATAATTTCTACCGTAGATATCGATTCGCTGATATTCTCAGACCGCTATTACCTCTAATCTATCCACCTAGCTTAATCTATCTTATCTTATCTTAATCTATCCACCTAGCTTCTTGTCTATATTTTAATTTGAAAGCTCTGGACCTTTCAAGGCGGGGAGCTATGTTGAGGCCTTCAGCCTCCAATTTTTATATAATTTCTTTTTTCTCTTCAATTCGGTAACAAGGCACCTTGGTATCGCTGTCCCTTTTAGCGAGCAAATGAAAGACCGAGATGGAGGTCTACTTGCACCTCGCGGAAGGAAGTGCATCGCCAATTATCGCAATTCAGTCTCGTTCCGTATGTCATTGAGATTGCGTGTGTCCCGCGCCTCCAGTGCCGCGCGCGCGCCCTTACGAGATTCCCGCAGATCTTCCAGAATATTCCTTGTCACTGCTGTACTCCGAAGAAAACTGGTGATCACCAGGAGAAGCCTTCAACTCGCAAGCGAGGTAAGCGATTATCGAGCCCCGTCAAGTTGCCGAATTGTTGAAATCTTCCCCTTTATATATATATATATATATAGGCCGTTTAACCGAAGTCTCATCCGAGTCCTAGGTATATCTTTAGGTCCTCATACCGCACAAAAGGAGTCGACCTATTTACACGGTTGCCACTCCAGTGTCCATACCGACACTTTATAAAATTTAGTATCATTTTTTTTATTTTTCGTTTCATATTATTATATTTCGTTGAATGTATTTTTACGCATTTTTTTTTAATTTACCTTGCATAATTACTCTTATAAATTTAGACCTTCATTTAAACCCTCCTAATAACAACTTTATTCATTTATTTTAATCTCATTTCATACAGACTACAGTATTCTTCGAGTTCGCAGTGGAGCGAGTCTGCTCTTGATGTGTGCATACGAAATGAGAGTGATACTCTACATAAACATAAAAGGCAGGCGAAAGAGTTGGCCACTGGATAAAATCAGGGGTTTGCTTTTGAGTCGCAACTTGCAGCTACGTGCTAGATTTTGATTTGAAAATTTAAGTCGAAATTCGTTTCGAGTAAAAAATCGATTTTTTTATCAAATTTCAGGTTTAGCTTCAATTTAAATCTAATAGTAGTTATAACAATACCAAATTGCTCGTGTATCTATAACAAAGCAACATGGACTCCGTCGGATCCGCGCGAAGAAGTCTTTGTTGCTCGAAGACCTATAAACAACGGAATAATTACATTAGAATAGAATTAAATTTTATTGTAATTTCACACACTCAAATATACACAAATACATAACAAAAAATACAAATAAATAGCGTATAAGCATCACAATAGGTGACGGCTTCAGTGTGACATCAATATCATCATCAATAAATCTGTAACTGGTCTGTGTCTGTACGTAGAAGATATTTAAGAAAAAAAAAATGGGGCGTCTTTATAGGGCCAATAGAAGCCTAAACAATTTTTTTAGAATTTTAGTCTGTCTGTCTTTCTGCCTGTATGTTTGTACGCGCAAAAACAATTGGACGAAATTAGATGCGGATTGCACAGTTGTAACCTAAAATTTGGCGTAGTTTTTAGGGTTCCGAAGTAAACAAGGAACCCTTATAGTTTCGTCATGTCTGTCCGTCCGTCCGTCCGTCCGTCCGTCCGTCCGTCTGTCTGCGGCTAATCTCAGAGACTACTAGTACTAGAAAACTGTAATTTGGTAGAGATATACATATTTATTTCGCGGAGCGAACTGTAGAATAAAATTAGGGAAATTATTTTTTTTTAGGGGGCCTCCCCTACACCTAAAGTGGGGATGATTTTTTTTCTCTCGATTATACCATCGTGTGGGGTATCGTTTGATAGGTCTTTTAAAAATATTATGAGTGTCTGAAGAACATTTTTTGATTTAGGGATCCGTGTGCGAAATATTTTACTTTAAAGTGATAAATTTTGTTAGAGTCAAGTGTCCCCCCCCCCTCGAACAGGAAAATGGTGGAGGGTGGATACATGAAAAAAATTATAATAACTAGCAAATATAATGAATTTAAAAGGAAAATTATCACGGCTATGTAGACTTTACACGTTAATGAGTAAAAGACGATAAACTTACAAAATTGATTTTAGTATGAAAAATATTCGTAGGAACAATTTTCATTCTATGTGATGGTATATACTTAGGTTATTTTCATTAGTTATATAAAAGTGGAAGTAAATATAAGTTCATGTGTCCGCATTTCTACAGGATAGGTACCTTCGGAACCCTACATTGTTCGTGGCCCGACACGCACTTGACCAATTATTATCTTAATACGGCACTTAGAATAGTAAATTACAACTAAATTTTGTAGCAATCGAATTATTATCAAGAGCTTGTGGTAATGTAATTGATGTATAATCACCAAAACCACAAAACAAACCTGCAAACATCATAATCGGAATAATAAATAAACAATTTAGATGTCATTATAGCTACCATAACTCACTTTTTACAATAACATTAGTTAGAGTACAGAACTTTGATATCTTTATATTTTTTCTTTTTTTTATTAAGTATATTTTAAATTGACCCTTTATTCTTCTTCCTACTTATTTTACATATTTCTAATCCCATTAATCCTAACTTATTCTATAAAAGTGATAGTGAGTTTGTTACCTCTTTACGCTTAACCTACTGAACCAATCTTCCTGAAATTTTGCATACACATAGTTAGAAGTACGGCGAAGAACATAGGGTACTTTTCATCCCGGGAAAAAGCACTGTTTCCGTGGGAAATGTATGCGGGTGAAAGCTAGTAATATCATAAATGCGAAAGTTTAGTTTGTGACGAGTTTGTGAGGATGTTTGTTGCTCATCATGCAAAATCTAATGGACGTATTTTGATGAAATCTGATACACAGTATAAGAATTATTGCAAATAGCATATAGTAATTTAATAATAATAAGTATACTATTACTAGTATACTTTTTATTCTGAATTACCCACAGAATTGAAGCCTCTGGGTTAGTATGGTTATGATTGTATGGAGTATATAATATATATAATAGAATCAAAATTAGGTATATGGAGTGAAATTATATCAAGTGACAACTCTTTGGTCTCCTTATTTTTTGTCACAACCGCGGAACTCGATTGATTCATGTTTTGCGTGACCATATTGTATATTCAGCAGTTTTTGTTACTCTGCAGTTGTAAAAAACAAATTATGGCGAGCCAGATAAAGTATAGATAAAGATTTACACTGATTAAAACAATTATTTTATAACGTAGGTAATAAGATCATACATACATAGAATCACGTCTTTGTCCTCACGGGGTAGACAGAGCCAAGAATCGTGAGCGCGAGACTCGAAGGCCACGCTTAGCTGAATAGTGGGCTCTCTGATGGAATGGAGATTCAGTATAGTGACATGTTGCTAGCCCATCGCCTATGAGTGAAGAAATCCCCAGTTTAAAGCCCTTTCCCTCGATTAACTTTTTGAATCTGCGCGGGAAAAGAAGCAGCTGGCACATTCTATGCATTTTCTTCGTTCCCAGACCAGCATGGAAGCAGATTTGTCTGATATTACTATATTTATTTATGACTTGACTAGATTCAGCTCTCGTTACGCTATATCTATATATATATAACTCAAAGATGACTCACTGACTGACTGACATAGTGATCTAATAACGGCATCAACGCACAGCCCAAACCTCTGAACGGATCGGGCTGAAATTTAGCATGCAGGTAGATGTTATGACGTAGGCATCCGCTAAGAAAGGATTAACGCGAGCGAAGCCGCGGGCGCCAGCTAGTAAAAAATAACTCTAAAAATTTCAAGTTTCTACCTCCAGCGATTCGTCTATGCGTTGATATTTCAATCAGCTGTTTGTTATCAATTATATTAAAAGTTATTTACCAAACTAAATTTAAAAAAAAAAAAAAAACCCACGGGAACAGTGCTTTTTCCCGGGATAAAAGGTACCCTATGTCCTTCTCAGTACTTCTATGTGTATGCGCAATTTCTACAAACAAATTTAAACAAACAAACTCGCATTTATAACATTAGTTAGGATTACGACCAGATTGCGGACCTCCTTAAAAAGAGATATTAGGAGCACTCATAACCGGCGAACATATATGAAGAGAGTGATGAGTATAGAGGAAGCGAAAGAGATCTATAAAGATCGTAGAATGTGTAAATCGCTAGTCTCTGCCTGCCCTCACGGGAAAACGGCGTGATAATTTGTATGTAATTATCTATTTCGTTATCGCAGTATAGAAAAACTTTTATTAGCATTTTTAATGAGCACCGCCGCCATAATACTTTATTTGAATAGATCTCTTTCGTAAGTACTTTTTTTAGGTCGTTAGGGCGTCTGCAAATGATATGAATACAAATGTCCCGTTAATTTGGCTCAGACAAATGAATACCTACAGTTTGGATTTATGTCAAAATTTGCAGCAATTTTTTGGAATCAACTTCCTGCAACTGTAATCCCGATCTGAACCTTCAAAAAACGAGTCTACGTCATATAATTTATCATTCAGTATTAATTATAAGAATTTATTGATATTGGTTTGATGATAATTTTTATTTATTTATTTAACCTTTATTGTACAAAAAATATAAATTAAACGTACAATAGGTTATCTACCAGCCAACCTTTGGGTCATGCAGAAAATTTTAAGTGGGTGTATAATAAAGGTACTTATTATTACTAAGTACTAATACTTACGTAAATAATAATATCGTTAATAATTAAATACAAATACCACAATTAATTTTTATGTAGAGGTAATCAAATATATATGTACAGTACATAAAAATAATAATATCTGTGATTTTATAAAATAATCTTAATATTTGTGTTTTGTTAACATAAAAGACGCTTCTGAAAGCTTTTTAATACCATATTTGAATCAGCAAGACGCTTTCAAATAAGTAAGTATATTAAATAATTTATTTCAAAAAAATATATATCAGATTTAATATTCATGAACAAAATAAAATTGCTATTTAATTGCTTTTTAGGCAAAGCTTTGTAATAAATACCATTATTCATTCTCATATTCAAACAATTTGCTCGTAATATTAAAATTCAAATGTAAGCGCTACGCTGGGTCGTAGCACTTCTACGATCGGCTACGCTGCTACGACGTAGCAAGCTTAGCTGTAGAATACAAATTTAACTAAATGGAACAGTGGGGTTACTACATTTTACATTTTCAACTCGAGATAAAAGTAATGCAGTTTTCTATGAGCTGAGAATAATGTCGTAGAAAAATGTTTTCATACAGTGCTGTCATATCATATTTTTAACAATTTTTGCTTTTTAAATTATGTTCCAATAGTATGAAAAGCGCATGAAAAATTTGTTATATACTGTAGTATATATTTGCATCGTTCCGGTCTTTTTGTAAGTTAATAACTTTATACTAATGTTGAATTATATCTGCATTTGCTTCAAAGTATTTATGAGTTGATTTCATTTACTCTTGTACCAAATTTCAACGAAATTAATTTAACAGTGCTTGCAAAAAACACATTTTTATTATATAAGAAAATGGTATAATATGAACTACTTCAGTGAAAATATAAAATAAAATTACCTTTTTTCCAATGTTGACAACAAAAGGTTCATTCATTAATAATAATATTTTTTTTCCCTTAACTTATTGAGGTGTCCTACAAAATTTTAAGAAAAAAAATCGTCCATAAAAAAGCAAAGAGCCCATCCAGTGAATGATATAGGGAATGATCATCTCGCGAAATTGCATTGTCGTTCAACACCCCGTGTAGAATTTAACGACACTACCTGAAACGACCCTTAATGAATTCGTTAATAAAAATGAACTTAACGCTTTAATATGAACGTTGATAAAGAATGGTTTTTCCCGGTATAATTTTATTGAATGCCTTTTTAATTTTTGACAGTTTGTTATTTTTAACTGTCATAACTTCAATGAGCAATTTTTTGACAGCTAAATTAAGAGAAAAAAACAATATGTAAAAGTCTAATCAGGTGGCGTTTTATAAAAACCGGGTCGTAATATTGGCTGTACTTATATTATGCTCTTTTTATTGTCAACCAGAGGCAAAAAAATAGTCACCTAACAGTTTGACAGTTGCACAAATCACAATATTGATACTTTTTAGATGTTTTTTTTATAAGGTTTTATTTTTTTTAAATGTCAATCCCGTGCACTTTTGCTTTTTCTATAGACTCGCCTTTATACTAAGCGCCATCTATGAAGTCATCTGAAACAATTTTTTTTATTTGGGTCTCGGAAAATCCCCCATTGTACCGGGCTTTTATACGAGTATATTTAGTTGTACGTAAGTACTTATTACTTCCATGGTTTAGTATTCATTCTCATAAAATTGCACTAACACTCAAGTATAAAAACTTCTAACTTCAGGTCTTATCACCATTTTCGATTAAGTAATAGCTATTTTTGAAAGGTCTATTGACTTTCAACCCACTCTTTAGAAGATTTCGCTGACGCAGAAAACAAAATAATCTGTTCTTATCCCGACCGCGACTACAGCGGGCAATTCTCGTAAAAATCGTGCCAAATTGCCGAAATTGAGAAACAGCTTGCATTCATAGCCGCATTTAAAACTTGAAACCGCTTCCAGTTTCATTAACGGTTATACCTCAGCTTAACGGCAGTAATTATGTACGCAATTTGGCTCCATTTTACTAGCTGACACAGCCAGGACTTACTTACTCATGTGTCAGTCGACTATTACTACTAACACCTACATAGAAAATGCAAAAGCACTACACATATTTATTTAATTGTAAGATATATGTTGTGTGACGTCTTTGGAGAAAATGCAGCAGTGGAGTTTGTTGCGCCGCCTCTTCTCTACTTGCGCTTTGGAGGCGGTGGTAACCTTAGCTTTAAGTGACTTTATGACGTCAACTAACTAAAAAAATAAGAATTTGACGATTGAATAATGCTATTTTTAGCCTATTTAAATAAAATCATTTCACTAAGGGAGTCCGCTTTTCACACGGTTTTTTTACAATTTATTCACATATCCTATCACATAATAGAAAATGCAACTTTGTTTTGATCGTTTTAATCATAGAATTTAGAATAATATGAGATAGGTAGAAGTGGCATAGACGCGTTGTTTTGTCGCCGCCTAACTTAAACCGTATAGGACTCTGAAGCTTCTTATCTCACTCACACATACTAGAATTTCTATCCTGATTTTAATTTTCAATTTGTAGGTAGGTATATCGGTATATAGAGCAACAGATTTTTTCATGGTTTAGTAAAACTTGTCACTTCTGAGTTATACAAATACAATACAATGTATATTCTGAGTTGGAGAATATTATTTTCCAACATAGTTGAAATGAAATGAAAATTATTACAACAAATTTTATCTTATGATCAATCAAGTTTTGTTTTAAATTGTTTTATTTACTCCTGAGGCGAATACAGAACGGTTTCGGAGCTTCTCCCGAACGAAAAAGTTTCAATGAGATTGTATTGGCTACTACCCAACGTGAAGCTCGCACCCACACCACTTTATTATTACTTACATCTATGGTTCGGCACCGAGAATAAAATATCGAATTTATTATTTTGCCCTGCCATTTCTGTGTAAAATAAATTTGGAAAAATGTCAGTTATTAGCTTAATAAGATCTTTCTCAATAATTGTGCTGCCAAATTTGACTAATAATCTTGGAATTTATAAAGCACACCAAATACAAAGCACCAGTACATTTTATTTGTTTCTTTATTTCCCAACACCAAAAATTATTTTATATAATAATTACTTTGCCAAACAGTCTCTTATTCACTTAATTCTTACTAACTATTATGCACTTAATTCTTATTACATATAATAAATTCCAATAGAGTATTCCGGTAAAATATCCATAACTTTTATGAATGTTCCGTTTTTATATCACTATATCTAGCATTGCAACGCGGTAATGCAGCCACACACAACATTTTTCACAAAAAAAAACGTTTTTTTTTTTTTCGTAACAGAAAGAAGAAAAAGTCAGGTTTTTTACGTATTTATCTATGTGAAAAAGGGATACTAAATTGTTATATTTGTAATTCGTCATAATTATACTTTATGCTGGAATATAAACAGTAAGCTTGTTTGACATATACACACACAATGAGAAACTCATTATAGGTGGGTGCGAGAACCCAACTTGCGGAACCGAATCAGTGAGTTTACTATGTTACACAGACACAATTGAGAGGTATTATCCACTAACATTCTTAGTAAAATGTTGATCAGATTGCAATTTAGACAAACTTATTGTAATTCTGAAAAACTTAAAGTAAGAAAAACTCTTTGCAGTTCGAAAAGTCGTCAAAAAAAAACATAGACTTAGTATGAAAAGTTGAAATTTAATGTTACTCTTTTACTATAAATTTCTTACGGACGTAGTTCTATTCCAAGTACTGAGCATATTGTAAAAATTTGGCCAGTAGTTTCAAAATAACCCTGTATGTTTTTTTTTGCTACTAGCTTCTTAACTTTTATGGTGCTTTTTATACAGTATTACGCGTTTATCCATTACGGGGTAGACAGAGCTAAGAGTGTGACTCGAAGGCCACGCTTGGCCGAATAATGGGCTTATTGATGGAATGGACATTCAGTTATATTGACTAGTTGCTAGCCCATCGTCTATGACAATAATCTCCTTTTTAAAACCCATTCCTTGATTGACATTTACAATCTGCGCGGGAAGAGAAACAGCTTATACATTCTATGCTTTTCATTCGTTCTCAGAAGGAGTCTAAAACAGTCACTTTGATAAATGGGAATATGGTTTATTTCTCATTTCCTAAATTTTTCAAAAATAAACATTATATGTAATGCCATAAAGTCAATTTTTAAATATTTAGAAAATAAATTGAATCATATTCCGATTTATCAAAGTGGGCATTTAAGACCCCCAGCGAGATACTTTTTTCCCAAAATTCCCAAAGAATAAGAGCTACGCAGCGATTATACCCGTACTCAAAACAAATTATTCGCTTCATCTGTTCTCCATTCCTCACGAACCCGACAGGTTAATACAGTAGTATCGTAATTCTCTTTGTCGGAATGAGCAAAAAGAAAATACCCAACATGATTGTCAGATGTCGAGTGCAGAGTCGAACCGAATTATTGTACAGATACGATGAGAATGTTATGAAACTGAAATATATATGTCGGAGCGATTACATTAGTTAAATTAACTGTGGTTTATTTTGTAAGTTAACCAATGGTTTAAAAACAGTTTTCAAGACGGTAGACGGTACGAGTCGGAAATGTGTCATTTGTCGTTTGTCAGTTCACTTAATAAAATCAACGTGGCGATCGATTATAGCAAGGCAGTCTTATGGCGCGTTGCGGACGTGTCGTCCGGTTGTGTTGAATTCTCTGTAGCTATGTAGTCAGTGACTGAATAGTGTTATTGTCGTGTATTTCTTAACGTGCTTAGGTATATACATTTAGAGCATCGATGAATATTGAAAAATAACAACAAAATTAACGCGGACATACACTAGTAAGTAGTACGATTCGACCCAGGCCATTACTTTCCTCCGTTTTGTAAACAAGCGAACCTTTTTGGTTTAAGCTAAGGGTGGTGGCCGAGTGGTAGGGCGCCCGCCTGTGGCTGCAAAGGTCTCAGGTTCGAATCCTGCCCGTGCTACATTAGTTTGTATCCCAATCTGATTCATATAATTATTTTTCATCGACCACCACTTGCTTCCGGTGAAGGAAAACATCATGAGGAAACCTGGTTGATGATTGTCAGCTAGTGTGTAAAACGGAGAAGGTAATGGCAAACCACTCCATTTATAATTTCCAAGATAGACGTTGTTTGTGTTTCATTTCATATAATGACCACGACCCTCAGTCATGAGGAATACGACTAAAGAGACTCCTTTTAATATTGCGATTTCTGCGACTCCAGATGAATCAGTCAAAAATATTATTGCATCCTCGGACAAGGAAGTAAAAAAGGTTAGCTTTAAAACTCAAAAAAGAGTAATTACTCAGAAAGACGGATGCCATTAAGATAATTCAGCTCACGTACGGCGCTATCTTTTTGACAAATTGCACGTAAACGCACCCCCACCCCCCATTAGTCAGGTATCTTAATCATGAAGCTAATAAGTTTGAAGTGACGTATTTCACTGGTTGAACGTTAGAATTGTTTTAAAAATCTGCACGCAGTAGGGTTAAGTTACTTTTTTTATTTAATTCATACACATACATATGTACTACATAATGTAGGCCCATAGTTTCTTACCTTAAATACTTTTTAACCTTTATTGTCCAACTGCTGCGTAAATGTATCCTCTTTCAATCGTCTCTACCCAAAGCAAGCCGACCAATGTCTTTTAAATTCCCTTACTCAGATCATCACCCGATTGCTTCCACGGTCTTCCTCTCTGTCGGTAGCCACCTTGAGGATGAGGATGCCACTTGACCTTGAGGATTAATGGGGTCAGGACACCATTAATTCTTGGCATAGGTACTGTCAGCTGCAGAGAATCCTCTACCTCTCACTGAACCCTATCTCAGTGGAGTCAGTTTTCTCTGAAGATGATTGTACAGTCAAGCATCATAAGTGCAGTCATACCTCGAAGACCTTATTGCCTAGCCTTAATGATCATAATGCCTTGTAGATTCTGACTGCATTTTTGAATCTTACGTAAGTATAAAATATACATATACAAGGTGTAACGGAAAGCGTATTACTATACAAAGTGGAAAGATTCGTTACCGTGGGTAGATCCTTTATGTGAAGTTTCAGATTATTTTCAGCACTTTTAAAAAGGAGTGTTAGAAAAATAAATGATAAAACGAAATCTTTGCCATGTAAATAAACACTGCACATCACTATTCAGGATATTTAAATGTCAAGGTTGTCTTTGCACTGCTTACATACATATCACAAGACAAATTATTTCACCTTCTCGGTCACTATGAAAACCTCGTACTTTGAGCAGTATCCGCTTTCGTCACCTTTTGACAGTTTTTACCAATGTTTTCACAAAGAAACCGCTTACACGTGCAGAGCGGCGCAGCACAGCAGCGGCGGGAATTTTTAAATTAATTACCTTGCTTTAAATTGATTAATCATTGTAAAAAGAACCATTCGCAAGTCACTTTTCAGTATTTTCATCATGTTTTTAATTAGAAATCAATTATCTCGCGTAAATATTTTTCACTTTGACAAGTCAACAACTCAGGCTAATAGTGACAGTTACTTTTTAATATTGGTGCTGTCCTGCCAGGTACATTTTCGGAAAAGTCCAGTCCCATCTTTTATTAGTTAAACTCACACCACCTTTTTGATTCTGCTGTCCTAGTACAAAATAAATTAATATCTTACATAGAGCAATACGGACCTCCACGAAGTCGGTGTTGCTGATAAATAGGATATTTTTCCGAATGTACCTCCTATTGTTCCATGGATCCCTTGTATTAAACCAATATTTACCTTTAATTTTATTGTCATGTTCTGTTATATTTTTTAATTTTACTTTTTGACCATACCAGGATCACATATCAGCCTAACAAGGAAGAAGCGACGCCTTTTTTATCTTGTCAGAATGTCAAATCTTCAGACTTGATATGACTTGAGTTCAAATGATACATGCAAATGTATGTATCATTTGCAAAAAAAAAGTGCGGAACCTCTTTCACAAATTCTAATTTATTACAATACCAGGCGCCGAGTCAAGGAGGTGTGATTTAATTTTGATAGTTGTAGATGATTGACCTTGAATTCAACAGCTGTTTACTGTCATAGTGGTGAATAGTGTTGTGCCAATTCAAATTGAAAAATGTGTGCTTGTATGGTTTTCTTAAAATAAAATTAAAAATAAAAACATAAACATACAAGACTAAAACTGTCTGGAACTAGTTTAAAACCATTATCACAGTAAGCACAATCGATATGCATATAGGTTTTCCGTTACACCTTGTATATTTTAAATTGATGCCTTAAAAACATGTTTAGCACTAAAGAACGATTCCAAGACTACGCACCGTTTCTATCCATAGCAAGATAGCAAGCAACATAAACACAACATATGTTTAGCACACATGTTTAGCGCTTAATAATAATAATAATCTTTTATTTCGACCAACAGGGATCATAATTTGTTAGTAGCACAGATAACTTAAAACCTAGTGTTAGTACATACACAAAAACACATACAGACATCACACTTGTTCGTTCTTCAGTACGTGTATCATTGAACAATGACACACATACTGAAAATCGACACGTGACGCAAACATCTTCAGAACCGTTGGAGCTGGCCCGAAGTCTGCTTGCCAGGGATGTGCACCGTTTGCGGATATTGGTGTAAAAACAATCTACCCTCGCCTCGACGAACATCCTCTTCGCGCTACAACGTCGAGACAACCCCAACAACACTCTGAAGGCATCATTATATTGGACTCGTAGGGCGCTAAATTGCGTTTGTGTATATTGCACCCATAGGCTGCTCGTGTAAAAAGATGTGCAGTATGCTCTAAAAAGAGTTATTTTAACTTCTCGAGAACAACGAGCAAACCTACGGGCTATCATATTAGCGCGCATTGATAGCGCCCTACGCTCCCTTTCAACATTAGTATTGTCCTTCAAGTCGAGGTTAACCATTGTCCAAGATATTTAAATTTGTAAACCCTTTGCAAGGGCGTCTTATTTAATTTTATAGGTGGAATAGTATCCGGACGTTTCCCTCCGGCTTGAAAGACCATACATACACTCTTCTGCTCGTTATAAATTAAGCCATGACTAGTGGCGTATCGCTCACATACACTCAACAACCTGTCGAGACCACGGGAATTAAGAACGATGCCAAGACCATGCACTGTTACTATCAATAGAAAGATAGCAACCGACATAAATACATTACCTCTTAAGTATACAATGACACACATGATTTCCACGAGCGAAATTGCCAAAAACCGCAGCGGGCGCAACTTGCTGATTACTGACGTCCAGAACAAAGGCGGCTGATTGTGATTTCGCGCCATAATAACGGCTTTGGATGTCGCATGGACCGATGCAGTGAAGTGTACACATTGGAGTATTATAGAAACGAAGTTACTCATCATCATCTTCTGCTTTACCTTTTTCCATCATCACTAAAGCTAAATGTCATATAAATGTTATTTTTAAAACGAAGCTTACGTTTATATGTTCGCCAAACCTTGATAAATATCAAAGCTGTAAGCTAAGATTTTACACAAGACCTGCAATGTACGGCAGAGGTACCTAGAGACTAAATAAATCTTTGAGGTGTCGTAGGAATAAGGTACCAAAAATAAAAATAAAGATTGATATAAAAGTCTTAAAAGTGAAGGCACGACTTGAAATAGAGAGATGTAAAGGAAAAAGCATTGTGCGCCGACCCTATATAATATGGGAAAGGTAAGAACAAAGAAGAAAACGGAATGAAGAGTACCAAACATTTGTAATTTGTCAGTCAAACCCAAGTCCTTCGGTGAAGTCATCATATGGACAGAGTACCTAATACATCAAATAAAAAATAAACTATATTTTGATGGCATTTTAATTAGCATAAAACAAACCAATAATAAATTC
Source organism: Ephestia elutella (assembly GCA_018467065.1). Classification (NCBI taxonomy): domain Eukaryota; kingdom Metazoa; phylum Arthropoda; class Insecta; order Lepidoptera; family Pyralidae; genus Ephestia; species Ephestia elutella. Next base: position 4,907,188 of record CM031584.1, read on the forward strand.
CCAAGCGAAGCGAGAAACTTACCGAAACGAAATTCCGATTGTATACCGTCGCATTTACAACAAGCAAGAAAGCTATGAATAAATTTCCAAGTTCGTTACCAACTGGATTGACTGCTTGCCACTGAGGTGCTGCCTTCCGATGCAAATTATTTTATGGACTGACATCCCTGTGATGTGAATTTACATTACATCGATGGTTACATAGAAGCTATTTGCAGGACTACACGCTAAAATGGTAATCACCAATCCTGGCAGGGTAGCCATGTAGAGACAAGGCGATTTTTTGAAAGTATTGGCAGTAAACTTCTTTGTTCAGTGCAACCAAGTGTATGACTTAGCGGGAGAAGACCAGTCATCCGTCGTAGAAATATTTACATGCCAAAATTATAAAAAATAGCATTAGATAGATAAATTTGTTTGCAAAAAAAAGTTGAATATGTGGTGGTGGTAAAAACAAATCATGCAATAAATCGCAGTATCTTATAAAATAGTGAAGAAGCTCCTAGAATTTTGTAGACGAGTGAACAAACAAAACTTTTACAACAAATATAGACACAAAATAAGGACTTTTCGTTACATAATCTTTGTGGCAAAGAGCCCAGCCGGCCCGCTGCATCTCATACTACAGTTGCTGTACAATTTCACGGCCAATGCCTTATGTTGTATCTTTAGTCGCCCATCCGCAAAATTATTATTATTTTTTTATAGAATAGTAGGCAAACGAGCATGCGGGTTGCCTGATGGTAAGCAATCACCGCAGTCCATAGACACCAACGACCCTAAAAGGTCACTGATGCAATATAAAATAAATTTTTATTATTGCAATATAATATTTTTTTTTAATTAAAACCTACCTGATATTGCATAAGAAGGCATGTGCCCAGCAGTGGGATCTAAACAGCTGATTAATAGTCCTACAAAACCCACCGCTACCTATCGGAAGATTAAGAGCGTGTGGGCATTCTAAAGTCTATAGTTTGTCTATATTATTTATTTTTTAAGATGACTTAATGATTGATCCTTTAGGCGATGCTCGTCAAACCTCATTTTAGACTTTTTTAAGTATTTCAAAATTTTGTTTATTATTTTTTTATATTCTTTTTAGTTAGTAGAAATTTAGATTTTAGTATTTATAAAATCTTTATTTTTAACCAAAAAGTAATGAATGGATTAATTTATGGTTAAAGCAAGATAAAGCTCATAGATCAAATAACTATTTCCAAGATATCAATTTATTAAATGAAAAAGTCAACTTCTAGTATTTATTTGCAATAAAATGTACAGCAAAACATATGGTATATAAGTAACTACTAAAACTAAACTAAATCTATACTAATATTATAAATGCGAAAGTTTGGATGTGAGTTTGTGAGTTTGTGAGGATGTTTGTTACTCAATCACGCAAAATCTACTGGACGGATTTCGATGAAATTTGGTACAGAGGTAGATAATGACCTGGAATAGCACATAGGCTACTTTTTATCCCGGGAAAAAGCACTGTTCCCGTGGGAAATTCACGCGGGCGAAGCTGCGGGCAAAAGCTAGTTGAAAATAAATAAATTAGAAGATATATGATTAACTACCTATTTAACTTCTTATTAAATACTCAATGACAAAGATAAAGCTAATTCATCATCTACCAATGTCAGCCAGTTTTGAGCTGTAACTTTGTTTGATAAAATAATATCGCTGGATGGGAGACTACCTTCAGCATTAGTAGTCAGAGTGCGGCTCCAATCGCTGCACAGGATATACCAGAATAAATAACAGGGTATCTCACTTGATCCGCCTTGTCTATTTCTTGCACGAACTGCACTTACGTACTTGTATTACTGTGCTTAGAAAATAAGATAGGACTCAGAAATCCGTCTACGACTAATAACGGAGGAGTTTTTATGCCCATTGTTCTTTACACAAGACTTGTGTGTAAAGAATGTGTAATGTGCTTATACTTCTTCTCTTCTTCTCTCAGCCGAAAGACGTCCACTGCTGGACAAAGGCCTCCCCAAAGGATTTTCACAACGACCGGTCCTGCGCTGCCCACATCCATGCGCAACCCGCGACCTTCACCAGGTCGTCGGTCCACCGAGTGGGAGGCCTGCCAACACTACGTTTTCCGGTTCGTGGTCGCCACTCGAGAACTTTTCTGCGCCAACGGCTATCTGTTCTGCGAGCTTTGTGCCCCGCCCACTGCCACTTAAGTTTGGCGATTCTGCGGGCTATGTCGGTTACTTTGTGCTTGTACACATTCACTTATTTATTATTTACTTATTAAGCCTGAGAGACCTTCACATTGAACCTTCACACCAGTCAGTAGTGTAGGGTGTCAGGTAGGGAAATAAAATTCCCGGCATTCACACTGCGACGGTTGTAAAGTCCTTACACTGATGATAGACGGTGTAAGGGTTGTAAATCCTTGCACGAGATGATAATGATAGAATAATAAAGGTTGATTGGTGATGGAAACAAGATTGAGTCAATTGATATATTGCCCTAACTTAAGCTACTAAAATGCAGCGTGGCGAGAGTGCCGCGTAAGTGCATCTATATATATATAACTCAAAGGTAGGTGGTAAAGGCCTGACTGACTGACATAGTGATCTATCAACGCACAGCCCAAACAACTGGACGGATCGGGCTGAAATTTGGCATGCAGATAGATGTTATGACGTAGGCATCCACTAAGAAAGGATTAACGCGAGCGAAGCCGCGGGTGCCAGCTAGTTGTATATAAAGTAAAGTATGCTAGGGTTAAATAACTAATGAACGAGGTTCCGTACACACACTATCATATTTTAATTTATTTTTTAAAATTTTAAGTAATAGTCATAAACAGAATGAGGACGTTATTGTCAATCGTCGTGGATATTTTAGGGATGAGCGACATCCATAGATCAACACAGACTCCTGTTGCTCTATGGTGGCATCCTACTTAATATTATAAATGCGAAAGTTTGAATGTGAGTTTGTATGTTGTTAGTTGATCTCACAGAATCTACTAGACTTGTTTTGGTAAAGCATCGAAGCATCGAAGCATCGAGACGCATTTGTTTATATAAACAGAAAGCAAATAAAAAGAAAGGGAAGTTGATCTTTAAAGCAGGGCTTGAAACCGGTTAATAAAAAACCTAAAAAATAAGTGTTTTGACCTGGTTACGCAGTAACGCTCGGGCCATTACGATCGGAGTGAAAACCCTTTTGAATCGGTCTCGCGAGCGGAAATTACCTGGTTAATCCCGCGCGGGCGAGTGACAAGGACAGGTATATCGCTCAGCGTTTTATCTCACTTACGCATTTGCAAGTCTCAACGTGTAGATTGGTTAGATTTATATCGAGCGAGAGTGAGAAATAATCATAGTTAGAGCGAGATAGAACACGATCGTCGAAAAGAGCGAAATATTTTGGGTCTTTCCGGTATTTTGAACAGGAACTGAAATGATATCGCGCTTTGAACATAACCAGAAATAATATATGGTTTTGCTCAACCGTAACTGATTTAAAACGCTCTTTTTTTAAATGTATGGCGCATCGAGTGAGCTGGTTTAGAATTTTAACCAGGTATGCAAGCCCTGCTTTAAAGTGCAATATTAGAGGTACAGTCACCGAGACAGGTGACACAAAATTATAGCTTGTAATCCTAATACTAACTAATATTGTAAATGCGAAAATGAGTTTGTTTGTTTGTTACCTCTTCACGCTTCATCTACTGAACCAATCTTCCTGAAATTTTGCATACACATAGTTAGAAGTACCAAAAAGGACATAGGGTACCTTTCATCCCGGGAAAAAGCACTGTTCCCGTGGGAAATTCACGCGGGCGAAGCCGCGGGCGAAGCCGCAGGTGAAAGCTAGTCAGTATATAATTATAAAATTTGTGCCGTATCTCATCTCCACAGTTCCGCACAATATCGAGAACGTGAGCGATTAATAGTTAAGATAACTCACGAATGTTTAATTGTAGATAGTGTGCTAGATAAATGTAAAAGATAAGAATATAGTATATAAGATAGAATAATGTAAAATAAAGTCAGACATCTACCAACTTTGTGTCTCATTGTATATTCCGCAACAAATTCTTCCGTTATTGACTGAGTGACTGATGATAGTCAACGCACAGCCGAAACTATTGGGCGTAGGAAGCTGAAATTTGTGGGAGCACGAGGATTTCCCGAAATTTCCACAGGAAGAAAGTCTCGGGCCCATGCTAGTATATGTAATACCTACCACCAGGAAGAAATTATGAAAACGAATCAGTTTACAAGACCATTAAAAATAAATAAGAGAAAACTCGAATTTATCAACGAGTAACGAAAATATTTGTTCTAGGTATTGAATTGACTTCAAATACTGGAGTCAAATAAAATGTTGTTTATTTGCAATAAGGAATGTTTTGATTTCATACGTACAAGCATATAAATGAAGAGTAAGGATTTCCTTTTAAATCGCTAAGGTAATTTCGGAAGCAATTTAGATGTATGTTAGAAAAAATGTTACAAATTCTTCGCGCAGATTCTTGTCACAATATAGGCGATGGGCTAGCATCCTGTCACTATATCAGAATCTATTCAACTAAGTGTGGGCTTCGAGTCACAGCTCTGTCTACCTCGTAAGGGTTTAGATGTGTTATATCCGTATGGCAAATCCATTCACTTTTGATTTTAAAAGTCTTTACGGCTTGAGTTTTAATTGAGTTGGTCACTTTTTCCTCATGAAAATTTCTATCTTGCCCTAATATACTAAATTATACTTTCAACATGATAAATGAACACCAAGATACATAATTCACGAAATTCTATGTACTTACCGACTCGCTCAATTATATAAAATGTATTTTCAGCTCAACAATGAATTACTTCGCGCCGGCAACAATGAAATTGCATTAAATATTTATAAGCTTCAGCATTTTAATATCAAAAGCTCCTGGATAAAGCTCACATATTCTTTGTGGCTTCTGAGCTTTCTTAAGAGGTTGCCGTTAACTAGTCTGGGCGCGTTTCGGACGAAACCAAAACGCTAGTGGTGAAGGCATTTTTTGAATTTTCATGAACGCCCGAATCGCGACTAACTTACTTGTTTACAAAAAGTTATCGACGCCCGAAACGCGCCCAGACCCGTAGAGGACTTCACTTCGTCACTTCAACAAAACTTTCGAAATAACCACTTAGATTTAGTTTGTAAACTCTGTTTTTTCTTATTTGTCCTATTATGTAAATAATCTTCACAGTATTTTTCGTCGAGTTTTGTAGAAAATAAATCAAATATTAGTTCAACCTTCAGCCCACAAACTTTATGATTTATTATTTATTTATTTATTAAGGAACAACAAACAGTTACAAAATAAAATAGTTTGTAACAAGCTAATTATTTAAAATATAAAAACACGACTGACAACTTACATAGCCTATGTCATTCGGGCTTGTGCAAGGAATCTAACAATACCTCTCACATCAAAATATGTTAAGCCGTTCAGGACTTATGGTGGAATAAAGAAATTACATACATACATACATGAACCCTGGAAAACATAACACTCCTTTTTTGGTCAGTCGTGTAAAAATAAGACTTAAATCTAAAATAATAATAATTTTGTAACCAACCACGCTATTCACAGCTTGTTTAAATACATAGTGATGACAAGTTTTAAATTATCAAACTATCGACCTATAAGCCTCCTTTCTCAAGTTTACAAGCTTTTTCGAAGGTGATCTGCAACCGTCTTACCCGACTACTAGATGAATGTCAGCCCATAGAACAAGCTGGTTTCCGAAGCGGATTTTCCACAATAGACCATATCCATACTGTGAAACAGCTGATGGAGAAGAGTTCAGAATATAACCAACCCTTGTGCTTTGCCTTCGTTGATTACGAAAAAGCCTTCGACAGCGTCGAACATTGGGCCGTGTTTAACTCTCTCCATCGCTGTCAGGTAGACGCACGCTATGTGGATCTGCTGAAGGAAATTTATAGTTTAACTACAATGCAGGTTCGTCTGCATTCTAACACTGATCCCATACCCATAAAGAGAGGTGCGGCAGGGGGATACCATCTCACCCAAATTATTTAACGCCGCTCTAGATGATATTCTTAAAACTTTAGAATGGGACTCCGCAGGTATTAACATCAATGGAGTATATTTGTCCCATCTGCGATTTGCAGACGACCTGATATTGTTTGCCAAAACTCCAAACGACCTCCAGAATATGTTGACAGATCTCCACGACGCATCTTTAAGAGTAGGTCTCAGGACCAAGACAAAGGTTATGTCGGCCACATCTGGCCTCTCAAGTATATCTGTACACGGTGAGAGGATAGATGTGGTTGACAAATATACTTACCTTGGTCATTGTTTATCTTTTGACAAGGAACTTAGATCAAAAGAGATTGATCGACGTATTCAGCTAGGATGGGTGGCATTTGGTAAGCTGGCAGATATCTTTAAAAACAAAGAAATTCCGCAAAGCCTAAAAACCCGCCTCTTCAACCAGTGTGTTCTGCCCACGATCACATACGGTGCCGAGACATGGACTCTTACAAAAGGTACCATGCACAAGATTGCAGTCGCGCAAAGAGCCATGGAACGAGTCATGCTCGGCATCAAATTACAAGATCGAGTTCGCAACACGGAGATCCGCCGTCGAACGAAAGTTCACGACGTACTCTCTAGAGTAGCAACTCTAAAATGGAACTGGGCGGGACACCTGGCAAGAAGGAACGATGAAAGGTGGAGTAAGGCTGTGACCGAGTGGTATCCAAGAGACGGAAAGCGAAGCGTAGGACATCCGGCTGCTAGGTGGGTCGACGACGTAAGGAATGTTGCTGGCAGGAACTGAATTGGGATGGCCCAGAATAGAGAAGCTTGGCGTAGACAGAGGGAGGCTTATACCCAGCAGTGGGTAGCGGAAGGCTGACGATGATGATGATGATGATGATGACAAGTTGCTGCTAGTGGGTGGAAAGTTAAAGAAAAATAAAGAAGACATAACGCCATTTCCAAAAATTAATTGAGGTTTCTCGTGACCAGAGGGCTGGTATTTATCTCGCACAGAGATTAAGCCATTCAACGTGGCAATGCTGCCAGCCTTCTGGGCACTTTACCTCAGAGCAAACGACCTGTCGGGGCTGGCAAGCATTTTGTAAATATATTTAATTTTAGTTTTAGTTTTATTTTTTTTTTTATAATTAATTTGAACCCTGAAAAATGTTCAAACCTAAAAATTCTAAATAAAAACATTTATTAACCACGAAAGTAATATCCTAAAATGTCTATTTTTATTTATATTGTTGTAAAATCATAAAAAGACATGGTAAGATTGTTTACATTATAGGACAAGTAGAAAAAATCGGAGTTTACAACGACCTCCAGATGGCACTGGAGCCATCGCCAAAGCGGTTAAATCTTTTTCTCAACAGAACTTTAAAAATAGAAAGTTTAATGAGATTTATTTTCCGTTAATGAAGGATTTTTCTTAAATCCCTTAATGAGAAATCTATAGGTGACAGCTGACTTAGCAGCTGCTTAAATGTTGAAATATTCACAGATTAAAAATCTCGAGAATTTAAAAAGAGTTTTATGGTAATGACTGCCAAATGCCCATTTAAAAATTACTTAGATTTGGAAAAGTCCAAGCTGTTTTTTATGGCCTGAGAAAGAAAAAACCGACTTTGCATATTTTTATGATAATTAGTCCAATGATGTGATTTTAATAAGTTAAAAGGCGCAAATCCATTATAGGTTAAATTGTGCAAGTAAAAATATCGGCAATAATTCATATTTATTTACTCGGGAAATCAACTGTTACCTATAGTTATATTCTATTCCCTTTCTTCGCTTCCTTATCAGCACGAAAATCCAGTAATACCCGAATCGAAGAAAGAAATCAAAGCTTTTGGCTCCAAAAAATTGCCGTACATAAATCAATAGGGGACCGGACAAGGTATGAGAATTGTTAAAAATGTGTAATTTTATGATAGAATACATATAATTAAACACATTTTGCGACTTTTCACTACGAGTTTATTCTCCTGAGCTAATTTATTAGAGTTCAAACTTTTTGGGAAAGTCCATTTTCTACGCGTGACGTCATATGAATGCACGTTTAGTTAGGGGCGTTTTGGTATCGTCCAAACATCGCTTAAAAATGTGAATTGTTTTTTGCTATATCTTGGTAAATACTTTGGTTATTAATGTGATTCTTTTACGGATGATTCTATTATTGTGAGATATTTCAAAGAAGCATCAAAAAAAAAAGTTGTCCGGTCCCCTATTGGCCTACAGACTCAGAGGTACATGTCTAGTAAACTGAACCACCATTTTCCCACCCACCCCGAAATTTTTCCCATCCGAACATTTTCCGAGTGTATAAATACGGCTACTAAATTAATATCTACCCCTGTTTTCGTTCAATCAACATCTGACTCTCCAATTAACGATTTCAGATTTATCGCCTCACAATGTGAACAGCATTTCCAATTTTGAATTCGAATCGTTGCAATCGAATTAAAACGAACTGTGACAAGTCGACGATGTAGGCGGAAATATTGTACCTCCTTTACTAACAATTTGTTGGCGTTTCTCTTTCTCTCTGATTTTTTAATTTTATTATTATTAGTACCTATATATAAAAAAATGCTTTATCTACTTTACAATAAATTTTATATTTGTATAAAATTATTAGTTTTTTATTTTAAAAAACTTGATTTTTAGTTGTAATAAATTTTATAAACAGTAAACCACTGTTGCCATCGAACCAAGTTATCATTATTATTATTAGCGGAACATTTTAAATGCTCCTTTTTGAACTTTTTGGCCAGTCTTTTTTGCTAAAAAACTATCCAAAGAATTCGGTTTCTTTAAAACTGTGAACCTTGTTACTTTATTTCCAAATGATGATGTTAGGATTAGGGTTAACGCGTAATTTTCTGTGTTTTGGCAAAATGTCACTGGCCGCAAATGAAAACGGATTAAATTTCAGATCAGGGTTCTCTGCCGCACTGACCACACTAATTTAAAAAATAAAATGTTCTATTTTTAAAATAAAATGGAGGTCGAGTGTCCTCGGGCGATTCTGTCACCTAGCGGGGATGAGTGCCCGCAGAAAAGATTTATTTTCCTCACACACACCACTCACCTGGCGTGGGTCGAAGACCGAATTAGTGTTGCTAGCCATGGACAATATATACACGGCATATTACAAATGTTGGGATTGTCGTGAAATATATGAGATACCTAATAAAAGAGCGTAATTTATTTTCAAAAAGACGATTTGTATTTTTCTTAATTTCGAATTCGATATTGTAAATATTTTTGAGGGTATTGTTTAATTTGATATTGAATTGAATTTGAATATTTAATGGATTAGATAAGTACATAACTATAAGACTAGGACCTAACTAGAAGACTTAAACCTTTTCTCTCTAAATAGGTAACAATTATAAATAGTTAAGAATTTATCATTAAAAGTACTTTAAACAAAAACTACTAAACATAGAGCAATACGGACAATCACACGCACACAAAAATCCAACAAGAACTCGAAGCTTTTAAAAAAAATATTTTACGAATCAGTACAAAGACGTCAACTAAAATGCAATGCACTAAAAGTTAACTATTCTGGAAACGCCAACTAGGTAGTGAAACTGGGCATGCTTGATAATAGTAATTTATTACCTCGAATTTAAACCCGAACGGAATATCCCAAATTTAAATATTTACTCCCGGTCATGTAACAGAAGACGAATGGACAATACATAATGGTTTGAGGCATAGTATTCTATAGTATTCTGTAGTATTTCTGTTCTGTTCTGTGTTTTGTAGTAGTAGTAGTAATCTGTGCCTGCGGGCTATATTGATTGTTTAGAATTAATTTTCTACACTAATAAATATATGTAACTAGCTTATACCCGCGGCTTCGCCTGCGTGAATTTCCCAGGATGAAAGGTACCCTATGTCCTTTTCAGTACTTCGAACTATGTGTATGCGAAATTTCAGGAAAATTCTTTCAGTAGATAAAGCGTAAAGACTTAAAGAGGTAACAAACAAACAAATAAATAAACAAACAAACTCACTTTCGCATTTATAATATTAGTTAGGATTAGGATTAAACTAGTTTATGCCAGTGGCGCACAAATGTCGGTTTTCCCCCCTTAGGGGAAGAATTTCCAAAATTCCTTTCTTAGTGCTCTCTTACGCTATATTAGAACCTCTCTCAATAAGTTCTACGTACAGCGGTTTCAGCTTTTTTCAAAAATATTTTTGAGACACGATTATGACCATTTCTGTCATGACTCATACATCATGACGACTACTGTCATAATCATATTTACTTACCGAGATTTCGACTCTACGTGGATAGAAAGAAGGTCCACATTTAACTGCAATATTTTAGTACAGACGTACACAGGAAAAGGAATATAAATAAAGCTTTTACTAAAGATACAAAAGAAACCACTGCGGCATGTAATTAACACGTATTTTATTTTGCAGAGCAACGAAATAAAAACGCATATATGCCAACAAACGCAAAATGCAAACTGGTAGAATAGTAAAAAATGGTAGTAACAAAGATAATTACTAACAGCTACGTATTTTCCGCGCCAAAAAATGGACGTAAACCACCAACTGACTATTTTGTTCCAGCTAGCGTTGCAGGACTAACGATAGTTTGACTATCGATAGTTGACCTTGAAAAATAGTCAGACTATAGGTTTAAAGAACTTTATTCTCATTAAGACACAAAGCCACTTACATGAGAACTTAATTTTAAAACAGTAATATTAGAACTTTATACACTTAATAAAGAACAGATCACTTATGTTTATGTCAATAAATAACAGTACCTACAATATTTTTTGTAACAAGTAAAACTAGAAAAAACAAAATCAATATTAGTAAATAGTTAAAACTTTAAAATATGTTGAGCGAGTTTCGCTTTAAAAGAACCAATAGATTTTATGTTTTTTTATATCAGAGGGTAGTTTATTATAAATCTGTGCTACCTCAAACGTAAACATTCGCTTACCATAGTTTATGCGGACTTTAGGCAAAAGAAGGTAACTAGCTCGTCGTGTGAGTCGCTTGACAACATGTTTTGTTTGTGTGAGTATGATCGAGGTGTGAATGGTTTTGTTTAATACTTTCCGTACGAGTATTGTATCTAAACAATTGTTGTAGGTTCATTAGTTTAGTTTCTTTGTAGATTGTAGTACAGGAGCAAAGGTACGGATAATGAAATAATACTATCGATAGGCCTATCGATAGTATCGATAGCTAATAGTTTGCAATACTATTGATGATACCCAAAACTATCGATACTATCGATAGTATTGCTTTTCAATACTATCGATACTATCCATAGTATCGATACTATTGATGATTTCTAATTAATACTATCGATAGTATCCCTTCGGCCGCTTTCGAAACCAAAATGTCGAAACCAGTTTCGAATAACGAATAATATTTCTTTAACCGAAACTAGTTTCCAAATAATAATATTTTTTCTGTTTTCGAATATAGATACTATTGGACTACAATACTATTGAATTTTTACAAGTTATCGATAGTGCAATAGTATCGATTGTTTGTTGAAATATAAGTATCAATACTATCGATAGTATCGATAGGCCTATCGATAGTATGACTATTTTTCAAGGTTACAATACTATTGACACTACTATCGATAGTCAACACTATTGCTGCAACACTATTTCCAGCGAATACGAAATATAATAGTATATCTCTCTCGCTCGGACATAACCTATTTTCTACAACTCTACATTTCTACATAAACGCTTTAACACTTTGCTGGCAAAATTGAACATTTGTTAGAACGCGGACGGGTGTTTTGGATTGTAAAGATAACATATTCTTTAACAAGTTAGTTTTAAACTGAAACATTGGAACTCGTTAGTTTTATGCATACATCTGTATTTAACAGAGTTATATTCTTGGAAGAATGACCTCTAGAAGTTTACGGGAGCGTGGAGGAAAAGTTCGTTTATCATTAAACTTACACGAGAAAAAAAAAACAATGGATGAGACTGGCACAAGATCGCAGGAAACATCGGAAATATGCCAGAAAAGGGAAGGTCTATGCCTAGCAGCGGACTAGAAAATAATGTTTGGGCATAAATTTAACGAAAACAATAAAAAGTATAATTAAATAAATTATGAAAAAGTTAAAATAAAAGCTATAATCATTTAAACAAATTAATACTTATTAAACTTGCATTTATTACCCAAAAACATAATTTCCGTTAAAAATCATAACCCTTAATTTTATCTTTAATCTTAAAATGTCACTTTCAGAATTTTAGACGTCTGAAAAATGCCATATTGTTCAAAATACAATTTATCACTCGGAGGAGACTGTAGTTGTTTTAGATTTATCATTTTTGCGCCAAGAGGCTGCCATAAATCTTTCCTTATTTCAACGTCGCGAACATAATCTATTAAGATTTTTGCCATAAGTATATTATTAGCATAGTGCTGCGATAATAGTTTAGAATTTTAATCTTTTGGTACCAGTGCTTTTGGTCCAGAATCACTGTATTACGAGTATTACAATATGTTTTCTAGAGAAATATTACTTGCATAAGACTTAATGTGACGAGGAATCGCGTCGAGTTTATTTGATAATTTCATCAGGCAAAGGGTATTTTTAAAATACAATCTAAATTATGTCATGCGATATGAAAGATTACCTGCAAACAAACCACGGCAGGAAATTGGTGCAAGTGATAAGAAAAATGTTGGGTTCGATTCCCAGCGCGGATTTTTTTTTAAACTTCATAACAATACAATTTTTGATAATTTTATGCAAGGCAGTCAAGGAATGTGGGGCTGTGGAGCGAGAGAAGCACACAGTCCTGGCACAAATGCGGTAGGCGTTGACACCTTGTGGTTTTAGTGGGTTTAAATCCCATATACCCGTCCGGCTTCCCGTAGCTGGATGGATGAGACGAAGGTCTTTCTACACGAAAAAAAAAGCAAGGAATGTAGTGCTTACAGTCGAATTGATACGACCACCTATGATGGAAAGAGCCCAATTTGAAATCCTACTTATGTAGTCTTAACGATTTCTCGATGTATTTGGAGACCAATCTAATTGCTGCTTCCATAAGCGCGGTGGCAACGGAATATGTACGCTCGTGCTATGCGATAAGTTTCAATTTCGTATGTCTTTTGCTCGAGAGTATGTTAGTATTAAGTTAGCCTAAAATAACGACCTGGATTTTAGGGTATTTTAGTAAATAAAAATAAATAGCAAAAATTCCTAGATGATTTATTATATTGGAGGCGTCCACAGGCTGCGGTGACCACTTTCCATCAAGTTGGCCGCAACGCGAACCTATTTACCTACTTAGTATAAAAAAGGCACTAATGTAAAACGAATTTATTTCAACCATAAAGTAAAAAAAAATCATGACTTTAGTCTATGATTTCAACCGCCTCCTCTCATGCCTCATCAGCGAGATGGCTCCTGGGAAACTGCTCAATTCAGAGAACACATGTGCGTGTCACACTGAGCAAGATTGATGGGGCTTTTCCCAATAGAGAAAATTGGCTGCAACGTCTTGATGATATGTGTAAATGATGGCCCCGGTGGCGCAGTAATGTTCTTGCTGAGTCACAAGTCCTAAGTTCCATTCCCGGTTGGATCAAGCTGGTATCTTTCCATGATTATCCCAGTGTACGAGTACTTATACTATACTACTATGGCCCGGGACTTTGGTCCCGTGTGAATTTCGGTAATCTTCCCTTAGTGCAACTCTACACTTCCTAAGTAACCTACTTGCCAAATTTCAGCTTCCTACGCCCAGTAGATTTGGCTGTGAGTTGTCTGTCAGTCATACAGAAATGGAAGAATTTAATGTATGTACCTACCTACAATTGCGTTTTGCACAAAATATACAAAAAATACAGTGATGTTGTGCAAAATTGACACAAGGCAACTTATTTTGGAGCAGCTTGAATAATTTGTCCTTATTACATTTTCTTAACTAATACAGCTAATGAATTTTTTTAATTTTGTCTAAATCTACATTCATCAAGTTTGCAAGTTAGCTTAGTAGAAGTAACAATAAAAAAAACAAAAGAAAAATAAAAACAGAAAGCGTGTTGCAATTCGCAATAAATGAATTTCTAGGCAAAACGGAGTCGTAATTTATTTTCCTTGTCTTTCCGCACCTTCGATTCTGACTATTATATCTATCCACATAAGGCCTTTACACGTCGAGTAAATAGGATGCGTACATCAAAATTCAGGTAAGCATTTCATCGGGACAGTAAAACTTGTATTCCGCCAGTCGCAAGTACTCTCAAGGAATTCGTACACGCATCACGTTCTGTCGATTTTCGAGTTTGCGCAACTTCGTTATTCTTATTTCTTCACGATTTAGCGAAAACGTATGCTTTTTTTAACGCCCCGTATGAAAATCCCTTACTGTCGCTCAAATTATTTACTTATCTAATATAGTTCGTGGGTAATTCTGGTCACGTCTTGCGGACGCTTCGGATAGAGCCTTTCGTGATGCTGATTTTGAGAAATGGTCTTGTGATGTCGATTGTGGAAAATGGAATTACTCAGTTTTATATCGATATCGGAAACCAATTTCGAGTGTCTTAGATGGATATGATATAACAGTAATGGATATTTGAAGAAGTAAGTACCTATTTAGGTTACACTTTACTTTATTTTATTTTTTTACTAACTGCGAACGGGGCTTCGGAATTTCGGGATAAAAAGTACCCTATACGCTATTCCCGGTATTTTTCTACCCGTATACCAAATTTCATCGAAATCCGTAGAGTAGATTTTGCGTGATTGAGTACCTAACAAACTTCCTCACGAACTCACAAATTCACAGACTTTCAAACTCACATCCAAACTTTCGCTTTTATAATATTAGTAGGATTGTAGGATTTTATTTTAATAAAAACTAAACGATGTTTTTTAAGTTAAATTTAAAAAAATAAGCGATCTATTTGGTAGAAATAAAGATAACAGATGAAACATGGATGAAAGAATATAAAATTAAAAGAAGCATCTTTTTACCACTTTAATATAGCATTTTAAAAAACCGAATAAAGCTATAAAGGTTAAGAAAAAGGCTCTTGCGCTATAAAAATAAAAGCAACTCTTAAATTATGAAGGTTTAGGCACGGACGTTTCTTAATAAACTTAATGAAATAAGTATGAGGGAAAACTTTAATTCTTCTAACGGTACGGATTGGGGCACATCATGAAATAAGATAGACTGGACAAGCTAAATACTAACATAACTAGGAGACCAGTCTTTGCCAAATTCTAAAACTATCATGCATATGCATAGTCCCAATAAACATATAAAACCTTCAAAGAACTTAAGTTGCCACTTTTATCCTAATTAAAAGCGAAAGTTTGTAGCTATGTTTGTTACAAATCTACTAGACGGATTACCATGAAATTTGGTACATGGGTAGAATATATCTGTGATTTTAACATTTTAACCTAAACAGCACATAGGCTAAAATCCTACAGGATTTTTTTCAATTTAATTTTGATGACATTTTTGTTTGTAGTGTATAATTGTAGTGTATTTTAAAATATTTCAGCTTTACTATAGTCACCGATCAACGGTCAAACATTGCAACACTTTCTGTAATACCTATCTATGCATTTTTATGTATGTTTACATGTTTTTTGCTAATAAATATATCTTAATCTTTATCAGGATGGAAGCCCTGGGGTAGTACCTATTAAATTTGCATCACATCTAGAAAATTAATTCCCCAAGGAGCAGGTACCAGACACAATTTCATAGAAAGTTTCCTGCGCGGAACGATTACCAGCATCCATCGCCGAAACATCTCCTATAAATCATAAGTATTATTAAGCAACAAGCACCGCCTTAGCTAATATCCCAACTTCGCTTCATCCCCAACATTATGGATTAAAATTATCTTCGCGAGTTTGCTGTTTTTATCGAATATGTTATTGAATACTGGTACCCGATTTTTCTCAACGCGCCTTTAGACATCTGACAGTATTATCGGCAGTAGTCATGTCTAGTGCGAATGCACTAGTTATATTAAGTGAACAGTCAGTTTGTAGGTTTCGTTACGTCACATGTTTTCCTTCACCGGAAGCATACCTGTGACACTCGTGAGAGTTCGAGGGCCAGTTACCATAGATATAAAAAATACTCCTTAATCCGGATTTCAACGCTAGGGTTGACGAGTAATAAACAAAAAAATGGCTTGAAATTCTATAGTATTTGACAATAGCGCCCACCAGTCATGATTGACATGAGTGACAGACCGCGTCATAGTAGCTCTGAAGAAAGCCATAAGACAAACATCTGGTGGAGGTTGGCACCCTGTTCCGCACCCCCTGAACAGCACACGTCCCCACACATAGACGTAAGCGATTTTACGGCACACATGCTTAAGTGTCGCTTCTTTTCGCGTAGTGTATTTTTTCTTTGCCGGAAGCAAGTAAAAGCTAATAAAAAAGGCTGTGCATGAATCAGATTGATCTACTTCGCAAAGAAAAATTACACTAAGGTGTCAGTGGAGCCACCCTGTCCTTAAGGATATTTTTGGATTGTAGCTAGTTCAATTCTAGAGTGTGCAAAACATTTTTCTAAAATCTTTAAAGTTTTCATTCTTCCCAGAATTAAAATAATGTTTTCTGTAAACAAAACTTGCTAATTATCTCCAAGTATTCAGGGTACATTTCTGCAGGATAAATCAAAAAATTCCATTCTGTATTTATGTTAAAAAAGATAACGACATTTATAAAAAGAGTTCAATGGCAGTTCAAGAACAATATTATCTTCACTATCTCCTCGACTTATACATCAGTTGACAGTTTCAGCGTCTCAGCTCACAATACATGTATTGTGTGACAAGAAAGTCCAAGTTTCGAACTCCCGGCTCCCGGTCTAAAGTTTTGGGTGTCATGTCTGTTCTGTGTAACATCTAAGTTGCGCGTTAACTTTTAAAGTATCTATTCTCCATTGCTATCTTATCCCGTAGGTCGCTCGATCCTTCATATGCTGTATTAGGTCAATCTACCGATACCCATGTTGTGACAAAGTAAGTAAGTAAAAATACTTTATTACACCAAAACAATATATATTAAGTCTCAATAGACTTAATTTTTTTTTTTTTAATTTTTATCATCATCATCATCGGCCCTTATTTATCCAATGTATGGATGTAGGCCTCCTCCATTCGACTCCAACGTTGGCGGTCTCGTGCCTTAGCCATCCAGTCTGGGCCCGCGTGTCGCTGGATATTATCGACCCATCTTGTCAGTGGCTTTCCTGGTGCTCTGGTGTGGGCTCGTGATCTCCATTCTAAAAGCCGTCGCGTCCATCGCTGAGGCTTCATTTTAGCGATCCCGCTCATCTCCACTTACGTTCCGCAATTAAGGCCACCACATCTCTGACTTTGGTTTTAGAGCGAATCCACAGGTCAAGCAGAGTTATACGGAGCATGGATCTCTCCATGGCTCTCTGCGCTACCCGGATCTTCTCTGCCGATACTTTAGTCAGGGTGATGGTTTCTGCCCCATAAGTGAAGACAGGTAGGATGCACTGTTCGAATACCCTTCTTTTAAGAGCTAGACATAGTTTTCCACGCAAGATGTCCTTGTTAGCACCAAACGACGCCCACGCCTGACTTATGTGTCGCTCTACTTCGGCAGTTTGGTTTTGAATGCCCAGCATGATTTTGTGGCCAAGGTAGACATATTCGGAAGCAATCTCGACAGGCATCTGATATGGGGTCACGAAGAATGTATTGGTCATCATTTTCGTTTTGCTCTGGTTAATTTTCAGACCAACCTTTGCAGACTCTCTTCTTAGCTCTTCAAACATGTCCACCATTTCCTCAACACTATCTGAGAGCAGAACTATATCGTCCGCAAATCGAAGGTTGGACAAGTTTTCTCCATCGATACTTATGCCTTTGTCTTCCCAATGTAGACGCTTGAAGACATTTTCGAGTGCGGCGGTAAGCGATTGTGTCACCCTGGCGAACCCCTCTCAGCATCCAAAAATCTTATTACGCAGGTGTTTGTTGACTAGAAATCCAATGCCTCGAAAACCAGGTTTTCCGCCTTCTCGGTAATAAAACGTATTCCCAGATTTGAGCGTAACTAAACCTTCGCCGTCCCTTCTAACCTCGCACAAACCTAGAATGTCCCATTTAATTTTACTTAGTTCCAGTTCCAGTTCCACAAGCCGATCATCCGTTGACAGCGACAACGCATTATAAGTCGCGATGTGAAGGTGTTTAAAGCAGTGTGTCAACTCCCAGGGATTACTTTTCGCACCCCTGCTCCGTGTCTCCTGATCACTGCTGGGACCAGGGAGTGACGGTGCGCTGGGAACTCGGGGTCGATATTGTTGGTTTCTTGTCATTTTGTATGGAGGGGTATGTAGCAATAATCGCCACGACAGCAACGACGAGTTGGCGATCGCAGTAGTGGATATCTCTAACTGAGCCGTTCTCCTCTCCAAGAGGTCCGCCTGCAGAAAGGCTGACAGGCTGCTTCCCCTGCCAGGGCCTAGCACCTATTTACTGGCGGCGCTAACTCGCCATGTCACAGGGCCGTCATTGGATTCATGTGAGGTTTCCTGGAGTTGCCCGTGCCACCAGACAAACCACCCACATCCTGGTAACCCTGCCGCCTCGGTCCGGGACTGCTTATTTGGTTAAGTGCACCTTATTCGCAGCTGTCCTGCATATCTGCAGGACGTCCCACTATCCGCCAACTGTGGACCCGGTAGTTAGCTGAGGCTCGCCACTACTTTTTTTAATTTTATTAATGTGTAAATCTAACATTTCATATGAAAATTCAATGTATATTCGTTGATATTTGTCCACCTAGATAGTCATTTAATTGTAAGACATATGTTGTAAAGTGACGTTTTTGGAGAAAATGCAGCAGTGGAGTTTGTTGCGCCGCCGCCTCTTCTCCACTGGCGCTTGGGAGGCGGTGGTAACCTTAGTTTTAAGTCATTTTATAACGTCAACTAACTAGGTATAAAACAAGAAAATGACGATTTAAAAGTGCTATTTTAAGCCTATTTAAAGTTGACTTTGACTTTGGTAATGCGTACAATAGGCGGCCTTATCGCAAGTAAGTTATTTCTTTAGACTAGTTACTTTTGTTAATCCGCATTATTTAAAAAAAGGGTAATAAATATTCATTATAGTTCGCAAAATATTCTATACGAATAAAATACATTTTTTAATATAATAAAAACCATATTTTTAAAAACATCCGTGCTTTTACAGTAATTTGCATTTATCATTGATGGATTTCGCAATTCTCAAGCAATCCGTCCAGGCATATCCACGAGCGATAGCTAGTGTGACATTTCCATCACTTCATCCATGACTTCATTTTCTCAAATCGTCTTTATTTTTAGACTCAGCAATAACTAAAGACGACAGTTGATAACAGGGTATTATATTAGCCTAAGCCTCTGTTCACATGCAACACATAATGAGAAATAACCTCAAAAGTTGTAACGAATTCCAAAGCTAAATAGATTTAAATTGTATCCAGAATTAAGTAATGGCTAAAGTTTTATATCCGTTTGAGTGAAATCGGCGCATAGGGAATATTTGGGTTGGAAACGACCCACCTCTTTTGGTATGAGAAGATTTAACACTCGTATATTTCGCAAATGATTTAAATGCTTACAAATGGTTTTAGAGCGTATACATGTTTATTTAGAAATTGATTTCAATAAAATCATTATCATTTCAAAATATTCACAGGAATGAAACCTTGAAGCGTTGAGTTTAATAAACTCCTAGCCTGCTATTATTACTAATTGGGGACGCTAGTGCACGCACCAGACATTTGGTCATTTGTCTGTTGGTGTCCCACTGCTGGACAAAACCTTACAACTCCACTCGTCTCTGTTCAGAGCAATCTTAATATACTTACGTTTCAAAATTTTCTCCATACGTGTCAATCCACGGGAAAGGGTACCTTGGCCGTTGGCACTTACGACATTGTATATTATACGCTAAATAAACTCATGTGATTTCTTTTTCTAAACAACTTAAGCGCCAACGACCATAAGGTATCTTTCCCCGTGGAATGACACATATTTACTGGCACCAACATGAGCTTACCCCGGAGGTGTTATAATTGATTAATTTACACCACAAAACACTCGGGTGCACGTGTATGAAAAAGCAATTAAATTAGCGTCTCATGTTCGTTACTTCAAAGGTGTTAGCTGGCTTCATCGGCGTTGGAGTAATGCAAGTGAGGGCACGGGCACAGAATTAATATAAGTACTATATATATACAGAAAGGAAGATCCCTGCCCCTCCCGCAATATGGCGTACCCCTGCGTACCACGCACTTCTCCCCCGTTGGTTTGTGGATTGGGACGCTATGAATGACTATGAAAACGCACACATTGATGTGTTCACGTATGCACACTATACAGTTTCATTTGTTTGTTTGTAATAACTTTATTGCACAATAACATAAATAAATCACAAATTACATAAATCCAGAAAATGGCAACGGCGGACTTATCTCATGAAGGGATCTCTTCCAGCACGAAAAATATATATAATAAAGAAAGGGCAGAGGCTGTGCAAACAATCTGACAATAAAATTGATAGAAATATATATACTACTACTAAACTAAGATAGAAAAAGTAATGAAAGTAAAGCTCAACAATACACAAATAAAAAAGAGGAAAAGGGCAAAAACAAAAAAGAAACAAATAGAAAGTCAGGATAAGGAAAAGGATTTTAGAACACGATTTTATTTAAAGGAGTCAAGGGAAGGTGCCATTGAAGGTGAAGGCTCATTTGTAGTAAGTAGTAGGCCTTTTTATTTTATTTGGGACAATAAACAACAGTACAATGTAACTTAATTTACATTACAATTTTACATAATTGTGTTTTTTAATTGTACGTCTACAACACTGTCCACAGATTAAATACAAGAAAGTGTCTGTGAGGACTTACAATGTTATTGCAATCAACATTAGTTCCTTCCTACTTATGTATATCAAGACATTGCGTATTTATTTATTTTATTGTGAAAATAGTACTTATGTGCTGATGAGATGAGGGTACATTATCTAAGTAGTAGGAATATATGACGCCCCGATTTAATGAAGTGCCCTCCCTGTGGGTATGTGCAGGTATATACTTATAGCCCGGGAGCTCGTAGAAAATAAATCTTCCGGAATCACGGATTTGACTAACTTTGATAATATATGTTTAATATCTAGAACAGGATGTTTTATCAGCATTGCTGTAAAAAGGGCACGTGAATCACGATTCCCCGGTGGTACCACGGGCAAGTTTTCTTTCCCATGGTACCACTATTCGGTGGTACTACCCAAATGAATATTTTTCAATGCCCGTGGTACACCTGAACAACAGGTGGTATCGCGATCTTATTAAAGTCATATGTATACTGAATAGAATGTAGCAGATACCCTAGGTTAAGATTTGAACTGACCGTTTGCCACTAAATCTATATGCAAAATGCATTGTTTTTAATGGGTTTGGGTTTCCAAAGGGACAAATATGATTCTTATTGATTTTTTACGTTACGACTTTGTTATATTGACTATAATGAGAACGGAAATTTCACTTTGAATGCACAATAAGGTTTCCCAATACAAAGTAATTGTACAGCTTCTAAAACCTATGCAACTCGCTCCGGTCTTACGCCCCCGGATATTGAAGAAAACATAAAAATACCCCACGATTTTATATTAAGTATTCCAATAAAGCTTTGAATATTGATTTACTGGCCATGATTTTGAAAAGATTTCAAAGAACAAGCTTTATTAAAAACTTTCACTATAAATCCTTACTGATATTATAAATGCGATCGTTACCTCTTCACGCTTTATCTTCTGAACCAATCTTCCTGAAATTTCGCTATACATAGAAGCACTGGCCACTTGTATCTTTGTGTAAAATGTAAATGTGCGGTCAATAAACGGAAGTGACATTTTTGTCACGCATTTATTGCACCGAGTTCTCTTGACGACAATAAAACTTGTGCCAAAAATCTATACATATAATAAAACAGTAAAAATATTTTGTCTGTACATTTAGTATTTTTGACTGAAATGGATAGAGGGACACTTAAAAAGAATAGTAGATATAATAAGATAGATTTTTTTTTTTAATTTCTTGTCTATCTGTCTGTATGTATGATCACACTAATCTCCGAAAGTACTGCACCGATTTTAATGAAACTTTTTTTGTTATATAGCTATTAAGCCTAGGCAACATATAGGCTATAATTGATTTTGAAAACTGGAACACCTGATGAAGAACCATAACAGAACAGCTAAACTATAAGAAATATAAGATATGGTGCCTTAACAAAAGTCGTTCAACCTGATGAGCATTTTTCTGCTGTCGTATAAAAATTGAAGATCTGGAATATCTGATGAATAGCTCCAAGAGACCAGCTACACTATAACATATGTATATGGAAAATGGCGCCTCAGCAAAAATCGTTCAACCTTGATGAGCATTTTCTGCTAACATATAAAAATTGAAGAGCTGTAACATCAACATGAGTTGTTGGTGTTCAAAGCGGGTTCCAAAATGCTACGATGTTGTACCAGAAGTAAAGTTGTACGGCACTCCTCTCTAAACAGGGTCACAAAATTTAAATACCTTGGGCATTGGGTCTCTGAGTCCCTCGAGGACAACACTGATATACAGAGAGAGCGCAGGGCACTAGCTGTACGAGGCAATATGTTGGCCCGTAGGTTTGCAAGGTGTTCTAATAACGTTAAGGTTACATTATTTAAATCATATTGTCAGTCCTTCTACACCTGCAGCCTATGGGTCAACTACACTCAAAAATTCCTGAAGTCTTTCAGATTGCTCTACAATAATATGTTCAGGATACTGATGCGGCTGCCGCGCTTCTGTAGCGCATCGGGGATGTTCGCCGAAGCACAAGTTGATGGCTTTGATGCCATATTAAGAAAGAGGGTGGCCTCCCTGATGCGCAGAGTGCATGACAGCGGCAACAGTCTCCTAAGGGTTATTGCAGGCTTGGTACAGGGTCCCTTTTTGGCACACTGGACCAGTCTGCATATAAATCCTAAGAAAAAAACATACTTGTAATTTATTTAAGTACTAACATTATTTTTAAGTTCTTTTTTACTAACACATATGGTTGTTTGTCTGAAATAAAGAAATTGAATTGAAAAAATTAAATTGAATCTGATGAAGAACTGAAGAGACCAGCTACACTATAACATATATGGAAATGGCGCCTTAGTAAAAGTCGTTCAACCTGATGAGTGACTTTCAACGGCCCCGGCGGGGCCGGCTCCCGGTGACAGGGCCGTTGGAAAAAATTCCAACGGGCCCGGCGGGCCCGGATTTTGCGTTGACGGGGCCGTTGGGAAAATAAAATTTACCAACGGCCCCGGCGTGTTTTTTTAATGGGACGGATAGCATAAAAAATTTAAGCATACGCTCCGGTAGTGTTTAAAGGGGAAATTGTGTATTATTTTGTAGACCTTAAATATGAAATGAAATTAAAAAAAAGAGTTTGTATGTCACCGGGGCAAGCCCGCCGGGGCCGTTGGAAGTCGTTCAACCTGATGAGCATTTTCTGCTAACGTATAAAAATTGAAGATATGGAATATCTGTTGAAAAGCTCCAAGAGACCAGCTACACTATAACATAAATGGAAATGGCGCCTTAGCAAAACTTGATTAATCTGATGAACATTTTCTGTAGACGTATAAAAATCGAAAATCCGAAACATCTGAAGCAGTATGGAACACAAAAAGATTTGTCATCTAAGTGAAACTCACGCGGGCGACAGCTAGTATATAATATAATATTTCGCAGCAAACTTATTGATATCAAAGGAAAGTGAAATGATTTTTGACTTTGTTTACAACTGTTAAAATGCGCAGATGGAAAATTGTTAAGTATTCCTAGGGATAAAAACTTTTTTATGTACCCTCTACGTGTTCGCAAAATTTTATGGCGATCGTTTGAAATTAAGGCGTGAAAGCATAACAAACAAACAATAAACAAACTCGTTACGTTTCAGATAAGACAATCTAAGGCATAAACTGTACGGGAATTATACTGATTTATCTTTTAAGTATAAATTGAGTGTTATCACACGGTTTTTTTTTATTAAATATGGGTTTGCTCTTGACCACAATCTTGCCCGAGGACAGAGATGAGGTCTACGGTGTAGCGAGCTTACCCAGAAGCAGCCTATTCACTCTGGTTTTGAAGAGAGTCAGGTTGTACGCTTATGACTTCTCCAACAGTTTTCGTAATCGATACTACCTGTATTATATTTAGTCGGGGCTGTGAATTTTCAGTTGTATGGAGGTGGTCACATTAAATCCTACGATGGTGATTTTTATAAACTACATAGATTATGATATTACAACTGCAAATTTAAGTGTAAAAAAAAATCACCACCGCCGTTTTATTTAAACTTTATTGCACATAAGACTCATATTGTTACAGTACAATGGGCGGACTTAAAATGCTACCAGCATTTTCTGTTACCAGTCTACCTTACGAATAATAAAAAAAGCTTGATTTAAAAAATCACCAATAAATAACAATCCGAAATGGATTTTTTAATGAGTTGTAATTTTTATACTTTAAAAACATCCTGTACAAAAACAAAAATCCAGCAATGGTGACTTTTATATATTATTCGTATACGATTGTAATGAACCATATCCTCAATTTTTATAAGGGTGACTAGAATAGTTTTTTTTTTTATTAATTTTTTTTTTTTTTTTAATTCTACAGTCGAGAAAATTGTATATTCGTACGTAATGTGAATTATTCAATCTTAATTTTTAAAAAACGACTCATGTATATGAACCCGATTTCCTGTAATTAAATAAAAACCATATTGACATTTATAACGTTAAAAATACATTTTATGACTAGAAAGCCTTAATATAAACCGGCCAACTTTTATTTACAGGTAAATGTACGCTTATCACTTCTCCAACAGTAATTTCTATTGTAAACCTGTATTATTTACGAGCAATTCAGTATAGTTTATTTACCCCTCCCATTTCATATCGGATCATCAAAATTCTTTTTTTTTTTAATATAAGGATGTCTAAAAACATCAAAATAATGTTAAGTATAAGAATCATGGTTGTAGGAATTTTTCGGTAAAAAAAAATTAAATGCCCCGCCTAATTGCCTAATTGTTCATCAAAAAAACATTTTTTATTATTAATTATAATTTTTATTCATATGTATTTTATTTATTTATTAATTAATTTTTGCACACAAAAAATATATAGATAGAAAACATGAAACACAGTAAAACTAATTACAAAGGTGCTACTCATTTCTATATAATACAAATTAATTTAATTCATTTTAGTAGTAAGTTTTAGTTTAGTTTCTATTTAAGTTTTAGATTATTCAGAATTATTTTTATTTATTATCTCAATTAAAATAAAGAGAAAGGCCGCTCTGTGGTCTCAAAATGAATATTTTATTTGAAGAATAAAGACCAGATGTGGTTTTGGTCCTAGAGTAAATTGAAAGTTACAATTTGTAGTAAGAATGAAAATCTGGAATTCGTTCACAGAATAACCCAGTAGTTACCGAAGCATATCAAACGCGGTGGCGTCTTCAAGAAACCAGTCGAGCGAAAGTGTCCCGTTACTGGCTAATATTAATTGAGTTTCTGACTTAGCTACGATTGACTAGTTTATCACAGTCCTCTTAGTTAATAATATAAATACTGTCTGTTCCTTTGTAATGTTTTCACAAAGTCAAAGTCTATTTTTTTTTTATTTAAATAGGCTTAAAAATAGCACTTTTAAATCGTCATATTCTTGTTTTTTAGTTAGTTGACGTCAAACAATTACTTAAAGCTAAGGATACCACCGCCTCCAAAGCGCAAGTGGAGAAGAGGCGGCGCAACAAACTCCACTGCTGCATTTCACATTTAACAATTTAACTCATCGTCATTATATTATATTGAATGGATGATGGTTTCATGATTTTTTTGTGCTAACGGTATTAAAGGATACAGACAAGTAAACCTAGTCTTGGAAGGTATGTTTGTTCAATCGCACAAAATTTACTGGACGGAC
This sequence comes from Ephestia elutella, assembly GCA_018467065.1. Lineage (NCBI taxonomy): Eukaryota > Metazoa > Arthropoda > Insecta > Lepidoptera > Pyralidae > Ephestia > Ephestia elutella. The sequence goes on from CM031584.1 coordinate 4,933,316, forward strand.
TGGAGATGCTCGAATTGTCGGTGACTCCAGAATCTCTGATCGTTTGGACTCTTTGGCATTACGCAGAGATGTCGCGTCCCTCTGCATCTGTTATCACATTTACAATGGGGAGTGTTCGCAGGAGCTGTTCGACCTTGTACCAGCCGCTCTATTCCACCACCGTACCACCCGCCTTAAGCAGAAGTACCACCCCCACCACCTTGATGGCTGGTGTTCAACCACCACTCGTTTTTCGAGCAGCTTTTTACTGCGCTGTACTAAATTGTGGAATAATCTTCCCTCAGCGGTATTCCCGAATAGGATCGACATTGGAGCCTTCAAGAAAAGAGCCTATCGCTTTCTCAAAAAGTCGGCAACGCATCAGTGACCTTCTTGGGTCGTTGGCGTCTATGGACTGCGGTGTTTGCTTACCATCAGGCAACCTGCATGCTCGTTTGCCTACTATTCTATAAAAAAAAAACGGACATCGATGAAATTTGGTACATAAAATATCAGTTCATTTTTAATTCCTCAAACACAGAATGTATTTGAAGAACACACATTCTCAGTAGTATTATAATATTTTTATTTGTTTTACGCATTGCAAAATAAAAATGGGAAAAAAATAATAATAAATAAGTGAACACACTATCCATACAAATACAATATCCATATAAATATTATCAATATTTTTCCTACTTCAAAAATAAATGATTACAAATAAGCTAATTCTAGACCAAAAGCTAATTTTTGATTTTAAACTGGTTTCACAGTCATCTTACTAATTACTTTAGACAAATTCCAAGACTCCAATATACCTCCAGAATTGTGGTTAGACCTCCAAGCTAGTCCAGCGTTCAGGGACGTCCAGGAATGCCGTGGAGCGTCGTTAATTGCTTTTGCGACTTTAATTACAGGATTCGAACTGACTGACCGCTTGGCTTCGCCTGCTTGTGCTAAAATAACTATGCAGTTAGGTTCGAGAGGAATTAATGGTGTAGATTTAACAGAATGAACATGTTTGAGATCGTATAAGATAATTTTAAAATAACACGTTTTTTTTTCGGATTTTACTGAAAAGGTATGGTATGTAAAAAGTACTCGTCTTATTTATTTGAACCATGGAAGTAATAACAAGTTCTTACTACTTCCATGATTTGAACTTTTTTATTTTTTAATCTGTATTGATTATCTGTCTCCGTGTAGGTCTCAGTCCTTCCTACGACATTTTAGAATACAGGTTCTTTTATGTAAATATGCGGCTTGGCTATTATCGACTCTAATTGCGTGACGGAAAATGGTGTGACATCGTGCCATCGATTCTCAGTGTTTGATGCTCAGATGTTTTTACTTCTGCCGGGCGTCCCGTGACGGCTATGCTTCCATGCGTCTGGGAGCGAAGAAAAAACATAGAATGTGCCAGCTGCTTCTCTTCCGCGCAGATTGTAAAAGTCAATCCAGGGAAAGGGCTGTAAACTGCATTCCTCCACTCATAGGCGACGGGCTAGCAATCTGTCACTATACCTGAATCTCCATTCCATCATAGAGCCCACTATTCAGCTAAGCGTGGCCTTCGAATCTCACGACTCTTGGCTCTGTCTACCCCGTAATGGACAAAGACGTGATTCTATGCATATATGTATGTCATAAAAGAACAAAATGAATGGTAAATTGAAATGAAATAAAGGTGCCTTTACAGTCTACACTCAAAGAAAATTTCCAGCGCGCACATTGGCTGCATAGATTGCTACGAACCGATAGCGAAGCGTTTGATTTCCGCAACTTCTGACTGCATCAGATTGGCTGCTACTCGGTTGCAAGTTGCATCAGATTGGTTGCTACTCGAGTGCAAGTGACAAAGTCGCTGTTCTTACTTGGTTAACACTTTGTTTGGCCTAGAAACTGTTTTATATAATTGGAGTATATTAATCTATACTAATTAATAAAGCTAAGAGTTTGTCCAAACGCGCTCATCTCAGGCACTAAGTACTTTTAAAATTTGAAAAAAAAAGTTTGTATTTAAGCCACATTCATGAGAAAGGTTAAATATGTATAAGTATTTATTCTTCTTCTTCGTCTCTCAGCCGAAAGACGTCCAATGCTGGACAAAGGCCTCCCCCAAGGATTTCCACAACGACCGGTCCTGCGCTGCCCGCATCCATGCGCGTCCCGCGACCTTCACCAGGTCGTCGGTCCACCGAGTGGGAGGCCTGCCAACACTACGTTTTCCGGTTCGTGGTCGCCACTCGGGAACTTTTCTGCCCTCAACGGCTATCTGTTCTACGAACTATGTACCCCGCTCACTGCCACTTAAGTTTGGCGATTCTGCGGGCTATGTCGGTTACTTTAGTTCTCCTACGGATCCCCCCATTTCTGATTCGATCACGCAGGGAAACTCCGAGCATAGCGCGCTCCATCGTCCTTTGGGTGACCTTGAGCCTTCTTATGAGGCCCATAGTAAGCGACCACGTCTCTATAAGTATTTACCTTTACCTAACCTACGGGTTACCTAGGGTTAAGAGGGTAGGGATAACCTAAGGGTTATCTAGATTCCAGACATTTCCCACGAGATAATAGCCGCGATACTGCCTGTTAGTAATGGATACAACTTCAGTCATTTCGACATACTAAATTTAATTCAAAACACAATTTGTTTGTTACGGTAACAGAACTAAGTCATTAAAGTTCGAGCTTTCGATTTCGATACAAAAACCTCCCTAACTAAAACTGCATGCTATAAAAATTTAAACAGTAAATTCGCAAAAACTCGTTACTCCATACAACAACAAAAACAAAACAATTCATCAAAACAATTCAAATAAATAACATCTAAAAACGGTGTTTACGACAACGTTAAATATTTACGTTAAAACAACGCCTAACCTAACAAAAGGTTTGATCAAAATCGACGACCTGCGTACATACTAATACATAGTACATATCAATTTGTGTCGTGGAAAGACTCGTATCGTATCCACCAATTTATTAATGGTTAAAATGTAAGAAAATAAAATTGACAATGTTCCAATCCAAAGTTTTGGAAAAAAAGCTTTTGCCGGCGGCTTCACCCGCGTGAATTTCCCCCGAGAACAGTGTTTTATCCCGGCATGAGAGGTACCCTATGTCCTTCTCAGTATTTCTAACTATGTGTATGCGAAATTTCAGGAAGATTGGTTCAGTAGATAAAGCGTGAAGGGGTAACAAACAAACTCACTTTCGCATTTATAATATAACTAGCTGTCGCCCGCGGCTTCGCCCGCGTGAGTTTCGCTTAGATGAAAAATCTCTCTTGGAGCTTTTCATCAGATGTTCCAGATCTTCAATTTTTATACGTCAGCAGAAAATGCTCATCAGGTTGAACGATTTTTGCTAAGGCGCCATTTCCATATATGTTATAGTGTAGCTGGTCTCTTGGAGCTTTTCATCAGATGTTCTAGATCTTCAATTTTTATACGTCGGCAGAAAATGCTCATCAGGTTGAACGATTTTTGTTAAGGCACCATTTCCATATTACTTATAGTTTAGCTGTTCCGTTATGGTTCTTCATCAGGTGTTCCAGTTTTCAAAATCAATTATAGCCTATATGTTGCCCAGGCTTAATAGCTATACAACAAAAAAAAGTTTCATTCAAATCCGTCCAGTAGTTTTTGCGTGAAACGCGTACATACATACAGACAAACAGACAGACAGACAGACAGACAGACAAGAAATTCCAAAAAAATTTTTTTGCTTTCTATCGTTCTTTTTAGGTCTCCCTCTATCCATTTCAGTCAAAAATATTAAATGTACAGACAAAATATTTTTACTGTTTTATTATATGTATAGATAGGATAGGACTAGGATTAGAAAGTTAAGATTAGGATTACTTTGGATTTAACAACTCTCAGGTTCACTCGACATTTTTTTTTTTTCAAGAACACCTTTGATTTGAGAAGAGAACGAGGAATTTGCGATTTGCTCCGGTAAGTGACTCTCCAATCATAGCCAAAAATATCAAATCACTTACGAGTCTCAAACATCGCATTCTGTCCAGCCTTGTTTAAAACATAGTCGGTCTCGTTCCCAACACTAGCATCAATGTTTGTTCTCTAAAACTGATGTAACAGTATGCGTCGCCACATAACAATGGCGGTGTTTCAATTATTAATCACACAATCCCCGACGCTCTCATTCATCTATGTTGTGATATATTTTTCAGAGGGCTCTGTAGCCTTGATCCATTTAGAAAGCCCGTGTATACAAAAGGCAACAAAACGTTTTAAACGTTAAATTTTCATGGCAAAGGGATATGGACGAACCTCGGACGAACACTCGGTGATGTGGTGGGAAGGACTCGGTATGTTGTGTCGAATTAAGGATTGGCCATGAATTGAGAATTTTCTGTTTTTCATTGCACGTGCATAAACTTTTAAAAATCTTTGAAAATTATCACTACATCGAGATTTCGATGCTTCCATAAATTATTTTTTACACGTCTGATATTTTATCTATTGCTTTCTCCTACATTAGGTTAAATATTGTAATATTTTTCTGGCTTGGCAATTTCAGGAAACCCAATACAAACCAGGAAATATTAGTCCATTTCATACCTTCTCAAGACCTTCTTCTTATTGTCAGAAAATATCTAATTCATATTAATTTATTACTATATTGTAGGATGTAGAATGAAATACATATCTACATTTATATTTTCTGATATTATTTCCGTTTGCCATGGACTTCTGTGATTAATTAAGGTAACTTTACTGTGACATTTAGTAGGTATGGTATTCTTTCTGTCTCACCTAAACAAGTATTTCTGAGCGATATAAATTTGTCACGTGAAACCATTCCGTTTCGAGCGGTGTGACCAATGGCCAACTATATCCGATTCCTTTTTTTTTTTGCTAACTCGTACCCCTGCCGTAGTCCATTTGAGTATTCAGCACTTTTTTAAAATGTCTAACTCTAAATTGCTCTGCAGGGAAATATCTTTACGGTGGAAAAATTTTTTAAATTGATTTTTTGCAATAAACTTCGTCATTGCCAGGTGTCATATTCGTCTCTGCACAAAACAGGAGTATTATGTTTTCAGAGTTTACGCCTGCTCTGTCAAGTAAAACAGAAAAAGTATAATTTATAAATATTTATAACAATGTGCGAATTCAAAATTATTGGCAAAATTTTTACTGGTGAAAATATTAATGATTATGAGCAACTTTTTGAACGGGACCGACTCTGAAATCTCAAATAAATCAACAGCAGAACAGCAGTTTTTTTTTAAATATCAGTTGTTACATTCATACATTAAAACATACATACATACATTAAAACTTGTTGTTCCTTACAAGAATAAATATTATTTTTTTATTGAAAATTTTTACAAATTACTATATCTAAAGCAAGGTAATACTATAAATTAAAAATCTATTTTTTTTTAAGTATTTCGAGTGCACAATTTGGGAGTTGGTTGATAAGTAATATCTTTGCTTCATGGTTTTTAAACATGGCAACTTACTACTTGTCAAAGCTGACAGAAGGTTTGACACTTGACATTCGTATTCCCGCTCCTGAGCTGTGCGGTCGTTGTTCGGGCGGTTCCATGATTTGAAATTAACGGTCACGATTTAGAAGAAGTAGTGCTGATATAATCCTAGATTAACTACCCTTAGTTTGAGCATTGGATCTGCCCTATGGATGCTGCGATAAAGACAGGCCTGCCAGAAGATTAAAACCAGCGATTAGCAGGTTAGTAAGTATGCCCTTTGCCTTTTTTCTCAACAGCCATGATATGAGTACTTTTACCAGTAGAAATTTTATTTATTAATTTATTTTATCTCAACGGAAAACTTAAAGCTTATAATTTCAACAAAAAATAAGGACAAAAGCCATTTGTAAGTTTTTACAAATAAATTTCGGTTTTGCCAATGATTTTAACCTTTCAGCAGTCGCACCCTTGCGCCAAACACGAGCAGTCGCGCGCGGTCTGTGGTTCCGCAACTTTAAGTGTCTTATTTCGGGAAACAAATGAATTTTTCGACTTATTGCTTAGCACATGATAAAAAAGAGGTATTAAAGATGTGAAATAAAATAAAAACAACTTATTCATTCATTTATTTTTTTATTTGTACTTATTAGAACAAAGGTCTATAAAAACTCAAAATTTTTGTCTCTGGGTGAAAGTCACCGTTATAAATCAACAAAAACAAAACAAAATAAAATTTTCTTTTTTACGACTAACAACTTATACACTTGACTCTAATTATCTAAGAAATAAATTACAGTAATCGTCAATGGCACTGTGTAATAGGACCTCAAAAATGACATTTAATTTTGAGATCATTCTACGTATAACATTCTAGTGATATTCTAAACTATAATAAAATAAAACAAAGAAAACAAAACTAAAAGCTACTAATTATTATTTGAGAATAACCTTAATAAACTATTCGTCATTAGTATCCATAATTCCATCCATCCATATTTCATCCATAATTAATTTCTACTTGGTTGTCTTCTTGGTCCACCAGCTCTAGCATGCGAGATATTCGACGTTCTAAGTATTCGTAACTCATTGTCTAAAACAAAAGAACATTAAAAAAAAAAACTATACTTTGATAATATGTATTATAAAACATGAAAAGAAATAATAAGATACAAAAACATGAAATATTTACCCTATTTTCTCTTTAATTGCACTGTATTGTTCTGGAACACAATCGGTCGCGCGCGGAATCTGAGACCGCAAACACAATTAATAAAGCACGTGCGCATGCGACGAATTTCACAGGGTTACTTACAGGTACTGTAAGTAACCCTGTGAAATACTACCTCACCCCCCCGAGGATATCATTGAAGCGCAAGCGTCTATTGTTTATAGTTTTAGTAAATTTACTAAAATAAGTTCGTTGCGGTCTCAGAGACCGCGCGCGACCGCTGGAAGGTTAATAGGTGCGTAAGTCCGGGCTGATTAAATTTATTTTATATTAATACTCAACGACAGAGAATGGAAGGAAAAGACCAAAGATAAAGAATGATAAAGATACGTGGAGGAAGTTGGAGGAGGCTTTTGCCCAACAGTCACAAATAGCTATAAAAAAATACACGAGCAAATCCGAGCCAGAGCACTAGTATTTAGAGCTTTAACCATAGAAATGTTCCGTAGAACCGTAACAATTTTCATGGAGATACAAGGATGACGTGAGAAGGGTTGACGGCCGGCATTTGGCGGCGGACGATACGTCGAACCGGCGCGATAAAAAGGCTTCCACGTCGATATATTAGTTTTTTATCACGTTTTTACATGTTTCACGAGTATTTAAAAAGGAATTTTTAAAAACTGGTTATACATTCCGAAGATTATTCTCGCATAGTTAAAAATAAATTGGGGCATCGCACAGTAGGACGACTAGTACTCAAAAATAAAATTTCGACTTACCCAATATTGTACGAAAAAATATTGGAATGTGTTAAGGACATTCCAAAGCATACTATTCAAACAATTTTTTGTTAATTTACCTTCAACAAAATTATTTTGAACGCCTCAAAGCTGCGCAAAGATTTTGCTGCACTGAGTATCAGATTAATTTATTGTTTGTTTGAATCCAGTTTTGAGAAAAATTACTTGTATTTATTATAAACTGTTAATTTTATTAGCAATGGCAGATGTTGGACAAGGTATATGCATAAACAGATTGACTAAATTTGTAATATATTTACCTATACAAATAATAATTGAAAACCATAATATGTTGACCTAATTTAAAAATTCAATTTGACTTTTAAAAAAATGTGAGCACATTTGAGTTCTGTAAATTACTATATTATGTAGTCAAACCCCTCTAGATATAGAATCCATAGAGACATTCTGCCCCAATCTGCCACCTTCATCAATATTGGCTTATTTCAGGTACAACTCCCTATGTTAAAATAATGGACTTGTTTAAGATATGGTTGAATAGCATTAAGAAAAATAAAATTACTGCAGTGATGGACCATTTAAAAGAGTGCTTGATGCTACACGACTATCGTGGCTATATTTTAAGCTGCCTAAAGCAGTGTAAGAATATTGTGTCTTCAGTTTTCGCCACAAATAGCGAGATTCTAGTTATACACTCATTTGAATGTTTAATAAAACCAAAAAATGGCTAGAGGGTAATTTTATCATTCCGCAGTAAGTCAAACAGTATTTGGAGGCCCAAAGAACACCACTTGTAAGTTTGTCTTGGCTTGTGGAAAGCCAAATTTTAGAGTTAACACTAATATGAATTTATTGAATGCTTTGTTGATAACGTCAGATCCTTATTTGGTAACAATAATGTATTATAGGTAAAGAAATGATATCATTTCCTATGTCAAACCTTTTTACAGGTCCGTGAAAGTATCATACGTATTCTGGATCCACATCAGTACCCTTTGGGTTCTTCAGATAATCAACAAATTAACGTGACTTCAAATTCAGAGTAATATTAATAAATATTGTATTTACATATTTTTATGTTTAAATATATTACTTTAGGAAAATATGAGCGTGTATATTATTTACACATGTGCTCATAATCTTCTTGTGACCCTAACCAAATAACGCTCATATAAGGAACATTGGTTGCTAGTGTCCGACAAGAACTTGGCCGGGTTTAATATGAATTTTCGGGTCATAATTCGTAGAACTACGCATATTCATCAACATATGTAAAAATCATAAACCTATCTTTAATAGTTTAGGTTTTATCATTTTTGAACGTCTTTCCATACTAGTCGTCCTACTGTGCATCGTCGAGTCGAAATATCTTAAATTTTTGATAGAACGACGATGCACCTACTGCTATCAATTCTATATCATGGACTATTCTTTGCGCTTGTTAGGATAGGTAATAAATATAAATTTAACTATAAATAAAATAGATAGTATTATAAAATAGATTAGGTTATCCTTTTTTTGAGTGTAAATCTCTTTAGTCGTATTTCCTCAAGACTGAGGGTCGTGGTCATTATATGGAATGAAACACACACAACGACTCTCATGGCATTTTTAATGGAGTGGTTTGCCATTGCCTTCTCCATTTCACTCACTAGCTGATAATGATGAGTGTACAATTGTACATAACATACAGTAAAAAAAAGACCTGCTGCTCGTCTGTTATAAGTATAAGTGAGTAGAGCGTACTATACATAGGTACACATATGTATTTGATAACATATTTTGGAAAGTACTATGTTCGAAGAAAAGTTAGCGACCCTATACAGCAGCCTTGAAATCAAATAAATAAATCAAACATCGCATTCATAACTGAAGAATCACGTCAAACACATCGTCTTATTATAATATACTTCCTTAAAATTGCCTTTTTCATCAAATATCCGTGTGTCACTTCAAAGAGAAGGGTGGGATGCAAACATGTACAGTACCGTCATCAACCGTCACAAATTCATTGAAAATTAGCCTCTGTTACCGTTGCATAGAGATCTATGTAGTCACTCGATATGTTAAAAATTACGAATAGGTATACAAAGATTGTATGATACACGCTTGACGCTTGAACATATTGATTGAAAAATTCTATACTTACGATCATTTCTGGCGTTATTTATGAAAAGTTTAGTTTCCAAAATTCCATAATAATGATAACATGCAGTGGAGGCTAGTTCGATCACATATAAAATAAGTTTTACGTAGTAACGTATAACCCTTACAACAACCCACGTTTGCATATGAGGTAAAATATAATTCAACTAAAAAATGCTACCTTTTGCGGCTAGGTTGAAAACATTAATAAAACATAATTAAGTACTTAAACTATGTTTAGCACCTAAACGCCACGGAACAAATTTGGCAAACAAAGACTAAACAACATCGCAAAATTCCAATATATCTCTATAAAAATGAATAAACAAGTACATCATTTGATTAATGTATCGGCAACAGCGGCGGGCAACTTACCGTCATATTTCACCAGTTAGGTTAGTTTTAATCAGTCGTTAGGAGCAGAGCTCCCCAAGGCATCGTTAACAAATGCCAACTTTACTTTTTGACGTCTTGTCCCATAAAATCGTGGCCTAAATGCCTTGTCTAAAACCTAATCACATAAAAAAGTAAAATATGATAAAAATATTTTATTTTTAAGTTTAGAGGAATCTGTTCGAAAAATATCAAACTGATCTCATTATATAATATTAAATTAAATAGGTATTCATAAATCAGTTATATCAGATGATATTCGTAATCATGACATAATGAATGAATTCGGATTAGCCATTAGTTGTCCACTGGCTAAGCCGAAACTATATACATTATACATACCTACTACTACTACTTACTTTATACTTCTCAAATGTGTGGTTGCAGTAGTTATTTATTGAATAAAATCTATAAGTTAATAGATATACAACCGCCCAGCCCACCCTAAGAGTAGAAAAAAAAAGGGCGATAAATTCGGGCCACGATCAAAATAAGCCAACTTTGCGTCGTTCCACGCAGGATCCAGATGCTTTAAATAGCTTTTTAACACAATTACACAGACTTCATGGAACATTTTGAGACATGATGTTTATTGTTATTTACTGTAAGCATATTTTTTATAACTTTAAGCCCGAATTTGATTAATATAGCGAGCAAAATATGAAAAAAGTTTGGCACAAAGGGAGCGTTATTATTAAATATTTTGACCTTTCAGCCTGGCTTACTTTTTTACTATATATATTATGATATCGATTCCATGTTAATATGTAAATAAAAAGAGACTACTGAAATAATGGGAGTTATATTTTTAATTGTTGTGTAGTTTTAAGAAATGTTAAGATTGTTAAGAAATATTATATCGATGACTTGTTTCTTCAATCTTGTCTCTCGTCTCGTCGCCACTTCTGAAAATTAATGTTTGATAGTTTGTTTCTCAATAATTCTTCTCAATTTGGACTTATCAAAATGTTTGGAAAAACGATTTTCCCAAAGAGATATTTTTATTTCGTTTTGCATGTCAACATCTTTTAGAACAGATTATGTTGTGATATCTTTAGAACACCTGTCACTATACCTGAATCTCCATTCCATCAGAGAGCCCACTATTCAGCTAAGCGTGGCCTTCGAGTCTCACGACTCTTGGCTCTGTCTACCCCGTAAGGGATAAAGACGTGATTCCATTCTATGTTTAGAACACTATGTGCGTGTTGTTATATGTTTTCCAATAATAGTTAACTTTTATAAGAAAACCACTCTTGATAACAATAAATTTTCGTTGTTGGTGCTTCTCGTAATAAGAAGGGTTTGCGTGTAACTCTACTTGTTTGTAATATATTGGGTAAAACTAAACGCGGGCGTTTCGCATTGCTGCCGCCAGAGGGCGTTCGGGGTTTTCACACTGCTAGCGTGGATGGCGTCGCGTGTGTAGTCCGCCATTGCATTGCCCTATGCGATATCGGTTTGATTTTTAATACGCGAGAGGTTCCGCGTTCTTTGATTGCTAATTAGCTTGAGTTGTGTTTGTGAATTTCCTGTTTGTTAAATAACTATTGAACTTTGTGTTTGTGTACCCGTCATGGTGACTTTTTCTTGTGAGAGGTGAAACGTGGCTGGCTGCTCACATCTGGCTGTTCCCGAGTGAAACTACGGGAAGAAATCTATTTATTTGTCCTGGGGAATTGAGATCTCAAGGGTTAGGTAGGGTGATTAGGAATTCCCCCTTCCCGAAGATACTCAAGTTTGGATCCGAAGAGAAAGAAGATTTAGCTTGGTAAGTGTTTTTTAAGTGTAATTAATTTATAGGTTAGGTTATCATATAGGGCCCTGTAGCTCCCTTCATAAGCTACGGTGGTAGCAGACTGCGTTAAGTTATTTAGGTTTTAGTCGGGCAAACGTGGTGCCGCGTGGAGATTTCTTCCCGGTACTTATTTTTTACCGGTGGTTTTTTCCCGGTGAAGTTCCGGTACAGAATTCTTCCCGCCGCTTCGTTTGTCCGGATTCGCTCTGCGCACATTTTCTGGCAGCAGAGCGTAGTTGCTCTGCACATTTTCTGGTAGCAGAGCGTAGTTAATCTACCCTCTATTTGTTCGTTTGTAAAAAATAATTAATTGTTTGTAAAAATTATTAGATTTTTCTTAGTTTGTTTGTATAAGAATATTTGTAACCTTTTTTTGTATTTGTTTGCGGTTTGTACCGTGCGTTCCGGGTTTGTGCCATTCTCATACCTACCGCGGTTCTTCGTGTAGTTGCTTGATTTTGTTGTTTTTTATTTACCTTTTGTTATTTTTTGTTTGTGACTTGACGCGATGGCGAAGGCCTCAATGCTAGGGCGACACTCGCCAACGAATTGAGATGGTTTGTGACGGCCGGAGGACTCCTGTCCCGGAAGGACAGGGAGGGCGCCATACTGCTAAGAGCGGATCACCTCCACTCACGATTGATTAGCGCGGAAGCGGCCATGGCGGCGCTTACCGAAGCCGATCTTACCCCCGGAGGCCTACGCAGGTCACATGGCGGACATGGACCAGATCCTGAGTCTGCACGATGATATCGCGGAGGCGGTGACCGCAATAAGGGCGAGACAGGCTGGCGGACCAGCCCTCGCACACCTGTTAGACAGGAAGGACCAGCGGTTACTGGTCGGCTCCCCACCCTTCAGCTGTCCCACTTTGGGGGTAGGATGGAGGAGTGGGTAGCATATAAAAATATGTTTGAGTCCCTGGTCGTAGCACGACAGGATTTGTCGAAGGCCCAGAAGATGGCCTACCTCCTCTCCACTCTTGAGGATGAAGCGCGGTCGCTCATCCAGCACCTCCGGAGTGGAGGACGACCAGTACGATACGGCTTGGGAGTTATTGAACTCCCGCTACCAAAACTTACGTTTGTTAGCGGATGCGCACGCCGCACAGTTGATGGCCCTGCCCAAGGTGGCCAACAGGGCACAGTTGCGCCTGCAGTTGCTCACGCCCGTTACAGTGGCCTGTAACGCGCTCCGCACACGGGGGCTGCCGGTGGACCAATGGTCTTTTTTGTTGGTGCACATTGTATTGGGCAAATTGCCCAATGACATCCGCTCGCGGTTTGAGCGCGAAAATGCGGAACGGGATAGCACCACCCTACCAACATTCACTGACTTGGTGAAGTTTTTGGAGTTTGAGGCACGGGCTGCTGAGAATACCATGACGGACTCAGCGCCATCCAGAGCGCCTGAACGTAGGCCCTTGGAACCCTCATGGCGAGGGAAGCCCCAACAGGGACGGCAACCGCCACCGCGTGGAGCTGGTGTGCGGGTTGCACACACGGCAGCAGTCGCGGGGGACGCGGACTGCCTGCAATGTGGCCGGATGGGCCACAGCCTGCTGGCAATGCAGGGACTGGCAGAGACTGCCAGTACAAGATAGGCGCCGCATGGCAAAGCGGCATGAACTTTGCTTTTATTGTTTGGGCGGTCACTATGCACGTGACTGTCCCAGTGCCATACCATGCAGTGCATGCCGTGGGCTGCACCACGTGATGCTCTGCATGAACCGGAACGGGGATGGCCCCGGATGTTGAGGCAGGGGGTCCCCTATGGGCGGGGGCGCTCCTGCGCGAAGCCCTCCACCATCGGACGGAGGACGCGGCTTCGCTCGTCGCACCCCCTCGGGAGGGGGTCGCGTACCGGCGCGGGTCTTGGCGGACCGGGACCACGCGCCCCAAGGTCGTGGCCAGTATGTGGCTGGCCAGGCCCCGGATAGGGCCCCCATGGGCGGGGGCCCTAGATCGGACGTGAGAGTGGGGACACCCCCCTCCACGCGGGTTACCAATACCCAACACATGCAGCCGCAGCGGTTTTCTCCGCCGCTGCACGAGTACCCACGGCTGGAGTACCACCCGCCGTACCATATGTATGGCCGGGCCGCGGGTTATGCCCCCCCTCAGATGGGGATGTGCACTCGCCCGCCATATTATCCGGGTCAGTGGCGCGCCCCTGGTTTGGAGAGAGTGGGGAGCCCGTAACTAGCTTGCTCCCTTGCTGGGACAGAGCCGCGGACGGTTCTGCTCCCTACCGCGGTGGTCCGCGTATGGGGTCGTAGGGGGGAAGCCATTAATTTGAGAGCTCTGTTGGACTCAGGGGCTCAAAGCAGTTTGGTTACCACTCGAGTGGCACGCCAGTTAGGTTTAGTCGTGGAAGACTCGCCTGTGCCACTTCTTGGAGTTGGTGGCATACAAGTGAAGTGTCTGACGGGCCAGACACTTGTCACCTTTTCTTCGCTGAAGTCCTCCACAATGAGGATCACGACTTCGGCTATGGTAATGGATACCATTGCGGGTTGGCACCCCTCGACAGACATACCGCCGGGTGTGTTGTCTTTGGTTTCGGGTCTGGATTTGGCCGACCCCTTTGTCTTTCATCCCGGCCCAGTGGACTTGCTCCTGGGCTCGGACGTATTGGGGTTGGATTTTGTTGGGTACACAGAAGGCTCTGGGTTCGTCTTCACTGATGGCAGTGTCTACGATTTTTGGTTTTGCCCTGATGGGCCCTGTGTTTGATAATAGCACCGTGGAGGAGCCACCGGTTGTCGCATCTGCGTCCTTGGCCAAGACCATGCAAAGGTTTTGGGAGGTGGAGGAGCCACCTATGAGTTCCAGGATGGATCCGGAACACGCTGAGTGCGAAGCCCTTTTTCGATCGACCACGGAGAGGTTGCCCTCCGGTCGGTTTGTAACTAGGTTACCCTTTGTTGCCTCTCGTCCTAGCCTAGGGCAAAGTAGGGCGCTTGCGGAGAAACGACTGCTGTCCATGGAGCGACGCATGCAGCGTGACCACGTACTTCGCGATAAATATATTGAATTTATGCGCGAGTACGAGGATTTGGGTCACATGTCTCCGGCTCGAGTTGATTGGAGCTCAACTGAGCATTATTTTTTGCCCCACCACGCGGTGGTGAAGGCCTCAACAGGCAAATTGAGGACCGTCTTCGATGGGTCCGCACCCACTTCGAACGGGGTTTCGTTGAATCTGTGTTTGCATTCGGGTCCCAAATTGCATAGGGACATAATTGACATCATCTTGAACTTTAGAAGACATCAAGTGGTTTTTGGCGCGGACATCCGGATGATGTTCCGCCAGACAGTCATACATCCTGAGGACAGGCGATTCCAGTTGATACTCTGGCGTGAGCGCCCTGAGGATCCTGTGACGGTGTATGAACTCAATACAAACACCTATGGTTTTGAAATCTAGTCCCTATATCGCCATCAGATCATTGCTTGAATTGGCAGAGCGGGAACGGATCCGCTTTCCCCGTGGGGCTTCCGTGCTGTCACGTGACTTGTATGTTGATGACGTGTGCACCGGAGCCCAAAGTATTGAGGAGGCCCTCCTACTGCGGGATGAATTGATTGAAATATTGAAGACAGGTGGCTACGAGCTACGTAAGTGGTTGTCTAATGAGCCTAAAGTTCTAGAAGGGATCCCGGAGGATCACCAACAGAACCCTCACCTGTTTGAGGATGTGGATGATCCCAACAGGATAGCGGTGCTGGGCATGCAGTACCAGCCGCTAACCGATATTTTCACATTCCAAGTGGACTTGGAAATACCAAAAGTCTGGACTAAGAGAACGGTGTTGTCCGTAATAGCTCGTATGTTTGATCCAAGCGGTTGGATCAGTCCAGTGATATTCTCTGCGAAGTGTCTTCTTCAGAGACTTTGGACTTTGGGCGTCTCGTGGGACGAGCCGCTGTTTGGCTCTCCATTGGATGATTGGCTCGAGTTGTTTTCATCGATTAAGGAAGTCAATCGGATTGCCTTGCCTCGTCGAATATTGCCACCCGGGAAATATCGAGCCAGCCTGCATGGCTTTTGTGACGCGTCGGAGCGAGGCTACGCCGCGTCAGTCTATATGCGGACAGTTGACGCCGATGGCCGGGTCAATGTCTCGCTTTTGTTAGGGAAGAGCAAGGTCGCCCCCATCAGGACTAGGCTGACTATTCCCAAGCTTGAGTTGAGTGGAGCTCACCTTCTCTCTAAATTGTTGCATCACGTTGCATGTGAGCTGGCGGCCACGGTCGAGATACGGGACATCTTCGCCTGGTCGGATAGCCAGGTCGCGCTTGCATGGTTGCGCGCGGCCCCACATACCTTGGAGGTTTTTGTGGGAAATCGGGTTTCCCAAATCCAGAATATCGGAATTGATATAACATGGAGACATGTGCCGGGAGAGCTTAACCCAGCGGACTGTGCTTCCCGAGGTTGTACGGCACCTGAATTGGTGTCACACCCGCTCTGGTGGGGTCCAGAGTGGCTGATGGGATCAGAAACTTCTTGGCCTGTCTGTCAGACAGATGTTCCTTCTTTGAATTTGACTGGGCTCCGTGTACATGCTGTAGTCGCTGAGACGACGTCGGAACCGGATTGGCTACTTGCTCGGTATAGCAGCTTGGATAAGCTTCTGGGTGTTACCAGTTGGATTAAGCGTTTCATACATAATTGTAGAAACCCACAGGCAAAGCGGTTGGAGCCGATTGCAGGTGCAGAAGAGCGCCGGAGCGCATTGTTGCATTGGGTCCGTGTCGTGCAGACCGGACGGTTTGAGTCAGAGCTTCGTATCTTGCGCGACGCACGCGCTAAGTTGAAGGGCGCGGTCGCTCGTTTGAACCCGTACATCGACTCGGATGGGCTTCTTCGGGTTGGAGGCAGGCTCCGGAAGGCGGATCTTCCATATGAGACTCGCCATCCTCTGTTGTTGCCCAAGGGCGGACCCTTGGTGCAGCTTTTGGTGTCTGATCGACACATTCGTAACGCCCATGCTGGGTGCAATGCTTTGTTGGCTATTTTGCAACGCGAATTTTGGATATTGTCTGCCCGAAGAGCAATCCGTAGTGTTCTGTTTCGATGTATTGCATGTTATAGGTTGAAGGCATCCACGATGCAACCACAGATGGGTGATTTGCCCGTTGATCGAATTCGACCTTCGAGGCCGTTTGACGGCGTTGGAACCGATTTTGCCGGTCCCTTTTCGATCAAGGCTTCTCCCTTTCGTAATGCCCGTATTGTGAAGGGCTATTTGTGTGTATTTGTTTGTTTGGCCACCAAGGCTGTCCATTTGGAGGTGGTATCGGCTCTGACTACGGAGGCCTTCGTCGCCGCGTTGGATCGCTTTGTTTCGCGTCGAGGTCTACCTTCCCTTATTAGGTCTGATAATGGCACAAACTATAAAGGAACTGTAAATTATCTTAAGGATGTTTCCGTGTTTATTGATAAAAATTGTACTAGTTTAAGTCAAATTGCTGCCCAAAGGGGAATAACCTGGAAATTTAGTCCCCCAAGTTGCCCCCATTGGGGAGGGATTTTTGAAGCGGCTGTGAAATCCGCAAAGACCCACCTCCGCCGCATTATCGGAGAAACGGCTCTAACTTTTTGAAGAGCTGGCCACAGTGTTTTGTAAAGTTGAGGCGGTCCTCAACTCTCGTCCTCTCTGTCCGCTATCTCCAGATCCAAATGACTTGGAAGCTCTCACCCCTGGTCATTTTTTGGTGGGAGGGCCGTTGAATGCCCTGCCCGAATACCCGTGGAAGGATGAACGCGTATATCGGTTGTCGCGTTTTCAAATGTTGCAGCAAATGAGCCAGGACTTTTGGCGTCGCTGGTCGCTTGAATATTTGCATTTGCTGCAGCAAAGAGTGAAGTGGACAGACAGGACTGAGCCTCCCAGGGAGGGTGATTTAGTATTGTTAAAAGAGGCAAATTTGCCCTCATTGCTTTGGCGACGAGCTCGCATATTACGTTTGATTCTTGGCGGAGATGGCACTCCGCGTGTGGCTGAGGTGTTGGTCGACGGTTCGATTTTAAGGAGAGGTGTGACCTCTCTCGCCCGCCTTCCCGTAGAGTAAGCTAGCGGTCTGCTTCTCAGACCGGGACGGGGGGATGTTTGTAATATATTGGGTAAAACTAAACGCGGGCGTTTCGCATTGCTGCCGCCAGAGGGCGTTCGGGGTTTTCACACTGCTAGCGTGGATGGCGTCGCGTGTGTAGTCCGCCATTGCATTGCCCCATGCGATATCGGTTTGATTTTTAATACGCGAGAGGTTCCGCGTTCTTT